>JARHVA010001636.1:1972500-2632500 GCA_037957365.1 Torreya grandis | reverse complement strand
TCATAAACCTAATTTCAATTAGATAATTTCCAAACAAATATTATGTATTATAAATATTACAATAAAGGGAGAAAGTGTTTGAGCCCCATTCTAAGACCTCTTAAACTCTAGTGGGAAATATTAAGAAAAAGATATGTAAATAATGTAGCTAGAAAGTTGTAACAATTCTCATTATGTTATTGTACCAAGTTATTTTAGTTAGTCTTCATTACAAAAAATGATAACATGGCCATTTTTCAAGGCCAAATGGTATTTTTAGAAACCTAATTTTAGTACAATATTGTATCCCATAGTTTTTTTCCCATTTTACTATACTTGGTCTAATTATTTATAATTAGATGTTTCTATGACTTCACCTACCCCACACCATCTTCTATTCAACCCTTAAGATTTATAAATAAATATGAAACTTCATTAAATCATTATTGTTAAACATTGAGCCTAATTACACAAATCTATATGTTGTTTATCACACCTTGAACTTCTATTTTTATTGGGAAAAAATCAACTCTCATTGATTCTTTCATGTGCAAAAATTTGGACCCTTTCACCTCTAGATATATTCCTTATGATTTGATCTTCACTAATTAATATTTTATAGGGTTGGATTTAACATGTGTAATTTCTTAGATAATCATATTTTTAAAACATCATACCAAGACATTTCTAAGTATCAATTATCAATTATCGATCATAACATGAGTCCATACTCCACTTTTAATTTTGAGCAAACCCTTTTTATATCTATTGCTACACTTACGAGGTAGTTATCCACCTTGATATTTCAACTTTATGATATCAACACTTGTACTCAAATTATTTTTATGTGAATGTGGATATATTTAAATCTCCTTATATGGAAGAGAAGTTCATTCCCTTGCTTGAGATTAAATTTACATTACACAAGAACTACATGGATTTTGATCCATTGTGTGGTATACATAGCTACAAATACCTTGAGATTATTTGACCCATAACTTATTTTCATTGTAATTTGATGTAAATATAGGTCAAGATGGTGAAAAATCATTCATTTTATCAAATTTTACCTATAATTATTAAGAAGTGCAATCACATAACTATATGGAAAGTTTAATCCATGTAAAACTAGCATAACATGATCACAAGGGAATGAACAATGACCATGCCCCTATTATGTATGCATGTTTTTTAGGTGTGAAGTTAAATTACAAATATTTTCCATTCAATTATAATTATAATTTATATTTTCATAAACCAGCATCATGCCTTCTAAATCTATATGCTAAATATGAGAAATTATATCCCAAATGTATGTGAATTTGAAACACTGTAATCATGTTCATGTAAACTATTATGCATATACCCATGTACTTTATATCAATGTTTCAATTTTTGTCATGTATATGAAACAATTTAATTTTTGAACCATATGAATCTCTAATACCTCTGAAACATGTACTTTGCTTTAATTATTGGCCATGGAGGCTTATTTCTCTAATAAAGCCCGCTATATTTCCCTCCTTTTGAGATGAGAGATGTATCATGTAACTCATGTAAAATAAGAATGAGTTGTATCATTTTATGTTTAAATATAACCTTAGTAATATCATTTTATCATGTGGATAATATGTCATTATAGTAATGTATGTATCAAACAAGTCATGGATGTGACATATAGAAAGCAAGGCATGTAAGTGTCATGTATAGATAGGTATATCAATGGAGCATGCAATATAAGTAACTCTAAATAAAATTACATAGTAATAATGCATGATATAGATCATGGTACCCCTTAATGTTAGAATTATCAGTAAACACAAGTGTTAGTTGTCACATATAGCCTAAAAATAGTTGCATACAAGGGACATAGGATGTCACAACAATCAAGACTAAAGGCCACATGCAAGAGAGTATTAAAAATATCATAAACAATGGACATCAGTTAATGTTGAATCAAGCAAGCCCAAGGGCCACACATAAAGTAGTGTATCATGTAAAAGAGTAATAAAATCAATGTAACATAGAATAAGGGACTATTATACACCTTCCATATGTATCAATGTCATGTCGTAATATAATGGCATATGATGTATTACTATGTAATAAATGAGTAAATAGAAATGTTAGGAGTAAATCAAAAATTAATGTGGAAATAATTTCACATAATCGCAATAATAATAGATACGAACAAAGATGCATAAAGTATAGAAATAAAATGCACAACAAGAAGACCAGATTTAATGTGGTTCACCCAATATGGGCTACATCCATTAAGAAACACTTACTCAGATTTTATTACAAGCCACAAGAGTATAATCCACTCTCATATCTATCTTCTCAAAATTATAATGCACAAATATTATTTGAAGTTATGATCAACAAACCCTCCTAAATTCACACCTGAATTCACACACTCTATTCTTCTTTCTCAAACACTTGTTCTCATGATGCATTACCTATTGAATATCCATCTATACATAATACATCAACATAGAACTTTACAAAATAATGGGTACCAAAACCATGGGTCAAGTCAACCCAAAATGGTTCCCCATTAAGGGGGTCCAAAAAAATTTAAATAAAGAGTGTATAGTACATTATAAATAGAGTGTGGTTCCTCTGAGTAGGATTTTGAACCCTTCACTATCATATGTGAAGGCCAACCGAAACCGAGCATAGATTCAATTTATCCCTTGTGACCACCTTGGTGATCATATCTATAGGATTCTAACTAGTATGAATCTTCTCTGACTTCAACTTCTCTTCTTCCAAATTTGTCTTGATGAAATGGTACCTCAACTATATATGCTTCATCCTAGAGTGGAAAGCGAAGTTCTTTTCTAGATGTATAACACTCTGAATACCACTATATAGATTCCCTTCTTCTTTCTTATACCCCAACTCTTCAAGAAACTATTGTAACCAAATCATTTCTTTACTTGACTCTATGGAAGTAACATACTCAGACTCTATGGTTGATAAAGACACAAGTTTCTATAGTCATGATATCTAGCCCACCATTATGTCACCTACAGTAAATACATATCCTATTATACTCCTCTTGTTGGCTCAATCTCCAACCATGTCTGAATATAGATAACCATGCAAAGTGGTGTCCAATCCACTATAGCTTAAAATTGTCCCCATGGTCCCTCTTAAATACTAAAGGATCCACTTTACTACCTTCCATTGTTCTCTACCTGGATCATTCATGTACCTACTTACTACTCCCACTGCATGGAAAATATCTACCTTAGTATACACCATGACATACATCAAACTACCAACTACTGATGAGTAAGGTACATGTGACATTTGGATTCTCTCCTCCTCTATCTTGGGACACTACTCCTTTGATAACTTGAAATGGCCTGTTAAAGGAGTCCCAACTAGTTTAGCATCCTACATACTAAACATTTCCAAGACATTTTTAATGTACTCTTCTTGGGATAAATTTAGCTTTCATTTCTTCTTATCCTAAGTTATTCTCATACCAAGGACTTATTTTATTATTCCAAAATCCTTCATAGCAAAAGAATTACTAATATGTTCCTTGAGTACCTTTATTTCCTACATGTTCTTACCTATAACAACATGTCATCCACATACAGACATAGGATAATGTAATCACCATCATCAAACTTCTTGATATATACCTAATGGTCTGAATGGCACCTAGAGTATCCCTTCTCCATCATAAAACTATCAGATATCTTGTACCAATGTCATGGAGCTTGTTTCAAGCCATAAAAGCTCTTCTTCAGTTTGTACACCATGTTCTTCTTCCCTATGAACTCATATCCTTGTGTTTTTTCCATGTATAAGTCCTCTAAATCACCATGAAGGAATGTAGTCTTCACATCTAGCTACTCTACGTACAATTCTTTTGTTTCCACTATCCCAAGAATATTCCTAATACAAGTCATCTTTACCACTAGGGGAAAAATCTCATCAAAATCAATTCCCTTATTTTGTGTAAACCTCTTTACCACCAACCAGGATTTGTACCTTTTCTTGCCTCCATCATCTTTGTTAATTTTCTACACCCACTTGTTCTACAATACTCTCTTACCTTTAGGTGGGTTTACCAAATCCCAAGTCTAATTTTCCATGAGACACTGATGTTCCTCATCCATTACTTGCTCCCACTTCTTCTTGACATTTACTTGCATTGCTTATTCAAAAAAATCTATCTCTCCATTTTCAGTGAGTAATAAATAATTAAGAGATGGACAAAAACATTCAAGTTCCCTTCTTACCCTATAAGACCTTCTCACCATAGGAGTTTGGGGTTCTTGTGGAGTAGGTGCTTGAACTAGTTTCTTGGACACTTTATCATCTGTAGTGTCCTCCAACACTTTGTACTCTTTTATAGATTCCTCTTTTTAATCTTGTAACTACTATTTATACATAAAATTTTCATTAAATACACCATCCCTAGATCAAAATATTTTCTTGTCCTTAAGACTCCAAATATGGAAACCAAAGTCATCCTCACCATAACCAATAAAGGTGCATTTTTTAGACTTATCCTCTAACTTGGTCCTATCATCCTTATCATTATAAATTAAGGATTCAAAACCAAATATTTTAAGAAATGAATAATCAACCTTCTTACTAGACCAAGCTTCCTTAGGTATGCCTCCATCCAAAAAAGATGAAGGTCTTCTATTTATCAAATATACAGTCATGTTTACTGCTTCTACATAAAATTGAAGAGGTAATCCTTCATGCAACCTCATGCTCCTAGAATGCTCCATGATAGTCTTGTTCATCCTTTATGACATTCCATTATACTTTGGAGTTCTTGGAACCATCTTATGTTTACAAATTCCATTCTTTGAATAGTAATCAAAAAATTCATTACTACAATATTCCCCACCATTATCTGAACTGAGACATTTTAACTTGAGCCCTATTTCATTCTCAACCAAGGATTTCCATATTATAAATGTATCAAACACATCATATTTTCTCCTAATTTCATACATCAATAGAAGATACTTAAGCTGACCCCCATACATCTGACTGAACTAGCTCCAACTTATTCTCTTTCCTTGTAGGTCCAACCTTCAAGAAATTTACCCTTTTTTATTTTCATACACATAGTCTTCATAGAAATCTAAATCAGACACTTTCAATCTAATTAACTGATCCTTCAAAATTTGCATACCCTTTTGGTTCATGTGGTCGAGCCTATTATGCCAAAAAGTTGTATTTGTATTTGCAATAATTAAATTATAATAGTTAGCACTACTTGATAAATAAAAGGTACCAACCTTCTTACCTTTTTATACCACAAGATCACCATTGGTCACCTTCTAATAATTTGTATTAAATGTCACCATACATCCTTCACTGCATAGCTATCCTACAGATACCAGATTCTATCTCAACTTAGGCACATGCTTGACATCCTTTAGTAGCCAAGTGTTCCCATTCTACATCTTGATCTGAACACTTCCTTTTCCTAATATGCTACAAGTCTCATCATCACCAAGATAAACATGTCCAAAATCCCCTTGAACATAATCAATAAAATAATGCCAATATGGTGTAGAATGAAAATAAGCCCCTAAATCTAAAACCTAAGACTCAGCAATATTATCAATGGAGATAATTAATGCATCCTGACAAATATTACATGTTGCCACATTCACCTCTTTGGTGTCTTCCTAATTTTTTTTCTTGTTATGAAGAGACCAACAATCCTTCTTTTCATTCCCAATCTTTCTAAGTGCCAGCATACCATATTACCCCTTGATTTTAACCTTCTAGGATCATTTGACTTTCCTCACTTTCTTTTTCCTCTAAAATTTTATATCCCTCTACTCTCCACCACTAAAGTATCATTTGAAGTAGAATACTCTCCAAATATTTTCCATCACAATTATTTTCTAAGGATTACTCTTGAGACATCCTCAAACTTCAACTTGGCATTATTAGAGAATGGGTTGCTCATAGCCATTATCAATCTATTCTAACTCTCTGGTAAGGAACATAAAATAATTAAATTCCTAACTTCATCATAAAAATCAATTTTTATAGAGTTCAACATACTCACAACTGTATTAAATTCATTTAGATGATCAAAAATTAAACCATTTTTAGACATATTCATATTAAATAACTTTTTTATTAAAATTATTTTATTAGAAGTAGAGGGTTTCTCATATAACTTCCCTAATGCATTCATGAGACCATATGTGGCCTTTTCCTATGATATGTTAAACATGACCAAAGATGTAAGGCATAACCTAATGGCCCTAAGTGTTTTCCTATCAAGCAACTCCCAAGCCTCATCTATCATACTCACTAGTTATTTTTCTTTTCCTCCTAGTGGAGCATGGAGGTCCTTCTGATAGAGGTAATCCTCCATCTACATCTTCCATAAACCAAAGTTCTATTCATTGAAATTTTCAACCTTTGATATGTGATCATAAGTCATAAATCCCACTTGAACTAATAACCCTTCTAGTGATTTAACACTTCAGCAAATACAACCTGAAGCTCTGATACCAGTTGTTAGGAATAAATTTAAAATTAATGAAGAAATAATTTCACAAAATCATAATAATATATATGAATAGAAATGCATAAAGAATAGAAATAAAATTCACAACAAAAAGACCAAATTTAATGTGGTTCACCCAATGTGGCCTACATCCACTAAGAAACACTTGCTCATATTTTATTACAAGCCACAAAATTACAATCCACTCTCAGATCTATCTTCTCACAATTACAATGCATAAATATTGTTTAGAGATACACTCAACAAACCCTCCTGAATTCACACACTCTATTATTCCTTCTTAAACTCTTGTTCTCATGATGTATTACCTACTTAGTATCCATCTATACATAATACATAAACATAGTGGTTTACAAAACAATGGGTACCAAAACCATGGGTCATGTCAACCCAAAATGGTTCCCCATTAAGGGGGAGAGAATACATAAAGAGTGTATAGCAAATTTTAAATTTAAAGTATTTGAAATACATTATAATTTATAAATAGGCTCCACAACACAATAATAAAGTAATGTGTAAGCAATATAGGTGACTCAACATGGTTAAAATGTCATAGAAATATATAAATTGTAATAGTGAAATGTGTGGAATAAGATACCCCCAGTGTGGCCACCAAGTAGAGGAAAAACAAACATTTGTATGTCCATGTGTAACCTATATGTCATACATAAGACTTAGATCTCAAGAAATGCATGTGTGTATGTAAATAATATGCTATCTACTAAACATGTTTTAAATAAAATATGTAAACATGTCAACTAAGCATCATATATTTGATTTTTTTAAGTATTTTTGGAATATTTGAAACTTGAAATCATATATTTTAAATTAGTTCATCTTAATTAGGATAAAAATCTTCTATCCAAGTTTGTCCTTGAGATTATATAATTGCATTAAAAATTATTCTTTTAGTTGTTATTGGTCTATTGATATATGTTATGCCATTTTTTAATATTGTGCTTCTAGATGGTGCATATCACTATCATGTTTAATTGTAATCACTCTTTCTACATGTAATAAAGTGAGATGTTGGTTGGTCAAATCTACTACATCATGCATCTATGGTAGCTATTGCTACCAAATATTTCACTCTATAGGAGGTTTTTCAATCCTATTCCATATTTAGGCAACATTGCAACACCTCTAGGCCTATGGGTTGCCTATAGTAGAGGTAAACCTCTAGGTTTAAAGGTTAGCTCCCTAAATTTATTTTGAAGTGCTTATCACCTATGCTAACTAATTGTTTGTGGGAAAAGGGGTAGAAATATGCATGAAATAAATATATTCTAAGTAGGTGATACACCATAAGGATTTCCACAATGCTTTCATACTTATTTCACTAAGAAACAAGACTTATAAACTGGTTTCCTAGTCCTAAGATGTTATAACATAAGTATTTCAATATAGAGGTGATATGCATGAGTTAAATCAAGGTAAGTAGACCAGATATCATATTTCTAAATCTAAGGACACTTTCACACTTGAAGGGATCCAAACACACTAGCTACACTCTATATGCCATGTTAAAATGAGAACTCCTTGTACTAGACATGAAAGGATAAGGAGAAGCAAGGATATTATCACTAGACCTCACCATTCATTACTTTGCACACATAGATAAGATGCTTGTGAAATCAAAAATAGATTTATTATATTAATCAAAGGCAAATTAAAACATCAAAGTATAACTATTTCACCATACATGGTGTGGAATTATTAAATAAGATCCAAAATGGCTAGTACTTATAGAATGTGAGAGAGGAGAGAGGATGATGAAGTTCAAGATCCACAAGAACAAGTGTCAAGTTGAGAGAGAGAGAGAGAGAGAGAGAGAGAGAGAGAGAGAGAGAGAGAGAGAGAGAGAGAGAGAGAGAGAGAGAGAGAGAGAGAGAGAGAGAGAGAGAGAGAGAGAGAGAGTTACATATACATAATAATGAATTATGAGACAAACCATGCAATTTATCTTTGGACAAATGTCCCTCAAATGTATGAAACTCTTCAAATCTAGTGTAGGACTCCTCAACTACTTGTTTGGAAACTGCCTTCATCATTTAGCCTTCCTTGAATACTTTATAGTAAACTATGGATATTTGACATCATTTAAATATGGAGGGGTTATAAACATGATCCAACATGTATTGGATGTGTCCCTAATCACCAATATTATTATGTCCAAGTGTTCTCATTGTCTGCAGTCTTAATCACCCTTCTTTCACTCATCCTTCACATTTGGCACCAAGATAGTCTTCAATTTTCCAATACAATCCATATAATGGATGTAATTAAACTTTTAAAGGTTACTCAAGTATATATATCCATTATGAAAACCTTAAAAAACCTCCTAATTTAATTTTTCACTTTCTCACTTAATGATCATTCTTCGTTCACTAGGACAATTTGGACCAACTAGAGTAAAGGCATTTTCAGAGGTAATTATGTACTTTTTTTAGGAAATAAATGAATATGAAGAGTTATATTAGGTCTCATTATATCTCCCTAATTGATCCTCATATTTTTAAACCTTTTTTTTACCTATAAAACACATAAATCTATCAATAAAATCCATTTTTCACCCTATCCGTACAAGTAGGGTAGAAGCCAAATTGATATGAAAAATCTTGGTGAAGTCATCTACAAGTCCAAGATCATTTCATAGTCAAAATATCCCTCCTAAATTCTTTTTATTCCACATCTTCCACATCAGGCCATGAAGAAGGGTTTTATGTAGTTTTAACCTTTAAGGATTGTTCATAAAGTTGTGACATCTAAACCCAAGAAAAAATCCATTAAAACCTTGTTTGTGACCCTCTCCAACATATCATATCTCTGTAGGTCTCCATGATAATCATCCGTACAAGTGTGAGCTTCCAAACTTGGCCTCTCAAGTTCTTCAAGGCATTTTGTGTACCCTATCATGTTCTTGAGCCCAGAAATGGCTTCTCTATGGCCTCCTCTATGAACTCAAGGCTATAACACACCTTATAACTCCATATATATGTTCTCAAATGTATTTTAATGCTCATCTAGTGTCATAAAATGAATTGTAACCCTTTTAAGTCTTAAGCGTAGTCTAGGTCTAGTAGGATTTGACTGTGTTTGACTCATTACCACTACCTCTGAGTGTTTATTCATGCTTGTGATAATTTTCCTATGTTTGATCATATTTAACACACCTTTATACAACTCCTTAAAGTGATTCCATAGTCTGTAACTCATCTCTCTAACCTTTTCATGCTAAGCTTGCAAGAAATAACTTTTAGGAGTGCCCTCTGTCTGAGATAGAATAGAGGGCATATCCATTATTTTATTTGGTAATTTGATTGCATAAGAGGATAAAGTAACTTATAGGGACATTTTTTACAAAATTATATAACTTGGTTACATAAATAGTACCTCCAAACATAAAAAAAACCTAAGACATACTTCATGAGTATTGATTGTGTGCAGGATTTTGTATACTAACTGTAGGTTGCATGTTAGGATCCTCTATGATCTATTTCCATGGTATGATATTATCATTAAATTTATATCACCACTATGGATGCACTCCAAGCATGTTCACCATTTCAACCTTTGCCAAACTCCTTAAGGTATATCTTACACTTGACAGATATATATTGCAATCAATTGTGACTATGTTGTTGGCTCAAAAAATGGCATACCTGAAGGTTTATGCTATAATATTAGACCTTATTTAATTAATATAAAACAATTTTTAATTTCTTAAGGTCACTTCACAGTCACTAGGACTTTCCACATCATGTATATGCCATGTTAACCATCAAGACAATCATAACTTAGAGCACTGTCATACTACAATCAACTATAGTTGACCATTCTTGGAGTACAAGAGGTCTTGTAGGTCAGCTTTCATGATGGAGGAATTCAACTTCATCTATACCCTATATCACATTACTATATGGTAGAACCAAAAGTGGACAAGGCTTTATTTTAGAGTTTTTAAGGTAACAAGTCATTAAAACTCAGTTTCTCCAATCATGAATCATGATTCAATTCTACCTAGCACTCTATGACTTCATAATTGGTTTATATAGTATCTTAAACATATCAATCCAATATAAATGTCTCAAACATATCCAAACACTAGCATTTTAGCTACTCAAACCTTTGTGGAGACCTGTAAGTATACACATAGTGGTAGACAAGGTAGTGAAGGTGGAACATGGGTAATGTGCATAGTGTATATTCCTGAAATCATTTTTAGACCTTATAAAGATCTTAAAATTAATCCTTTACACCATGAATGTCTTAAAACTAGCTCAATGCTTCATTCCCATGTGACTATTCTCCTATAGATGCACATAAAAATATTGTGTTAGAGAATTGGTCATCACAATCTATCATATGTCACTTGGAAAGCTTAGCTTGTTTTCCCATTAATCATGATTATTTTTAACACTTCTTAATACTTTTCATTTCACCTTCATGAACATGCTCAGAACCTTAAACACCTCATTCACCATGATTGTAAGTGAATGTAAGCAGAGCTAACTATATTAATAATTTCCTTAATTCTGACTTCCATGTGCAACTTTGATATTGAGATTTGTAAGGAAAAGTGATTTACATATCATCTCCAAACATGAAATACAACATATCATATTCATTTGAAACCACTATAGGGAAAAAAACCATCTATAGTTGATGAAACATGCTTGCAACTCCATTAGTGCACTCCACCTAAAACTTGAGATGCTTGGCTCATCAAATCACCTCTAAATATGTAAATAAATATGTAAACCATGCAATAAATATTTCCACATCTTCTATAATCAATTTAATCCATTGGTTTGTATAGACTAGCTCAAACAAGGAGAAAACCTGCAGGGTAAGTGGATCAACATGCAAAATGAGATAGTTAACTTCTAAAGGATGGTTCAAAAATCATAAGCAACCAATCCTTAAATCCTAACATTAATGTGAATTATACAAAGTTTACTAACACCCCACAAGAGCATTTGACCTGAAACTTCTCCTACTAGACAATCATTAAGAAACCTATTAACTAGTTTTGTATGTTTATTGGAGTAATAGAGGAAAAAAATGGTTTTTAGACATTTTTGAGTCTTCCAAATTAGATCAAACATATAAATGAAGTCAGGGAAGTTTGATAGTAATTACACAATCTTGCCACATATGCCACACTCTTTTAGAGGTCATACAACTAACTTAAACTGCTCAAACTGCTACTTTTCTTCTTGTTTCAATGTAGTATCTACAAGTTTTACTTAGTCCCTAACATTCCTAATAAGGTTATAAAATCATACACATTGAGGGAATCTTGAAACACTTGTCTACTAAGGGAAACCATACAACCTTCATAAATGGCTCAAATATGGCCATATGTAACTAGAAATGACATAAGGGGCTAAAATGGATGAAAAAAAGGTAATGGCATATTAAATGACCCCTATTTAAGACTATGACACACTCTATAGTACCCTAATAGACCCCTATACAAGTTTTGAACTATAGGTACTTGACCTATTTTGACTTGTGGTCAAAATAGTCAAAAGTAACCAATGTTGTCTTAATATTAAGTTTACTTTGTATTTAGTAAGCATAACCAATATGGGTATATTTTCCACATTTGGCCAGAGAGATATTGCAAAAAAGATATATTCAAGTGGTTCTAGCCATTGTGTGTTGAATTAAAATTCAATAATTTTGTGTCCCAATGATGTACACCTCTAACACTACATACGTTTTTTTTTATTATCATCAATCTAAACATTTTTAGTATTCACCTTCCATGAATATAGTAATAGTCAATGGCTCTTTTCAAATATTTTTCCTAGTCATTGTTGTTGTATATGTCTCCTTTATGAGACTTGATGTTTTTTGTTCTTGGTGGTTTTGTAAATTCTTGATAATGCCTTTAGTATTTATGAATATGTTTCTTAAATGCTTCACAATGATCTATATCATGTCTCATGATTCTATGATAACTACAATATAATTCTCCTTTTTTAAATAAAATACTCCCCATGGCTTGATGTTGAGTAGATGGTAATGCAAAAAGATTGTGGTCAAGTATAAATTATAATACTATACTCAGTGTATCCTGGAGTTTTATTTTATGTAATTTTGTTGTAATATTAGAATCATATTATTCCTCATTTTTCTAATGCTTGTTTATATTTATTTTTGGTTGAGCTTAGTCTATGATAGCCAAACAACTATGTTTCACATTTATTATATCTTTATGGTTTGTTATTGTTGTATTTCTTTAATTTGTAGAATATTTTGTGCTTGTAGTAGTTATTGATTTGTCCTTATTTTGTATGTATGAATCATCTCAATATGTTAAAACTCCTACAAGTGTGAATAAGGTATAAGATAAGGATGCTTCTTATGGATTAAAGTCTAATTTATGTATCTAATCATCTATCAGATCTCCTATATTGATATCTTTGCCATCGTATTTATAATAATGTGTAGCCATGCCATCCTGAAATTATATATTCACTAGTAAATGAAGATAGTGAATAGGTTTTGGTTTTTATAGATTAACTTGTGATTATTTTTTTACTATGACCTATTAGATTACAATTTATTAGTTATTCACCCACCTCATATGTATACATTTGAGAAATTTAATGGTTTGTAATGGATAAATAATCGTATGATCTTCCAATTTGATTGTGATTGATCCTTAAGAGTATATTGAGTAAATTTTAAATATTTGAATGCATCCTCATCTATTGGTAATAAATAGTAATATTCTTCATGCATATATTTGATACATCTACTTCTATAACATGTATCCATGGTTATCCTAAAATTAAGTTACAATGTAGTTAGTTAGGCATAAAATGAAATAATAGGTATTACTTTAGGGCCTAATATCACATCAAATGAAATTGTTCCAATTACTTTTTGTGAGATGTCATTTAATCCTTTTATGATCTGATCATATTTTTTAATAGTAGTCATGTTAATTCCTAATAACTTTAGGAAGGTCATGTTTTATATGATTAATCCAAACTAATTATCTACAAATACATGATTGACTAGACTATGTTGAAATTTAACTTGGATTAATAATGGTAATTTTTGCTTGACTACATGTTTTATGGGTAAATCTTCTTTCTCAAATATGATAGATTTATTTTTCTCCTTGATTGATTTCATAATGGTAACAAATTATAGAGGTTGTGTATCACTAGATAAGTTTATTTCTTGTAACACTTTGTGCATACACCTAATATTTTTAATTTTATCACTTTATCAATACTTTCTCTTATGGGGGCTATTGGAAGTTAAAAATGTCACACCAAAGAATCAACCTTTTCACCTATAATGAAGGTTAAGATGAAATCATACCAGTTAATCATAAATGTCTAAGGAATGATAATTGATTCCAAAGATGTGTATAAGGGCCTTTTTATGATATATAGGAAATAAATAGCAAGTTAACATATTGAACAGTGCACAATTATTATTCATAAATCAAATATCACTTAAATATCAAATAAAAGCACTCAGATTACAATTATATAATCTAACTTATCTGACAAAGAAAGCCTATAAAAAAGATAATATATATAAGGAAATATCTCTGATCCTTCATAATTCTATTTAATCAAGGGTAGATGTAGGATAATGGGGGATAAAAGGGCGGTATAAAGTGACATTTTTTATTAAAATAACAATAGTTGAATTTGGAAAGAATGTTAGAGACACTTCAAAAAAAATTGACAATGACATAAGAACATGAATTTTAAAATTTTGAATGGATTTTATAAATATAATTTTTCTTAATACATAGATGATAAAAGAGTGCAAAATAACTGTATTTATGACAATAGGTTGGTCATTTTTTGTGAAAAGATATAAAGATATTTCATGTGTACGAACACACCTTTTTTTAGTAAATGAATGAATTTTTATATGAAACTTTATATATGGATAGGTGAAATGTCAAAGATTGTTGAGAATATTTTTAATTAATTTTACAAGTCAAGATAGTTGGAAATTTGAAACTACAAGTGTATGCACACAACGTTTTGACCTTAACTTCATGAAAATCATTGTTTTTTATAAATCATAGTTGACAATGTGCAGATTGTTAAGATATAAGTTTAATAAATGATCAATTAATATTCAAAAATTTATGAGGGAATTCATGACAATGTGTATATAGTCCATAATGAGATACGTTATGTAAACATTAAGTAATAATTATAAATAATATTCTAATGTTAAAAAAAATTATATATTCTAAAACTACACTTTCTCTTCTACAAACCCATATATTTTTTTCAAAATTAATAATAAAATCTACTTGATCATATATGTTTACAAGGATGAAAAAGACTCTTAAATATATTATAAACTAAGTGGGATGTTCCATGACTAGTTTCAAGCTAGGTTCGGACCTCCCAAGTTTGTACCTATTCTCACTCTGGAGTGCACCATGCTTGAAGATCTGGAAGTACAACCTCACTCCAGCTGATACAATGAGAACTTATCAAAGTTTGGGTTATTTTTTAATGATAATAACCTCTAGAGAGGGTTATCTCCCTTAATATTTATCTCTAAAAACTAAACTATTTTGTTTTTTTAGGATGAAAAGGAAGAAGAAAATTGAAATAGAAAATCCTATCTAATGGGGTGATGCACCTAAATGATTGATATTTTTTGAAAGCTATTGAAATTAAGGCACACATATAAATCAATAGGAAGTCTTCAAATTGCCCCTAAATATTAGTATTTTAGATGAAAGATTGAGAGGATTTTGGATTGCAAAATTATATTTTTATCTCTTCAAATGACCTATAGAGGGTGAGATTTTCACAGTAGGTGAGGAAAGAACTTGAAAAAATAGGATATTTATCTCACTTATATACTGATACTCAATCAAAAAAAATCTCTATTCTATTAAAAAAAACTCATATGCAAAATATTTCCTTTATTGATAAATGATGTCAATTACAATTTCTTATCTGCCTTCAACAAATTAATGAAAAATGACTTCAAAAAGCTAATATAAAAGTCTAAAAATTTAAATAAATCCAAATTCACATGTAAAATATAATTATTAGTCTTATTTGAGTTAAAAATAATACTAAAATCCTTTTACAAAATTAAATAAAGGCTTTGAAATCTTCCAAATCTTTAAAAATTGCATGTTCTTCATTTTTGGCATAGAATTGAGAAGTGGTGGGCCCATGTTGACTTGTCAACCTTAATTGCATGAAAATAATGCCATAAATTAGAATATAACTCCATATTAAAATTTATTTTAAGTTCTTAAAAGTATTTAGCTTGCATGAAAAGCATGGGAGATGCATGAAACTAGTCAACCAAAGAGATTTAACCCTTAAGGACTAGTTAACTCAACTTGCATGAATTGAAATTTATAGATTGACTTGAGAATGATATATCCAATTAAAAAACATATATTCCATGTGATAACTCTAAAATTAATTTATTTGATATATTTTTAATGTCATTTTTTACTTGCTTGATTGACCAATTAGGCCTATTAGGCCAATTAGGCCTAATAGCCTATCTTCTTGCATTTGGACTCCATTAAACCTACAAAAATAAACCATAAAACTTATAAAAAAAATCACCTGAAAAATATTCATCACAAAAATATTTGATTTTGATGAGAAAACACTCTTTATTCAGTCAATAGGGTTGGCTATGCTTATTTTGCTTTATTTTCCTACAAACTGGCCATTTTGATTGAGCTAGTTGGGATACTTATGAGATGATTTATGACAAAAATAAAATTTTAGGATGAATTAAACATCTTATTATTTTATCTCCATTTATTATATTTCATTGAAGTATCTTGTACTTCATTTTACATACTTTTTTCTAAAAATATATGATTTAAGACCTCATCCGTACATCTCCATGCATAAAATTGATATTTTTATAATATTATCTCAGTTTACTTAAAATCTGAAAAGTTTTAAGATTTATTCAAGATGATTTGATGGTAATAAAATTAACTTTTTGAAAAACTAGTTTTTTGAGCTTTTAGGCGGGTTTTGAAGCTGAATTTTCAAAATGATGGTTCATGAAGTAAAGACCTCCAAATCCTAAAATTTTTCAATTTATGTGTATAAAACTGACCCCTAAAACATCTTTGAAAATATTGGGTTTTCATTCAAAATATATAGAAATTTTCTACGCAGAGAAATCTGTCTTTGGGGTTTTAACTGCATTTTGAGCTGCTTACACTTTTAATAATTGTTCATAAATAAAAACTACTCAAATGGTATAAATTTTTAATAAATTATAATTGCATATTATTAATCAAATATAATAATATATTTCATCTAAAATCCATGCATGGTGAAAGATATGAGCATCTGAACAGGAGGCTAAGAAGGGTGTCTAGAACTCAAAAAATAAAAATTTCACCAAAATAAAAATAAATATTCACATTATCCCCAATGCCTAAAAATATAATAATATAATATGTACCATGCTATAAAAACACTCTAAAATCACATTTTACTTGAAAAATCAAAAAAACCCTTTTTGGTCTTTATGCATGTTTGCTTGTAAAACCCTATTTGAGCATGGTTTTCTTAAAATTTAGAGTTTTGACAATCTATAATAGTCTTATTATGATGTAAAAACATCATTCCATGCTTTTAAAATTTTTACCTAGACTTAGAAACCTCTATGGTACTCTAGAATGATGCCTACTCCAATGGTGATCTCCAACGGATATGCTAAGGACTGTTATAAAATAAAGAGTATCTCCACTTGTCTAATGGCCATAAATTTTTTTTAAAAAGGTTAGATAACTCATAATGATATTTTTTACAAAAGTTGAGGTCTTGAAACCACCTATAACTCCCATAATATTCAATTTTCTCTCAAAATTGATCCTTGTGCATGGATTGTCTTCATATTTAAACTTGAAAATGCTCTTTTGAAATTATAATGATCCATTTACAATGTGTTTTTGAAATTTTAACAAAAATTAGTGCTTTTTAAGCCATAATTCCTTGGTTTTACTAATTTTAAAAGGCTATGACCAGTTTTAGGAAAGTTTTGTATGATAGGAGTAATAATTTGGCCTTGATAGGTCAAATTACTAACAATTTTGGCCACTTTAAGGGGTTGACTAGTCTACTGGTCAAAGAAATCAAAAACTGTGACAAGGATAGACTTAAATATACATTAAATATTAGAAGATATTTTGTGGGCAAAGACACAAATAAGACAACAAACATGTGCACATGTGCACTTAGAGGAAACAACAAAAACAACACAAAAAGGAAAAAAGGTACTAAAATCATGTGCGGATATACACTTAGAGGATTGAAACATAAGGAGTCTATTATTTACAAACTAACCTCCACCTTTCTGGCCCTCCTGGATCAAATGGAAAGCTATTTAATGCACTATGGAACTTTGAAACATGATTTCTTTCTTTTGATAGCTCTCTTCTGCAAATGGGAGCACTTATATGTTTATATGTTCTGGATGATGTAGCTAGGCCTCCAAATTTTATTCTTAGGTGTATGGATTGAAGATATGGATCTAAAATCCAATCATCCTCTTCCCATATTCTTTTTTTTTGCATCAAAAGTGATATCTCTGCCTCATTCATAGGTTGATCATGATTTGACACATTCTCATTTAATGATTATATTGACAATTCAACTAGTATACCTAGATTGATGTCTTCATTTGACTCCATTTGAAGTGGTACTTTTTCAAAGTCTTTATCTCCTTGATAAGCATCCAAACAGGGTTTTAATATGACTTTAATTTTTTTTTGATGAATAGCTGCAACAGTACTCTTTACAAGACATTCATCAATCTCTACTTGGGGTGAAGATGGACTATCAAACTTTGCACAAAAACTCTCTAAGTCATCTCAAAAAGACTCTTCATCATGATCAACTAAAAAGACACAAAAATCATTAGTATTATTACCATTTGAAACATGTTGATCATATATTTCTAACCTTTTGATGGAGTCATATGAAATTTCTTGGTCTACTGCACTGCTTCATCTTTATCTTCTGTAGAGAATAACATCTCAATCGATCCCACCAAGTGTACCAGAAAATATTATCACTCTAGAGTTCACCCTAATTCAATATGTGCAATAACACCCTCACTCCATTTGATACAATTAAAACTTATCAAATTGTGGGTGACTCTATAATGAGAAGAAACTCTAGAGAGGGCTAGTTCCCTTAAGATTTATCTCTAAAAAATAAACTATTTTGATTTTTTGGGATGAAAAGGGAGAAGGAAACTAAAATGGGAAATGCTATCTATTGGGGTGATGCACCTAAATTATTGGTATTCTTTGAAATCTATTGAAATTAATTCATACATAAATCAACAATAAGTCTTCAAATTGCCCCTAAACATTAGTATTTCAGATGAAGGATTGAGAGGATTTTGGATTGCAAAATTCTATTCCTATCTCTTCAAATGACATGTAGAGGGTGAGATTTTCATAGTAGATGAGGAAAGGAATTGTAAAAATGGGATATATATCTCACTTATATGTTGGTACTCAATCAAAAAATACACTCTATTTTATTTAAAAAACTCATATGCAAAAGATTTCCTTTATTGATAAATGAAGTCAATTACAATTTATTCTCTGCCTTCAACAAATTAATGAAAAATGGCTTCAAAAAAGGCAATATATAAGTATAAAACCTTAAATAAAGTGAAATTCAAATGTAAAAATAGAATTATTAGTCTTTTTTGAGTTAAAATAAGACTAAAATTCTTTTGCAAAATTAAAAAAAAGGCTTTAAAATCTTCTAATTCTTCAAAAATTGCATGTTTTTCATTTTTGGCATAGAACTGAGAAGTGGTGGGCCCATGTTGACTTTTCAAATTTCCTTGCATGAAAATAATGTCATGAATTATAATGTAAATCTATCTTTAAAGTGAGTTTAAGTTCTTAAAATTCTTTATCTTGCATGGAAAGCATAGGAGATGCATGAAACTAGTCAACCAAAGAGATTTGACCCTTAAGGACTAGATAACTCAACTTGAACTCAACTTGCATGAATTGAAACTTATGAATTTAATTTATAATTATATATCCACTTAAAAAACATATATTCCACATGGTAACTCCAAAATTAATTTATTTGATATATTTCCAACGTCATTCTTTACTTGCTTGATTGACCAATTAGGCCTAATAGCCTATCTTATTGCATTTGGACTCCATTAAACCTGAAATAATAAACCATGAAACATAAAAAAATAATAAAATTCACATGAAAAATAATTATTCATCACTAAAATATTTTATTATGATGAGAAAACACTCGTTATTCAGTCAACAGGGTTGACTAGGCCTATTTTGCTCCTTTTTCCTACAAACTAGCCATTTTGATTAAGTTTGTTGGGGAAATTATGAGACTATTTTTTAGAAAAATAAAATTTTAGGATGAATAAGAACTCTTATTATTTTATCTTCATTGATTATATTTCATTGAAGTATCTTGTACTTCATTTTACATACTTTTTTCCATAAAAAACATGATTTTTGCCCTCATCTATAGATCTCCATGCATAATATTTAAATGTATATAATCCTCTTTGAGTTTAATTGACATTTTAAAAAATTTAAATTTTATTCAAGATTATTTTATGGCAATAAAATCAACTTTTTGAAAAACTAGTTTTTTGAGGGTTTAGGCGGGCTTTGAAGCTGAATTTTCAAAATGATGGTTCATGAAGTAAAGACCTCAAAATCTCAAAAAATATTTTTTTTTTTATAAAATTTACCCCCCAAACATATATAAAAATATTTTGTTCCCATTAAAAATATATAAAAAATTACCATGTAGAAAAATCTACTTGTGGGGTTTTGACTGCATTCTAATCTGCTTACACTCTTAATGATTGTTCATAAAGAAAAAATACTAAATGTTTTAAATTTTTCATGAATTATAATTAAATAGTATTAATAAAAACATACTAAGATCATTAATCCAAAATCTACACATGGTGAAAGATATGAGCACCTGAACAAGAGGCTAGGAAGGGTGTTTAGAACTGAAAAAATAAAAATTTCACCAAAATGAAAATAAATCTTCACATTATTCCCAATTACTAAAAACATAGTCATATTGGATGTAACATACTATAAAAACACTCTAAAATAACATTTATCTTCAAAAGTCAAGAAACTCATTTTTGGCCTTTATGCTTGTTTGCTTGTGAAAGCATGTATGAGCATGGTTTTCTTATAATTTAGAGTTTTTAAAATTTTTAAAGGTCTTATTATGATGTAAAAATATAATCCAATTCTTTTAAAACTTTTACCTAGACTTAGAAACCTCTATGGCACTCCAGAATGATGCCTACTCCAATGGTGATCTCCAACGGACATGCTAAGGACTGTTAAAAAATGGTGAGTATCTCCACTTTTCCAATGTCCATGAAACTTTTTTATAAGGTTATCCAACTCAAAATTATGTTTTTTTAAAAATTTGAGGTCCTAAAACCACCTATAGCTCCCAGAATATTTAATTTTCTCTCAAAATTGATCCATGTGCATGGATTATCTGCATATTTGAACTTAACAATGTTCTTTTGAAATGATAATTAACCATTTACAATATATTTTTTACATTTTTGACCAAAATTAGTTCTTTTTAGGCCAAAATTCCTTGGTTTGACCAACATTAAAAGGCTATGACCAATTTTAAGAAAGTTTTGTATGATAGGAATAGTAATTTGGCCTTGATAGATCAAATTAATAACAGTACCCAAAGAAAAATTGTAGGGAAATGAAAAAAAAATTGAAATTTTGAAAGGTTTTACACCCTTTTAAAATAACATATGCCATTTTCAAATACATGTATAATTTTTGTGTTTTTTGTAATTAGTGCTAGTTGTTTATGCATTTGAAGATGTGTAGGTGTTTTCTGTTATGGTTTTGTTTCTGTGTGAAATATGAGGTGGTTTTTTTGTTGTGTTATTGATTTTTTGTTTGTTTTTGGAAGGATTCATTTAGTAAAATAAATGTAATAAGTATAAGTTTACATTTGTAAACTTATACTTTAAATTTATTTACTAAATATAAAAAATTAGGGTCACTCTGCATCTTATGAAATCGATTCTAGAGTTGTAGGAGTTATCATTTATAATTTTTTTTTTTCAAAATCCAATCTCATCAATACTTAGTTTTCAAAATTTTGGGATTGGAAGATAGAATGAGAAATGAGGTTACAAATCATGGTACGCATTTAATAAATCTATACCATTAATTATGCCCAATATTTTACCTACTTGAGTATGCTTTACCTAATTGCATACCTAATCTTAAAGGTGGATTCTTAAATAATTTGTGGGCTTTTCAATCAATGGGCCCATCAATATGCAAATGATGGCCCTATAGCATGTAACTTGAAAAATACATATAGTCATGATACGATCACTCACACATGGCATCTATCACATACCTATTAGATATATGTATACATTCACTCATGCATGACATCTATCTATAGTCATGATATGATAACTTATACCAAATATGAATGTAGCTAGTCACCCTAATAGACTCCATTCAGAATAGAATAAATCAAAACACCATTCAAAATTCATTCTAAAAAGATACCATTCACTCTAAAATAAATGTTAGATAGATGATCAATCCATGCATTCTTCAATTCCAATCTCATGCATTATTCCAAAGTCATGTAGAATAAATTCATATTATAGCACTGTAAATTCACATAGGACACTCCCTCATTGACCCTCATCATCCTTAATCACTCCCTTATTGACCCTCGTATTCACTTATCATCCCTATTCACTCCCTCATCAGTTCTCATTGTCCCTCATTATCCATAATCACTCCCTTGTTAGATATCATCATCCTTCATTATTGTTAATAACTCCCTCATCGACCCTAATCATCCCTAGTCATTCCCTCATCATCCCTCATTTTCATTTATCATCCCTAAACATCTTTCATTATTGTTAATAACTCCCTCATTGACCCTAATCATCTCTAGTCATTCCCTCATCATCCCTCATTTTCATTTATCATCCCTAAACACTCCCTCATCAACCCTCATCAACCCTAATCATACCTAATCAGTCTCTCATCATCCCTCATCATCCCTAGTCACACTCTCATCATCCCTCATCATCCCTAATAACTCCCTCATTATAATCATCATTTGTTATCATCCCTATTAAATCCTTCATCATCTTTCATTATCCTTCAACATTTCTAATCACTCCCTCATCAACCCTTATCATCCTTTACTATACCTAATCACTCATCCTCATTTGTCCTCATCCCTCATTGTCCCTAACCATTCTTGTATTGGCCCTCATTATACCTAATTACTCATTCATCATCCCTAGTCACTCACTCATCTAGTAGAGTGTGTTCCAAACTAGTAATCAGTAAAAACTTGTTTTAGACTAAATAATATCTTTGTTAGATGAATCTTGAATGGTTTTTTGATTCTTTGTATTCTAATTGTACTAGGGTGAATATTATCACTAATGTCTAATAGATTGGGTAGGGTCATGATGGATTACTCTAGGGATATTATTGGATGATTTCTATAGTGTAAATAATATAATATCCTCTTTGCACTTTCATGGCATAAATTCATTTTGAACGATGAGGGATGATGACAAATCATGATAGATCAAAAATTGCCTCTTTATACTTTCTTCGTATAAGGTGAAATCTTTCTTCTAGACATAATTATTTCCAAATCATTGAGTTAAAGGGTCAAATCATTTTCGATCTTCTCATGTTTGTGATTTATTCTCAAAGAATGATGTGGGTCATGAGTATAAATTATTAGCATTTATGCCACTGACATTATTATGACATGTTTTTTCCTTGCATTGAAATTTGTAAACTTGTGTAGCAATTATGATAGGAAAGTGGAGAGGGGGTTGAGCAGAACTACCAATGCTTGCATCATTCCTCTATGGTGTGCTTTCCACCATGTATGTTTAGTGTTTTTCATTTAGGTTTAGTGTTTGTCATTTAGGTTTCATTTTTATGGTTTTGGGTTAAGGGTTTAGGGTTCAAAGTTTAGTGTTTAGTGTTTTGGGTTGATTGATTAGGTTCTAGCATTTAGGTTTTAAGGTTTAGGGTCTATCCAATTTTAGGATTTAGGGTTTATGGTTTTAGGTTTTAGGTTTCTTATTTCTAGGTTTGTGGTTTAGGGTTCAAATTTCAAGGTTTAGGGTTTAGTGCTTAGGGGTTTAGGATTAGGGTTTAGTGTTAAGAGTTTAGGGGTCAAGTTTTTGGGTTTTGGGTTTGGGATTTGGGGCTCAGTGTTTAGGTTTTAAGGTTCACGATTTTTAATTTTGATTTTAGGTTTTAGTGTTTAATATTGAGGGTATATGGTTAATATTTTATAGTTTAGTGTTTAGGATTTTGGATTTTAGGCTTATTTTTTGGGCTTTAGGGTTAAGGGCTTAAATTTTAGGTTTTAGGGCTTAGGCTGTAGGGTATAAAGTTTAGGTTATAAGGTTTTAAGGTTATATGTTTAGGGTATAAGTTTTGGGGTTTAGGTATTATTATTTTGTGTTTAGGGCTAATGTATTAGGGTTAAGTGTTTAAGGTTTATGGCATTTAGGGTTTAGGTTTGGGGTTTAACATTCAAGGTTTATGGTTTTTAGGGTTTGGGGTTTAGGGTTAATGGTTTAGGTGTAAATATAGTGTACTAGGGTGATTAGATACATTTATGTCTAGTATGATTGATTGTATTGTAAATATATGAATATGTCTAGGATGAGTGATAACATACATACACGTAGTACTAGGTATAGGGTAGATGTAATATATGAATGATTGTATCATTACTACATGTATTCTATAGGTTAAATGCTATAGGCTAGCCATTTATGCATATTGATAGACCCATTGATTAAAAAACCCACAAATTATTTAGGAGTTCATCCTAAATCCACCTTCAAGCCTTTTACACAAATGTCCCTAGTCACTCCTTTCTCTATATAGGTGAGAATGACCCCTATTCTTTTAAGATATGGCTTATCCAATGCCCCCTCTCCTTTATATATATATATATATATATAATAACTCAAGATTATGTTTTATGGTTAGAGGTTTAGGATTTAAAAAATTAGGGTTTAAGGAAGATTCATAGTTTAGGGTTTAGTGTGTATGGATTAGCATTTAGGGTTCAATTTTTAGTGTTCTGACTTAGGAATTAGGGTTTATGGTTTATAATTTATATTTTATGCTTAAATGTTTAGGATTTATGGTTTGTGTCTCAAGGGACCAAGGGTTTAGATTTTAGGGTTTGGGGTTTGGTGTTAGGGGTTAGGGTTTTGGGTTTATGGTTTCACATTTAAGGTTTAGGGTTTAGGGTGTCAGGTCCAGGGTTTTGGTCTTGGGGGTTTGGTTGAAGGTTTGGGGTTTAGAACTTAGTGTTTAGTATTTAGGGTTTGGGATTTGGTGTTTAGGGATTATGGATTAGGGTTTAGGATTTGGGGTTTATTTTTTATGGTTTAGACTTTATAGTTAGGGATTTAGGTTTAGTGTTTAAGGTTTTGGGTTTTGGGTTTTTGGTTTGGGTTTAGAATTTTCAGTTTAGGAGTTAATGTTTAAGGTTTATGACTTATGGTTTTAGGCTTGGGGTTAAGATTTTAGGGATTAAGTGTAAGGGTTTAGGGTTTAGGTTTACTATTTAATATTTAGGATTTAGAGTTTAGGGCTTATTTTTTGGCATTTAGGGTTAGGCATTAAATTTTTAGGGCTTAGTTGTTTGGGTTTGGGGTTTAAGGTTAGGTTTTTAGGGTTTAGGGTCTATATATTAGGGTTTGGGGTGTAGGCCTAGGATTTTAATTTAGGATTTATTATTCAAGGTTTAGGGTTTATATCTTGTGATTTAGGGTTTTGGGTTTGGTGTCAAGTTTTAGTGTTTAGGGTTTAGGGTTTAATGGATTGGGGATTAGAGTTTAGGATTTTGGATTTAGGTTTTAAGGTTTAGGATTAATGGTTTAAGGTTTAGAGTTTAGGTTTAGTGCTCACGGTTTAGGGTGTAGGGTTTAAGGTTTAAGGTCTATATTTTAGTGTTTGGGGTTAGTTTTTTGAGTTCTAGTACTTAGATTTTAAGTTTTAGGATTTATGGTTTTAGGATTTAGGGTTTATGGTTTTGAGTTTGAAGTTTCATGATTATGGGCTTGTGGTTTAGGGTTCAAGTTTCAAGTTTTAGGGTCTAGTGCTTAGGGTTTCAGGATTAGAGTTTAGGGTTAATATTTTAGGGCTCAAGTTTTAAGTTTTAAGTTTTGGGGTTTTGGGTTTGGGGTTCAGCATTTAGGGTTTAACATTCTTTATTTTGAATTTTTTTTAGGGTTTAGTATTTAAAATTTAGGGTATAAGGTTAAGGGTTTATGGTTTGGTGTTTAGGATTTAGGATTTTAGGTTTAGGGTTTGGGGTTTAGGGTTAAGAACTTACATTTATATTTTAGGGTTTAGGGTCTTAGGTATAAATTATAGGGTTTAATGTTTTAGGTTTATATGTTTAGGGTCTATAGTTTAAGGTTTATGGATTATTGTTTTAAGTTTAGGGATAATGTATTAGGGTTAATGGTTCAAGGTTTAGGACTTAGGGTCTACGATTTAGGTATATTATTAGTGTTAATGATTTATGGATTAATCTTTGGGGTTTAGGGTTTAGGTTCCAATGTTTAAGGATTAAGTTTTATCATTTAGGGTTTAGGGTTTGGGGTTAGTGGTTTATCTGAAAATGGCATGTACTAGGATGATTATCTGCATTCATGTCCAATATAAGTGATTGTAACATGACCATAGGGAGATGTCATGTATGAGTGACTACATACCTACATATAGTAATATGAATGTGGTAGATGTAATGTATGAATGACTATATCATTACTATATATATGATATACGTTACATGTTATAGGCTATTCATTTATTCATATTGATAGACCCATTAATTAAAGTTGATTTTCTAAGTTAAGAACAAGGTTGTTAAGAAGATTCCAAGGAAAGTATATAAAAATCAAAGTATAGTATATATATAACAACTTGATAAACTTTAAAAATATAAAAAAAGAAGGAATTAAAGGTCAGAACAAGATTAAAAAGTGAATAACTTCATGATTGCAAGGAGAATTGATAGTTTGCCAAGACAGAATAAGGGTCTATGTAGTCAGTATAATCATTTTCTTGTGAATAAAAGGTATTTTGTTACTTATTTTTTTGTATTCACAAATTTATTTCATGTGTGGATGAAATCCAACTTCATTTGAAGAGAATTTATACTTGATCCAAGGTTCATGTCATTGAAACCTTGTAAAGTTTATTTTTTGTGTATCTATAGTCACTTGCAATCTCTTGTATCACATAAAAAAGTTTCATTAGTTTGTTTATAATATTGGATAAGTTAATGAATATACTCAACACTATGTTCCAATTTTTATTTCTTGAAAATAGTCTTTAAGTTTTATGAATAATCAATTTGAAGCTATCAGGCTTTGTGTGTAGAGTCAAACTTTAGAATAGGGTTTTTGATACAAAAAGAACTATAACTTACATATAAACTAGTGGAATATCCTAAAAATCATAAGTAATTTATTATATAAGGTTTATAAGTTATTCTAATAGGTATCATGCTCAAAATCACCTTGTTCTTACAAATACAGAGGACTATTTTTTGAACTACCTATAAATAGTCATAGGAAAGCTCAGTCAAGAGAAACTTCAAGTGTTATACTTTGTTGATTGAGTTTAAACATCTTGTGAAGGTCCAATGTTATTTTTTAAACACTATATAATACTTAAAGTTATTCAAATCATTTTGTAGTTAAGCCAATTCAATATCCTTCCAAGCAAGCAGATTAGGGCATTTGGACCTAAGAAGCAGAGTTGCCATTGAAGTCTAATTCTTAAGAAAACAATAAAGGAAATTGGTTTTTCATCTTCAGAGATAGTCTCCAAACATATTAATAAATATTTATAATAATCCTTTGATGATCTTATATTAAACACACCTATACACATATTGTAATAGTGTTTAGGTCTTAGTCAAAATTTTGGGCACTTTGGTGATCTAATTAGTATTTTGAGCTTGTGTAAAAACACCTATGAATCTTGTATCATTGTATTGATATTTTCATTGAGTTTTTAAGTGAATTAATCCAAAAAAAAAAGGCATTTGTATACCTCTTTGTATCAATTCCTTAAGAGGTAGAATTTGGCCTAATAGGCCTATAAAGGGTAGAGTTGATGTCATCTAAGTTTTGAGTTGAATTCATTCATGCACTAAGAAGATTGAGTCAAATAATTTTTGAAACCCTCATAGTATTGTTAAAATAAGTGAGTATGTCTAATTTAATGCTTTAGGAGTCAAAGAAGGGTTTTTCTTGAAGGTAAATTACTATCTTGGGACTGAGTACCCTATTTTAAGTTATTGAAAGTGTATTTTGATATGAATATAGAGGCTAAAAACATAAGAGATAATACTAAAGAATAAGGTCATTAGTATTTCAATACCAATACTCAAAATACCTTTTATGATAGACCAAAAGATAGTTTATGGTTAGGAAGAGACCTAATTTCAAGCTAACTTCTGATCCTAAAATTTTAAAAACTAAGTATTGACTAAACCAAAATGGAATTTACAAAACTAACTTCTTAATGGTAACTCTTACAGCTTTGTAATCAATTTCATAAGATGAAGACTGGCCCTATTTTGTTATATTTAGTAAAATAATTTTACAATATATCCTTATAAAAAACCAAATTGAGCAAAAAACCAAACGTGGCATACACACTTTACAAAGGGTGTACACCCTTTAGGGTTGGGACCAACCCTTTCAAGAATTGCATTGGTTTTCTTAAAAGGCATAGGCCCTTTTGAAAAGGGCGTACACCCTTTATAAAGAATATTTTTTATTTTTTATTGTGTCATGTTTTTTTTCCCCCAACTTTATGCATCCACGCCAACTTATTTATGACCTCTTTATATATCTTTAAACTTAAAATAGGTCAAAAGAAAAGAAACAAAATGAACTAAAGGATAACTAAAATAACTAAAAATGGAATCCAAATAGCAAGATAAAATAAAGAGTAACATAATAAGAACTTTAATCTAATCAAATAAAACAATCCATTTAATTAGGAAAGAACTAATTTCTAAGCTAAAAAATTAAAATATCAAGTAACTATCTAAGACTAATACAAAATAAGAAACATACAACAAATAAATATAACTTAATCTAATCATTCTTAACTAATATTTAAATTAAATAAAAGACTAATTTAGGACCTCACACATAAGATTAAAAATCAAAATCTAATTATTTAACAATAAAATCAACATCTATTTAATATTATTATCTTTAATTTATTTTCAAGCTATGTAATATAATCATAAAATTTAAATAAACTAAATTTGGACAAACATGTCAAGTCTAAATCACTCCCTTGCCCAATGGTGTTTTGCAAGACATCTTTGGGGATTTATAAGTATCACACTATATCTGAAATCATCTCTAGGCTAAAATTTTCCTACTTTCCTCCAAGGCAAACCCTAAGCAATGGATCATTCAAATGCAAATGTAGCAGAATTGTGAGTTGTAATAATGCAAAAATGAATGTCCCTCTCTATTGGAATAAATTTAAGGTTATATTTATATCGATGGATAGGTCCTAACCCTTCCATAATTTTATCCAACAAGGTCATCCTACCATGACCCAATTTTTAGAAAGTTACCATTCGGCTTCAAACTAGGTCGACCTAGTTGCATAATGTGTATCTTAACTTTCACAACTAGGTTGACCAAGGCCAAAATAGTGGTAAAATGGGTTTTTTATTAGTTAAGGGTTATTAAGAGGATAATTTCTTAGAGAGTTAGATAAGCAGTATTTATAGTGGGTTTATGTATGATAGAATTAACCAACAATCTTGTGAAGCACCAATGATCTACCCACCCCTTTCCCATTGCATCCTTTAAGGCATGCACTCAGAGAGATTTAACTTTACATGTTCCTATAAGAGAGAAAGTATTAGTAAATGATAAAGTTTAAAAATATTATGTATACATATTGAGTGACTTTGATGTGCTTATATAGTGGTAAATTTTAAATGTTTTCATTAACTAAGATTGATAAAAGTGTAGGGTCAACATTGAGCATTTAAAATTTGAAATTTTTTTGTTGGAGCACATTGGACAAGGGCACACTAGAGGATAGGGCTGAATTTTGGACCTATTCACCTAGTTTTGGCTTGTCCCAAAAGGTCAAAAACTATTGAAACTTGTCTTGCAAAAATTATAAGTAAAATATGGATGTTTAAATGATGTTTAGAGTGATTTCAATATAGTGAATAGAGTAATGAAGGATATTATAGATAGTTAAATTTAACTAAATGATGAATACACCAAACAAGGGAAAGATGCCAAGATTAAACATTTTAAAATGACTAATGAATAAATTTATGTGGCTACATGTACAATATGTGATGTTCATCAATGTTTAATAGTAGGCAATGTCATGAGCTTGTTTGATAATAACATTTGTATAATGATTGTGGTTTTATCTTGATGTGACATGATTTATAATAACTATGAAATATTTTTATCTAATATATCCACATTATTAACTAAGTTGTTCAAAAATGCCATACAAGAGTTATAATTACAATAATTTCTTATATTATCCTTTTTAGGCATACCCAAGATTTTTTCACCTTTTGAATTTAATTGATTTCTACTAAATTATTTTCTTTAAATCGTCTCAATAAAATCCTAGAGCAATAGGTCTAAACAAAGAATGAGACAAATATTATTTTAAAGGGATAAATTTTAACTTGCATATATGATCATCTATCATTTAAGCATATTGGATTCATCCTCATCACTGTCATAATAATCAGTAACATGACCATCTTGCTCTTCTAAATTGACCAATAAAGTAAGATCAATTATAGGCCCATGTTGGTTTTGCTTATCTTAGTGCTCTTGTTGGTTACATTATTGTTCCACTTGTGACTATATATGTTCTTTTTGTACCTTGTCTTGCCTAATTTATTCTATTTTTAAGTTTTGACTTTTCATATGTTGGTCTTATAATTATTATCTATGCAATCTTACCTATTTTTATTGTAATTTTTTAATTTATTTTTACACTTTTTTTATTTCTATTTTTTATTTCTCAAGCTCTTTTTGTGTTTGATATATTAATTTTTTATCCTTGTATAAATTTTATTTATCTATTTGATTGTTATGAGTACTTGGTTATCCAATTTCATTTTTGAACTTTTTTATCCCAAGGAATAATTTGAGAAGGAAATATAATGACTAGATCATCCAATTGTTATTGAGATATTTGAATCCTACAATATCAAATAAAGAGTATCATCTGTAGGAAATTCATAGGAGTGTCCTTCATGCATGAATTTTAAACATTTGCAATGTAGAGGGTACTACTGCTATCATGTGTATCCAAGGTCTCCCCAATATTTAACATTATTTCAATTGATTAGGTATAACATGGAATAGAGTAGACATTATTTTTTGTCCTAATGTTATATCTAAAGTAATCAATCCTAAAACATGTCTTGAAGAATCATCAAATATTTTGATAGATTTGATTAGATTTTTTTAAGACTACCAATATTAGTACCCAATTTTTGTAAGAAATTAATACTACAAATGTTTACTCCGTATCCAACATCAATCAATACTATCTTAATTCCTTTATTTTATGTTTTTAATTAAATAAACAATGTGATATTTTGTAATATTCTATATTGTGTTGGAAATTCTTCATTTTCAAAAGTGATATTTGTTTTTGTATCCTTAAAATCATTGATGATTGAAGCAAAAGTAGTAGGTTGTGTATCACTAAGAATAGTATTTTCACTTAATGTTGCATAAAGAATATCTTTATAAATTAATGATCTCTTTAGTAAATCCACAATTAAAATTTGTGTAGGGGTATTCTTTAATTGATATATAATATCGTACCCTTTAGATTGATTTATTTGTATTGTGGGAGGAGGAGGGGATTGAGGAGGAACATGTTGACCACCTTCATGATATGGTGGCCTACCTCATCAGTTATTAACAACATAGACCACATAATAAAATATAACTCATAAGTGAATAATGGGACCAGGATGGTAACTGTTAAAGCCTTGAAGTCGAGGAGGAGCAATGAAAGGTCTCATACATGCCCTTTATCACTTTGTTGTAACAAGTAGAAATTTTAATTTAATATTGAAACAATGAGGATCCATTATCATTTTAGGTTGCTTCTAAGAAATATTATATCCTTTTAAATGTACAACTTCTCTTATTCATATTTTGTGATTAATTTTTAAAAAAATTACATTAATGATACTTGCATCGTATCTTGTGATTGAGTTATTTGATGAAAAAATTGAAGCAATCAACGTTTATCCCATATAAATATATATTTTTTTACAAAACAAGAAATAAAAAAATGTAATGTGAAATCATAAAAGGAAGGATATTATAAACAATAATAAAAGAGATCTATTCGAAAAAATTAAGAAATAAATGGATTGGCTAAAATTTTAGAAACCCTAGAAGGTTGGAATGCTAAGGAAAACTTAGCGTTTGACATAATTCGATCAATAAATGGATTCAACAAATGTTTTATCTTGAATTAAATTAATTGTGACAATTAACCCAATTCTAATAAATAGAATTGAATAAAGTAGGGTGTTGTAAATGAACTTATAAATAATAGATTAAACATAAAATAATGAAATATATGAAATCATTATAAAAAATACTAAGTAAGCAAATGAAAGATAAACTTAGTTGTATTTTATCACCTAATTGATTGTATTGACTACTAAAACAAGGAAACAAGAAAACATGAGCAAACCCATAAACCACCTAGAAGTTGGATTTAAAGTTGTGTAAGGACAGGAATGCTGAGTAAGGATAGGAATATTTACCATTATTATCCCTATCTATCAATTATTCCTTTTGGAATAAAACTATAAATTAGGGCACAATCACTTATGGTAATTAAAATTAGGTTTGTGTGCACTTATTTTGCCTTCAAAAATGTGTAGAAGACTTGTGGGTAGCTTCTTGAAGTTGTAAACCCTAGTATGCCATGCAATTATTGAAATGCCTATAAGTATAAAAAGAGGAGTGTAGTTGTGTTGAGTTAACCCCAATCACCCCCACGATGATTGAACGTAGCCTATATATCCAATACTATAAGGAGGGAAATTAATCCTAATGTAGTTCTCTCACTTAGAGTATTTTATGCAATTGTGCTCCTTTGAATATATGGTACCATTTAAAATTGGCTTGAATAATTGATCATGATTGACTATCACTAGATAAAATAGGCTTGTGACTTGGTTGAGGACTACTTGAAGTACTTAGAACCTGAATTAGAAAAAATAAGGAATTTTTTATCAATGTGCACTTATGTAAGTAAGACTTTAAATTTAAATTTATATGTAAAGTAATAAATGAATGGAGTGTGCCTTCATGGAAATTCAAAAGGGATGAACACATGCTAAGAAGCCTAAAAATGGAGGATAACCTAAGAGAAGGTTTAAATTAAAAATCTAATTATTGGTGGGAGAATGATAAAAACATTGGATTAGGATAATAACATTTAACATTGATGTCCCTACTAAGAATTATTTTCCCCTAGGGAAAACTATTGATATTTGAATTTGGTTTAAGGCATACATATGCATAATGGTATTTTTGGCAATTAGAACATTTCTATATTGGACATATGTTGTTTTACAGATAAAAATAGGTCCTCTATTGTGCCCAAAATAGGATGAAGTGTTAAAATAGGTTTTAATTAAGTGCACAAGTTTATTAAAGATAAAAAGGGATAAAATAGAAATGAGCAGGCATTCGTGATCATATTTAGGTTACTACACATGTTTGTTGGTACATTATTATCTTTGTATGTCCTTTATTTACACATTAGGGTTACCATATAATGACACTTATACAACCATTATATTAGATACATCAAGCTTTCCACCTAAATATGTTTTAAGTTCTCTTATAGCTCTTGCTTTAGCATTTAATGAGAACTTAGATCTAGTTTGATTTTAGCTTTGATATTGTTTGTATACATTTCCCTTTTTGATACCTTACAATCTCCTTTCTCACACCCCTATTATATACCCACAAAATAATTTTTGGACTAGAGTCTTGTACATGTGTTGGTTCTAGTATGTTCTTCTACATTTTCTTATTTTAGAGGATCCTTTTATTGTTGACCATATAGGCTTACATACATGGTGTTCCTAGATAGGAAGAGTCAGCTTAATAATGTTCATTTCATTGACAAATCTTTTCACTTTCTTATTGATAGTGAATATTCCTTTTATGAATCTCTATCTTGCATTAACCTTTTATAAATCCTCTAGATTGAGTTTGAAGTGGACCAAAACTTAATGTTAGTACCAGAATATGATGCAAATGCACAAATGGTTGAATAATTTTTAATGGAAATAGATTAACAAAGGAGAAATGTTTGAATTCTCGGGCATTCCTTTTGCATTTTAAATCTCCCCTTTTGATCTCAATATGTTTTTCAAAAAATGGAAAGGAACATTTATTTTTAGATCACCAAACACTTATCCTTGGTACAAAAATTCCATATTTGCACCATTTATTTTGCAGTTATACATTTTTACTACTCTTCTTGTTGGGTACCTTGAAAATCATCCTATGATAAACTTTCCAAATTTATTAAAGACATTTTATGGGATAATTTCAAGCATACTTGAGACTTACATAGGGTAGCTTAGGAAGTTTGTTGTCTCCCACAAGATAAAAGAGTCATGGGTATAATTTACATTCATAGATAGGGTGTTACTCTCTATGTTAAGTGGATTTTTTATGACATTGAAAGCCCTAGAGCTTATAGAATTATGCTTCAACACTGAATTCCTATAGGCTCATATTATGGAAAGACTAGTTGGAAAAATATTGGTCTTGTTAAGAACCTGACTGCACACAAATTAATGTAGCAATAAAAAATATAGAAAATATACACTGAAATTGAAGAAAGATATAATTATTGTAAAAAAAATCAACTAAAAAATATCATGGACCTCTTTGATGGTGAAACCTCATTTTTAATATAACTCATTACAAAATATTCAAAGGACACCCTTACGTTTATAGAGGGCATGTTTGTATAGATACATGACCCACCTAATTATAGTAAATGCTCATAACTAACTCACCTACCATTATGATTAGATACATAGCTTTTTAAGTAAGCCAACTACCATTTATTTAATTCAACCACCCTTTCCCTAATCATTAATTGCATATCATAGTCCATCAAAGTACAATCACGTCATTACCTAACCATATGTGCACATATAATCCCATTAATACATCCATGAACCACATAATCTCACCTAACCAAATGTGCACATATAATCCCATTAATACATCAATGATTCACATAATCTCACACGACCACATGTGCACATATAATCCCATTGATATATCAATGACCCATATAATATCTATGTGGAATGCTACCCTACATACATGATAGGTCTCCACATTTTAGTCATTACCTCCACATTAGTCAAAATTTAGGAGCCTTTTGTTGCTTGGATCATTTGGAAAACCTTTAAGTCGATCAAACCATTTCTAAAATAGGAAGATGTTGAACTTAGATTGGGGATTTATTTCAATGATCATATAAATTGGCGGTACCCCACTTCCATAACCAACAACATTTCACTTGTTCAATCTCCTCATACTAAATCCCTTCATCTTTTTTTAAAATTAATTTATACAATGCGATATCTTATCTCTTCTCAAGATTAGAAACCATGGCCCATTATTTAGAAAAAAATATAAGTTTATCGCTTATAATATGAAATCAATTTTATGTATCTGAGAGCTTATGCCTGATGTTATAATGCACAATTTGGGGCTATAGCTAAAGGTATCATGGTGAAAATACTAACATTAGAATTTTTACATTCCATTTAAGCATTAATCTTGAGGTATTCTACATAAAATTCTCAATATCTTTTCTTCGACTATTGGAAAGTTAAATAATTGGTTGAGTCTAAATTCCTCACCCTAGTCTTGGATTTTTCATCTTAATCGAATTGGAGAAGCTAAGTTTAAGCCCAAGTTTGCTCTTTTTATTGGCAGATATTTTATCAAAGGCTTTCACTAAGAGAGAAACTACATTATATTGATATTTCTCATCTGAAATGTCTTTTAGTAGGCCAAATATTTTTAAACAATTTTTCTAGACTTACCTTCAGGCCTAGGGGCTTGGTAGTAGATACATAACCTTTTCTTCCTTCCCTACCAAAGCCCATCATTTTTAGGTTGGTTTTTTTTGGGGACTGTGTTTGATGGTTTCCCTAAGTTTATTTTATTTTTATTTTTTTTCGAGTATATCCTTTTTTAGCTTTAAAAAACTTGAAATTATTTTATCTTTAATAACATGATTATTTCACAGTAAGTTTCCATGAATGATAATATTTATGTGCTCACAGGTGCCTTTTGTCAAATTTAGACATATATTGAGAAGGTGGCCTTGGAATTTCAGCACTTTTAAGATTTACTCAACCAATAGGGGAGTTCTCCATGCACCATAAGTAAACTTCCTCCTGATATCCCATTTCATGGCTCTCCTCTAATGATTCCAAGGTGGAAGTGGAGCTAGTCACACAACTTCTTCTTCACCCCTCCTTGGTAGAGAGGTTGGATTTTTTTTATCATGATACTTCAATTATGGACCATCTTGATGGCCTCTCCTATTTATGATGATGTTGATGTTGGGATTCTCATTCTCTCACCCCTTAGGTGGGGAGTGCTTTTGCATTTGGTTGTGCAAGATAATAATTAAGATGGTTGAATGGCATTGGATCAATAGTCAAGGGAGACATTGTATTAGGTTCCATCCCTCCTAAGGATGAATCACCACGTCCTTCATCTAGTGTTACATCGTGTGCCTAGATTATTAATTTATTGGTTATATGTTTTGAGACTTTTTTCCGATGGCCATAATTTTTAACCAAATCTCTTTTATTTTGGGCCTTGAATACTAACTAAGTACCTTTTTATTGTAAGTCATACATGTACTTTATCTCTATATATTTTTATTAACAAATATGTTGATGATTTTGCAAAAATAAAGGATAATATTATTTTTTAAGTTTCACTTACAAGAGGTGACAAAAATGAACTTGAGTATAATAAATGTCATTTTTGAACCTTTAGTATCACAAAATATGTTTCATTGAAGATCGTACTCCATAACCTTATAGATGCAACTATTTCTTTTCACACCCACCACTCTATGACTCCTGCTTACTTTGACCATACTTTTGTTGAATTTTACCCTAAAATGTTGAAAGTTAACCTCATAAATAAAATTTCTATTCATAACCTTATTGAAAGATTTGAGTTTCTCTCTAAAACAATTTGGAATATTATAGTTCAATCCTTCCCTCAGTCTATTCATAATCACCCCATTACACCACCCCCCCGCCCCAACCAACTTGGATATTATCATTTTTTTATTGAGGTTACATATCTCTCCATAAGATTACAATATACATTACTCATCAACATACTCATATGAAAAATTATACTAAAAAAATTTTATCTCCATATCTTCTTGAATAAAAAGAGGCTATATTTGAATTAAAAAAATAAAAGACACACTCAATATACTTTGGTTTAATGCTAAATCATTTTGAGAAACCTTCCTTCAAATAAAATCATCATGTGCTATGTCTAATAAATATATTTGGCCCAATTATGCATCTTTTGTTTACAACATTCTAAACCAAGTCTTAATTTCAATGAGAAACAAATTATAGGGTAAGTGTATCTTCAAAAATTATATAGTGTCGTAATCTATTTTTACACTCAAAACATGTAAATCAAATGACATCAATCACTTAAGAGCTTAATTTCTTCATCATAATCCAAATCTTCTAACAACATATATTGTTGGTCCATTTAATATAGTTTTTTCTCATGGATTCCCACTAGCACATGTGTCTCATACATATATCCCTTATTTAAATTGGGAAACCAATAGGATCCAAATAATTATAGAAAAATCATGGTTTGTCACACCTTGAGTAAGTTGTTTGCTACAGTGTTGGATAGTTTGATTTCCATATTTGTATAGTAGACAAAACTTCACACAAAAGGAAAATCAAGTTTTATATAGAATCACCAAAAAATAGACCATATATTGACACTTAGGTATGTAATCGAAGAAGCAGGAACATGCAAGAATGTAAGGTTTACTATTTTTTACTTTTTGGAAGGAATTTGACACTATTCCTAGACAATTGCAAATCCAATGGCTTCAAGATCTTCAGATCTAGGACATTTGGTTATTCATATGATGAAAATTCACAAGAATATGGTTAGCTAAGTCTAAAATACTATTAGTTTTATGGAAGATATCACAAGTAGATTAGTGTTAAACAAGGTTGTCCACTTTCACCTACTTTATTTTTCAGTATCTACATAGATGAATTAGAGCATATCATTGCAAGTTGAGGGAAAATAAGTGATGGTTTTAATATTTATAATATAATCATCATTGTTTTATTATGTTTTGATGACATTGTTCTCTTTCCACATATTGTTGTAAGCTTATAAAGGCATCTTGACATTTTAAGCTCACTTTGTGATACTCATGGTTTACAAGTGAACTTGAGAAAAACAAAGGTCAAGGTTTCAAGACAACTAAGCAAGAAGTATAGGAAACTAATCTCATTTACAAATGAAGTTTAGTTGTAGTGGTTTTTCCCTATACTTACCCTGATATGAATTTCAAAGAACCTCCTTTCAGTATACTCCTTGCTGCAAAAGAGATATTATGTAAGGGGTATTTTACTCTTAGTACACTTGAGTTTCAAGATGCCAAAAAATTGTGCATCTTCCAAACTTCAGTGTCACCAAAAAAATTGTATGGTTGTGATATTTGGGACCTGGAATTTATAGTGTCAATCAAGTCAAGTTGATAAAGTTCTTATTCATATGTTATCGAAAAACATGTGAGTAAAATTGTTAGTTCCACATGCAATTATTTTTGTTGAACTTGGAATCCATCCCCTTCATATTTCAATGTTTTCCATGCAATGATGTTGCTTCACATATTAAGATGTATGATATATGGGCATAATAGTTATCCATTCAATACTCTTTAATTATCTATGAAGTTATGTGAACAAGGGATCACAAACACGTGGTATGCTCAATGTACCTATTTTCTTTCATGGAATTGGTATTGATATCAATCATCTATCTCCTAATACATTTGCCATCAATATTTTATTTTTTACTTGTTGAAAACATATATTCATATAGAAATCAATGATGAGATCTACAAATCCTACATAAAATCAACTTAAACAGAACCATCGAAATCATTGTCAACAAAAAAAAATAGTAGTTAGAGCACTATCTCTAAATAGAACGTGGACGTATTATTACTACCAATTATCCCAGAGTCTCTTTTGGTTTGAGATTTCCTTTGGGTCAATTGTGGGTATGTTCTCATCAACTTTGCATAGACTTCAAGCACTTTCTTTTGCAACATCAATGCATAGGTAAACTTTACAATAATGATCAAGAATCGTAGGAGCGTTTACTATTTAGATGTCCAATGTATTATGAGATCTATGGCATGGTTTACTATCTCTTTAAAGGAAATCAAGGCTTTCTACAAGATCTTATTAATGATGAGAGTCAAAGATATGTAATTTTAATCATCAAAAAGACAACCCAACACGAAATTAGCCTCCTTAAAAGTCAACAATACAATTATTTATTTCATGATTTAATTTCAAACTCCTTTCTTCAATCTCAATTTTAAAAATACAAACATACTCATTATTATATTAAAAAAATCTCAATAACTCAACTTTTTATATTATATTTTATCCCATTTTTCTCTAACAACTTCTATTAACCTTTTATTATTTCTATTAGACAATAATAAATCAAATTTAACACCTTATGGCTAACACTAGCTTAACCATAACACCTTATGGCTAACACTGGCTTAACTATTACACTTTAAGTTTAGACCCACATGGCACATAAAGACGGTGAAAACATCTTTGTTTCTTGCACCTCACTGTGTTATGTTTGTCACTCTCCTTTGGTGGCGTCATACTCAGTGTAACGTTTTAGAAATGGACGTCAAATGCCCATTGAATTTTAACCGAAAAGACTTAAGTGGGAACCCTCCTTTTAAAAAGTGATGGTTTCGCTCACAAACTTACACATCTGTTGGATGACGTAAGCTTATCAAGTAGAGGAATTTACGGGGAAATAATCACGAAAGAAGCATTATTTTAGCGTCAGATTGTGGTTTCACATCTTGTTGGTTTCTTCTCTTTAAAAATGATGATACGAGTACAATTTTAAAGCTAAAGAAAGCATGTTTGACACTATTTCCAATTATGGGTGGGGCTTTACTATTGCTTTGGTCCGTCCTTCAAACATCATGGGAAATAAATACTAGTTAAGTCACTTCCAATGCTGGATCTTAAGGATCTTTCAACACAACCTTCAAAATAACATTATTATTAAAGTCGTAGTGGATCTTTAGAAACAACTTTCAAAACAACATTATTAAGTCTTAGCATATGTAGATGGTGTTAAATATAAACATTATATGAGTTTATATTAGAATGATTTATTGTGACTTGTATATCTGAAAATGGCGGATAATATAATAAATTTATATTTTTAATTTTAAAAATAGAAAGTGACTAGTCGATATTAATAATTATGTAAACTAAGCAGATATTAATAGGGCAATAAAAAATTTAGAATATACATGCGCATATTTTTAATTAGTGATGATCCAACAAGTAATTTAGATAACTACCATTATACTATGACAACGTGATAACATATTATGTTAATATGATACCATCATATATATATAATATATATATAAACATCATAAATAATCACAACCCACTTCAATTAAATTGTAAATTAAAATAAATATATTACCTATCTTTTTAATAGAAAAGACACGTTATTTTATATTTTCTAAAAAGCGTAAGATGGGGTAAACCTTTACTCTTTTAAAATGATGATAGTGGTAGATTTTTAAAAGCTAAAGAAAACATGTTTGATAATAAGTTCCAACATTTGATTCCCATTATGGGATTGGGCTACTTAATTGCTTTCATCATTCCTTCAAACATTATCATCATGCAAAATAAAAACTAGTTATGTCACCTCCAAAAAGATTAGTACACCCCTAAGGATCTTTCAAACACAACTTTACAAACAATATTATATATATGAACGTAAACATTACAGGAGTTTTCATTAAACGCAAACGTAAATTTAAACAATCTCTTATGCAACTTATCAAACAAGGTTGCAAATCTTGTTAGTATATAATAATTATGACTCTCCTCTAAAAATTGGATATCAATATAAAAAGACTATCTCAGATCTTAGATTTTCTATTAATACTCCTCAACTCACTAAACAATAAATTAATAGAGGTATATGTAAAGAGATCAATAAATCTTATTTAAAATTTATATGGATTAATCTAAACAAGCCTTTGAAGCAAAAAAAATTCATTATTTTCAATTTTATGTGTGCTTTCATGAGGATCGAATTTGAGTTCATGAGTACATGAAGACATTGTTGTCATCCTTCTTAAGTATCTTTTTAACTCAATTTCGGGTTTGCTCTTATCAACTCAGGATGGGATCTAACCATGACCTTCCACATAATGAGTGTATACGCCAATTGTATTTTCTAGAACTTGAAAGTGAAGAGCAATTTGTATTTAGGTACCCTATCTACTATTATATTTTTAGAAGATATTGTTATCTTTTTAGAGATTCTCATATATTACTAAGAAACTTCATTCAATATGAGGCCTTAAGATTTTTAGCTTTGTATGTCTATGAGGCACTTCAATGTCGATAAAGAACACTTAGAATTTAAGTCTTCACATACAAATGATTCTAAAAATATCATTTCTTATTTTCAAAAAACAGGGTTCATGGACAACAGGCGTAATGAAATTACTTAGATGTTTGCACAGTGGAATAATATATTGCAAAAATGAAAGCAGAGATAATATATCCAAAACAATAAATGATAGAAGAGTAGAATACTTGATAACTATAACTAAGCCACTTCAAGGGGGAAACCTCCATAATAATGTAATAATTTAAGTAGAATTCACAATATGATAATCAAATACTAACCACTACCTCCTGTATATATTGTACTTATCCATAGTTATTCTATAGGCTGACCTTATTAAGAACATAGAGAAATGTGAAAAAATAATATAAAAGGTATGTAAGCCATAAGTCGGCTACATATATTTCTACACATGTCATAGGTTAAAGGCGTAGTATGCCCTTTTCCTTAAGAACAATGTTCTCCTCAACGTTTAATCAACCCTAGATGTTGTTGTAGGAATGCTTCATCCTACGTGTTGCATCATCAAAATGTAAATTCCTCCATTTGATCAAATACTCCTTAATCATTCTGATCCATAGCTATTTAGTACACGTTTAAAGGATCTCTTCAAACTCTAAAATAACCCTACCTTCCTCATCCAATTTAGGTAACTCATTTCGAGTAGAAACTATGTATCCAATTACCTTATTTAGGAAAGAAACATGGAATACCAGATGTGTGTGAGTGGTATGGGTAAATTCTAGCTTGTAGGACACACTACCATTTTTTTACAAGATTTGATTAGGGCCATAATACTTAGGAGACATCTTGTTATCCTTTTAATGTTGTTTCAAAGACATATCTTTACATGGTTATAATTGTATAAAGACCCAATCACCTATGTTAAAATGTCACTCACTACAGTGTTGATTTGCTTGTTGTTTCATTTAATTTTGTGTTATGGGTAAATTTTCTCACAAATTGGTGAGCACAACCCGTTGATGGTGAATGTGTTCCTCAATAGATTAAACCTTGAGATGGACCTTCAAGGTTTAAGTGATGGATGGGGGTGATATATATACAAGACCATAAAGGGATAATTTAGGATAAACTATGAAGAGAAGTATTATACGACCATTCAACAAGTGTTAGCCAATGAACTCATTTATCTTATTTGTCAAAAATAAAATAACAAGGATACCTTTATAAACATTTATTGACTACCTCTATTTGTCCATAATATTTAGGATGATATCATGAGCCACGAGCCAATTGGATGCCCAAACATGCAAAAAATTTAGTCTAAAAATTACTAGTAAATATGAGATCTCAATAACTTACAATGATCTTTAGAGTACCATGTAATTTCTGAACTATGTCGAGAAAAGTATAACCTATTATAATGGTAACAAATGGTTGTGATAAGAAAAAAAAATGAACATACTTGGTGAGTTGATCCACCAATATCATGATAAAAATTTTACCTTCAAACTAAGATAACCTATTAAAAAAATCCATGGAAACCTCCTCCCAATGTTGGCTAGGGATGGATAAAGCCTGCAAAATAGTTAGGATCTTAATTGTTTCACCTTTGACCTATTGACATACAATGCATTCGGTCACATATTTATGAACACCCCCCTTGAGTCCTTCCCAAAATAAATCTTGCTTGATTCTATGATATGTTTTCAAAAATATTTTGAGTGACCTCCTATTGGAGATGCATGAAGTTATTGAATTATTATATTTTTGAGGAGAGAATGCTTACAGAGATATAATCTATATTTATACCATAATGAATTTCCCGTCCATGTAAAGTTTCATATCCCCTAGAGCCCTGCTGAAGATTTTGAAGCAAATCATGGGTAACATTGTCATTCTCCCATTATGATATTGCTTCCTCTACCCAATCTTCCTTGAAAATGGTCATTGTGCATAACAATGCCTCAACTGATTCATCCCTCCAAGATAATGCACCTACCACCACATTTTCTTTTAATTTATTATAGACTATTTCAAAATCATAGCCTAACATTTTAGTCACCCATTTTTATAATTCTTCAGAATATAATCATTGTTATACAAAATATGTGAGGCTATCATGATCAGTCTTTACTTAAAAGTGACGACTCATCAGATAAGGTATTTATTATTTGACTGCATGCAAAATAGTCATCATCTCTTTCTCATATATTGGATTAAACCTATTGTTTACCTTCGGTTGGTGGATCTAAAATTCAAGTGGTTTTCCTTCTTGCATGAGTACATCCCCCATGTTATATCCTGATGCATCACATTCCACATCAAAAGTTTTAAAAAAAATAGGCGTAGCAAACTAGAGTGGTGAACATAGCCATTTTCAATAATTCAAATGCCTTGGTAGTTGTATCATTCAACTAGAAAGATTCTTTATTCAACAAAGATGTGAGTGGGGTTGTGATGCTACCATAATTTTTGACAAACTTGTGATGGTAACCAATCAGCCTTAGAAATCCCCAGAGGTTCTTGAGGGTCCTAAGAACTTGACACTCTATCATCGCTTAGATATTTTTAGGATCAAATTTCACTCCTTCATGTGAAACAATATGACCTAATTACTCCATCTCTCACAAGCCAAATACACATTTGTAAGGTTTGACGTAAAGTTGATGTTGTTCCAAAACTGAGAGTACATGTTTCACATGCTTCAAATGGTCTTCTTAATTTTTTTTGTAAATGAGGATGTCATAAAAAAAACACCAACACAAAATTTATAAAAAATTGCATCAAAACAATATTCATCAAAATCTAAAATGTAGATGGTGCATTTGTGAGGCCAAAAGGCATGAACATAAAATCATAATAGCCTTCATGAGTCCTAAAAGTTAATTTAGGTATTCCCTCTTTGTGGATTTGAATATAATGATACCTAGATCAAAGATATAACTTGGTAAAATAAATATCACCATGCAATTCATCTAGTAAACCATCAATTACTGGTATAAAAAACTTATCTTTGATGATGTACTTGTTGAGTTCTCTATATTCTAGGCACATCCTCCAAGTGTCACATTCTTCTATACTATGACCACTGAGGAGGAATATTTGCTTTAGTTATGTTAGATGATTCCTTTCTCCAAAATATCTTATACTATCTTTTCAATTTCATTCTTATGGGCATAGGGATACCTATAGGGTGTGATGTTGGGTGGTGTACTTTTGGTAAGTAGTCAAATGGCATGATCATGCACTCAGCTTGGTGGAAGTCTTTTTATCATGTCACCAAAAAAAATAAAATGGTCATCCAACACCATTTGCAAATAATGATGGGTAGACTCTTTAATTGGTTGAACCCCTATGGAAAAAAAACATGCCATAAATCCTTTAGCACCTTTTTTTCAGAATCTTCATCATCTAATGGGAACTAACCAGTTGTAGATATTTAACCTATAATCCATGAAATTTAAATGTCATGCCTTCTTAATGAAATCACATGAATATATCTTGTAAAATCATTCCTAATAGTTCCCAAAGTGGTGATCTATTGCACTCCCAAAAATATCATCCCCTCCCATGGGAATAGAAAACATAGGAGAATATAATAGGTAGTTTCCCATAGGAATCTTAATACTATGGAATTTTATAGAATAATTGATTGTAGCACCATCTGTAATCATGTCTTAAAATTATGGAGCTAGATAAATGAAATAGTTCAAACAAGTAGCCAACTTATTGTTGATGAAGTTGTGTGTACTTCTAGAGTCAATCAACTTAGTCACCTTCTATTTCTTGAGGAAATGCACCACTTTAAGAGTTTGAGGAGTAATAATACCTAAAAGTGCATAATAGGAAATAGTAGGCTGAAAATCTTTAGATTCATCCTTGGGTTCATCTAAACATGCCCTTGAGGCCTCATCATATTTATCATCCTCATTAGTGCCTTCAATGTAAAACAACTTATTTTTAAATAATGATGTCCTTTTATCCATTCTATATCATATCAAAAATGCAAACCTTTTGCATGTTTATCATCAATTTTCTAAGGGGTCAATTTGGTAGGTTGAAGAAATGACGGTGCTGGGAATGTGCAATCATGAACATTAGTGAAAGGTCTTCATTTGATCCTTTATTTTTCCTTTGTCATGTGTGCCCTTAGGATGGCTTTAGATACTGAACTAGGACTAAACATGCAAACCTCTAATTGGATGCTATCTTTGAAGCCACCCAAAAATAGGTCATTTAGATTTTCCTCAGTGATGTTTTCTTCACATAAGAAGATATTCTGAAATCAATGAATATAATCCATTGCATTCCTTGTTTGGCATAATTTGTCTAGTTGGCTAAATTAATTTTTTGAGACATTGTTGTGATAGTGGAGTTACAACTCCTCACAAAATACAGACCAAGAAATCAAGAGACCCTTCTTTTCCTTTTGAGCACACAACCATTAATACCAAATGAACTGTTTAGCTTCTAAATACAAAGAGGCTATGACCACATTTTATGAACATGGAGTCTGATGTAGATCAAATAAATTTTCAATTTGAGTGATCCATGCAAGTAGATCATTACCATAACACTTGTGCAAGTCCACTTTTGGTAACATCAACTTCAGACTAGGATTAGTAGTGTGATTGTTTTGGGGAGGAAAATCAAACTGGAGTGTTGGAGGGTTCTTTTGAAAATATTGAGTTGTAAAGTTGGACAATTTTCCATTTATTTGTTGTAATTGATCCCTTAAGTCATTCACGTCCCCTCACATCCCTATTATGTCCCTTTAACTGCATTGAGATCATCTTTATGCACCATGCCATGTAACTCTGACTGAAGTTGTTGAACCATCTCTAAAATACTTGGATTGGAAGTTTTAGACTCCATGTCATCCTTGTGAGGATTTTTATGAGTTTCTTTCCCTTTCCCATGTTTGTGCATGTTAGGACTAATCATGCACAAACCCTAAGAGAGTTTCAATCCTAAAATAAGTGTATCTGCAAATGAGACCATTGTAATTGCCTCACCAAGATGAATCCAACCAATGCTAATGTGCATAAGGGTGAAAATTTTTGACCCAAAAAGTGTATCGATAGAATATACTATTGTTATCGTCTCATAGAGATGAATCCATCAACTGCTCATTTGCACAAGGTTAAAAAAATTATAGACTTTTTTTACTACTATTTAAAAAAAAAACACTCCGAACAATACTGCAATGATGAAAAAATCAAATTCTTCTTGAATCATAAGTTATGTTTTTTCGATCCTTCATCTCATAGGAGACACGCAAAACTAGATTCAAAAAAAGATTGTCATAGAAACTTGTCCAAATTGAAGCTTTGATACCACTTGTAATGAAATTACTTAGAGTTCACATAGTAGAATAATATATCATAAAAATGAGAGCATAGATAATAGATCCATAATAATAATTGATAGAAGAGCAGAATGCTTGATAACTATAACTAAGCTACTTTGAGGGTACAACCTCCACAATAATGTAATAAGAGTAGAATTCATAATAGAATTATCAAACACTAACCAATGCCTCCTATATATACTCTACTTAGCCATGATTATTCTATAGCCTAACCTTATTAAGGATAGATAAATGTGATAAGATAATATAATAGGTATGCAAGCCACAAGTCTGCCACACATATCATTATACATGCCATAGGTTAAAGATGTAGCAACATGAAACCACATATCTAAATAACATAGTCCAATCTATAAGGCAATATACATTTTATTGGTTTCAAGATCTATTGTCTTCAAATATCTAAATAGTTGTTTCTTATTGAAGTTTTTTGAAAACTTTATTTTATTTCTTTCTATATGTTTTGGAGATGCATTTGGCAATCTCTTCATGTTCTGAATTCATGTAATATCTTCTTAAATCCCATTGGCCATTCTTGGAATCTAGTACACATTAATATCTAAATTAAATTAAATTAAATTCAAGGGACCCATTACGACCTTCCCAGTAGCTTTATCTTTGTTTGTACTACCACTACCTACAAATGGTGGACAATGTAGTAAGTTTATTTTTTCCCCCTCAAAATTAAAAGTAACCAACCATGAAATAATGGGGCTAATGAGAAGTTAGAATTAAAAAACCCACACACACACATTAAATTGGTAATGTCTCATACTCGCAATGGCATGGATGTTGGGTTTCTCATTCTCCTCCCCCTTGGATTTTGAGTGCTTGTACCTATAGTTGTGCAAGAAGGTTAGTTAGGTGGCCCCAGATGAGCTATCAGGGTGTTGGCAAGATTTTACGACATCGTGCTTTCTTTAGTTATTTCACAAACTCAATCAATAGGGAGTGGCATAAATTTGCAACATCATAGAAATCACCAAGGGATGGGTGATTTTTCTCTACGTCTACGAGGGGTAGTTCCTCGATATGATTGGAGTTCATGGTACTTTTCATCAAAACATACAAAGAAAACAAAAAGGGAAAAATATTGATAGAAAGTAGAGGGAAATGAAAGAAAGAGGATATCGATGAGAAATACACAACAAAGTAAACACATAAAACCATTTAGATAACTTAAAAAATATAAAAATGAATGGAAAATCATCCTCCTCAAATGAAAGTCAAAACAAAAGTAACAATACGATAATAACAAGAAATTACATAAAAACAAAAAGTATTCTTTTAAATCTAAGTACATATATTTGGCACAAAGTCCATTCACGAAAGTTTACAATAAAAAAAAAAATCAAAACCCAATCAATACATAGAGAATGAATAAAAGATATTAACATTTCCCAATTTATGAATAGCAATACACATTTCATGATCAAAAAAAGCTAAAAATCTCACAAGACAAGTTTTATCACACACTGTTTACTTGTATTATATTAACAATCTTTAAAAAGAACACCCAACACATACAGTTGTAACATGTTCTCTCAACAAAGTGAGAGAGAAGAAGAACTAACCCTTGCACCATGAATAATAATCTCTTATGTAGACATTTCTCCACTCAAAATAGTTGAAAAACTACTTTTTGACCTAATTCCCCTAATGTATTGTGCACATGCAGTGCAAAAACGTGCTTGGAATGCACTTGAGGCTCCCCTAAGCATATTCATATGCGCTCCCAGGGAGTGAGTACTGCGGCCGAGGCATGCTCATTATACCCTAAGTTCTGACACATTTTTTAATTTTTTTTGGTACTTTCTAGTCTTTGTCAATGAAAGAAATTAAGACATGTATTATAAAACACCTGTCAGTGTTCTGAGCAGACTTCAGGGAGAACCTAGGATCATAACCCTGCATCTTGCATTGCACCATTAATTCATTAGCCTTGCTCTTATTATCCTGATTTTTTTATAGCAGTGAGAAGAATCAGTCCCTGGACATATTTGTTTTTGTTAGGAAGGGATAATATTGCTAGTGTTTGGGAGGGTGGAAATATTGCAAGTGACATAGAGTGTGACCTTAGGCCATAGCTATGCTGATACACAATAAACGACCAGGAAATTCCGGCATAAGAGAGACAAAATTTGTGAATGAGGCAAAGGAGTCTGTAAGCAGTTCACATCTCCAAGCTCCAAAAATTACAAGAAAAAGGAGCGCTTCTTGCCAAGATCCTGCTTGGGTCTTTAAGGATTTCGCATTAGCTGTTTTCCCAAGCTTTGAGAATATATATGCAACCCAAGAATTTACAGTCTCCCACGAGTCCAAGAGTGTAAAAAATCATTTTTAACTTTTAATTTGATTCTAAAAGATAGGTAAATAGGTTACAAATCAGAATTAGTTTTTGGATATTTGAAACATAAAAGCTTTTAAGCGAAAGTTCAAATGACGATGAATATATTATTATTAGTCCCGAAATAAGATCAATCATGAATTATTTCTATTTTCATGAGTTAATTTTAGAGCTTTAAAATGATATTTGATAACAAATATATATTTTTGTCTAAAATTTATTATATAAATATTAGTATATTTTTTAAATATTATTTAGAAATATTATTTACAATTAATTGTGACATTAACATATATTTTGTGTAACAATATACTTTTAAATAATATCATTCATTGTATTTATTTGACATTACATAAATTTTATTTAGATAATTAAACAAGTGCATGATAACAGTTATATGATAAGAATTATAGTATTTTATTTTTTATTTTACAAGTCTTATTATTTATTGTACGTAAATTTATTATTATTTAAAATATAAATATCATTATTTAAGTTTTAATATAGGAAAGGTCTTAATAGTGGTGCACTTACCAATAGTGAAACATAGTTTTTATTCACGTGAGAAGTAAAACTCAAATGCTATCAATACCTCAAAAGTTAAATTTTGGTCATAGATTTTAAAAATGTATTTTATAACCTCTCCTAATAAATTCTTATGATATTCATTATTCAAAATTAAAATGTACCATTACTAAACTTTTCCCCTGAACTATTCACATTACAAATTATTATCAATTTCATATTTCATTAAAAAAAATTGTTATATATAAATTTTTATTAATTTAATCCTTCCTTAAACCATACATTGTGATATTCTCAAATAAAGGCTAATATTAAAAGTAAGGATTTTGATTATTTTATTCCATACTTGTCAAGTGATCTACAAAAGCATGTTATGATGCCTACTAATAATTGTTAATAATAAAAATAATTTAACTAGTACCTCTATTTTTTAAGATTAAAAAGTATATTACTAATAATATTAAAATGTTAATCATTAAAAAAATTAAATGATATCAATAATTTAATTTTTAAATAATTTTTAATTTTTAAATAAATTTTATATAATTATAATGTAAATATAATTAATTATAAATTTACATACAAAATTTAAATACAAATATAAACTATTATCTATAAAAAATAAGATTAATTATTATATATATCTTGTTTAAGTTAATTTAAATTATAAATATAAATAATATTAAACAAATTAAATTTTGAAAAAAAATTTAAATATTATTAAAAAAACAATGTTATAACTAAAATAGATTATTAACTCTAATATTAATAATTTAAAAAAAAAATTATTAAAAAAAAATAATAATAAAGTAAACTAATTTTCAAATTTATTATGTTATTTTCAATGCAAAAGATTTTGTATTATCAAATTGATATTTCACACAACATCGAAATCAAATTGTATGTAAATGGGCTCATTTTTAATAGCATTTGAAACAATTTTATAGTATCATTTCAATTTCAATTAAGTTTTAAATAAAATTTAAATATTTTAATTAATTTTAAAATAAAATTACATTTCCAATTTCAATTGAATTACTACATAAATTTTAAAATTTTAATTAATTGTATAATAAATTTTATAGAAATATTAAATTTGTTCTTTTTTAAAATTAAATTTAAGGATGAAAAGTTATAGTTTAAATATTAAAATAAAATGATTTTCTAAATGATAATTATGTGAACCAAAAAAATTATTTACATAATAATATATATTTATTATTGGAACACTTTACATTACATTAGCAAAAAAATAATAATTATAGAAGGTTGTAAAGTAAAGTATCAAGACACATCACAATTTAAACTCCTTGCCAGAAGAACACCTCGGTTTTGAAATAAAAAATGAGCTGATCAAGGTACAACCTAGAAAACTACAAATAAATAGAGAAAAAATTTATGCAAAGGCCACTACCCTAAGAGGGGAAGGATCATCCTTTATAAGTACTGACCAAGTGGGCGGCTCCACATGAGGAATTCCGAAGCATTCCAACCATCTAAGGGTCATCATGAATAGTGATAAGCCAACCATCAGTTAGTTGTGTAAGAACAACAACGCTTGCCAAAGACTGCTATGAAGGACCAACATCCATGAGAACTCCAACCACCCCTTGGGGGAGGGTGAGTAGAAAAGTGGCCCTTACTTCTAGACTGACTTGTGCTTCGACACCTCTTGAGAGGAGGAGGTAGCAAACTATAGGAAGCCCATCAGGAGGAACCCTACTCATGGTGCGAGGGGCATTCCCCTAGTGGTGTAGGTCTAGAGCCATCTTTTCCACTTGAGATTGAATCTACAAATAGATTGAAGAAATAAAAACCACATTTTCATTAACAAAAAATTAAATTTCATATGTCTCATGATGAAAAATAACATTGTTCATGGATTTCTATAATTAAAAGAGAATAATAGCATAGAAGAATTGCCAGAGAAAGGTAATAGATGTTGACCAATTAGAATAATCCCCAAAGAGTGCCTATTGCCAAGAGAAAGGCTCAGGGTGATAAGGAAGAAATAATGAATGAATTTAACAACAGGTAGATTAGGCTTTCAGACAAAACAAAAATAGATGTTTACAAGATTTTGAACATTTGCAAGCCAAACATAAGGGCTGGAGAATGCGGAGGTGGAGCAGTCTCTCACCAAGGAGAAGTCCTTGATAAATCAAACACCAAAAAAAATGATCTAGCTTGGGCTCGAGGCTAGGTTACCACACATAATCCAGATGAGTGAGTCAAGTCCTGAGGGAGGACTAGAGACCCCAACACCTATTGAGCTTGCCTAAAGTCAGAGATAAGGGGCTCATCACTTGATAAAGTATCCCTTTAGAGTAGATCTTGAAATGCATATTACAGTTCCACCTCTAATATTTCCACTAGGCCCTAAGAGGCTACATGCCAAGTTTATGCAACATAACATCAAGTAACAACTGCTAAATGCGAAGAATAAAAGGTAAGTCTACATTGTTTAACTAAAACTTGATTTTTAGTTTAGGCCAAGGAATCCAATTCTTGGAGGTAACTAAATCTCAAATAGTGTGAATCTCAAATAGTGAGAATACTTATAGAGCTTTAATACCAAGTAATTCAGCTAGGGGAATAAAGGAAGTAGTAAGAATCAGGGACAACCATAATCTATCATCATTAAAAGACAACCCTATGTGAAAACCATCCCCCACCCACTTCAAGTGGGGTTTGACGGCTTCAAAAGCCTTCCAAATGCTTTTGATAAAAAAGAGCCAAAAATATTGAAAGGAACCATAGTGATGAGAAGGGATTAGAAGCCAATAATTTGCCAATTGGTTTTACCATAGGTAGAGGTCATAAAGATACAATGTCTTAATAGAATTTTCTATGATTAATTGTCCTCAATATCCTGAACACCCCACTTAGTACACATGGACATACTTTGCCGATAGGTGTCAATGATTCCCATGCCACCTTTATCATGAGGGAGGCAACAAATATCCTAGGTCACCCGATGATAAACTGAGGCATGATTAGAATTGGCCCAGAAGAAGTCTCTAATGATTTTGGCCATAATATAATAAGAGGCCTTGAAGGGAGCCCAACATGAGGAATAATAGACATCAATAGAGATCAAGATTTTAGTGTAAATCTAAAATTTTCCTGCTAGAGGGGCCCCCTTTATCTAATCTGATAATGAGATGGCAAATAACTAGTTGGCAAGGAGTAGAAGTGGTTGGAAAGAAGACAAGATGGCATGGGTGTCCCATAGATATAGATAGGGAGGGGCATTGTCTATATTCACTATGATATATAGAGATAGAGTTGGTAGTACCCCTCTTTCTATATATTGATCGAGTTTAGAGTTATTTATCTCTATCTCTATCTCTATCTATAGACTGTGGGGATTGAATATATATAGGGGGGCCATCTAGATATAGATAGGGGTCCTCCTAGATAGATATATAGGGAAAACCCTCTCAATTTTACTTGAAGATCCCTTTCCCCTTTCTAATCATCGACATCAACTCTGAATCCATATTCTTGACCTTGAATCCATAGATTGGTATTATATATCTCTACTCTATCTAAGATCAACCCAACATGATGTGGCATGAATGGAAGTTGCTTGACCTCCCCCATAGATATATATGTTGACCCCATCTATAGTTATTTTGAATCCCTCTACCATGCTTCGCTCTATCAAATATTAATCAAATTCCCTATCTATATATATGATCACCTATATATAGATAAATTAACTGCCCTATCTATAAATAAGTCCATCTAGATATAGATAATCAATCAAGTGGTGTACCACCTATCACTGGTTCTTTGTCGAATACCCCTATCTATACATATGGTGCAAGTGGTGTGCCCTATCTATCCACTATGAATCCAATAGATTATCAAAATGGGTAAGTTCTTCCCCATCTAGAGTTATTTAGGTGGTTGAGTGATGTAATATATAATCAGGAACTAAAATCCTAATCCTAATGAATGGTTTATAGGGGCCAACTAAAAACAAATAAAACATTAGGTTTGAAGGAGTGATAGCAGCTAGTGTAGTGATCCAATATTCAATCTTTTTTCAATCTTGTTGAGGACATACTATCAAAGATTAGTTGGAGAACTGTCAAAAGAAAAGGGGATGCCCAATAACTTGAATTATTCCCCCTAATCAATTCATTGCCAATTATACTTATGAATCTACTCAGGCATAAGCATCATGCTTTATAAAAAGCACTAATTTTCCCTCCTTTGTAGGTTGGAGCTAGAACCCAAACAAAAAGTGTCAAGGTATTGTATAGCTTCATTAAATGTGGCCTCCTATTCTTCAAACATGAGGAAGGTGTCATCTGCAAAGTGCCCACTGATGAGCTGGGAGGTGTGATCAGGTAAAATAATGCCCTGAACAAGCCCTTAAGAAGCTCTAAAATCCAAGAGGTAACCTAGGGCTTTACTAGATAACACTTAAAACTCTAGAACAAGGGGAAAACCTTGGAAAATAAATGTTGAAGCTCAATCCCATTAGTTTTATGCCCATCAATAGAGAGGAAGGCCAAAGCATCTTGAAGTAATGTCTGCCCAACACAAATGAAGTAGGCACTAAAGCTGAGAGACTTGAGCATGACAAGAATAAATTTCCACTCAATCTTAACATAAGCTATTTTAAAGTCTAATTTAAGAAAAATAGTTCTCTGAAGAGAGAAACGGGTCCAATCCATGCCTTCCCAAACCATAATAAGTTTATCCAAAATATAATGCCCTATAATAAATCATATTTGCTATGGTCTAACAATGAAAGGTACAATGATCAAAATTCATTTGGCAAGGGATTTATAAATAATTTTATAATAAAAATTGATCAATTTTATCAACCTCTAACTAGTAAGCAACTCAAGATCTCTAGCTTTAGGAATGAATTTGATATTACTTTGGTTGGTCATGGGTCTAAGAGACTGATTCCATAAGGCTTATTATTTATAGACTTAAAGTAAATCAGGTACGATAAACTCCTAAGTGGATTTATAAAATTATATGGAAAGCCATCAAGTCAGGGGATTTATTATTTATCATGTATTGTATAGCCTCTATGAAATATTACAAGGTGAGTGAGGCATTACAAAGTCACTAATCGATAGGCATGAACTTATGAGGCACCACATCAAGGCATTTTTGAAGTGCCTGGGTTCACTTAATTATGGAAGGTCAATCTTGAAAAAGCATCCTGTAGTGTTCAAATAAATATGAAGAGATATCAGACTGAGAGGTCAGTTGGGATTAGACCACTTCAATGGCTTTGATTTGCCCGTGAGCTTGCTTGGCTTTCAGTGCTTTAAAAAAATCCTTAGATTCTTTATCACTAATTTTTAGCCAATGCAGCTGAATCTAAAACTGAGCGTAAATCTGAGCACCTCTAGCCATATGGTTATATTCCACCTTAAAGTGGTATTTAAGAAAGGCTATAAGCCATTATAATTACACATTGAAAGGATCAAGATTGAGAGAGATAGATACCCATCAGTTCACTCATTAAGCATGGCCTCTTCTAATCTATTTTTGATTTGAGTAACATGTTTGCCATGGTGGCAGAAGAAGGAGGTGGTACACATAATGGCCCCATTCCACCACTCAATCCAGCTGATGATGTAGGGGATTGCAGGGTGAGGTTCTATATTTGCATGATGAGTCAGATCATTCCAACATAACTCAACAAAGAAGTGTGAACTAGGAATTTGACTCAAGAGAGGTGTTAGTATCTTGTTAGTGACAAAATGAAATCAAATTGAAAAACCAACACACTAGATAGCATACATCTCTAGGCCTAGTTACTTGGTTGAGCTTAGTTAAAAATAATAAAATGAAAAAACAACTAAAACATGAAAGATAAAAAATATTTCACCTCCCTTGAATGCTCCAAATTAGTTTGTAGTAGTGGCATGCTTGGTTTGTGCTCATGAAGTCTTCATCAAAGGAGGCTTGGTTATCTCCTCTTCTCCTTGGCACCTTATGGCTTTGGCTTGGCTTGGCTCAATATTTGGACATTATAACACTAATTTACATGAATCTTTGGAATTAATTTAGCATTATAACTTTGGCATAAAAGAGCTTAAAATTCAAAGGCAAGGCCTCCTATTTATAGATTTTTGGAATGGTTTGAGGATCTACCATGCCTGTCCATCTCAATATTGAGATGTGTGACCATGAATAAATCCAAATATGAAATTCATTCTAAAAATATTCCCATTAATATTTGAGATAGAGGGGTATTGAATAGTCATGGAGGCTTTTAATGAGGCATGGGAGATCCATAATCCTGATATTTTATGCATTTATGGCTTATAGATGCCACCCCATATGATGATGTCACCTGATGATGTAGTTAATAGAAATCACTTTCTAATAAATATTTATTCAACAAGTTCCATGGAAAATTAACTTAAGGCCCTAATTTAATTTAATTAGCCTAAAACATGATTAGTTAACTTTGGTGCAAATTTTGGCTTTTGGTGCACAAATTAATAAAATTAGTCAAAATGTCTTGTTATTAGTCCAAAATTTGACTAGATTAGAATTGGAAGTCAATGTTAGATGTGTTGGATCCATTATCCCATTTAGGATGTTACCAACACCAAATAACAAAGGCACATGTCTTGTGCAAGAGATTTGATAGAAAAGAGAAATCTAGAGCACCCAGGTGTGAGTTGGCATTTTGACTTGAAATAATCTGATCAAAGTTAGCTGGCCCATAAATTACACTATCTCATTTAGGGATACTCTAACCAAAATTGGCACTTGAATATATAAATTTTAACTCATTTAATTTGTTTTAGTATTTTTAGTTCAAATTGTGCATTTTGGTGGAAATTGGTCAAAAGCCTAGTTGGAGGTTATTAGTGGCTATATTTATGTGTCTACAAGAAGTATTAAGGATAAATTGATTACATATCACATTGTACTATCCTAAAGTCCATTATAATTTTATAGGAAATAGGGGAATGGTTTGAAAAAATAATACCAAAATAGATGTTAACAGGTTGGGCATCAATGTTGGAAAAGGAAAAAATATGTTGATTTGAAAACATAAAGTGGTCGAGCTATTTGAGCACACAGTGATCCCTAGATTGGTAGTTGAACCATTTAAACCAAGATGTGGGGTTAAATGACCACCACATCAGCTAGACCCCATTTATTTTTGAAATAAAACCAAGCCTCACATTCACCAATGCACAAACACATGAGGAGGGATCCAACTTTGTCTTGGGGGTGTTCAATCATGTTAAAATATCTACACACTAGCCATGTGGCAATAGGCAGTCCATCGGCCAAAGATTGCCAAGGCAAAGAATGGTCAGGGCCATCATTAGGTGCATAGATGTTGAGAATGCCAAATGTATGGCCATTAATATCAAGAATAATCTAGACTCTCTGATGTGAAGAGTCCTCCCTCATGGAAATAATGTGGGGGAAATCTTAGGGGTAACTAAAATATAAATGCCGCCATGTCCTTCCTCATGAAAGGTGATGATATGGGTGGCATCATTCCAAATTCTTTGCAAATATATCTAAAATATAAATCTAGACACTTTAGCTTCCTACAGATAGATAATATCAACAAAACTAATCTACTAACACACAGAATGCACAAAGTATTTGTAGGTAGATTCAAAAAGACCCTTAACATTCCATGATAACACATTCATGAGGAATGGTCATCCTTTTTATGCTCTCCTTATCTATCCCCAAAATATGTTAATGCCGTAAATCTATTGTACTATTGAGGACATGAATTTATCCATACTATAATGAACTGGTGTTTAGCTTCATGTTCCTCTCAAGGAGACTATGCACCCCTGTAAGGTGGGTTATGAGACCGTTAGGAGAAGGAACCACTGGTTGAGAGAGAACCTTAGACATACGCATCATAGTATTCTAGGAAACTAGAGAAATGCTCTGTGGGTTGAAAGGAACCAAGATGGTAAGGGAGGATGAAGAAGTCCCCTGAGAGGTTTGATAACTAGAGAAGAATCATCTTGAGGTGGCATCTAGGGAATCTTTATGGCTTAGGTCCTGACAACCTTTTAAGGGGTGTTTTTGTATAACCATCACCTTGGTCTATCAATTTGGGTTTCTCAGTATGAGGAGGTGATTGAAGGGGATTGGGATGACCCATGTGAGGACAATCCTTGATGCAATGGTCTGAATCTTGATAACATAAATAAGTATTCGATAGGTCAAAATAACCACTGGGTTTCCTCAACTTAAATCTCTATAAACTCCTTTAATTCCTTGGAGATGTCAACCTCCACATAGACCTACTTATTAGGGTAGGGGAAACCCACCTATCTAGCTCAATCATAAAAACATGCCCTATGGGGATGATGATTTGGGGTATGAAAGCCCATAGGTGAACTGGCAAATTGGGAATCTCAACCTAAATAGGGACATGAAGGGTGACATTATCAGAAACTTTAAAGTCATGAGACTAAGGAAAAAAATCATAAGCTTATTTTAAAGGAACCATACATTGGAATTCGTAAGTATAAGCTATGTCTTAGAGGGTTCATTGAAGGTAAACAAGAAAAAAACCTTTAGTAAGGCTATGGATTCTAGAGACATGGACACCTAGAGGCTCCCACTAGTTGCAAAGCCAATCACGGAGGTAGTCCTCTGAGGGGATACAAATGACAAAGTAAGTAATAATAGAATAATTTCCATACCATTTACAACATTATTCAACAACCATAATAGGAATGATTACTGCCAGAGTGGGGTGGGATAAGGGATTATCTCATTGTAGACCTCAAATTTTTGACCTCACTTGTGCACCATTAGATCTGACTCCTACATCAATAGATGCAGTAGAGTGAAAAGAAGCCATAAATAAAGAGCTTTCCCACCTGAAGGGTAGCATACTAAGTATAATTAATACACTAAAGCCCTAGAAAATTTTGTAAGATAAATAATCTGAATAAGATGAAAAAAGAAAGCAAATAAGAAAATACAAACCCTAAAACCCTAACAAAATGATCTCTCCAATAACTTAATATTATTTTAATAATATATATTATCCCAAAAAATTGTTTATCATTTTCAACAAATTAACCCATTTGAGTGGATCTTTTAAAGTCCATCGATACTCCATATCAACCATAAAGAAGTGATTATCTACCCATGTAATAAATATATTGAAATTTAGTTCATTGAAGCTATATTGAAAAGTTATTTAGTGCTTAATATAGTGTAAGATGTATCTTACTTAGATGATTGATAAAAAAACTATTACAAATACATTTGATACTTAAAATAAACTAGTAGTTGCCCCTATGGTGCAAGAAAAACTGAAGATTAGATAAAACTAATTCATATTTAGATTACTATAATGATAAAGTAGTTTAATTTTATTTATTTTTTGTTACTAAGTGTTTATAGTTGTTCTTCATTGTTTTGTAAATCTTTTTGGTTTTAAGTCACATAATTCAGATATCAATTGATTTGATCACCTTTATAGAAATATTATATAATATTTATTATAAATTTTATATAGATTGAAAATTTATTATTGTATATATTATATAATTTATATAAATATTAGATTATATGATCTATATTTTCATATTATATCAATTTGTATAGTATATACTAATGATGAAATTGTTGAAACTATAAAATTCATTATATGTAGCAATAGTTATAAATGTTTCCCTCTTTTTATTTTGATTGTATACAACATTGATTACAAATCTAGATTTCTTATGAATGGTGTGGAAGAGGTAATTCTGTCAATATTTTGTGCTCTAGTTTTCAAAGATTTGCATATTTAATTTCTTTCATTCTTGCAAAGCATTCAAAGTTAAATGCAAGAGAAATATACATTTCATTTATTGAACAAACTCTTGATATGATAGTAAATGTTAGGCCTTGGCAATCAATGTCTCCAATGTCAGTTGTTGCTTTATTGAGTGTCATTCCTTATGCTTTGTGTATGGTTAGATCTCATGCCATTTTTATAAAATTATGCTAATGATTATGTCATGTAATAGGAACAATTGATATATGTGTAGGATTATTTCCATCCTATGGGGGGCCAGAGTATTTTTTGAATGCAACAAATGCATATATGGGTAGGAAAGGAGGCATTGAATCTGAGTTGTAGATGATGTCAATAATTTCTCCAATAGCTCCATTGTAAAGCAAGAGCTCTTTCCAACAAAAATCCTCATATAATGGTGATCTGATAACATAATTAGAGGAGAAATGATGGAATATACGAATAATTGATTGGTTTGGTTTCTTTTTCCATTGGTTAGTTTTACTCTTATTATTGTAAGATAATGTCCCAATAGCCTCAATGAGTAGCATTTTGTCAAAAAAAGAAGGGAATTTTATATATGATTCGATGAAAGATGGTAGATTGTTATCAGTAGATGCACTTTGAAGAACTCATCTAAAGATTTTTTTGCCAACATATAAGGTAGTGAAGGTTGTGCACCTATGTCACGATCAAAAATAATTTCTGATAAGAACTTGCTATATGTAGTCCTGCTTGTGCTTTCGGCTCCAATTTTAGATGATATCCTTGTTAGCATTTGATGGTAGCTTTTGGATTTACTTTAATCTTTTATCACATATTTTGTTATATATTTGAGCACATCGTGCTGATAAATAATTAGTTTACAATCTACATTTGCATGACATATTGAAAGCATGCTTGCATTATGGATATTTACTCTTTCATCATTTCAAGCTGGCAAGTAAGCCTTCCGGCCTTGATTATCAATGAACATGCTTGAAATTACTTTTAATGGCCATGGCTCATGATATATACATTGTAAAATTATTCCTTTTTTTCATAAGAATATAGACTCACTACATTTTCTGTGATGTTGAACTCAATTTAGAATGTCCTCATAATCTTTTTCCAATTAAATGTATCCATGTTTGGTGAATTTTATAACCACATAAATCCATGGATGTGCATGGATCCTTTGTGTTTCCTTTCATACCTAAGTATAAAAATACATTAAATAATTTTAACCTGATATATATATATATATATATATATATATATATATATATATATATATATAATGTAAAAAAAAACATTATTTCAATATGAATACATGTATCAATACTCTTTATTGTGAAGATGTTTATCAATAATTTCTTCATAGAAGATTGCAAACCTTTTTTCCCTGTATGAAGATGCAAGATGGTGATTCGTAATTAGGCTTTGATTTCTACATTGTGAAGTGTTCTCTAGGTTAGAATTTGAGGCTTTTGGCATGATTTTGTGCATGTCTATCCATTTAGTGTCTACTACACTCAAGGTGAAGAATATTGTTGGTGATCTTAGTTGTGTGATCATATTTTTTAATTTACTTTTTCATTTAAACCAAAATACACGTGTACCTATAAGCATTAACCCACAATGTATTAAATGATCTGTAATACTTGAATTAGGAAATTGTGTTATATATGCATGCAAGTCTAAAATTGTGAGTGGTAAGTTGTCTTCTATGTTTATTTTTATAAATACTATTGATGTTTCCTAGCTTCGATGACAATATAATTAGGTTTAAAAGAAAATAATCGAAGCGTGGGTGGATTCCAAATTAGTTATCTTGATATCTGAGCAAGTGCAAAGTATATTCATGTAGCTGGATATTTTTAGTGTGAGGCTATTGGAACATGCAAACACATATTAAAAAAAAGATTCAGAAACAACATTTGGCCAATTAATTATAGGTGGGTTTCCATTATTTGTGTTGTTTAAATAGTCTCTTATGTGATCGACCTGTCTTCATGTATTTGTAAGAGAAGCTATAAATGATGATGTTTATTGGTGTTGTAGATTTATAGGTGCATCTATGTCATCATCAAGTCCATATTGCTAATTGGCATATCTCGAATCTCTATTATAATGTGATGAAGGATGAGGAGATATTAGTAGGCCTTGAAGATAGAGCATCTAGTGATTTGTATTCAATTTGAACATATCTATAGTAGGAATAATTTTTCATTTAGTAGTGCAGAGCATAGCTAACATGTGATTTGCTTGTAAATCAATCATATGGTTTGTTCTCTGATCCAATTCTTCTTAATACTAAGATGTCAAGGTCTACAGGTTGGTGTGGCAGATACTTAACAATAGAATATATATCTTGTGGGAAACTAATAATATGGCCACTATATTTGTATTGTCCACCACATGCATCAGTTGCCTACAATATTGGATTAACTATTGAAATAAGCATTTATTCAACTTGAGTGAGATTAGATAGAACTTAAGGTTGTATACCTAGGTCCATATTATTCATTGCATAAAAGTGATTAATATTTGTTTCACTAATGCATCGATAACAAGTAAGGCTATCATGATATTCCTTATTTGAATACCTAGATATGATTCTTTACAAATGGATCATGGATGTATTAAAGAAAGACTATCTTTTCCTTCAAATTTTTTTTTGAGGTTGTCTAATAGCTTCATCCATAAGTACTGGGTAGATATATGTTGTTTTTGTATGGTATTGAAGTCAGTGACATGCGTTTATTTCATCCTTGTGTATTGCATAATTCAAATGGGCATTTTTATTTGAGATTTTGCTTCCCATTAGCATCTGCAATAGACATAATAGAAACATTAATTTCTAAATTGTTAAAAGAGTTATGTATAGCTAAATTTATACCAACTGAAAATAGTATACTATTTAAAGTATGATTTAAAAAATATTTTGTGAGTATGTAATATATCAAAAATAATTGTTTTCTTAACCTTATACATATATGCAAGGAAATGTAAATTATAATTAAATGTGTAAATCTTTTAAAATCTGTCTTTTTGGATTGGGGTAGCTAGTATGTAATAGAAGTCTCAGGCCAAAGACTCAACATAGGAGAGACATGTGTCAAACATTTGTGGAAACCTACATAAAAGGATAAAGTAGAGAACATGGAAAGATATGATAGACCAAAGTGCACATTAAACTATTTCTATGGGGTCATTACAATTGTCAGTGTAGTTTCATGGCTTACCATGCCCAAAAACTCTACTTTCTTTGCCAAGTAGGTTTTGTTTCATAATTTCAAAGAATGGAAATTTAAAAGTATATTAGGATATATATTATGTAATGTAATATTCATATATATATTATAAAAGATAATATTTTTATATATGTAATAATGATATATTATATAATTAATTTATAATATACATAATATTATAATATATATTATATAATATCTATATAATAACCAACATTGAATCTAAGTTAGAAACCCTTTTTTAATAGATGTAGGTCATGTAAATCCAATGACTGCCTTGAAGTGAGGGCATATGTATGGTATGGGCCCTCTAGTGTGTGATATTACCAAAAATATCTCATTGTTGCCCTTCATCATCACAATTTGATAGAGGTTTAGGCAAATGTGAGGGTGTTAATTTAGGAGGTGACAATGGACTTGATAGAGGTTTAGGTGGTGCTATCAGGATTGGTGGCAGTTTAGATGGCCATGGTTGTGGTAGTGGGCATGGTGGTGGTATTGGTGTGGAAGATAAAGATTTTTAATTTTTGAGATTTTCATAAGTGTTTTCTTTTCATTATTACAGTATATTCCAATAGATATCATCCAATGAGGAGCCAACATATCAAATCCCACCACCATTGGTGTTAGATTAAACATTTATTTATTTTTGCACACAACATCAGTTGAGTTGCTTAACCTAACATGTGTTACAATCTAAAGATTTAGGCAAGTGGTGAATGAACAAGATGAACTCCATAACCTCAATGCATTGCCCCCACATCAAAATCATTACATTGTTGATTCAATCCACACATCACATGTTGAATCTTTTCATAATCAAATAGAAAATATTCAATAAAAGATGACACCACTACCCTAAAATTGAGGTATGTGTATGATATGGTCCCTATGGTGTATGATATCACATGAAATACTCTATTATTTCCCTTCATTATCATCATCAAAGTCACTTTGTAATCTTTCACCACTTACAAGTTCTATGTCACCTTGCTTTAATTTCTTAGGGTTCTTGATATAATTAAATACTATTAATGATCATCATATTTAATACCATCGTATCTTGACATCATTGGTAAGTTACCTCTATTAAAATATATATGATTCTTTGTAGGTTTACATTTTAAATTTAAAAAAATCATAAACATATACAACTTATTATATACCTATGTAACCTTTACCATATATATTGGCATATTTCCTTAGATAAACATGTAAAATGAAAATTTAACCTCCAAAACCTACCTATAATTTCCACTCACTGCTTTTTACAACACCCTAGTCTCCAAATTCATGCAAGAATTTTTAAATGATGGTGTCCCCACATAAATATTATGTATTGGGTTTTGAAAGGCTTTCAAAATCGCCAATTCATAGTCTTTTCCGTTTGGCCAAAAAAAACTTGCCTTATGACATTCTCCAAGTGGGTTTCTTTTTAAAAGGGAATTGTTTTAATTTAAAAATACATGTAATTCCCCATTTTAAATTTGTCTTCTCATGGGAAATTCGTGGTAGTACTCCATGTTAAAAAATTTAAAAGCTTGTTTTACCATGTGAAAAAGATCTTTTAAATTGTGGTTTCATGTATGGAATGAATTCCATAGTCCATCCTTCCATGTAGCCCTTTTTTTTGGGAAAGTGTTTTCATTTTAAAAGTTCAAAACATAATTAAATCATTTCAAATGACCAAGCCAAATGTTTTGTTGATATGTGCTCCACCATTTGTCATACAGTGCGGTGAACAAGCTATGGTGAAACCATGAGGGAGATGTTTTCATTTTTCTCCTATAGAATGATATTTCACCACTTTATTTTTTTCTTTCAATACCAATCCTTTTTTCCCAAGAATGGTTTTGTTTATATTTTTATTTCATTTCATTTGTTGGAAAGTGGATATCAATGTGTATACACATAATATTTTTCATCTTCTATCAAATATTGATGCTTTCTATCTTGCAAAAACCCATCGAGACTCAATCTCTCTAAGTGCACACCTTAAAGGGTGCACTGGGAAAGAGGTGGGTAGACCATTGGTGCTTCATAAGATTGTATTCCCTTATTACCAATCCAACTAGATCTTAAGAAATTACCCTAAGCTATTACTCCTTTTTTTCACACTCCTCTAGTCATTTCCCAGTTCCATCTCTCTTTTCCTCACCTTAAGCCCCTTTTGATAGTCTATAGTACTAGGTCAATTAGGTCAACCCTATACAATTTTGGCTAAAATTCATTTAGGGTCTAGGTCAGCTCTTGGCCAACCTAGCTTGTGACTTAGTGAATTTTTATCCATAAAAATACTAGGTCGATTGGGTCAACCCTGTCAGCCAAAACTTTCAAAAGGGCTTAGGGCTAAATATGCCTATATATAAAAGATAAATTCATCATTATTTACCAATGAATAAGATGTATTATTCGCTTTCACTTCTTTATAATCTGATCTTCTACCATTCTACTTGAGGAGTCTTAGCTTAGGGTTTTTACTTGGAAAATCTAGTCTTGTGGAGAAGTCTTGGATGCTTTGGCCTTTCTTAGTGATCCTTACAAACCATAACAACTTCTTGCAAAGCCCCTTTGGCCAATAGAGATATTGAGTTTAGATAGGTTCATCTTTTAGGGAAGTATTCTCTAACTTTGCTCCTATCCTCATTAGATAGAAGTAGCATAAGTATTGGCTTTGAATAATATTACTCTTCTTCTTCATGTATTAGCGTTTTAATCATACATAGCTTAATTTAGATTATCCTATGCATGTTTATTTGTTTACTAACCCCCACTTTGTGCCATAATCTTTGGTGAGCACTAGATTAGATTTATTTGCTTTACTTTTTATTAATTTAGTGAAATATGAAAACATAGGACCTAGTTAGGGTTACTATGTGATTATTATTGACTGGAGACTTTGGAACCCTCCCTTACATTATTTATTATGGTAAGAGATCCCCTAATTGTGTCTAGTGGATCCCCATATTGGTCATGTTCTTGATTATCTAATGTATCCCAAATTGAAAGTGTAAGTGTGATCTATCTTCTTAGAGTTAGGATTGATTTATAGACATGATGTATTTTTGATTGCATACATTCTAGTGAACTTGACATGAATCTAACCCTTGCAAGTTTTCTTTCATGATTTTCATTATTTTATCATTTTATTTATTATTTTTCCATATTTATGATACTAGGTTAACAGTGTTGGTATAGTTTCTAACTTTTATGCACAAGTTTAACACAAAATCACATCAATATGACTCAATTCTATTTGTGTAGGTCTTTATTGGATAGAGGCTATTGGGTTAAACAATTATACAGTACATATTTTCTCTTCTAGATAATCTATTAGGTTGACTTTGTTAACACAATACACTTCTAGACTTATATAAAATATACTAGGTCAACATTGTTGGTATATTATTCTTCATAGGTTTCAATAAATGAGAACTGTAGAACTAGATTGACCCAGTCGACATAGTTAGCAGAATTTGAAAGTAAAAATCAAGGCACTTCAATAGCAATCTCACTTTTCTCTACATCTTCCAACCCACCAAGGTTCATTTTTCTCTTTCTCTATCATTTATGTTATTCATTAAAATTCTATTTTTTATATTTTTTTGTCTTTAAAACTACCATTATACAACAAACTAGGTCCCTTCTATCGACCTAGTTTTATATTCTCACCTTATACAAGAAACTAGGTCAACCTTATCGACCTGGTTCTGTATTTTGTCTTTTATCTTAAAGACTAGGTCAATACTATCGACGTAGTTATTAATAGACCCTTGTTCCAATAATACAGTAGCAACACTATTGACTCTATTTTATAATCTCAACATACACTGTCATCTAAATCGACACCATATTTTGTTTCAAATTTAGAATTAACATCTATATGCTAATAATTACTTCACACTTTCATTTTGAGTTGCTACATGCTTAGAATAGATCACATGTTATAATTAGGTGGTTTATAAATATATTATTTAGTTACACTATTTTTATTTTTCTTGCACACAATACTAAATCACATAATCTTAAAACACATTTTAACAATTGTCTACGCAAGGCTTACCTACTTGGATTTCATCACCAAGGGGAAATCTGACTTGGTTTTCTGGCTAATTATAAACATGTGGTTAATTTTATATATTAGTAAATCACCTAACAACCTTATCACTATGGTGTGTGAAGTGAGGGGGTAGGCCCCAATACCAAGCCAGTACCATTGCCAACGTATATCCCTTTCAACCTAAATGTCCTGAAACCATCCATAGATTGATTTCTAGTTCCTTACTTATATCCAACTTCTTATCACACTTAAAATCATACCCTAATAATCTAACAACATTTAGGATGACCACTTAGTTAGAATTTACTTTCTAAGTTGACTACTTACTCTTTGCTTAATTGTATGTTGTATTACAAAAACTTGCAGTGGCCAGTGTTGGTGGAAGATTTTGTGTTGTATGTCTCAATTGGATCATCCTCATTGACCCAATTTATTGTGTATTTATTTTCACCTCTTATTTTTAAAATTCCTTTCAAAATTCTTCTTATTTTAGTACACAATCATTCTATTTAACATAGCCCATTATAGACTGTCTATTTTCCCTGCCTACAGTACTGATTCGACCCTATCAACACATAATTCTTTTTTTATCCTCATGAAACAGTACTAAGTCAACCTTATCGATTATTTATCTTTTTATACCTATATTCTATCCTAGGTTACAGAACTAGGTCAACCTTGTCAACTTTGTATCCCTATTTTCTTAGTTTTTAGACTCTATTTCTAGTACTAGGTTGACTCAGTTGACTCTATACTCTTACTACTTTCCTTGTCTATTTGACTCAGTTCTATCTTTCACTTTCTTATCATTTTTTTCATTTCTTTCAAGTCATCATGAATTCCCCTATCAAAATCTTCTTGGACAACTTGAATCCCTTTTAATACTATATGGGATGCTCATTTCTCCCTCTCTTTTCTGGGATGCTCATTTCTCCCTCTCTTTTCCTTCCAAGATAACCCTCACTCTTGGTGCACCTCTTCCCCTCCTTCATTTGTGGCCTGTAACATGTTGAAAATCACACCTCAAGATGAATTAGGTGGATCTAATCCTTTCTATACCTATCAAGATAATTCCCATTTTCAAAATATTCAAACCAATGTAGGAGAAATTGACACAAGTTTAATAAATAATCCCATTAATAATCCATCTTCTAATAACCCTCCCCTAATACTAATTCAGGGAGTGTTCCTACAAACACCAACCCACCTATTGATATGACTTAACTTATTTCATAAGTCATACAACAAATGAACATAATGAAAACTTCTAACACCTCTCAAATGATACAACTAAAACATCATTTGATTAATATGGCTAATCAACCTCTGACTATCCATCCTCAAGCCAATCCCAATTTCATTCCTCCACCTTTTAGATATGCCTTAGACAATGTTATTGCTAGACCTATAATGAATTAAAAAATGCTTCAAACTATGCAAAATGAGCCTTTGGCCCCTTTCATCATGTCTATTGATATTGGTAACATATTTCCAACTATCAAATATGATGGGACTAAACACCACGCTTCCTTTCTCAAAGACTTTGGTAATCTTTATAAAGAGTGGATCCAAACTATTACTTTTGCCACAACTAAACTCTTAGTTAAAACATTCACTAACAATGTATTGGAATGGTAAAGCCAACTTCTGTAATATTCTATTTTTTAGTCAATCCTTTAGTTAAAGAGTTTCAATATAATGATCTTCCCAAAAATTGTCTTAGCAACTTCATTAATGCTAATCAATCTCCCACCAAATCAACTCATGATTTCATCAAATGATGGAAATATCTAGCCCATAAATCTGATCATAACATGACTGATGATAATTTGTTTAAACTCTTTATAACTAATTTTACTCCTCTTCAATATAAGGTTCAAACTTTTTCTCCCCAAACACTTAAGGAAGCTCTTGACCAAGCGAAATGTCAAGACTTTCTCATGAAGCAATTCGAACCTTATCCGAAACTTCTTAAACTATATTTTCAACTAATGCTATCACTGGAAATATTTCTCAAACCAAACCAAGAATTTACAAAGATGACATTCTTTCATCTTCTCACCCACCACTTACCATGCAACAAATGAAATAATTTTAACTACCCTCTAAACCTTTCACTTATCCTAACATCCTCCTAAGTGGTATGAACCTAATCAATTTTGTTGGTTTCATGCCGAAATTGGTCATTCCCATGAATCTTGTAGAGTGATCACTTAATTTTTTGTCTCCTATATGCTTGGTAATTCATTTAATCATGAATCCATGATTAACCTTCATCGTCAAGAGTACACTGTTGCTTCTCAGAAATGACAAGTTTCTAAAGCTTCTACCTCAAATAAATAAAAATATTTATCCATAGCTAATAATCAACAAACTACCAAGTATATTTGTGCTATTGACTCCAATTATGACCAATAGTATAATAATTCTCAACATGTTAACATTATTAAGGTCAATTATCATCATAAATTGGCTCACAAAGATCATGTTACCAAACCTAAGTAATCATCTTTGGAGGAACAACTCCTCAAAGATAATACAACCACTAAGCTCATTGTGGAATCCCCTAAGGAACCATCTCCTCCTTCTGAACCCTTAACAATTTCTATTTATTTAAAATCTACTTTACCTCCTAAACATCATGTTGGTTCTTCTTTTAAATCCCATTGGAACTTTCTTGAAGAATTTAACTATATGCCTTGCAAGATTCCAATTATGGAGTTAGTTTATACTTCTCCTTATCATCTCAGGTTTCTAATGCAATAATTACAAGACACTAAAGATCCATATCCTATAGATGAAGAACCACATTCTATTGAACCTCAACCTACCAATGTGTATACCATTGAAACCATCTATCCTTCCAAGCCATCTATTGAATTTATTGAAGAGGATATGATCAATGATGAATTTTTTTCATGTCGATGACCCACCACTATTCATTAAAATAGCCATTAATACTACCCTTATTTATAAAGTTGTAGTTGATGAAGGCTGTAGTATTAATGTAGCATCTTTTTGGCTTATCTAACAACTTGATTGTAACAAGGATTATCTCAAGCAAACCCACCTTATCTATCATGGTTTTGATAAGAGTAATGAAAATCCACTTGGTTATATATGGATCCCCCTAACCATCATACCTAAGACCATTTGAACTAAGCTAATGATCCTTGATTTACCCTTATCTTATAACATACTCCTTGGTCAGCCATGAACTCATAGAATGATGGATATTGCTTCTTCTAGTAGCCAATGCATTAAATTCTTACACAATGTAAAATGGTATAAGCATGAGGCTGATCCCAACCCTTGGAGCATTCAACTTCCTAATCCAAAATATTAGTATCATATTCCTACCATTCCTAAGATTAATAGTGTTCCTTTACCTGAGATCATCAACATCAACCATGATTTACAAGTCACTCTTGATAATTTATATGATGCTGAACCTAATTATTTGCAACATACTTGCAACATTACAAACTACCCCCTACATTTTAGAGTGGATTCCTCCTTCTTTATTACCTCAAAACCATATTATTCCCCTCATTTATGAGATCACTAATTTACCCCCTCCATACAATGCTCAGGAGCCTTCTTTACCTGAAGAAGCCTTCACTTGCAATGACTTTGGAGTAGCCAAATTATTTCAATATCCTCTCATCATGTCTCCACGTACATTGAGTAATATTGGGATTTCACCTTTTGAAACTCCCCTTGAGTCTCAAGCATGTATAATTTCTCCAACATATGATGATAATTACATAATGACCCAAGCTTAATCTTGAGACTTGGATTTTCAACATTATCATAAAACCTTAGCTCAAATCCATGATTTTAACCAGGGTGTTCATACCATTTCTATAGATTGTGTATTAGATCCTGAAGGTCATATGCCTCCTGCTAATTCTCTGCTTCTTGATATGCCTTGGGTGGTAGAACAAATCATACCTTTTAAACCTCCAAAAAATCTTGCATCTTCTCTATCACCTCCAAATCCAATCATTACATCTACTCCTTCCCCCTCAAAGATACAAATAATACACCAATCCCATCTAATCCATCTACTCCTACTGCTAATATTACACTAGATGCCTACGCCACCAATGTTCATCAAATACATTTTGAATATAATCACCATGGTAATCAAATTTTGGATCTCAAAGTAGATGTTGAATATTATGTTACTCTTCCTACTTTGCCTAGTGATGAAGCTATTCTTGAAATACTTCATGCCTGAGAACCTCAACTTCCTCGATAACATCACAAACATGGGAATTTTTAAACCAAAACCCTTTGTTTTAACAACTTCATTGCTAGCATTGATCCTAAAGCTAATCCAATTTCTTATCTACCTAATGCACCATACCACTTCCAATATGACAATGCTATGATTATCAAAGAAACTACTCGCATTGAATATGGTACTCCATCATGCCCTCGACTAATTATAGTTTCTCATGAACTCTCACCCACCAAATATGATAAATTTAGTTTATTTTTTGATAAATATCATGAGATATTTACCTAGTCTTATGAGGGCATGCTTGGTATAGACCCTAGTATTGTGGTGCATAACATCATCACTTATCCTGATGCCAAACCTACATGTCAAAAGTAGTAAAAATTTCTAGCTGAGGTTTCCACTTTATGTCATAAGGAAATCATCAAACTTCTTGATGATAAATTTATAAAACTAGTGGACTATTTTGAATGGGTTTCTAACATAGTTCCCATGTAGAAAAAGATCACTATGGTCATTCGTATCTACATTGATTTTCATAATCTTAATCTCACTTATCCCAAGGATAATTTCCCTTTACCTTCAATAGATGTCATTATTGATTTCATAGTTGGTTATGAAATGTTGTCTCTTATGGATGGCTTCTCAAGTTACAATGAAATTCACATTACCCCTAAGGACCAACATCATACCACTTTTACCATAGAATGGGGCACCTATTGCTATGTTAAAATGCCCTTTAGCCTCAAAAATGTTAGAGCCACTTACCAATGAGCAATGACTAACATATTTCATGATCTTATCCATAAAATTATTGAAACCTATGTATATGACCTCATTGTTAAATCCAAAAGTCACAAGACTCATCTTTCTAATCTTTCCATCATATTCAACCATCTCCTTAAATAATGAGTTATACTAAATCCTTATAAATGTGTCTTTCGTGTCACATATGTAAAATTGTTATGATTGATAGTCTCTCTCCATGGCATCAATATCGAACCTGATAAGATTAGTGTTATCATCAACATGCCCATTCCTCATTCTATTTTGGACATTTTCACTTATCTAGACAAACTTGGGGTAATTAAATGGTTTATCCCTGAAATGGCTTACCATATCCACTCTATCAATTCTATTCTTAATAAAGGTAATGCTTTAGAATGAATGGATTCTTGTCAAAAATCCTTTGATAACATGAAAGAATCATCACTTCACCCACCTATGCTTTGTTCTCCTTTAAATGATCAACCCTTGATCCTATATACTTCTTCCACACCCATATCATTTGGGACAATGCTTTCCTAACAAGATGATACTGGAAGAGAGTATGCCATCAACTACATCAACCAAAGCCTCATTGATTATGAGAAACTTTATACAAAAATCAAATGTGATTGCTTCGTCATCTATTTCATAGCTAAAAATATTTGACATTACATGTTTTATCAGACCACCTACATCATAATTCATTATGACCCCCTTCACTTCTTCTCCAAAGCCTTTCTTCCCAAAGATAGAATTAGAAAATGGATGGTCTTCCTTATGAAATTTGATCTCCACATTGTTACTAAAAAAGCTGTCAAAGGACAAATTATAGCTGATCAACTTACCACATTACCTATGCCAGCTACCAACCACTTTAAAGATACTCTTCCAGATGATAACATTCTCTATATTGAGGGTGTCAATCAAGATATTTCTCTTAAATATTAATTGCATAACTTCACTATTGATCTAGAAGAAAGTAATCTAGATGAATCCACTATCCTCCTTGATACTACTAAACCAAAAGTAGTTATCAAAGACCATTCTAAAATTAATGTTGACTTGCATGAAGATACTTGGACCCTTCACTTTGATGGTTTTGAATGCCTTCAAGGGCTAGGATAGGTTGCATTATTACAAGTCTTCTTGGCAAAATCATCCCTTTAGATTTTCACTTAACCTTTGACATCACTAAGAATATAGCAGAGTATGAAGCTCTAATCTTAGGCATGAGAGTTGTTCTTGATTTAGATATCCAAAATCTTCATGCCTTAGGTGATTCTTAGCTCATTTGTTGCCAAATTAATGGTGATTACCAATGAAAAATTGAGAACCTCATTAATTATCATCAAATTACAACCACTCTCACCAAATATTTCATTCTTTCACTATTGAGCCTATCCCTTGAGATAAAAATTCTATTGTTGATTCACTTACTTCTTCAGCATCTCTTTTTCATCTACACCAAGTTATTTTTTATCCCACTTTTCTTATAAAAATAAGAAAATATTTGTATTATTTTCAACCATAAAATTCACTTATCTGTCACATTGAGGCTATCACCATTCAATATAGCCCATGGTATAAGGACATAATTCAATTTTTGGAACATAAAACTTATCCTCCCAACTTAGACTCTCATGAAAAGACTCGCATGCATAAACAAGATTCTAAATATGTATTTTGATATAGCATCTATTATCATCTCAATGCTAAAGGTACCTTGATCTACTGTGTTATGCAAGATGAGGTCTCTCCTCTTCTTGAACAAGCACATGGGGGTATTTGTAGTGGTCATTATAGCGAAGATGTTATAAGTCACAAATACCTATGTATGGGATAATTTTGGCCCACACTTGAAAAGGATGTAATTAAATTCAGTAAAAAGTGTACTCCTTTCCAATTCCATGATGATCTAATTTATTCACCTCTAACTAAGTTTTACACCATCAAATCTCCCTAACCATTATTTATGTGGGGATTAGATCTTATCATCAAATTACCTTGATCTTAAGATGGGCATGTATTTATCATCATTGTTACTGAATATTTTACTAAATGAGTTGAGGCTATACCCCTTATCAATGTTATCAGTACCACCATCTCCAAATTTATTCTTCATCAAATCAATTTCCGCTTTCATGTTCCCCATACTATCATTTTAGATAATCATGGTAATTTCAAAAATAAGGGTGTCAAACATCTATATGCTAAATTTAATAAAAATCAAAAAAATTCCACACCTTATCATCCATAATGTAATGGCCAAGATGAGGCCACCAACAAAATTATCAATAAAATTATCCAAAATATCATTCATAAAACCCACATAGATTGGCACCTTCATCTCTATCATGCTCTTTGGGCCTATCAAACTAACATGCGTACTGCCACTAGGGCAATGCCATTCTCTCTAGTTTATGGTTCTAAGTCAGCCCTTCCATTAAAATTTGATCTTTGCTCTCTCCATATATATCTTCATGGTATCATACCCGATGAAGAATTACATGAAGCTCACCTTCATGCCCTTTTTCTCCTTGATAAACACTATCTTTCTACTTTGTAACACAATCATCAATACATGGTGGTAGTGTCGGTGTCATACTTATCCCTCTAGATGGTGAGCCTATGCCTTTTCCATTTAAACTAGATCTTGAATGCACTAAACATATGGATGAATATGAGGCTTTGATTCTAAGACTTCAAACAAATTTATTCTTAGGTATCAAATCCATAACCATTTTTAGTGATTCTAAGTTAGTGGTTGACCAAGTTAATGGTTCCTACCTATGCAAAAATGAAATTCTACAGTGGTATAAACATTGTGTAGATACACTCTTGGGATCATTTGACTCTCATATCTTGCAAAATTTTCCTCGGCCTATAAACAAGTTTTCTAACATGATGGCTTCACTTGCTTCACACTTACCCTCTTCATCCTCCTCCTTGAGAATCTATGTCACCATGCATCACTTAACATTACCCTCCTACATCTCAGCTAACATCCTCTTTGTAGGAAATATAACAACCAACCCACAAAACTTATGGTACAAACAACTCATAAATTATCTTTCCTTCTCTATTACCCCTCCTAATCTTTCTAATAATGGGAAAAGGGCCTTCATAAAATGTGCCACTCGTTACACTATACTAGGGTGACTTCTCTACAAGTGAGGTTTTTATGGTCTTCTCCTTAGATGACTAACTAGTAATGAGACTCCCTTTGCTATTAAGTAAGTCAATGATGGGATTTGTGGTGGGCATTTCAATGGTCACACAGTTGTTAAATGTATTCTTTGACTTAGCTATTATTAGCCCACACTTCATCAGGACTATGCTGACTATGTTCGATGTTGCGTCAAGTGTTACAAACATGTTAACCTTCTTCACGTTCCTATTCATGCATTGAAATTTACCAAATACTTTTGGCCCTTCTCCTAATGGGGCTTAGATCTAATCAGAGAGATTAACCCTCATTCATCACTCTGTCATTTCTCTATCATTACTACCATTGAATACTTCACCAAGTGGGTTAAGGCAGTCCCTCTCATATCCACTAAATTTGACAAAATTACTTACTTAATTAAACACCACATCATTTGTCATTTTGGTATACCTTACAAGATTATAATAGATAATGGAAAGTCTTTCAAAAATAAGACTGTTCAAAGGCTTTATGATGCATTTGGAATCAAATTAAGATTCTCATCACCATACTATTCCCAAGATAATGGACAAGCAAAAGCTTCTAACAAAACTTTGACCAAAATTCTCATGAAGGTAGTCAATTGTATGGGCAAGAATTGGCACACACACATTCCTTTTACTTTATGGGCTTATTTCACTAGCATTCGAACCCCTATGGGAGCTACACCTTTTTCATTGGTATATGGGATGGAGGTTATTTTACATCTTGAGGTCTAGATCCATTTTCTTTGTATTTCCCTACATGACATACTTACTAATGATGAATTTTGCCAAAAATGTTTGGCCCAACTTGAAATTCTTGATGAACGTCATCTCATAGCCCTCAACCACCTCCAAGTCTATCAAGAGTGTATCAAATGCATTCATAACAAAAACCTCAAAGAGTGAGATTTTAATATAGGAGATCTCATATTAAATTAAAATCAACATGTGATGAACATGGAGAAAAGTAAATGGGGTAAATTTTCTCCTAATTGGCTTGGACCTTATATCATAACTCACAATTATGGTTTAGGAACTTATCACTTATCTTTTCTTGAAGGAAGGCCAGAACCAGAGCCTTTAAATGCCTTACATCTATGACCATTCTTTCTTTAAAACAACATCATTTTACTTCATTTTTAACTTGAGCTCATCCCTTGAGCATCCCCATTACATTCATTTCCCTTCCTCTTCACCCTTACTCATATACACTTAGATAACTTACATAGTGGTATGGTTTTATTTTCACAGTGGAAAACTCCTAAGTCTCTATAGTCTTATCCATGACTAAAAAAAAATGGGATATTTGATAAAAGTTATAAAATATTAGGTCATGATTATCAACGAAGACTGCTCCCTTGAAGGATAGCTACATAACTTCCCTATGCTATTATCAATAGACTGCTCCCTTGAAAGATAGCTATTTTAAATTGAAACAAACACTTAGACCACTCCCTTGAAGGATGGCTAAGCCAAGATTTGTTCTCAAAGGGAAAAAAAATGCAAAGGGGCTCTTCACGTCTTTACACGACCTTAACCTATACCAAATCCCATTATAGGCTTCCCGCATCAATCAACTTACACACACATAAAAATTAAAAAAAAACTTTAAGTCGTGGACTTGCCTATACTAGCTTTCGGGTCACCCAAAAAAGGGACATATCATTTCTCTTGGTAGGTTGTGCTATCTAAACATTTCCTGTCATTCTCCCCTTTTTCCCCTCATACTCTTTCATAGGACTGTGAAGCTCACTTAACATGAGATAAACATGATGATTCTCTAATAAACATAATGGTTCAAAGATATAAGGCATGAAAGATGCTCATTTTCCTAAGCCTATTTATGTTCTAAATTATGAAAGATGCCCAAATTTTCCCCAGTAACATCACCACCTACCCCTATAAGGCTAAAACCTCTACCTGGGTTGTCTCTAAGGCCTACACCACTACATCACAAGCCTATACTATTGTATCTCATGACTATAGTGCTACATCTCTCTCTTTGACTAGCCCCTGTAAGTCTACTAGTGGCCTCTTAACCTCCACTGCTAGATGCAACCCTACCCACCAAGCTATGTAGGTAGCTATACACCTTGGAAGAATGAAAAAAAATAGGTGCCACTGAATGTGAAGGAAGAGTTGATTAAATAGGTGTCTCCTGTTGAGGGGTCGGTTGAACTGAAGATAAAGGAAAGACCATATTAACCATATGGATATTATGGTCTCCTGAGTTAGTTATGGACTAGACAATATTTTGATTTGGTGACTGGTTGGGAAAAGGGTGCTTGAACAGATGCATACTTTTATTGGGAGGTGCATTAGGATTATCCAAGATGAGATCACCTTTTTCAAGCATATCTTGAATAATATTCTTGAATGTCTTGCAATTATTAGAGTTATGACCTTTAACTCAATGGTAACTACAAAACTCATCTTCCTTATACTAGGTTGGGCTAGGATGAGAAGGGTCAAACTGTATAAGAGGTTTAATTTGAGGAAGGGTTATGAAACCTTGCTATAATAGCTTCTCCAAAATGGATGTATATGATTCCCCAATGGGAGTATTTTATCTTTGTTCATACCATTATTAGAATTGCTTGGTCAGATTTTGAGAAGTGGAAGTATTCAATTGGTTTGTGGTTGTGGAAGACGCTGACTTAACGACCACCATGTTAGCAGAGCCTTTAGCCTTTTTGTTAGAGGGAGAAGTTTTAGAGGATTCATTTATCTTAGTATTGGGAATCTTACTATGTAACTTGACTTTGCCTTCATCAATAGCACTAACCTTGAGTTTCCGTGCCATTATAAAAGCTTCATCAAATGTGTAGAAAGTTTATACCCAAAATGTGGATGAGATTTACTTAGCTCATTCCCTTGAGAAAATCTCAATAAGCTCAAGTTGAGGTAAGGAGAAGGAGATTTGATTGATCAAGCTTCTCTAGTGAGCGACAAAATCAACAATAGACTTTTATTCAAATTATCTAATAGAATATATGTTTATTATAGAAACTTTCTTAGAAATTTTAATAGAGAAATCGTCTAGGAATATTTGTGCAAGTTGGGTAAACATGAAAAGAGAGTGTTGAGGAATAGATCTATACCAATCCAAGGCAACACCTAAAAGAGACATAGGGAAAGTGTAAAGTAGAAATGAATCATCATGTCCTATTAAATAACAAGCATGTCTAAATGCTTGTAAGTGCTAGTGTGGGTCCTCTTTACTTCAAAAATGAGTAAATTTAGGGAGTTCCCATTGGCTTGGATAAGGGTGAATAGGCACCAAAGGGTGGATTGGTTCATTACATATATGATCATAAGATGGTACATTCTTTGAACCAAAAATGGATGTCTCTAAACTAGACATCATGTCTATTAGCATCTTAATGAGGTCTGTAGGGGGATGAGTTTGGGGGATTCTGCTTAAGTTATAGGGAAGCTGATAGGAAGTAGAGGGAGTGTATGGCATAGCTTTCTAAGGATATGCTAGGGTAACATAAGGATAATTAGTCATAGACTAAGGTGCGGAAAGAAAAGGAACTTATCCCATTGGGTTAGAAACTATGCCTTAGTTTTTGTTACTGTAGGTTGAATTATTGGCATGGTTAGCTTGGATGAAGAGTGAGTTGTAACTCAAGTAATTATAGGTGTGAGATTAGATGGAATAGGCACCACTAAATTATGGAATGGGGTGTGACTTGGCTAAACCGGTTGTGGTTGTGAAAGTAGGGAAGTTACTCTAGTGTTTAGGTGGGATTGAGCAGTTGGAGATGCAATATTTTGGACACTATTTATAGTTGGGTTACTTATCAAAGTGGTGGTTTGGGTAACTATGAGGAACACAGTGGAGGTAACTGAAACTAAGGTTGTCTCCATCAAAGAGGTTGGCATACCATATATTGGGTCACCCATACAATTATGAGTTTGGCTCATAGCAAGGTAATGTTGAAGGGCTACCACATTGCGATCAAGAAAGTTAGCAAAATCTTGATCTCCCTTAGGCACAATGTGAATTTGGTTAGGACTGGGAGTATACTCTATATTTGAAGTATGCTCTATGATAAAATTAGAAGTAAGAGGGGAAGGTGGAAGTAGTTTCTAGTTTGTGTAATTGACAAGAATTTTGGCTTGAGCTTGTGTCAATACCATGCAAGAGGTGGTATAAATAGTATTAATAATCTGTATTTAAAATAGAGGAAAGAAAAATCACATTTAAATGTAGTGAAATAGGTTATTTTAGCTTGTTATTTTGAGCAAACAAAACTACACAGTCATCGACGTCGATAGGGATGACCAATATTGGTAGGAAAAGATCACTGATGTTGGTGGAACAATTGATGTTGGTAGGTAAAGTCTGTCGATACCGTTAGTGTTAATTGATGTTAGTTACTGTAAAATCCTAGAAATGGAAAATCTAATATTTTTAAGAAATTAGAGGCTGAAAATAGGTAAAATATTGGATGTAAAAGGCCTATGTAAGGAGAAATGACACTCAAAAAACCTGAGATAACATGTTATACAATTTGAGCTTTACAAATAGTATTGATTTTGTAGATCAATATAAAAACGTCCTTACCAACTCAAGAATATAGAAGACAATTGAAAAGGAGAAAAAGAACATGTAGGTAGTAACTATTAAGTGCTAGAGATTAATTTTAGTCTCATGTTGGCTTATGCATTAATCAGATAGTGAGAAGATAATTTGGTTATCGGAGGTACTAGAAAGAAATCTAAAGTTGGTTTCATATTTGTTTTGGTGCTCAAGAGAAAATCTATGTTAGACTAGGTATGTGGTTTGTTATAGAAGCTTTTTCTCTACACTTCATGAACCTAAATCTGAGCCAAGTTGCTTAGCCAAAATATGCCTTCTATCTAGAGATTATACTCCACTAAAGAACGGAGTGGGTTCTCCCCTTGGTGGTGAAATCCAAGTAGGATAGCCGGGTAAGGTAAGGTGATCCACCAGGTGATGAAATCTTGATGAGCTTTTCTCATGTGAGTTTTGATACTTGTTTATGTGAATGTGATTTGGTTGTGTAACATAGGTGTACTAAAATTTATTCAAAATGTTTGTAATTACCTAGGTGAGTAAATATGTAACAAGCAAACTATGAAATGCAATAATTTTTAAACCCAAATCTGAGATGTTGAGATTGGAATGAAAAAAAGAGGAAATAGAACTAGAATATAAATTTCACTATCTTAATGTGGATGCCAAAGGAAGAAAAGAAGATATTTTCTTTTGTTTGTAAAAGAAAATGACAAAAAAAATTTAGAGGCAAGGAGAAAAGAAAGACGATTTCAATTTTACTGCCTTTAATTAGAGAAATAAAATATTGAATTTTTGTTTTTAAGAGAAAAGAGAAGGAAGGAAATTCAAGAAATGAAATTTCACAATAATGCACCTATATGAATATTTAAAATAAGAAATGAACCCAATAAAAATTTTAGGGTCCCACCGGGCATGCTAGAAATGCTTCACTAAATTTTGTCTATTTTAAATTTAAAGGAAAACAAAGAGAAGGATAGGGATAAGTGATTAGAATGAACTTGGATTTAGTTTGTGCACTATATCTAGACATTGTGAGCACTCCTCTTTCACTGGGGAGGACTACCTATAGATAAGAAAGCACTACCACAAGATGTTTGTTAGCAGATAAATGAGTGGGCTGCCAAGCTACGTGCTTGTTCTAGGAAGTGTGAAACTTCCCTAGAGATGACAGTCCACTTTTGAGAGGAAAAATAATAATAAATAATTGAAATAGATATAAATAGAGAGTAAAAGAGAGATAATATTACCATTTTAAACAACCTATTCATAGTAGAGAGTGACAGGGTGCAAGTGAGGTATTTTGTTGGTATTTTGGAAGTTGTCTAGGTAGGTTTTGAACAGGTTAGGTGTTGATAGTCACTGATGTTTGTAGGTGTGTGATTGATTTCAGTTAAGCTATTGAGATCAGTAGTGAGGTGACTGATGTCAGTTAGGATGTTGACATTGATAGGGGTAATAATTATCCAAGAAGTTCTAGAGAGATTTTCTAGGTCTAGGAAATGGTTTGGATCATGTCAAAGAGGTTGAGAGAGTTAGGATAAGGAGTTTATGGCTTGGTTAAGTTTGGTCAGAGGTTTGGTATGCATGTAAGGGGAAACAAGTAAATAAGATTTGTAACTCCCTCATTAGGGTATGGTCAGAAGTGGGTAAAGTAGTGTAGGGTAGATATAAAGAAATAAAAGAATAAATATTTAAATGACCTATAGTATCAGTGATATACTTGGTTGTGGTGGTCACTAAATGATAAGTGCTAGGTTGATGGTTCCTATCTGAGAGTTTAAACTTGAATTCTAGAACAGAGAGAACAAGCAAATGTTTTTGGTCCTCAATATCTCAGTTACTGATGGTAATTGACTTACGTAGGATGATTGTAAGCCTAGATATCAAAAATAGAATGCCAAGAGCCTAAACGAGAGTAAGAATCAATTTTATTAATTTTTGCTGACCTGAACTAGTGGTTACACTCATGAAAAAAAAGGTTAATATGCCAAAAAATGGTGGGGCCTATATTTAGTCAAAGATATTCTTAGTCCAAGTACCTATTGCCTTAACACCAATGAAGGCCATGTTCTTAAAGAGCCCACCAATGTGAAATTCCTCAAGAAGTATTTTGCCTAATCCTTCCCTTAATTTCATGCTTTATATATGATATCTATCTAACACTTTTTGTAGGATACTTACATAGGTCTCACCCTCTGCAGTAGTTTTCTCCTTTCACAAACCTTAGTCCTTCCTTTTGGTCTTTTGGTTTTCCCTTTTTCTCATGAGTTGCATTGTAAAATCATGGATAGGACCAGGTCTTACTCATGATGTACTATAGTTTTGTAATCATATAAAATGTCAAAATTGGTAGCTTAAGTGTGGATTGTGATATCCAACCTATAGGTCCTTCCTGCATGCTCTCATGACCCTTTTAGGCACCCTTTTACTTATTACCAATCATCCATAGACTTCTGAAACCTGATTCTAGCTCAACCAAGCTACATTTCCCATGTTAATTCCATCCCCCTAGGTCTTGCACCTATAGAATATGAGTGCCAAACTTGGACTATAGCATCAGACCCTAAGGTGTCCTATTTTGGCACTCTTGTCAAATTGCATTCTTAGCTCCAATGATCATTTCCTTTAGGTTCATATCCTTTATCTTTTCAGTCTAGCTTGAATACATTAGACCCATGACCAATAGATCTATATAAAATCCCTTTCAAAGTTCATTTAGAAGGGGTTGGAAAAGATTACAAAGCAAGCAAGAATACAAGCAAAACTCTTGAGGTAAATCTCCTTATTCTCTACATATAGCCATCTAATACAGTTACAAACATATCCAAATCCTCACACCAGTCCTTAGCCACCTCAAGCACACCCAATTTAGTATTTATACATCTAAATTTACTATTTCATAAAGCACATTAAGTGGGAGAACTATATATGGCTTGATCCCTCTTAAAGTAATAGTATGTAGGCAGTGTGCCCACACAAGGGGTGTGGATACACGTTCAATGCATCTTAAACACACTAACCCCCCCTTATTTATAAATTTTTATCAAAGCACAAATAAGTATAGGGTTTAAAGATAAAATATTCTTTATAAGGATTTCTATAGACTTTCAGCAGTCTAGATTTCACAGGAAGGCTCACACAAGGACAATGAGCAAAACCCAAAAAACTCAAGTCTCTACAAGCAGTTTAAACAATAGTGGTAGAAGAGGACAATAACATTGGACACTAGGGTGTCCTATTTCAGTGCTCTTATTCTTTCATAAAACAAAAGTTAGAACCTATTTATGACACTGTCCTAATCCTACACAACCAATATCAAACCCTGCAACAGTGATTTCAATTCATTTTAAGCTGTCTTATTTTCTCCATATTTATTGTTATTTATAGAAAGGTTAAAAATATAAATAAATTATAAAAATAAGTAGTTAAATTATTGAAATTTATTTATTCCAGACCCTTAACTAAGTTAATAATGAGACTCCAATATTCCCAAAATAATTAAATCATTTGGTGAACCTGACTTACTTCATTTGCCCATAAATAACCTAAAAACCCTAGGGTAAATTCCTTACTAATTTTTCCAATTTTTTATTTTATTTTTCCTACATATTTTAAATAAAAAATTCACATTTAATTTTTAAATTTACCTTATTAATTTTAAAAATCATTTATTCCAAACCCTAGTTGAATTTACTAGGTCTTTTTACACACAAAACCCTAGGGGAAATTCCTTCCTAATTTTTCCAATATTTTTCTAGTTTTTTATCTGTATATTTAAATAAAAAATTCACATTAATTTTTAAAATTCCATAGTAATTTTTAAAAAATATTTTCTTTCAAATCCTAATTGCATATACTAGGTCCCTTTAAACCAATATTTTTTCTCAATATTTTTTTGATTTTTTACCTGCATATTTAAATAAAAAATTTGCATTTTATTTTAAAATTACATAGTAATTTTAACAAATCATCATTTTTCAAAACCCAAGTTACTTATACTAAGTCCCATTACTTTTAAGGTATCAACTTACATGTTTGTAAGCTTCGTATCCTTTTTTTAGATTTTCTAGTTTGTTATTTTTAGGACTATATTTCCTACATTCAGTGCTTTCCTTCCATAGCACATTGCTTATTCTAAATTATTACAAAAAATTCAATCAATTTTCAAATTTTTTTCCTACTTTAACAATAGTCCAATATACCAGTTTTGATGCAACTATTAAAAGGGAACTTCAAGAAATCTTAACTAAACACCCTAGCATACAAGATGATATGCTTAAAATACTATAAGAATTATAACAAAAATAAAACAATGGTCAATTCTCTCAAATCATAGAGCAACTAGTTGTAAATAACACTACAATGACAACTATGTCTCAACAACCCTTTATAGCATCCCAACATTCCTATGAGGCACCACCAGTTATGGCTAGTACATCTTTGTCTCCTGATGTGGTAGCCCTTATGCAAGAGATAAAATCTCTTCAATCCAAGGTGATACATCTTGAGCAAGGTGCTTCTAGACCAACACAGGCCTTGGATTCTCTTGCTCTACTACATATACCATTGGCACATCATATTGCTTCGACACCCTTAACATAAGGTTTTATTCAACCCAAGCTCACTCTATATGATGGCAAGGGAGATCTAGAGACACACTTGAGAGCTTTTCACACAACATGTTTGGACTATGTGCCAAATGACTAATTACCAACCAAGTTATTTATATGGAGTCTAAAGGATTATGCTTTACAATGGTTCTATAGTCTACCAAATCAATGAGTCAACACATTTAATCCTTTAGACGACATGTTCCTAACTCATTTCAACATTAACATAGGTGACAAGGTTTTGTATGCCCAAGTTACAAAATAGAAACAAAGGTCAAATGAGTATCTCATAAATTATGTTCTTTGATATAAGACTATCTTGGCTAAGATGACTAGACCCATGGTTGATCAAGAGTTACAAGATCTCTTTAAATAGAGTCTTCTACCAGCTTTGCATGAATCAATAATATTCAAAAGGTTCTCTTCCTTCACTGAGTTATGGCATAAACTAAATAAAAGGGAATTCAAATTAATTTCAATGGGCAAACTCAAGTACACAAGCATATCAGAAACAACAAATGAGAGTAAAAATAAAATCCAATACAAAGGCAAGGTTAATGATAACAAAATTCAGAATCAACATACAGTCAATGCAACTTCGAAGCCCCCTCAGTGAGTGGCTTTATTAACACCTCCTCAATGAATTTTTACCAATCTACCAATTTTTCTAGCTAGATTTTTACAACTTTTGGAATGTAATATCATATCTCTCCCTCCTATTTGGGAAGTTGATCCAACAAAGCATCTTATATGAGGATATGATCAGAATACATTTTGAAACTTTCACAGGGCATCAAGTCACATAATAAATAGATGCATCAGTTTGAAACACAAGATACATGACTTGATAGAAGGCAATCTTATTAATCTTGACACTCCAGTTGAGCCTTCATAGGCAAAAAAACATAAGATAAGGCTCTAAAAATTTTCTTAAATCTTTTTCCATAACATTCTAAATAGAAAATAGGGGACACATCAAGTGTTCACCATGTATATCATGCACATCCACCACCAGCTACATATAGGGCACCTTTAGTTGAGTCACATCTTTTGAGCAACATGATTGGTGTAGATAATTCCAAAGTTCCAACTAGACCTTCCATCTCCTTCTCAGAGTAGGAGATAGTTGAGGATGATTCATAATATCATGTACTATTTATCAGAGCTTACATTCATAATCATCATATTCATAGTGTTCTCATAGACAATGGATGCATCATAAACAAGTGCATTATGACATTACTGTAGCATATGGGATATTTAGAGTGAGATATTACCCCAATGGACATAGTTATTAGTGGATTCAGTGTGTACATATAGAGATCATTGAGTGAGATTTTACTTCCTCTATAGGTTGGTCTAACACATGTGGCCACACCATTTACTATTATTCCCAGTGCAGGAGTTTTTGATATGTTACTTGGTTGGCCATGGATCCAAAAACTTCATACAATACCTTATACAGTTTAGAGATGCATGAAATTCATTTACGCTAATCAAGTTATTATAGTTGGTGGAGTTTCATATGAGTTACCGCTCCCCACTTCAAATCCATCTACTACTTTGTAGTCACCAATTTTAGCTTCTTCATTAGCTACAGTTTTTCCTCTAGTTCAAATTTAGACACACTCAAGGCCTTCCTCACCAAAACAAAGAGTTCATACAATTCCATGGAGGACTCTTTTAGAAAAACTATAGTTTAAGAATTATAGACAACTTCTAGCTATAGTGTTCACACCCAGAGTAATATCATTGAGGTCTCATACCTCTACATATAGAGCACATATTCAGAGAGTTTCTCTTACCACCAGATGGCTCCCTAAGAACCCCATAGTTTCATCCACTTCTCAAAGTTACAGGGGGACCCCATAGTTAGTTTTTACTTCAGAGATTTTAGAGCATTTACAACATGCATAGCTTTTAGGTCCATAGTCTCCACCTTTCTATTGTGTTACACAATCATGCATGATCCATCTCCTTGATACATGACATCATGCTATGGAGTCTCCCATGAGACTCATTAGTTAGTATCATTTATTCCTAGTCTTTCTTGTACATAATTTCTTAATATCTTGTACTTAGTCTCATAAAGCTTGATTATACATAGCTTATATCAAAAATATCAAAAACATTCAAATATATCAAAATACAAAAAACATTCAAATATGTCAAAATATCAAAAACATTCAAATATTTCAAAATCCAAAAACATTCAAAAATTCAAAAACATTTCAATTGTATGCATCATTGATGTTTTACATTTATACTACCATTCTAGACTTACATTTTTCTATTATATGCTATTGTTTGTCAATTTATCTACATTTCCATGCTTCACTTGATCTTCTTTGAGTGTGTGCAGTGATATCTAGATCCTTGATTGCTTCATTCTACCCATTAAGGGGGCATTCTACTTCTACATTTGAGACATATATCAATATATCTACCCATTGGGGGCATCTTTTACATGACTACACCATCTAGGTTATGTCATTCCTACACCACACACTCTAGTTATCATGTTGATGTATACTACTTACTAGCGTACACAGATTACTCTATCGACACTCACTAGTATATAGCATTTGTGTATTTCTTAGCATATACCTAGTCTTGTACTATATATCTTGCATATTTTCGCTTCTTGCTTTGACTAGTTAGATGTGATTGTATTTTTAATATTTACATGCTTTCCTTTCTTAATTTGAATAGCTAGATATGATTACATTTCATAGTTCATGTTCTATGTCTTGTATGTGCTTTAAGATATTTGATAATGTCCTTTGTTTGTACTCGTTTATGTGCTTGTGGCCCTTGTACCAACCTTGTTTGTTTCAATTGTATGTGTATGTGGCATTTGAACATGCCTTGTATGCTTGCTTTCTAGTTTGAGTGACATGTGCCCATGTCCCTTATTTGCTTGGCCCCTTAGACACTCTTATATGCTTCTTGCTTCTTACCTTGGGTGCTTGTTTCTTGATTACTTCTCAACTATTTGAAATGCCATGATCCACATCATGCATCATCTTACATTCTTGGATGCCATGATGGATATCATCTTCCATCCCTCCTTGAAAACTAATAACTAAAAACTAACAACTAATTAGACTTCCAGTCTAGTTCACTATATTGCACATGTTATTACATTGTTACATCTATCTAAGTATAACCCTATTGATCTAACAATATCCATTACAAATTATGCCATATCTTGAAACATCTTTTTTATTATCATTGATATATCATGTATTTTCACAACATAACACACTTGCAAAACTCTTTCTTTTGAGGGCAGTCATTGCAAGGTCTTTGTTCCTACCCTCAAAAGAGGGGGTAACAAATAAGGGTTTTTTCACAAGAGATCAAAGCCTTTAATTGATCAAAAATTAGTTTTTAGAACACCCAGAATAGTATTCAAACTTCAAACCATGTAGAATAGACCAAACAAATAGTGACAATTATAAAAAACTCTTCAGAATTAGCATAGGATAAAAGTGCCAAATTTGGACTACAATATTGGACAATAGGGTGTCCTATTTCAATGCTCCTATCCAAACAGTAAAAAAACTAGGCTTTCCAAAAATAGATAGAAAGATAAGACTAGTTACCATTTTGTTAGCAATAGTTTAGTTTAGAATCAATAGTTTCAGTATAGTTTTTCTTAGAGAATCCAAATATAGGGGGAATCATGTATGACATGATGGATCTCACTTCCAGTTTTAGATTAGGTAGTTGGTATAACTTCTAGATCAAAATACATGTTACAGACACTAGTGATTAGGGGTAAAATGCATGACACATTTGCTTTCTTTTATTTCCAAGTTCAGTGTATTACCTAGGTATTCTTAGCAGTTACATTCCTTATTCCTTCTACAAGTGGTTGGCGTCATTTTTGAGTGGCTTTCACATTAGCCTATTATTAATTTTTGGAGTGGCTTTACGACAAGCCTAATCTCCACCTTTTCTAAGTGGCCTAGTTTCCAAAACACATTCAACTATCCACACCATATTTTCATATTATAGAATATTCACGGGCTTCAGGAGCCATCTCATATGACATACATTCATACCAGTATCAGTTTATAGCTTCACTTCATAGGGTAATGATGGATCCAAAGGACTAGCTAGACTTTGTATTCTTGAGCCACCTACTCAGAGGGATTGAACACATAGTCCAAACATCGATTAACACACACATGATCACATCACTTCATTTAATGGGTGATGATGGAGCCAAAGGGCTAGCCTTTGAATTCTTAAGCCACTCTCAGGGAATTGAGCACTCATCTCCATTCATGATACTACTTTTGGTACAACATCATTCAAAACATACGCAGCATCACAATAGGTTTTGTATTAGTTTACATACTTAGTGAGGTGTATTTGTTTCTTTTTCTTCCTCTCTTTTACCCATTTATACATTTTTACTTTAGACATAGTGTGTCTAGTAAGAACTGATCTAGCCCTGATTTTCTTTTGTAGATTTATACTTCATGATGTACTCTCTCTATGCATACCCATCATCACACAACTTCATAAGCTTCACCCTTATAATTAAGTTTAGGTATGCTTTCTACTTTTCCTTTATCCTAGTATTTTACTTTGCTACATCACTAGAATAAATGGGGGCAAATATAGTCATATAAAATGTCAAAATTGGCATCTTGAGTGTGGCTTGTGACACCCAACCCATAGGTCCCTCTTGCATGCTCTTATGACCCTTCTAGACACCTTTTTTCTTATTCCTAGCCATCTGTAGACTTTTAAAACTTGATTCTAGCTTATCCAGGCTACATTTTCCATGTTAATTCCATCCCCCTAGGTTTCTCACCTGTAAGACAAGAGCGCCCAACTTGGACTATAGCACTAGACCTTAGGGTGTCTTATTTTATCACTCTTATCCAATTACATTCTTAGCTCCAAATGTTCATCTCCTTCCAGTTCCTATCCTTCATCTTGTCAGCCTAGAATGAATACATTAGACCCATGACCAATAGATCTCTATAAAATCCTATTCAAATTTCATTTAGAAGGGGTTGGCAAAGATTACAAAGCAAGCAAGAATACAAGCAAAACCATTGAGACAAATCTCCCTTTTTTCTGCATACAACCATCCAATAAATCTACAAGCATATTCAAATCTCACACTAGTCCCTAGCCACCTCAAGCACACCTAGTTTAGTATTTTTACATTTGCATTCACTATTGCACAAATTACATTAAGTGGAAGAATTACATATGGCTTGATCCCTCTTCAAAGTATTGGCATGTAGGAGGATTTCCCACACAAGGGGTGTGGATACATGTTCAATGCATCTTACATACACTAACCCCCCCTTCTTTCTCAAGTTTTATCAAAGCACAAATAAAATAGGGTTTGAAGATAAAATCAGATCTACAAAGAGTTATGCATAACTTTAGTAGTCTAAATTTCATAGATAGGTTCACATAGCGACAATGAACAAAACCCAAAAAAATTAGTCTCTGTGAGTAGTTTGAACAATAGTGGTAGAAGAGGACAATATCATCAGACCCTAGGGTGTCCTATTTTAGTGCTCTTATCCTTTCATAAAATAAAAGTTAGAACCTAATTTGCAATACTATCCCAATCTTGCATAGCTAATATCATACCTTACAACAACCATTTCAATTCATTTTACGCTAAGTCTTATTTTTTACATATTTATTGCTATTTATAGAAAGGTTAAAAATATAAATAAATTATACAAATTAGTAGTTAAATTAGTACAATATTATTTACTAATTTATTTATTCTAGACCCTTAACTAAATTAGGAATAAGACTCCAATATTCTCAAAATACTTAAATCAAGTTTATTTAATTTGAATACTTTTTTACATCCCTTAGGTTCCTCTTTTATGAGTTGTATTGGAAGACCATGTATAGGACCTGGCCTTCCTCACAAATACCATTTATTTCTTATCATTTTTATTTTTCCCATACTTTTGTCACCCTCATGGGTTTCTCTTTTATGAGTTGCAGTGTAAGACCATATATAGGACTTGGCCTTCCTCATAAAATCACCACCTTTATCATTCTTTTATCTAGAATGTGTTTTGCAATGGTTACAAGTTTTTTATCCTTGTTCTCAACTTTTGCTTCTTTTGATAGATGGAATTTACACAACAAACTATGTTAGCATGTTTTACACTTTTATTTCACCTATATTTATGAGACTCTTAGACACCATGTTCTCTGAAGCTATTTATCTTCACAACCAAGTTCCCAAGTGTTCAAATGAAAATCATCTTTAACACCCATGTTTGGTTTTCCAAATCCAAATGGAAGAGGAATATAAAAGTCCATCAAGAAAGTTAAAATCCAAATCATTTAACAAAAGGTAATGATATACAAAAGGCTACATACAAATCTCAAAAGTCAAAATCACACCAGAAGATGTGATTACAAGCACATATCCTATCTCCAATCGAAGCTCAAACTCCACAATTGGCCGCATACTAGAGCCGAGGTCTATTAGGGTGTGGTAGGCTAGTAGATTGGAATAGGAGAATTCAACAAACTCTATGGTGATACCTAATTTCTCACACAAGTACTTAATATTTACAGTAGATTGATGGATCTATAAGGGGTCATAAGGAACGAGGAACACATTGTGGGAAGGTAGGTCCACTTTAATTTTCATGCATATAAACTTCATGGAATGATATATATAATTCATTTGTCGACCTAAAACTTGTGTGGCTAAGAGACGTTCTTCAGAGTCCTTAAGATCAAAAGTCCTCTTATTTTGACAAACCTAATTTGAGTATATTGACTTCGATAAAGAGTTCTTCTACCTTGGTTTTTCCTTCATTCTCCCTTCCACCCATTTCATTTCCCCCCTTGATAGGCATGTGTGATTCTAAATTTTTTTCCCCTCTTCTATACTTCCTTCTTCTTCATATCTTATAAAACATGCTAGCACTACTTTATTTCAGTTTTATCTATCCTTGAAGAAAAATAATATGTTTGAGTGACTATGGATTACTTTCTTTACACCATGGTTTTACATTTCTAAACATACTTTTCTTTATTTTACCATCTGTTATTGTTGTACCACCCTTTTTGTAGACACCTAAGTCTATTTCTACTTTTATGCCCTTTTTCCAATATTGAGTGAGGTTGGCTTGTTACTTCTCACTCATCAATGTTATTTTTCCTTTTATACACCATTTTTCTATTGATGATTGAGTAAGGATTGTTACTTCTCATTCATCAATGTTGTTTTATCATTTTTTCTTGCCCATCTTTATTTAAATAAGGATAGTTACTGCTTTTTCATTGATGTTTTATTACCGCATTTTTGACATGTATCCTTGGTTTGACTTGGTGAGTTTGTATTTATTACTTAAGGTTTACTTGTTTGAGTTTTTCGATCTTTAGTAGCCTTGGATTTTTGGTTACCTGATTTAATCTAAATTTTGACTTGGTTATTTGGTCTAACATAGCACTTATCACCTCAGCTTGCCAAATTTTCAAGTACGTCCCATCTACATAACACCAACTATCTTGGCTTTCTTGCATTTATTTGTTTTTGATCTTTAGTTTTGTATTCTTGGGTTTGTCAAAGTCAGTCTTTGCATTCTCCACAATCAAAACTATAAACACACTAGACAACCATCTAATGATAAAGGTAAGTCAAGGTATGCATCACATTTACTTTTTAATTATTTCCTTTTCAATCATTTACTTTTAGTTATTTATGCTTTAAAATACTACAACTTTTTTTAGCCTTAACATTGTGTCTTACTATGTTCTTTCTCGAAGCACCATCCCTTGTTCAACCTTAGTGACACGTGATGAGCTTCAAGTATGGCATATGTATACACATAATATTTTAATCTCTTATCAAATAATGATGTTTTCTATCTTTTAGGAACCTGTCAAGACTCAATCTTTCTGAGTGAACACTTTAAAGGGTACACTGGGAAAGGGGTGGGCAAACCATTGGTGCTTTGTAGGATTGTTATCTGTTATTTCCACTTATTACCAATCCAACCAGCTCCTAAAACATTAACCTAAGTTATTACTCTTCTTTTGCACACTCCTTCAGTCATTTCCCATTTTCCATCTCTCTTTTCCTCACCTTAATCCCATTTCAATATTTTTTATGATTAGGCTGACTGAGTCAACCCTACGCTATTTTGGGTAAAATTCATTTAAGGTCTAGGTCAACTCTTGGTTGACCTAGCATGTGACCTAGTGATTTTTTCTCAACAACAGTACTAGGTCGACTGGGTTGACCCTGTCAGTGAAAACTTTCAGAAGGGTTTAGGTTTAAATATGCCTATATATACAAGATCATTTTGTCATCATTTACTAATGAACAATAGTGATTATTTTCTTGCACTTATTTACAATCTACTCTTCCACCATTCTACTTGAGGAGTCTTAGCTTAAGGTTTCTACTCAGAGAATCTAGTCTTATAGAGAAGTATTAGATGCTTTGGGCTTTCTTAATGATCCTTAAAAACCATAGTAACCTCTTGCAAATCCCTTTTGTCCAAGGGAGAGATTGAGTCTCAATAAGTTCATCTTTTAGGTAAATATTCTCTAACTTTGATCCTCTTTTTAGTAGTTATAAGTAGCATAAGTATTGGCTTCAAATAATATTACTCTTCTTCTTCATGTATGAGGGTCTTACTCATACATAGCTTAATTGATATTATCTTATGCATGTTTTTTTGTTTACTAACTCCCACTTTGTGCCACAAGCTTTGGTGAGCACTAGATTAGATTTCTTTGCTTTACTAGTTATTAATTTAGTGAAAAATGACAATGTAGGACCTAGTTAGAGTTATTTCATGATTGTTATTGAATGGAGGATTTGAAGCCTCCATATCATTGTTTATTATGGTAATATATACCTAATTAGGTCTAGAAAATCCACATATGGGTCATGTTCTCAGTTATCTAATGTATCTTTAATCAAAAGTGTAAGTATGATCTATCTTATTTGAGTTAGGATTGATTTATAGACATGATGAATTTTTGATTGCATACACAATGTTCTCAAATTTTCTTTCTTTGGTTGATCTACATATTATGAATGGTGAGATTACTTTATGGTGGTAATCTAGGGTTAGCTTTTAGATCTGATTAAGTGTTGACCATACTTCTATAATGCTATCAATTTTGGTTTTCTTCATTTCTTCTTGGGAGGTTGTTATTAGTAACTTATTTAATTCATAATGATTATTTTACTACATCTTTTGTCTCTCTTGTCTACATCTTATGCCTAACCTAATTCCCCATCATAAGACTTGAACCAAAGCCCTACAATTTTAGTAGGTTAAATTTACTTTTCATGGTGGACAAGATTGAAATTTTGCTTTTTTGTTTTTTTAACAGTTATATGAAAGTTTACTTCTATTTTTTTAAAACTTTTCATGTAGTAAGGCATTCTCAGGAGCCAATATTGGTTAAATCTTAGTTAAATTATAGATTTATATAGAATGGTGTCAAAGGATATGGCAGTGTGTAGGATTCTGGTAGTTAACCTTCTTCTGCCTCTAGTTGGGGTTTTGGACCTTCTTCACCCTCTACGACATCATAGGGAAAGGTTTATTTCTCTATTTTGTAGTGTGTGATATTTTTTTTTTATAAAGCAAGATGTCTACCATAGATTCCATAAAGGGAAGGTAATCATTTTCTTCTTCTTAATAACATTATGTCAGCTAAGGTTTAAGGCAATAATTTGAAACTATTTTCTTATGATTCAATAATATACCATATGAAGTTCTCCAAGTTTTTCAGATGGATGTTGTTATGACAAAAAAAATGGTATAAATTTTTTTCCATAGACATGATTTATGATTGTATATTATCACTTTTACCACTTTACTAAGTTATATTCAGTGATAAAAATGCAAAATGGAAGGTAAAGTGGAAATTATCACAGGTGGAGTAGTTGGTATTAGCAAAGCCATTATTTGGTTGTTCACAAAACATAGTGTTAAGCTCATTATTGTTGATATCATAGATGCATCTGGTCAAAAACTTGCATAATCCTTTTATCCATAGGATCTCTTTGAAAACAATATCATCATCATTCCCTACAATCCAAGAGTTAATGACTTCATACTACTCCATATTGTAGAGGATAATTTCCACCAATCTACCTGGCCACATATCCACCCATGCATCCAAATATTTTTCCCCACTGATCCTTGGACATCTCTACAATGGACCAACCTATCAGCTACTGCCAAACCACATGTTAGCCTTTGAATGGGTCCAAATAGAATATGCTTTATTTTGTATCTTGTGAGATGAATGTTGGGGCCTTGGCCCACCATATAGGCCTATAGTTAATAATAATAATAATAATAATAATAATAATAATAATAATAATAATAATAATAACTCATCTACACTATACATTTAGTAGACATCATAAAAATATGAAAAATAGTGAAAAGTAATGAAAAATATAAATATAAACAAACAACAAAAGACACAACTGATTTATATGATAGTGAAATTCAACTTCTAAGTACACATCAAATTTCCCTATGAGTTATCTTTGAACTCTTTAAGTGGAATTGACGTAAAAGAAGTAATAAATCCATATGGTATTGAAAAGTGGTTTACATCAAAATATTATTTATCTTAAATTAAGTTTAATTATATTTGATTTAAATAAAATCGTAAAAGAGTTTAGTTTAGAATAATGAATATTTTATAATCGATAATAAATAATTAAAATATGTTTTAGAAGAATATTTATTTTTTCATAAATTTGAGGATAGTTGTTAAATATAAAAAATAAAAATTAGTTTAGATGAAGAGGCTAACAAAATTATAAAACTTGAAATGAATAGAGATGATGTTTTAGAGTGCACTCTATCAGTAGTGTGAAGATGTTTCCATGAGCATTAGAGTATTTGTGTCCAACTACAAATTTTTAGAGTTTTGTGATTTTTTTGCCTATTTCAAGGCTCTGAAAACCTCATTCACTTTTACCTAATTATACATGGATCTTTAGGAAAAGGTCTCCTTTTTTACAACCCTAACAACTCATTAAATACCAATAAAAAATGTGGGATTGATTGCGTAGCTTGTGTTATCCCTCCATTAGTATCAAACCCTGGGCTAGAATAAAATTAAAAAATAATATTCAATGCACTTTATCAAGTAATTCATGGATTTACCCCCTAATCCAATATGAATTATAATTCTAGAATGAATAATTGGCACAAGGAAATTAATGCTTCAAATCTTGATTCAAATATGCTCTAAATGATTGAATTCTACTCTAACACAAGTTCAAAATATATTTATTTAATATAGAATATGACTCACTTAAGTTCAAATAATGATTGATAAATAGAGGAAATAAGTTCTAGAACAGTGCAAAAGATATCCTAGAAAAATGATAATGAACAAAGTAGATGAGTAGTTTCAACATAGCCAAAAATGGATATGTAAGTCTTTACAGTTTGAAAATTCTTGAAATAGTCTATTAGTAGTAGAATCCAGAATTATTTATCTGATGAGAAGCATTAATGCTCATATATATTTGAAAAATATTCAACATTCAAGTAATCCTAATGCAAACCAATCAACACATCCAAGACAAAATGTGAAAAGTAGATTTTCTCAGGCCCCCTTAAGGGTTGTGGCTCAATTAAGTTCTCATATGTGTGTGTTCCATCCCAATGTTAGAGAAACCTTCACTTCTCTCCCTATGATAATCAAAAATTACTATATATGATCCAAAATGTAATCCTTCTTTTGGTGTAAGTATGCAATCACAAGACTTTAATAGATAGAGTATGGAAGATCAAAATATTATATGGGATCCTTAAAAAGTGTGCAATGAATATGATCAATGCATGAATTCATAACTTGGTTAGGAGGTGATTTCTTGATATGAAATTATTTAGGGTATATGTGTATATATAAGTATATTTGAATTTAAAATTGCACATATTCATGCACATGCCAACTATGGAAAGACATGAAATATTATAATAAAGGCATGGAAAAACATCACATGATGACATGACCCAAAAATAACTTGACCATTTTCATAGTCAAATGATGTTAAGATTGTTCAGATATAAGTTTTACAAAAAGTTGATCAACGGTCAATAAGTTATTAAACTATTTATAACAATATATACATGAATCATAATGAGGTATGCTATGTATAAATTAAGTAATAATTAAAAATCATAATTTAAGATTAAAAAATTATACATTCAAAAAATTGCATTCTCCCTTTACAAGCTCATGAGTAAGTGCAGGAAATTGAAGGGTCAAAAAAATGGGTATTTTTCATGAAAACCTGGTTTAAATCCAAGTATAAATTAAAAATATGTACATGTTATAACACGTATGCACTTTAAGTTCAATTATATCCAAACTTAATTCACAAAAATGCATACGTATTAAAAAATTTATGCGCTAAAACATGTATGAATTAATGTTTATTAAAATAAATGTAAGTTTGTTGAGTATGATGCCAATGCTGACACTTGATAATTGATATTGGAATTAGTTTTATTTGTGTTTAAATAGTAATTTAGGATAGTTATTTAATTTATTTATGTCCTAGGTTAATTGTTTTGTCAATTTTGAACACTTTTTAGGTATTTCCTAAAAAAGTTAGAAGTACTAGTTATTGGGATTAGTATTTACATTGGGTAATATTGTAAAGTGAATAATTAGGTGAGTAATAATTCACTAATAGATTATAGTTGTAAAATTAGTTGCTCTTATTAGTTAGGTAAATATGTTTTTATTATAATAATATATCTCGTATTGTTAGTAGTTAGTCGGTTTGTTAGTAGGTGAGAGGTTATAGGGATCTCACTATCTTGTGTATAGGATACATATTTCCTATATAACTATGTAATGGAGTATGAAATAATATAACATGAAATATATTATTACTCTATGTGCATTACTTTAAAATGAGTTTGGCTCTTCCACTTTCTATTAGTGGTATCAGAGGAGGGATTCTTTTGTGATTTTAATATGCAGTATTAAATCATGAAGGGATAATCCTTTAGAATATTATCCATGTATATGTCCTTTTGGTATGAGATTTTAGTATATGTTGGGTCATCTGAGTAGTTATAATTGTCATTATTTTCCTTTTGTGTAGCTTAGCCATGTTTAGATTCTTGTCTTCCATCAACATTTTGACAATCTATATTTTGGGGAGTTGACATGCTATATTTTCTTCCCACGACCATATTCAATCTCACTACTACACATTTTGGATTTCAAAAGAAGCCAATCCATATGGATATTTCAATAGTCACCTCATGTGGCCTCTCCAATAGAATTTAAATTCAGAAAATGTCTCTATGCATTTAAATTTTCTAGTGGCTCTCATTCCCTTTGCTAACTTGGGATTGATATGAAGTCAAAATATTCATGTACTACACTGGTCTCCAATTGCATCAAACATATAAAAAGTTTTTTCTTGGCTCCAATGCTGCACCTAACTTGCTTTATGTTAGATCCACTTTGAATAACATCATTCATTTTTCATTCTGTGTAAAAACATATAATATCAATTGTAATAATTAATGGTTAGTTGCTGATTATATTTACAATTTATCCTAAGTGTAGATGCTCTCATCACCATAGTCATGCCTCATTTAGATCACAAGTTCTAAACTATTTTGAATCATCAAATTAGGAGTGTTGATCTCCTTACACTATATACCAAGTCTTATAGTTTGTAGTCACATTCCTTGTCACATCTTGTCTTCCAAAGTTATATGCATCATATTCTTGGTTCACTTTTCCTAATCTGAAGATAGATCTATTGGCAAAACCCATGATTTGTCAGTTGTCAAATAAGTTTGGTGTTTTTTTATAAATAATAGTTTTTAGTTTAGTCAATATTATTTGTTTTAGATTTTAATTCATAATTTATATGTCAAATCAATGAGAGTGGATTTAATGAGGTATAATGGCCTATTCATGAGTTTTGAAAAAGTCATGTCTCTTTTTAGCTTAAAGATTATTTTAGAGTATAGATTTATATGTCTATTATAGTTTTGTGAGTTGAATAACTGAAAGCTATGATTAATAGTTTTATACTATTTTTAAAGACAATTCAATAGTCCATTTTGAAGTTCTTATATGTCAATATTAAGAGTCAAAACAAAAAATGAGTTAAGTGTTGAGAGTCAGTTTTATGTCAAAAGAGTAAAAATCAAAACACCCAACTATTTATATAGATGCAATATCAAGTGACCCCGACATCCTGACTCAAATGTGTCAATTATGTGTATTGATGGGGCTGCATAATGGATTAGTGGCACTTGCCTTTCCACCAAATTGGCTAAAGCCAAGGAAAAATTTTAGTGGCAATGAAGATTGTCTATGTTTTTTTGTTTAGGTGGAAATAAACATAGACAAAGGCTAAAAAAGAAGACAATGAGGATTTAGTCCTCGAAATATTTTATTTTCTAATATTATGTTGTGTGAAAAATAAAAAAGATTGTAAGTTATTCCTATGTAATCCCCTATTATGTAAGCATTGTAGAATGTTTCTCTAAATGTATTATATCACTCACGGGTATTGAACAGGTTAGTGATGATCCATAAAACTACATGAGTTGAATAAGTTTATGGGTCCCTATTCATGTCTTGATTTATGGTAAACTTATTAAAAACCATGGAAAGTTGATGAGGAGTACCTTTTATTTTGTAGCAATATCATGAGGTCTGCTCTGTTGGTGACACATTGTAGCTTAAAAAACAAGATATGTTTTACCATGTAAAAACTAAGAGGGAGAATGTTGGGATTAGTATTTACATTGGGTAATATTGTAAAGTGAATAATTACGTGAGTAATAATTCACTAATAGATTATAATTGGTAAATTAGTCATTATTATTAGTTAGGTAGGTTTATTGTTATTATAACAATATATCTCATATTGTTAGTAGTTAGTTGATTTATTAGTAGGTGAAAGATTATAGGGATCTCACTATCCCATGTATAGGAAACATATTTCTTATATAAATATGTAATGGAATATGAAATAATATATTGTGAAATATATTATTACCTTGTGTGCATTACTTTAAACTGAGTTCGACTCTTCCACTTTCTATCACTAGTTAGAGTCCAATTTACTGAATGTGTACATAACTAAGCTCAAATCCTTATCAATTCATATTTGAGAGATGGGACACACTTTCTAAGTTTTGTTAACTAAATTTAATGTTATTATTAATTAAACCTCTATTTTTAGAGGTTTTGAGGCACCTAGTTGTCTAGTGTGCATGTTTGCTTAACTGATGAAGAGGCTTCTTGCATGATGACCAGATCTTAATAGTGAGTTAAAATTGTTCTCTTGAGTCTATTTTTAGTTAACTTAATTGTTATTTTATTTCTATTTTTATCTTTCTCTTTTTATTCGTTGTCATGCAAGTTCTTTGTAATTGGCTTTATTTAGCCTATTTTGTTAATTAAAGATGGTGAAATAACATGGGACCATAATTCCTTTCAAAATTAATGTTTTTTATATTTTTATGTCTAATTATAATTTTAGTTATTCACAAAGGAAAAATAGTAAGCTTAAGAAGCTTAATTTGAAGCTATTTAGTACACATTTTGTCATCAATCACACTTATAACAATACTAGATTAGTAACTAGTATTTTTAGGTCAGTTTGGATAATCACTAGATTCATTTTCAAGTTAAATTAGAACTAATTTGCACTCCTTCCATACGTTTAAAAAATTCATTAGGTATCATAGCTAAACACTATGCACTATATAGAACATAAACATGTATGTTTTATTACATATATTCACTTTAGGTTTATTATATCCAAACCTAATTCACAAAAGTGTGTACGCATTAACATGTATATGTACTAAAACACATAGGCATTAATGTTTACTAAAATATACGTTAAGTTTATACTTTAAATTTATTTTAGTAAATATAAAAAATTAAGGTCACTCTACATCTTCTAGAATTGGTCTCACAACTCCACAAGTTATGATTAATAAATATTTTTTAAAATCTAATATGGTCAGTACTTAATCATTTTTCAAGATTTCAGTATTGAACTTAATGATTTCAGGGTGTAACATTTACAATTGATGTCCATTTTTGACAAACACATAGTAATTTTTAAGGTTTTGGGGCCTTCTAAATTGATTTCTGACATTTTCAAGATTTATAGGTTTGTCAAAATTAAATTTTACAAACCAACGCACACCCAACCACCTCTTTATGTTGATTTTACTTAGTATTAGGGCTATTATAGGCCAAAAGTGACACAACAACATCATAATAATTTATGACCATGGTAAATAGGGATAATTTATGGCAAATTTATGTGTATTCACCTATATTTAGTTTGAATTCATGGAAAAGTGGCATGCAGGGAAAAACATAGGTCTCATTGGTGACCCACACACACCCAACCACCCCATTATGTCGATTTACTTGAGATTATGTCCCTAATATGCCAAAAGTGACATAAAAACACCATATCCACTTACAAACAAGGTAAATGAAAATAATTTTTAGAACATTTGATCTTGATCAACCCATTTATCTTTGAATTTAGGGGGAAAATGTGTAATTGTGGAAACATAAGTTGCATTATGACCCTTACACATCTAACCACTATTTTTTGTTGATTTTACTTGAGATTAGTTCCATTATAGGCCAAAGTGACACAAAAAACACCATATCCACTTGTAACCATGGAAATGCAAACAATTTTGGATATATGTACATGTAATTACCTTAATTCACTTTGAATACAAGCCAAAGTGGTGTGATTAAAGAACATAGGTCACATTGATGACCCACACACACTAAACCATCAATATATGCCATTTTCACTTTTGATTATAGGTTTTATAGGTGAAAACCAAGACAACAACACCATATCCACTTGAGATGATGGAAAATACAAATAATTTGGGGGTGCATTCGTGTATGATCAACCCAATTGCTTAAAACTAGGGCAAAATTAGTGTGATCATGATAATGAAGGTAATATTGGTAATTGACACACACACAACCATTCCTTTATTTTTATTTTAGTAATAATTAGGTCCCTTATAAGTTAAAAATGACATAAAAACACCATGTCCATGTAACTAGGGCAAATATAGATAATTTTTGGCACACTGATGCATGATCACCCCTTCTCACTCTGAATCTAGGCCAAAGTGATGTAATTAAGGAAACATAAGATTCATTAGTGACTAGTACACACCCAAGCACTCCTTTATGCTCATTTTACTTTTGGTTAGGTTCCTTATTGGCTAAAAGAGACATAATAACACTATATCCACTGGTGACAATGGAAAATGGAAATAATTTAAGACACATTTTTGCATGAACACCCTAAATCAATTTGAATTCAGCCCAAGGTGGTGTGAATTAGGTAAGTATCTTTTGGTTTTATGTGTGTGGGTCACTAATGCGACATCCATTGCCTTAATCACATTATTTTAGATCAAAATCAAAGTAAATTGGGGTGATCATACACAAATGGTGTTGTTGTGTGATTGGGGCAAATTAACTCGCATTGGTGACCACAACCTACCTAACCACCCCTTTCTCCTTATTTTAAGTATGATTATGTTATTTATAGGCCAACATCAACAAAAAAACACCTTATCCACTTGCAACCATGGAAAATATGGATAAATTTGAGCACATTTGTGTATGATTACCTCAATTAACTTTAAATTAGGATAAAGTGGTGTGTCTGGAGAAACATAAGTCTCATTGGTGAACTTGCACATACCCAACCACCCCTTTATGCCAGTTTCACTCCTAATTTTGTCCCTTTTATGCCAAACGAGATATTTGATCACCATATCCACATGTGAAAAGGAAGAATATGAATAATTTGGGTCACATTTTTTCATGGTCACCTTAATTCACTTTGAATTTAGTATAAATTTATATATAGGGGAAATATAGGTCACATTAGTGGCCTAGACACAAAAAACCAAAACTTCCTTACCCCATTCATACCACTTTGGCTTGAATTCAAAGTGAATTAGTGTCATAATGCACAAATTATCTTAAATTATCCCTATTTTACATGGTTTCAAATGGTTATAGTGTTTTTGTTTTAGTTTTGGCCTATAAGGGACCTAATAGAAATTAAAAATAGCATAAAGGGGTGGTTTGTTGTGCACAAATCACTAATCAAGCCTATGTTTCCCTAATTACACAACTTTGGCATGGTTTCAAAGTAAGTTGGCATGATCATGGATAATTATGTCAAACATTTTATGCATTTACCTTGGACATATGGGTATGGTGTTGGGTTAAATTTAGCGTATAAGGGACCTAATCATAAGTAAAATCAAAATAAAGAAGTGGTTGCATGTGTTATGATTACCAATGGGACCTACATTGTCCCAATCATACCAATTAACTTTAATTTAAAGTGAATTGGCTTGATCACACATGAATGTGCCCCAAATTATCTATATTTTTCATTATCTCATGTGGATATGGTGTTATTGTGTTGATTTTGGCCTATTAAACTTATAACCGCAAGTGAAAATGACATAAAGTGGTGTTTTGGTGTGTCCAGGTCATCAATGTGACCTATGTTACCTCAATCACACCACTTTGGCTTGTATTCAAATTAAATTAGGGTGATCACATATACATGTACCTGAAATTGTTTGTATTTCCTTGATATATGATGTTATTGGGTCACTTTTAGCATATAATGTAACTAATCACAAGTGAAATCAACATAAATTTGTAGTTGGATGTGCAAGGGTCAAAATATGAATTACATTTCCACAACCAGATGTTTTTTACTGAATTCAAAGAGAAATGGGGTGATCATGCAAAAATGTTCCTAAAATTATTTGTATTTACATTGGTCATAAGTGTTTTATGTCTCTTTTGGCCTATAAGGGACCTAATCTCAAGTAAAACAAAATAAAGGATGGTTGGATGTGTGTGGTTCACCAACGTGATGTACATTTTATCATGCACACCACTTTGTATGCATTCAAAATAAATTTTGGAAATTGTAATGAAATTACTTAGATGATTTGAAACAATAGAATTATATATTGTAGAATTAAGAGCATAATAAGAAAATACACAATAATAATTGGAAAAAGAGAAGAATACTTAAATATTATGATGTGTAGAATATTTCCTACATATACTTCCTTTCTTATAGGTTTCCTTGAATTTGTCAGAGACCAACTCATCCACATTAATTGATCTAAGAGATTTTACATGTTTCCCTCCTTACTTCTCTACCATAGCTTTCCAAGAAATAAAGATAGAGAAACATTCTAACTTTATATGTAGAAAACAAACCCACATTTTCCTAGAAACATCCTCTATAATCAACAAATTATACAAATATCCATATATTGAAGGTGTCCACATTGGACCATACAAACCCACATGTATTAAATCCAATACATTCTTAGCTCTTTGTTCCTTTCCAATGTCAAATAAATGTGAAAATTGATTATCGATTTGACAACCTGAACACACATTTTGACTCTTTTGAATAGAAAACATTCCATTCACCATTTTATTTTGACTTAATGTATGAAAATTATCATAACTAAGGTGACCATACCTCGCATGCCATAGTTCACTACTGCTTTCAACCATTGTTCGTGCATGTTCTTTTTCTATCCTAGAATCAATCAAATTTTTAAAATACCTTGTTACCAATACCAACATCAATGAATTTATTTCCATGAAGAATACTACATGCGTCGATTTCCTTTAAACTCCACACAAAGGTTAGGGATAATATTTGTTTCACTTATAGAAAGAAGATTTTTTCTCATGTCAAGAACAAACTGAACATTCTAAAAATTTCAAGTAATAAAATTCAATGAAATACAAACATCTTTATATCGTTTCACATAGTGAACCCATCCATCACCTAAGGAAAATAATTCAATGAAACTATCATATGCTACAAATTTTACATATCAATATTTATGATATGTGTAGCTGATGCTCCTAAGTCAAAATAGCACATTCTTTAAAACTAGACAACGTTGCTAGTTTTTAGCCAAAAATCTTTACCATTTATGAGAAATTAGATTAACCTATTTTTGTAAAATTTCCTAAAAACCATGGAAACAATTAAATATAAATTTTTACATTCTTTTAAAAAAACAAATGTGCGGACAAGGACATCAAAATGAACAATGTGGAAAAATTTCAAGTGTTTTTTACTTTATGGTTTTATAGATATGGAATTAACTATGGGTTTTCAGATAATAACTAGGTAACTAACTGATACTTAATAAATTTTAATTTGTCCAAACTTTTAAAATTATCATTTGTGTGCACTAATTTTTTATAAAACTAAAAACTTAGCTTAAAAACTTCAATATTTTAACAACCAATAATAAATGACCTATGTGCATCTACAAATTATGGCATTCCACTTCTACACTTCTACATATGGAACCTTCCTTATAATTTATTGGTGATTCATATACTAAGATTTTTAGGATTTTTTCAACTATTGCACCTTGATTTGGAGCTACACTCTCTCTTTCTCTTTCTAATGGTGTCTTTCCCTTCAAATTATTTGTCTTTTCCTTTGTATGGCACCTTTTTGCAATAGTAGTGAGTCAAATAAGAATTGTTCTTAGTAAAGAATGGGTTTATTGTACCATATACAACTTAGAATGGCATTTTATTTTCCTCCCTTGATTAAAAAACCATAGAAGGAAGCCATAATTGCATCATGTTTCACTCGTTTTCTAGACCAAAGAATGGGCCACACCTTATTGTTTGTTGATCCTCACCTCTTTAAATCATTGTTGTGTCCTGTCATTTTTTATTTTAGAATAAATCAAATTTTAAAAATACCTTGTTACCAATACCAACATCAATGACTTTATTTCCATGAAGATTACTACATGCATCTATTTACTTTAAACTCCACACAAAGGTTAGGATTCATACTTGTTTCACTTATAGAAAGAAGATTTTTTTTCATGTCAAGAACAAATTGAACATTCTAAAAATTTTAAGTAATAGAATTCAATGAAATACAAACATCTTTGTATCCTTTCACATAGTGAACCCATCCATCACCTAAGGAAAATAATTCAATGCAACTAGCATATGCTACAAAGTTTACATATCAATCTTTATGATATGTGTAGTTGATGCTCCTAAGTCAAAATACCACATTCTTTAAAACTAGACAACATTGCTAGTTTTTAGCCAAAAAACTTTACCATTTATGAGAAATTAGATTAACCTATTTTTTTAAAATTTCCTAAAAACCATGGAAATAATTAAATATAAATTTTTACACTCTTTTAAAAAAATAATGTGCGGACAAGGACATCAAAACGAACAATGTGGAAAATTTTCAAGTGTTTTTTACTTTATGGTTTTATAGATATGGAATTAACTATGGGTTTTTAGATAATTAATAGGTAACTAATTGATACTTCATAAATTTTAATTTGTCCAAAATTTTAAAATTATCATTTGTGTGCACTATTTTTTTATAAAACTAAAAACTTACCTTAAAAACTTAAATATTTTAACAGCCAATAATAAACGACCTATGTACATCTAAAAATTATGGCATTCCACTTCTACACTTCTACATATGGAACCTTCCTTATAATTTATTGGTGATTCATATGCTAAGATTTTTAGGATTTTGTCAACTATTGCACCTTGATTTGGAGCTACACTCTCTCTTTCTCTTTCCAATGGTGCCTTGCCCTTCAAATTATTTCTATTTTCCTTTGTATGGCACCTTTTTTCAGTAGTAGTGAGTCAAATAAGAATTATTCTTAGCAAAGAATGGGTTTATTGTACCATATACAACTTAGAATGACATTTTATTTTCCTCCCTTGATTAAAAAACCATAGAAGGAAGCCACAATTACATCATGTTTCACTCATTTTCTAGACCAAAGAATGGGCCACACCTTATTATTTGTTGATCCTCACCTCTTAAAATCATTTTTTTGTCCTTTTCAACACTATAATTCAACTAGACTCTCAGTAAAATACAAAAAAAACACCATAATCCATATGACTTGTCAAAAAACAATTATTCTCTGAAGTTGGGATGCCACACAGAGACATCAAGGTGCCTTATTTTGATAGATCATGACACACCATAATGAACAACATACAAGACCAAAGAAAAAAAACAAAAATTACCACGTCTCTCTATGAGGACCAGAAATAGTGCCATAAGTTTCTTCCTCTTCTTTTTTTATTTCTCCTTGTGTCTTCTCTTTACTTGCCTTGTCTTGGCTCTTATAGAGTATGTGTAGTCTCACACTTCTTCCCTAAACAAAATTTTCCCTCATAGGCTTATCTCTAAGCTCCTCCAAACATGAGCTTTGAATACCATAAAATATTTATTAAAGCCATAAGTTGTGAATACATTACATAATACAATCCATTTAAATAGCTTGTAGAACCACTACAAATAATTAGAGCCAATATAGCTTACAAAACCATAATCTAATCTTATTTAAATGGTAAATGTATGTGACTAACAACTCTAACAAGTCACTAACAATATACCAATATTATGAAAAGCTTGAATATTAAACAAAATATTCTAATATTGGATTAGCACTCATACACAACAGATATTCACTAGACTCAATCTTATGATCACCTTGTAAAACTTTGTTGGCACTTTTGCATAAAATCTCATTCCACTTAAATCTAATATTTGATCTACAATTACTAGGGATATCAAAGTTTTAATCAATCATAAACATTAATTTTGAATGTGCTTCTAGTGAGAGCTATCTAAAATAAAAAATGGTCGAGAAAAATATGGATTTAGAGTATCCTTCACTCTACCACAAGCCAAATGTGGAGCTCTTTTGTGATGGCACATGCACATGTTCATACGTGTAGGTGATGTGGCCCATAAGGTATATTCACCAACCAATTATTAAAGAATATAGTATAAGTTAATAATTCTTCAATTATCTTCTTATGTGACTTTGATTTATTTTGATTGTTTTAATTTAAAGATTTATTTATTAAAACTACTACAATATATTACTAATTATATGAGTGAATATGGATAGAGAATATTGAGCATAACAATCTCTTGAAGGTCAAAGATAAGGGCAATGAAAATATGGTCTGGAACAATTATCAGCCAACTAAATTAATTATTTTTTGACTACATAGTCTAATCTCATTTATAATATTTTGTAACATTTTTCTAGTCATACTTTAATCATAAAATTTGAAACTCTTACATAAACAGTGGGTGCACATTGTTTGGGCTCAAAAAATAAATTATATGGTCATATGATCGTATGTACATTTTTCACTGTATAATATAATTAATTTTTTGGGTAGACCATATCAAATGCAAGGATAAATTTTATAGAGACTGTCACTAATGACACCAGCAGATGTAACCCAAAAAAGAGAAGAAGTGACCAAGATAGATCCATTAGGGATGAGCAAGGGGGAAAGGAAGAAGATGGAATATGGAAGAATGTGCTTAAGATTATAAATAATATTATCGACATAAATATGGTGAGGTTTGGCACCTTCCCACCATGATGAAACCCTACCAACCTTGTTGGATGAAGAAGAACATGACTTATTTGGACATGCAACAGCTAAATGCCAATGATCAAATCACCTTATACATTTGAAAGGACCCCATTTGTAAATAAAAATATGTAACCAAATACACTCACCCACCTTGAGCTTGACTTCTTCTGATAAACCTTTTAAAATGTCCATCTCAATATATTATCTATCAAATGTAGATCGACAATAATTCATAGTCTCATCCATGAATTCAATGATTTTTTCAAGATAACTACAAATGGATTTGAGGTAAGAAGTTGACTAGAATTATAGGGGTAAATTAGGTAGTCGAACCTAAATCAAAGATCCAATGAAAAATTTAGTAAAATGTTTTAATACAAGATACCAAGGTTTTAAACATAAGAGTGATTTGTCCCACGACCAAGGGCCTCTATGCAGAAGTATCACTTGGCTTGCAACTAAGTCAAAAATCACAAATAAAAATCCTTGAGCATAGGGTTGAATAATAATATCACTATAGAGTAAGTGTTCATAATGTTCAATAATCCATGCATGAAGAAAAGTATGTTAGGCCAAAATTTATGGAAGCAACAAATGATAGTAGTGAACATATATAATTCCTCCATTAATAATACTACCTCACTAAATTTTGAGACCAGGACAATTAAAGAATTCACCACACATGTTAGTGTCGATGTAGTCAGACATGATGAACCCACAACAAAACCTATGGTTAAGGAATAAAATGTCATAGAAATGGGGGCAGATGAAGGGGGAAGGGAATTCAAGGAGAGGTGAGTGTGTACTAGGAGGTCGCCAACCAGACTTAAACCTTGAGTCATGTTTGGCAGGGTAGGATTTAGTAACAAACACTTAGTAGTATCAAGGGAAGAGGTGTCAAAAAGTGAAATAGATGGCATACATGTTAATATATTATTATTACTAGTAGTAGTTGGTCCAAAGGTCTAATTAACATTGGAATGAATTCTTTAGTAGGATATGGTTTGGTGAGATAAATTGGTGCCTAGTGTAAAATATTAATGTTGAATCACATTTAAAGGTTGAGGATACAAATCATATAAAACCAATGGACTTTAAGCACTCCACAAAGGAAATAATTTTTGAGGTTCTTTAGACTCTTTTCTATTCCCTTGATCATGGGATAAATTTCATTCTCATCCTCCCCTTCCTTGTCCCTATCCATATAATGGTCCCTAAAAGACTTAGTTATCATGTAATCCTCATGTGCTACTCAAACCCTTTCAACTCTCTTTGGGCAGAAACACGAAGCTCATCATATCATTATTCATGAATAAAACCTTTTTTGTATCAAGATAACCAAGTGTATTAAACATTAAAATGGGAAATTAAATGAAACAACCAAGGAAAACCACACACTAGGGATGTTGATGATTATTTTTTCCTTATTTTATTATTGTAGCTATCTTGTCATGAATTTATGGCCATCTCTATCACTGGTGCTCATTGATTTGGGCTACCTTCCCACTCTCATGATTTTAGGTGCCTTGATAAAAAAGCTCCCATTTAATCCATGACTAAGGGAAGGAGAATAAATGGAATGCCATAGTCTTAGGATATGCATCTAATGGTTTTCCTAGTTAGGATTTAAGGATTTTAAACAAAATATGTTAAGCATATGTAATATCTTATTGAATTATAATAAGAAGAGGGAAGGAATGATCTGTCTCTTCTATTTCTATTCAAGATTTCATGCCCTATGAGCATAACATTCTGAGGAAGCAGAATCTGTAGACCTTTCACGACCTAGGAGATTAACATGTGAGGAAGTTGTAGACATGACACATGGTCTATATAAATAAGGAGAGAGTTGCCTTTGTCACCTATGGTAGAGGAAATATTTATGGAGGCCTTGCCTTTACCACCTATGAGAGAGGAAAGATTTGTCAAAATCCACTTTTTCCACCTATGTTAGAAGATAGTTTCACGAAGGTGATGCATTTTCCCCCCATGGTGGAGGAAATATTTTGGAAGGTGTTTTATCTATGTGGACTTAATAGAGAGAATGAGGATGTTCTAAAATTTTATATCAAAGAGGAGGAAGTGCTTTTACTATGACCTATTTCCTTACGTGGGGAAGATCTTAATTTATTAGGATGAGAGGAGGTGGCATCCTCTAATTAATTAATGGGCCTTATCCTCTACCAATAACATTTTATAAATACATATAATGGAACTTTGATTCGTGTACATAGGCCACATCATCAACAAAATTCCCAGAGTCACACTATCCACCATAGAATTCCATCTATAGTTAATCATGATGGAACCCACAACTGGATGGGAAAGAAATTGATGTAGCATCATGAGCCCTTAGAGGTATCCACAAAGGTGAGCCCTAGTATCATCCCAATTAGGTCCTCAGGATGCTATCACTTGGTAACATTGTAATTTGATTATAGCCTTATCTTTGACTTGTCATGTGGCATGATGGCATTAAACTTGGGCATCCTATTTTTTTGGATTATATACTACTTTCTCTAGGCAATGAATGCATGGGATGCCACCATGTGGTGGCATCTTAGGAATTTGGGTCTCATAGGCTTTGGGGATAGTTGTTTGGTCCCCTGCAAGGCTATGTTACCATTGATTGAAAGGCATGTGGCACCTATGCATCTAGTCTATCTTCAAAACTTAGACCATCATGATTACTAGGGGTCTATGTAAAGGCTAGGGCATCCATGACACTTGGTGCCCACCATAGATTATAATACGTGGTATGGTAGGCAACTCAATAGGGTTTATGCATGTAGTTCATCATATGTTTATGGTGTGACATTTGGGGATTAATGTATCTATGTGGGGACATTATAATTCTCAATATAAATATGTATGGTTCACCTTCCTTTTTTCTACAGTCCTAATATTTTTTATTAATTTTTAATTTTTGGGTAAGTGTTTTATTTTATTTTCTAGAGTAAATTCCATTTTTAAGTGTATATGTGGGCACCACTAATGCTTGAGAATTAAACCTACCAACCTTCCTTTCCACCTAGGACTGATTGCCAACCAACCATCATTTCTCTCAACTGATGACTCCTCTATCACAACATTCATGTTGTATCACAAACGATGCCCCCTTATGTACCCATGTGGTATGCACTTTGTAAAATCTTCAGTACTCACTTCAACTACAAAAACCAATAATATAAACCCCACAACCTCAATGTATTTCCCCTAAATTAGTGTCATTACAGAATGTGTATGATATGGGCCCTATGGTGTACAATATCACATGAAATATGATGTCATTGGCCCTCATCATCACCACCCAACTCAATTTAAAATATTTCACCACTTGTTAGTTATGTATGGTTTTGCCTTAATTTTTCTAGGTGTCAATATATTGGTAACATATGTAAACATAAGGTACAATATAGACTTTAGAACCTCATTGTCTTATCTCCATATCATTGGCATTGCAGTGCTAACTTGAGTCACACATCGAACATGGAGCCTTCTCACAATCAAATCAAAGTAGTTGAAAATGACCAATCAAAGATGTTGCCACACTAAAATTTGTGTTAGGAACCCCTTATCCAACGGAAGCACAATTGATTACTTTCTTATAAGCAATTAAACACGAAATTATACCAGAATGATTAAGTAACTAGAAACTTGAGACAGCAAAGAATTTGAGAGACAATACACACTCTTGTATTAAATATTACTACAAGAAAATATAATAAGGAAGATGCCACTTCTTCCTCCACCTCAAAGGCTTGCCACACCTCAAGACCTTCTTCCCTCTCTCTCTTGCTCAACACAACAAACTCAATAGCCTGAGTTGTTATCCCCTCCTTGAATACTTCAGCTGATCTCCTTGACCTTACACCTGTAGATCTCCTTGACCTTGCTTTAATACTTTAATACTTTACTTGCTTGCTTGATTTACAATACATGCCTCATGGGTCTTAAAATAGAATCCCATGGTTACAAAAATAGAACTCTAACTACAATAATTAGACACGCAGCTCGTGACTATAATCAGTCATTTAACATGCAAACACTCGCTTCACTTAACTAACTATTTGTTAATAGCAGTTCTAGAACACACAGGCGACCGACGCCAGTCCCTGCTTGTTTGGTGCTGCCGACGTCGGTTGACTTCCTGCCGATGCCGGTTGCCTTCTACACTGGTAATGACCGACGTCGGTCATGCTGCCAATGTCGGTACCTCTGGATCTTTAGCAACCACTTGTTTCTTCGTGTCTACAACAGTTGAAGCTTTTAGCTCCACACCCTAACAATCTCCCACTTGGAGATAAATAGCTGCAACTGTACCTGTACCTATACACCATCTACTTTGTTCCCTTGGCTTTGTATCCCTCTTCAATGTCACTCTTAAAGACCAACCACCACAAAACATGTGATGCCATACCTGTCACTTATGCCAAAAGAATTTTGTTGCTCCCAAATTCTTCATGACATACTTCTGAACCAACTCTACCCTTAGCTCAAAAAACTCCTTGTATATGAAACCCTGCAACAAGCAACACAATATAGTAACAGGATAATGTAGCTAATATTATCCAACCTAGTAAAGATAAAATACAATGGTCAAACCTCCATTGTTTTTCAGCCTACTCAAGACCATATACCATAGCCTTCTATCTCACGTGTCCATCCACTCTCTTCTCTAATATGGAAATCCATCCCTCATCCAGTGCTTTCTTCTAGCTGACAACTCTACCAACAAATACCTATTTGGTTCTTCTCCAAGGACTCACACTCCTCATCCATGCCAAGCTCCCACTGTTTCTGGATTCTACCTGCATTACTTCTTCCATCTTCCTAGTTTTAGATCATCAGTAAGCAATATAAAGAAGGTGAACAATGAATATGAGGTTCACTTACCCTTTCTGACCTCCATATGGGCGTTTAAGACTCCTTGACAGCTTGTTGTCCACCCAACATCTGTTCCAGTGACTGATCTCGGCCATCTCTCAGTCTACTCCCGATCGATGTCAGTTCCTTGCACTGACCCTGACTACCAACGTCATTTCCCTGGCTGACGCCAATGTCCCCCTGCCGATGTCAGTTCTTGCCTAACCGACGTCGGTCTTCTCCTACCGACTCTACCGACCCTGCTGGTCTGCACAAGACCGATGTCGGTATCTGCCTGACCGACGTCGATTCCAAGTGACCAACATCGGTGTCTGTGTGTTCCTGTAAGTGATGAAATTTTCATCCGTGAGCTCATCTTGGATCAAACCTATGTCCATACTGCCCTGCTTAGAATTATTCAGACCCTGTGACTGATCTCTGTCCCTCATCTCCTCTGTAAACACCAAGGCTTCTTTGTTCCTATCAATAGCATCAAATTTCTTTTTCCTGCAATGAACTCTATCTATGCTTTCTAAATTTGAACACATACCTTTTGAATCAAGAATGTCCATTCCCTTCTTATTCATGTGACCAAGCCTATTAAGCCACATCTTCGAATCTACAGCTGAAGTAGATAAACCAGAAGTAGAATTAGTAATACAAGTAGATAGATAAAGAGTACCTACTTTCTTACCTCTTGCTAAAATAAGTTCACCCTTGGTAACCTTCCAAGAATCCGCTGTGAGGGTTATTGTGCATCCCTCATCACCCAACCTTCCTACAGAAACCAAACTCTGCTTCAAAATTGGGACATGCATGACCTCCTTCAACACCCATGTGTTGTCCATCTACAATCTCAGCTGCACTTTCCCTTTGCCAACTATTTGACAAGGTGTACCATCCCCTAAATAAAGAACTCCAAAGTCTCCCTGTTCATACTCATGGAACAAATCTTTGTTTGGGGATGCATGAAAAGAAGAACCAGAATCTAAAATCCAAGATCCTACCTGACTATCCAAAGAAAGTATGAGAGCATCCTATACCATAATATTTGCATCCTTTGCTTCTTCATTACCTTCATGTTGATTCTCTTTATCCCTCAACCAACACTCCTTCTTTGTGTATCCTTTCTTTTCACAAAACTAGCAGGTAACACCTCTGGATTCGAATCTCCCTCCCACCTTTGACCTTGATTTCCCTTGCTCTACTTTCTCTCTTTGCCTTCCCCTACTTTCTGCACTTAGAGCATTCCCTGATGATTCACCTGTGCTTCTCCTGCGTATTTCTTCATTCAAGATCACACTCACAACATCATCAACTTTTAAGATTTTAGAATCAGATGCAGAATTACTTACTACCATAACCAAACTATCCCAACTTTCAGGTAAGGAGCATAAAATTAAAAGAGCCTTTACTTCATCATCAAAAACAATATTGACTGAAGCTAACTGGTTTACCAAACCATGGAAATCACTAAGATGAGTATGTACCGATCCGCCTTCCTGCATTTGCAAAGTAAATAACTACTTCATAAGATATACCTTATTAGAAGCCAAGGGCTTTTCATATAAATTCACCAAGGATTTTATCAACTCTTCTGTTGTCTTGCACTGTGATAAGTTAGAAATCACAGACGATGCAAGGCTCAACCTTATGGAATCGAGAGCCTTCTGATCAAGAACACTCCATTCTTCATCCTTCATATCTATGGGCTTGCATGCAACCCCACCCAACGGTAAGTACAGATACTTTTGATACAGATAATCCTCTATCTGCATCCTCCAATGTTGATAATTCTTGCCGTTAAACTTCTCCATTCGTAGCTTACTTTCTTCTGCCATTGCTGAAATCCCACTCAATCAGAAACCTTGTGAATGACCTGTAATCAACAAACAATAACCTGCTCCCTGCAAACCGTAGCTCTAATACCAACTGTTAGGAACCCCTTATCCAACGGAAGCACAATTGATTACTTTCTTATAAGCAATTAAACACAGAATTATACCAAAATGATTAAGTAACTAGAAACTTGAGACAACAAAAAATTTGAGAGATAATACACACTCTTGTATTAAATATTACTAGAAGAAAATACAATAAGGAAGATGCCACTTCGTCCTCCACCTCAAAGGCTTGCCACACCTCAAGACCTTCTTCCCTCTCTCTCTTGCTCAACACAACAAACTCAATAGCCTGAGTTGTTATCCCCGCCTTGAATACTTCAGTTGATCTCCTTGACCTTACACCTATAGATCTCCTTGACCTTGCTTCAATACTTTAATACTTTACTTGCTTGCTTGATTTACAATACATGCCTCATGGGTCTTTAAATAGAATCCCATGGTTACAAAAATAGAACTCTAACTGCAATAATTAGACACACAGCTCATGACTATAATTAGTCATTTAACATGCAAACACTCACTTCACTTAATTGACTGTTTGTCAACAGCAGTTCTAGAACACACAAGCGACCGACACCGGTCCCTGCTTACCTGGTGCTACCGACGTCGTCCGACTTCCTGCCGACGTCGATTGCTTTTTGCACTGGTAATGACCAACGTCGGTCATGCTACGGATGCCGGTACCTCTGGATCTTCAGCAACCACTTATTTCTTTGTGTCTGCAATAGTTTAAGCTTTTAGCTCCACACCCTAACAAGTTGTGGACCCCTTTGCAATGTGATTAGACCATGTGAGTCCATGTTTGGTTCTAAAAATGGGCCCTTTGTTTTATGGCATCTCTTGAAAAAATTTCACTACTTGCATGTTTGGTATGGCCTTACCCTTCTAAACCTCATTGCCATTACTCAAGCTCACTATGAAATGGAATGTTTCCTCCCTACATAGTTGATTGCCACATCATATGAAGGAATACACAACCTCATTTTCCACTATTACCTCTATAAAAATATAAAACTATTGTTACTTACTACTTTGTGCACAAAAGGTGGGATGGGGTCATTGGTTATGCACATAGGGTACCACCCCATATTGCATAGTCTACAATGGCTTGCATTCTTCATGGAAAGATATCGTGTCTTTATCCAATCTCTATGCCAAAACTGTAACTCCCTCGATTTCAATCAGGTGACCTCTATTTTTGTTGGTTGAAGAGACCAATGTGTTGGGGTCAAGCCAATTATGGGTGATCGAGTTTAACACCCATGACAAAATATGGATGGAACACATTTCTATTTCCATATAATTTCCCCCCCTTTGTCTTGGTGATTGCATTGGATAAATTATTTTTGCTATAATTATGCTGGTAAAATTAGAGGCAACCAAGATGATGATGTCCCAAAGTCTATATTGTAAATTATGTTTGTCTATGCTACCAATATATTGACACCTAAAGAACATACAAAAACATTTTACTCATTCCCATGGAATACATGGTAAGGCCATACAAATCTTGTAAGTGGTGGAAGATTTCAAAGTGAGTTGGGCGATGATGATGTGGGGCAATGATAGGGTATTTCATGTGATATTTTACATCAAAGGGCCCATATCATACACATGTACCTATTTTAGTGCAATTGTTTAATTAAACATACCATGCACCCATTACAAAGGGGTTTCTAGCTTGCAGGGTGGTGGCATCTTGTATTGAATATTTTCTATTTGATTATGGAAGGACTCCACCTCTGATGTGCAGATCGAATCAACAATGCAATGATGTTGATGTGGGGGTAATACATTGAGGTTATGAAGTCTATCTTATTGCTTTCATTATGGTTAAAGTGAGTACTGAAGCCTTTTTTAAGTGGATGCCATATGGGTGTATAAAGGGGCATCATTATTGATATAATGTGGTTGATTGGTGATTGGTCCTACATCATACACTTAAAAAGGGAATATAGTCTACAAATGAAAAGAAAATGTTCCTATACATTTTATAATATATATATATATATATATATATCAAATAAAATATTATATTATTATTTATTATATATAAATATTATAGATATAATTTAATTTCATGTAATTATTAATATGTACCATATATTAAATTTATAATATAATATTAAAATTTTGAAAACATTTAAAACATAACAATTTTTAGTTTTATATAACACTGTACTTTGCTATATTTTTAATAATAAAAAAATATATTTATCATATTTTAATACACACAAACACATGCGCATATATATTCAACAATAAAAATATACACGTAAATAAAAATATAAACAATACAGACACTTGGATAGTTTTTAAGACACTTGTTAAAACTTAGAGTAAACAGATGTAGAAAACCACAAGATAACTATCATTGCACGTGGTGATTTAGTGGGAGCCTCTATGGATCATCTTCACTAGGGATATGGTGATAAAGCTCTAATAAGAGTTGATTATGAATAGTTCCAAGACCATCAACAACAAGGGTACCAACATCCACATTATATGCAGGCCCTGGATATCAGTGATATCATCATCCATGAAATTCATATACATTGTTTCATGCTCACAAGGTATTAAGATGTTCCATCCACCCCAATGCATGTTGGGCATAGAGGGATGTGTGATAGAGACACCATTTTGATATGGGTGGATCACTACTCCCTCTCCCACTATGCAGACGGCCTGGGAGATGTTGTCTTGGCTTCCACTACTATTACCATTTCCAACCATCATTTTCCCCACCACAACAAGGTCATGTTGCTCAGCCATAACTATGATTATATGCAAGACAAGATTATGCATGTCACCGTCACCTTCAACCATTATTGTAAAGTCCTTGTGCAATGAATGCCCATGTCCATTTGTTATATATATATATATATATATATATATATATATATATATATATATATATATATATATATATATATGTATATGTATATATATATGTATATATATATATATATACATATACATATATATATATATATATACATATACATATACATATATACATATATATATACATATATATATATATATATATATACATATATATATATATATATATATATATACATATATATATACACATATATACATATATATATATATATATACATATATATATATATATACATATATATATATATATACATATATATATACATATACATATACATATATATATATATATATATATACATATATATATATATATACATATATATATATGTATATATATATATATATATTCTTTTGTTTATATTGGCTCATGTATTATAGTAAAAATAGTAATAGCAATAACAATTGAAATTTAAGGTGTCAGCATGGATACTTCTATGTTGTAAATAATGATTATACATAGTGTGAGATATACGCACTGGGCAGAAGCATAAATCCAACCATCAACATCCAAGGTAATAGATTCCATTATTAGTGAGGAGACTAACTGGTATTATGAAATAGACAACCATATAGATAATCATGTTTGCATTAGGCAGGTGGCGTGCACTGACATGTATACACAATTTTATTTATCATTTGCCATGTCGATAATCAAACAATGTGATGTGAATGTTGTTAAGGTGTCAGAGAGCAGTCAACATGTGGCAGCATTTAGTTGGGTAACAAGCGAATATCCAATATTTTGTCTCATGTGAGATGAATCTTTGGGGTTATCACCCCAATAGAAACGCCTCCAATGTAATTATTATAATATAAAATATATGGTATAGATAATATATTTTATATATAGTATACTAATTGTATATGTTTGTGTGTGTGTGTGTGTGTAATTAAATAATATATTATAATTAGAAATTAATTTTTATGAGATTTTTATTCCTTTAATTGTGAGATAAGGGGATAAAGTTAAAGTATACAAAATAAAAATCACATAAAAATTAATATACAATCAAAATCATTCAGGGAAGCCTTCAACTTAACATGTTAGGATAAATTAAAACCTAGATTTATCCCCAAATTGCATGCAAGAGAAAATATGAAATGAATTAATCAAAAACTGAAAATAAACAAAAACATACACATAACAGAGACCCCAGATTTAATGTGGTTCACTCAAAATAGGCTACATCTACCAAACTTGTCCAGTATCTTATTTCCAGTAATACAAGGGAGAAACAAAATCCTGTAACAAACCCTATTACACCTCTCTACCTTTTTTCGTCTCCAATCTGTGTTAATTTTTCCCCCTTTTTTTTTCCTCTCAGCCATATCTCAATACATTTTAGGGCGAAAAAAATACCTAAACATAACCTCTATCATCAAATTTGGAAACCTATAATCAATGGCCTAGATTGACTACAAAATTATAATTTAATAAGGCAATTTTAATAAAAATTTTGCTTCGAGGGCTCTGCCCCCAAACCCTCGTTGGGATGCATGGCCCTCGAACCCCCCATCGGGGGGGTCATCCCCTCCGGACCCCGCAAGAGGGATTCCCCCTTGCAACCCCCCATGCCATCACTGATACAAAGAATGGGATCCAAGCATGACTGAAATAACATCAGAATTTTAACCTCTGATCCTGGAAGACAATCAAGCTCCACACCTAGCATAAAATTAATATATGCACTTTGAGAAGGTCAACATATGAGATTTATTTTCAATTAGATCAATGGCAGGGGTCATTGAGGGGTTACTTTGAGTGTTTCTTGTATGCAATTCCATATCAATGATGGATGGTAGAGATTAATTGAATGGATTCAATTGTGCATGCTCAAGGGAACAAGAAGAGTTTCTCCTTCAACTAGGCAATATATTTTAAACCTATAATGCCTTGCATCAGAATTATACGTTCAATATCATACACTGAGTTTCCACTATGGTTATAATTGTTTTCATGTAAAAAATCTTTATATGGTAACATGGTAAATGCTACCCCTCAACAAATTTGTCTCAAACGTAACTAAAGACTCTTAGTAAAAGTTCTAAAAAGAGAAATGCCAAAAGCGAAAGTTACCCTTCAAACTAGAAAGATCATTGATGATGGTTCGGAGGAGAGGAATGATGTAACTTGCTAGAAGTAAATACAATTATAATTATTTTTTATAAAAATGTTAGGAAAGGATAATATAATTTTTATTTTGATAAAATAAAATTTTATAAAGTAAAAAAATGTAAATTGATAATCGTACTTTATTTAGAATCATAAATACTTATATAATAAATAGATACTATTTTTAATTTTCACTCTTTCATTTTACAAAATTTTACTTTATCAAAACTATAAATTACTTAGCTTGTAATATAACTTATACTTTTAAAATAAGTAATAATTATAAACTATCTATGTTTTTTATCTCTATATTTTTTTTTCATGAATTATATGCCGATGTGTTTCTAGTTTAAAAAAATAAAAGTGATAATTTATCTTTAAGCTTCGCTGACAAGAAGTGACCAGGTTTTAACGCTATTGGATGACGTAAGCTTAACAAGAGTAGTAAAGTAAAATATATTGCCCATCCTTTGATGAAAGAAGCTTTATTTTATTTACTAAAAAGCGTCGCATGCTGATAATCTGTCTCTTGAGAAATGATAATACTTTGTCTCAAACAAATAGTAAGACATTTGGGGACCAAACATAACAACTCATAGTTAACATCACCTTATTCGTGGCATGTGGAGATAACATTTGAGCGTCATGCTTGTCCCTCTCCTCCTCAGGGTAAAATACACTTTTCATCCAGCTATAAATGAACATCAGATGCCCATTGAATTTTAACTTAAAAAGACTTTCATTTTTCTTTTAAAAAGGGATTCCATTATTTTTAGGTTTAAAGTTTCAATGTACTCGATAAGGAGAAGATTTGATGGGCACTACATGTTCGTCTATTTAAAACATAGAATATACCAGAATATTATAATGTATATCATAAATATAATAACTATTAATATATAAAATGTGTGATAGAGATGATAGTTATGTAACATACAAAATATATTTTATACAATGTATCTGAATATTATTATATCATTTATATATATCATTCGTTTATACATATCATTTTGTTAGTTGGTTAAATACCTACAATTTAAACTCTTAACATTTTTATTGTGAGTATAGAATTTATCTCAAATTATATATAATTAGTTTTAACATATCATTAATATTTAAAATAAAGATTTTATATATGTGTATGTATATATAAAGATATCTTATCTTTGTTGGAGAGTTAGTGTATATCTAAAATACTTAACAATCTAACAAATAATTTAAATGCCTACCACTATATCACAACAACTTGATTATATATATAATCAAAATTCATTTTAAATAAATTGTAAATTAAAATAAATATATAATATATTTCATGAAGTGTTTTAATAATAAATATATTGCATATTTTTTTAATAAAAAATAAATATTATTTTATATTTTTAAAAATATTATTTATTTTAATTTACAATTTATTTAAAATGAATTTCGATTATTTATAATATTAATATTATAAATAATCGAAATTCATTTTAAATAAATTGTAAATTAAAATAAATATATTATATATTTCATGAAATGGTTCAATAATAAATATATTACATATTTTTTTAATAAAAAAGAAATATTATTTTATATTTTTTAAAATATTATTTTATATTTTCTAAAATGTTTAAGATGGGATAAACTTTTCAATTTTAAAAAAAATTGATAATAATAAAATTTTAAAACGAAAGAAAACATATTTGACACTATTACATAATAAATTTGAGCGTTTGATTTATATTGCGGGACTAAGCTACACTATTACTTTGATAAAAATTTAAAGCTAAAGAAAACATGTTTGACACTATTTCAAAACAAGTTTGAGCGTTTGATTTCCATTGTGGGAGTGGGCTACACTATTACTTTCATCGTTCCTTCAAACATCATGGGAAATGCATTAGAGAGATCCGTTGCAACCTTCCCGGAAGCTCCGTCTCTGTCTGCGCAGCAATGCAATAATTATAAGTTCGTTTTTCCCCCTTCGAAACTAAAAGTGACCAGCCAGTAAGTAAATTAGTGATGGCTATAGTTTGATATTATTATCTTTGTGGATCTAATCGCACTTATTAATGGAGATAAACACTCATTTTAGGCTGTCTTTATATTTCAATGTGTCGGTGCGTATAGGATTGTTCAACTTCATCCTCATCCTCATAATTAAAGCGTTGAACGGGGGGACCCATTCATATCTGATATTTTTCGTTTGTGCGAGTCAGGTAAATGCTATGCGCACTATAAAACTAGGGACTGTCATTCAACTCTCAACTAGGTATGCCTCTTTCTTGTATAGCTAGAAGTTAAGATCATAACTCTGCACCATTCAATTAGCCTTGGTCTTATCATCCAGTAGTGAGAAGGATCAGTTCCTGCGCATAGATATACTTTAGGGTTTAACATGGGCGGAAAAGTCATGACAGAAGCTGCAACCGGCACATATGTGTCTTCTGCCATCCCCTTCTCCAACCAAAGTCAGCAGACAGATATTAATATTTACATTGCTGAAAATACGATGGTGTGTCTTATGGTATTGCTCTGTGCATTCATATCTGTTATAGGCCTCATTTCAATACTACCCTGGCATTACATCTGGAGGTCACGTGAGGAATATGTGGCTGCCAGATTAGCAAATACCGGATTGAAGAAGAAGAGCATAGAAGCACTTTCCGTCATCCTCTACACTAAACTCACATCAGGGCAAACTCCAACCGAGTGCCCAATTTGTTTGGCAGAATTTATGGAAGGTGAGAAATTGAGAGTGTTGCCAAAGTGCAAGCACAGCTTCCACATGGAATGTGTGGACAAATGGCTTCTTTCTCACTCCTCCTGTCCCACTTGTAGACATTGTCTTCTCAAGAAAGAAGCCCATGTCGTCCAGTGCGGCACAAATGAAGTACAATCCAACAGATCAGAGGCAAGAACAGAAGAAGATGAGGATATTGCTATCGTTTGGGAATGTGGAAATATTGTAAGTGACATAGAATGTGGCGTTAGGCAATAGCTATATCTTTCACCAGAGGGACACATTAGACTCGTCCTTTTGAATGGTGATCTGCTCTAACACAGTAAACGGCCAGCAAATTCAACCGTAAGAGAGGAGCCAAATCTGTGCAAGAGGAAGCGAATCTGTAAGCAGTTCTCATCCCCAACCTCCAAAAATTGCAAGTAAAATGAGCGCTTCTTGCGAAGACCCTGTTTGGGTGTTGGCGCACCCAGGCATGAAGGGTTTAGCATTAGTTGTTTTCCCAAGCTTTGAAACTGTTATTCCTATAGTACAAACTATTGTGATCGCTCGCAGTCTTAAGAACTATTTTCCGTGGCCGAAATAGTAGCGTAGCCCAAACAGGCTACATTTGTTTTGTGATAATTTTTTATATCATTTAAGGGATGGGCTAACCTTTGGGTCAGCATAAGGGATTAAAATAGAAATACGTTTTTGTTTATATCAGAATGAGGTTTTACATATTATAACATATCAACTTTTTAGGAACAATGGCACGTAATGAGGAAGAAGAAATACTAAGATGTAGATCTATGAGGAGTAATGGCACCTGACGTATTTAAGCCCAATGATATAGCATATATAAGTGGAGCAAGAGATCCGGTACCCATAAGAGAGAGAAGAAAACAAGGCTATGATATTGAAAATTCTGTCTAAGTTGTAGATTTTAGTAAATGAAAAGTGAAGATTGATTTTTTTATTTTTTTAAATCAATCAAGGAATGAAATTTTAAGTATAGTTATTATTTAATATTATTTTTTTATTTAGAATTTGTAAAGTAAATATTATAGTATTGATGAGTATAGAATAAGTTATTGAAAAATCATTTATAAATTTAGATCGATATTTTAAATTGAAAAGTCATTTTTGGTAAGGAATTTATAATATGTTGATTTGTTGTGAAGTGGAAGTTTTATGTATACTTTATATATTTATGAGATTTGAAAATAGTTGAATTTGGTTTACTTGTAAATATGAATGCACAGTGGATTGTTTATCAAAAAAACTTGGTTAATATGGAACATGTTGCTAAGGTTGATGATGAAATATTCATAAAAACATATTAAACTTACAATTGTGTTGTGATTTTGAAGCAAAGATTTTAAGTTTACTTTGCACATAACATATTACTCAAGGAATTTCAACATGAATTAATTAGACATAGAGCATGTCATTTATGCCAATTGAACATTAATTTTTTGGAAACAACATGTCATTTGTAGGATTTTAACATAAATCAATTAAATATTTGATGAATTGAACATCATTTTTTTTAATCATTAAAAATGAATATTTTAATCTTGTATGGCATGTAACATGAAAACTTTGAGTATGAAGCAAGTTATTTACAAATCAAATCAATTTATTTACAAATTAAAAGTAAATACATGTAACAAAAAAAGAGCAAACCTAAATGTTTAGAGAGACATATATCTTTTTTTATGGAATTCAAACATAGATGATTCAAATTTAAATGAAAATGCTTAACAAAAAATCTTGATTAGTATAGAACATGTAATTTGTAAAATTCAAACATAAATCAATTTGGTTTTGAGTATAGTTTTAAAAGAAAACATTAAATTTTGGTGGCCGACAAAGCATTCACAATTATGTAGACTTTGTCAAAGTAGTATTTTAAGCTTGTTCGATATTTTCTATAGAAAATTTCATTTGGATGGTTTGAAAATTGATCATCAAACACCAGTAAAAGTCATGATACCAGATTTGAACATGGAACATTCACAATAAAAACATGCAATAGAAGATGTCATTTATGTGATTTTAGCATGGATCAATAAAATGGTTGGGTGGGTGAATACATTTTTTTAAAATTATTATCATGTTTATTCAATGAATATTTTTTATTTTGTGGCATATGACATATCATTTATGGGATTTAAAATCTTGAAAAAAAATCAATTTAATTACCAAGTATAAATAAATACACATAAAAATAACAAATATAAATACTTAGAGAGACATGATTTTTTTTAATTTTGTGAGATAAAATTAAGTACTATGAGAAGAAAAGAAATAAAAAATTGTGTTATTCAAAGTTTATTTTCCTTCTATAAATGCATTTTTTCAAAATCAATAAATTTAAATGTAAACATGTATGTTTCACAACCAATTTAGATTTTTTTAATTAATTATGACTCTTAAGCGGAGGTTTTACATTGTTTTGCTCTTCATAAATTGTAACATCTCTCAAAAAGAGATTTTAGACTTATTTAGCATATAATGCACCAATTTTTAGAATTTTAAAATAGGTGGCTATACTTTAGTTTTAAATATATCTTTACATCAAAACATGTATTTATGCAATTTGAAGACAAATACTTCACTTGTAAATGTAAATTCTTACAACAAACTCAAACATAATATTTTCAATTTTTCGACATTAATCAATTGATTTGATAGTATTGGTTAATGGAAAAATATAAAAATGGGGTGCTTGTTGAGGTAGTTACAATTCTATAATCTTTGTCAAATTAATTTTTTAATTTTGTTTGGCATTTAGTTTAGAGTATGAAATTTGTGTGAGTTTAAAATTGATCAATTTACACCAAAAAATAAAGGAAAAAATTAGTTTTAAATATAGATTAATTTACACCAAAATCCATGGTGCCAGATTTGAACTTAGATCATTTATTAGGAAACACCAAACATATAATTTTGTTCCCTTTTAGAAGCAAAATTTTTTACCTTGTTAAGCATGGTACATGCAATTTGAGGGATTTTAACATGGATAAATTTGGTATAGAACATGTCATTTTAAAGATTTAAACATGAATCAATTTAGCATAAAACATATAATTTATGAGAATATTTCATGGCGTAGACATGAACATGAATCAATTTGGCATAAAACATACAATTTGTGAAAATATTGCATGCAATAAATGAAATTAAAACTTTGAATGTGAAATTCACTTACCAAGTAAATTTAAATTCACATTAAAAGAGAAAACATAGATGCTTAGTGATCCATCCACAATGTTATTCAATGAAAATGATAACTATGCAGAGAAAAGTAATTGTAAATTCACATGAAAAGAGTAAACCTAGATATTTAGTAATGCATCTACAATGGTATTGAATGAAAAATAACTACTATAAAGAGAAGAGTGATATAAAAATTATGTTAATGAGACTTATCTGACAAGTTTCAATGATTGTATTAATGTTTTTTTTTTTTAAATGATATTGTACGAGTGTAATATTATGTTAACATATATTATCAGTCGCTATATAGAGGAGAGGACTCATTGTAAATTTGAAACAATAGCTATACACATTTTTGAAGTTTTAACAATGAACTGAAACCAATTTTAAATAAAACATGTTGATTTTTCATAAGATAGATTACACATAGATGATTCATTGGTATGGAAAGGCCAGAATTGAATATATACATGAATCAAAACTATAAAAATTGTATTGGTTTAATTACTACTCTAAAAAAGAAGACCCAAAGTTTGTGCATCTTAAGTAAGGAAATCCCATTTTTATTGCACTTTTCAAAACAAAGTTAATAAATAAATATTCTTATTCTTAGTTTGAATGATTATAACAATTTCATTGAAAAAACTGGCAGGAATAAGAAAATAATTGTATAGAGAAACCTACAAGTAAATAGAAAATAATGATTATTATTTTTTCCACAAACAAATTGTAGAAATCTTCTTTTTATTGTATTTTTAAAAATAAAGTGAATAAAAATATATTCTTATGCTTATTTTGAATGATTGTAACAATTTTATTAGGAAAACCATGCAAATACAAGAAAATAATATTATAAAGAAACTTAAAAATAAGAAAAAAGACAAACATTGGGCTCATTTTTAAAGTATCCAAAAAAAAATTCAGAAGGTGAAATGTGTCAACTACATATTTGAAACAAAGATGCTTATTATCATAAGAAACATTGTAAAATTAAAAAAAAAGTGAATCTTGATATTTATAGTAAATAGAAAAATATGAAATTTATTTTTTCCATAAACAAATTGTAGAAAGCCCCTTTTTATTGTACTTTTCAAAACAAAGCAAGTAAAAAATACTATTATGCTTAATTTGAATGATTGTAACAATTTTATTAGGAAAATCGTGTAAGAATAAGAAAATAAGTCTATAGAAAAACATACAAATATGAAAAAATACATAAATATTAGGCTCATTTTTAAAGTACCCAAAAAAAAGTTCAGAAGGAAAAATGTGTCAACTACATTTTTGAAACAAAAATACTTATTGTTATAAAAAAATATTTAAAATTAAAAAATGTGAGTTTTAATGTTCATAATAAATAGTTTCTACAAACAAATTGTAGAAAGCCCTTTTTTATTGTACTTTTCAAAACAAAGTGGATAAAAATATATTCTAATGCTTAGTTTGAATGATTGTAACAATTTTATTAGGAAAACCATATAGGGACAAGAAAATAAGTGTATAGAGAAACTTGCAAGTAAGAAAAAAGACATAAGCATTAGGCTCATTTTCAAAGTATCAAAAGAAAATTTCAGAAGGAGAAATGTTTCAACTACATTTTTAAAACAAAGATGCTTATTGCCATAAAAAACTTTGTAAAATAAAAAAATGTGAATTTTGATATTCATAGTAAATGGAAAAATATGAGATGTTTTTCCCACAAATTGTAGAAATTTCCTTTTTATTGTATTTTTCAAAAAAAAGTGAATAAAAAAATATTCTTGTGTTTATTGAATGATTGTAATAATTTCATTGTGAAAACCATACAGAAACAAAAAAAAATGTATAGAGAAAGTTGTAAGTAAGAAAAAAGATAAGCATTAAGCTTATTTTCAAAGTATTCCAAAAAAAGTTCAGAAGGAGAAATGTGTCAACTACATATTTGAAAAAAAGATGCTTCTTGCCATAAAAAAATGTGAGTCTTGATGTCCATAGTAAATGGAAAAATATGAGATTTTTTTTTTCCACAAACAAATTGTAGAAAGCTCCTTTTTATTACACTTTTTAAAACAAAGTAAATAAAAATATATTCTTATGCTTAGTTTGAATGATTGTAAAAAATTCATTGGGAAAACCATGCATGAACAAAAAAATAAGTGTATAGAGAAACCTGCAAGTAAGAAAAAAAGACATAAGCATTAGGCTCATTTTAAAAGTATTCAAAGAAAAGTTCAGAACTTGGAGAAATGTGTCAGTACATTTTTGAAACAAGAATGCTTATTGCCATAAAAAATATTGTAAAATAAAAAAAATGTGAGTCTTAATGTTCATAGTAAATGGAAAAATATGGGATTTGGAAGCATGTTCTTTACACTTACACATTTTTTGAATCAGTCAAACAACTTTTTCACTAAATTAAGTACTAAACAACTTTCCAATATCACTTTATTGATTTAAAGTTCAATGTATGATTGATTTTCAATGCCACCTTTTGAAGTATATTAAATGTAACCAATGATTAAAATTGAACCCTTCATAACCGTTCCAAAGACTTTTGATCATTTTAAAAGTGTTAATTAAAAATTATTAGAAAAAAAAAAAAATTGCTTATTATTTATAAGATTATATTTAAGAATAACAACACAATATACTATTTTAAGGTGTGTATCAGATTAAGATTAATAGCTTTCAAGAATCATCATGATAATAACCCATTTAATCCATATACTCATAATAATAATTAACATTTTTGTTAATTAATATTTATAATATTATTTTTTTACAATAATCAAAGTGAATGTGAAAAGTTAATCTTGTTTTTATCATTTCTCATTTCAATTTCAATGCATCCATTTTTTTATACTTTAGAGTCAACCTAAATATGAATAAATATATGCTTTGAATTTAAATAAAGATAAATTTATCTTGCTTACTTCCTCATCTTCCTCTATATTTTTACTAAGAAAGAAAAATACCTATATTAATTTTTGTATATTTAATTGATATTTTAATTCAAAAAATTTAATAATATTGAATTAATTAGTATTTATATTTTTTTCCACACATTTTATTATACATTTTTACAATTTAAATTCCTCATAACATTATATTTTAAAGATCATTTAAAATTATAACCATATAACTTACAAATCATATTTTGTATAATGATACATATATTATTTATAATCATATTATTAAATATTAAAAAAAATGTTTGATATATATTTTATTTACATTAAAATGTAATTAATATTAAATTGAATGAAAGTATTTTACAAACTATAATCTCTCACTTTCACCATTGCTTAATTAGTCGAGTACAGCTAGGCAATGATGCAAATTCGTAAAAGTTTCACATGAAAAAACATCGAAAATAGACTCCCTTCCTCACTCAGAGACTAAAGATTCAGTTTCTTGTTTATTTACTGTGTTTCTGCATAGAACCATTCATAAGGCAGAGTCTAATGTAACCATTTGCTGAAAGATAGCTATGGCCTAATTACGCCACATTCTATGTCACTGGCAAGATTTCTACCTACCCTTCCAAAACACTAGCAATATTATCCTCATCCTATTCTGCTCGTGGTCTTGACACTTCAACATGCTCTACACAAGCCTGTTGGATTGCATTTCCTTTGGGCCACGCTGCACTACATGGGCTTCTTTGTTGAGAAGGCAATGCCTGCAAGTGGGACAGGAGGAGTGAGAAAGAAGCCATTTGTCCACACATTCCATGTGGAAGCTGTGCTTGCACTTGGGCAACATTCTCACCCTTTCACCTTCCAAGAAATCTGCCAAACAGACAGGGCACTCTGCCAAATTTGGCTCTGTTCTCAGTTTGCTGTAGACAAAAGAGGGAAGTGCGTTTAGAGCTTTTTCCTTCAATCCGGTATTTGCTAGCCTGGCAGCCATACGGCGTTCATGTGACCTCCGGATGTAATGCCAGGGGAGTATTGAAATGAGGCCTAGGACAGAAATGAGCGCGCACAGCAATGCAAGAAGCACCACGATCCTATTTTCAGTGATGTAAATATTAATATCTGTCGGCTGACTTTGGTTTGACAAGGCGAGTGTTGACGACGCAAATGTGTCAGTTACAGCTTCTACTATAATTTTTCTCCCCATGTTAAATCCAAAAACAAATGCTTCCTAACAAAATATATATCCAGGGACTGACTATTCTCACCGCTGGATAATAAGACCAAGGCTAATGAAGGCTTTGGGGGCTATACTCTGGAGTCTGGTGAATACAAGAAAGTGTATTTGCTTTTATACACATTTGTGAACTGTACCGCGCACTACCTGTACTCGACTCGCTCACATGAAGAAGATAAGATTCGAACAGTGAAATCAGACAAACAATCGAAATAAAACAAACGAGTAAAATGAGTGTTTATTACCAAGTGCGATAAGACCGGCTTCCATAGTAACATCACGTGCGGCAACGGCCGTCAAATATAGCCGTCACCGATTCAAATTGTGCGGGAGGTGTGTTCTAATAAATTTATTGTCCCATTAATAAATATCTGCCTGATCACTTTCAGTAACGAAGTTATTGCATTCTCCACCATTTTTAGGTGCTGCCGGGCAGGTCGCAACGCGTCTCTCTTATGCAAAGTAACGTAATGTTTACGTTCAGCGCCATCATATGCATCTGGCTGTTTTGAAGTTTGTGTGCGAAAGATTCTTAAAGATCCACGAATCTTTTAGGAGTTGACCTAATTACAATTTATTTCTCATGATGGACGGACCAAAGCAATAATAAAGCCCCTTCCACAATGTGAATCGAACGCGGGAACTTTCCACTATCACCCATAATTTAAATGATGTCAAACAAACATGTTTTCTTTAGCTTTAAAATTCTACCACTATCATCATTTTTCAAGAGAAAAGGTTACCACAATCTCACGTATACCTAATGCTTATTTCGTGTTGAAGTGAGAGGCAATATATGCATTTTAATTTACAATCGTGCCGTCAAATCTCCCCTTATCCATCATCGATGGAACTTTGAAACTTAAAAATAATAGAGCCCTTTTTAAAAGAAAAAAGTTCCCACTTTAAAAGTCTTTTTTAAAAATGGTTTGTTTTTTAATTTAAAAAAAAATCAATTAAATTCTAAAGGATATTTGATATTCATTTATATTTAAAATTGAAAATATATTTTATAATTTGATTTGAGGATAAAATAAAATAATGATATTAATATTTACATAAAATTAAATATAATTTATAGAATTGAAAAAGTATAACATAAAAATATGTAATATATAATAAAATGCAACTTTAACAAATTTTAAAATATAAATTTAAAATTATCTTCTAATTTAATGTCATTACCTTATTCAATTTTGTTTTTATCATTCATTAAATTTGAATTTATATTAATATTTGCTATTGATCAAAATATAACTTTAAAATAAAATAAAATGTAATGTAATGTACTCACTATCTTTTTGAAATATATATTTGTATTATTTGAGATTTTTTTAGGTAGCTTGACTTTAGGTGTAAAGTTTAGATTAAATAAGGAATATGTAACTTTCACCATCGTAAAAAATAATGTTTTTAGTTTAAGTTTGAGGATATTCAAATAAAGATCCATATCTTTGATTTAGTAGTCACATCGACCATCTCATATGGTTGTGAGGTTTCAGGTTTATAATTTTAAATGAAGGACCAATAATGAATAGATAGTGCTTTTCACGATATTATCCAAACAAAATTATTCCAAAAGATCAATCCCTTGTGCCATCATCCTTCAGAATTTGACACAACTTTACTCATTGCTTTAGCAATCTTTCGTATGATAAGAATAATTCATAGACTCAAATGGATAAGTAGGTAACTCCCAAAGTGGTCACCTTAGGTATCCATACATTGCTTTCATATATTCTATGAAGTGTGTGGATTTTGGGGTCCATCCTTGTTGTTATGAAAAGAGCCTCATCATTGCTTCACATCATTGATTTTGATATTGACATGTCACCCTATAAAAATTCCTAATGGATACCCTTGGTCTCTCAGACAGACAGAGAGAGAGAGAGAGAGAGAGAGAGAGAGAGAGAGAGAGAGAGAGAGAGAGAGAGAGAGAGAAAGAGAGAGAGAGAGCATTTGTACTAATATTTTTAGAGCCTACCTCGAATCCACATGGTCTAAGCCTAGAGATTTTATCTCCTTAATATGTAAGCACAAATCAAGCTCATATCTTCATTTCATGGTCTGGTTCATCCAACCCTTGAGGTACATGAGAGACCATATATTATTCCTTAAACTAATTAATTTATATATAGTTAACATAATATGACTACCCATTTAAGCGAGAAGAAGCCCAATTGAGAAATGGGAAGAACCCTGATCAAATTGATGGGTTAGTTCATTGTTATCACTCAATGTTGTTATCGTATCACTCAATGTGGATGATGGACATCTGTTATTCCATAGTTAATGCATCTTTATGCACTATAAAATGCAAACTTACCTCAAGAACATTCCTTCCTACCCTGATCATTCATCAGTAAGTTTACTTATGGGTCTACTACTCTCTCCAACCAATAGTCGTAAGTCTAGGGTAACCAATAGCCATGTGTAAGGCCCTCAATATAGGAGAATAAACCACCTTAATTGAGCATCTCCTTTGGCCCATTGACCTATTGTGTCTACTCATAAAAACCAATACAATAATCTAGTACAATGTTTTGAGCCCCTAGGTGATCAAGCCAACCGCACTGGAATGGATGATACAAAGCCCTCCAATTTTTCATACCTTTGAATAAATTATAGCTATTAAGAATACTAACTCTCTCTAAGCTAGGCTCTCTCTAAGCTAGGCTCTCTCTAAACTTGAGACTAAACTAGTATATCAAGGGATCTCTCCAATGATATATGCCCCCTGTCTATAATGCATGGTGCAATGTTAAGAAGGGGAATTTATAATGGTCTATGTGAAACTTCCCCTACATTTTTCAAGAAATAAAAATAAAAATTGTATTGTAAAGTTGGAAAGGAAAAACATATGCAATTAATATATTTAAAGACTTTATAAATGGAGATGGAAATAGAATTTTTTAAAGATCACGATGCTAGGTGCCTTGGTTATTGTCTACAAGGTAGCTTACAATATATGAGATGACTTCATATTCTCTATGTGTAGGAGGCACCTAATTGTGCATGAAATATGAGGTGTACATAACTTACCTTTGAAGGATTTAAACTTATAACCTCCCTTTCAAAAGTACAAATTCTTCACCATTGAACTAACTCATATAATCAAATAAAAATAATATACATCTAAGATCAAAATCCCACTTCTGATCATGCAAATAAAATGAGATATAAGTTATAACCCTCTCCTCTAAGATTGTGTTAGAGTATCTTATTACTCATGCTTGCTAGGTTTATCCTATGTGGGGAATTGTCCCACATTGGCTAGTTTAGCTATCATATTGTTTTGCCTTGCCTATATAAGCAAGTTATATACATTGTAATATACATGCTTTATAATATTTTTGCAATATTTTCATATCTCATTTATGTATAACATTTGTTTTGTTTACAATGGATTTTATCCTTTTGAGTATATGTTGAATCATTAATAGTTGTGGTAATGAGCTCTTAGAGAAATCTTTGTTGAGGAGCCTTCATAACTATTTCATGATATTAGAGCCACCCTCCAATAATCATTACTCAGCTAGGATGCAGCCATTACTAAACTTTGGCATATCTAAGATTATCTTGGATGTCTTTCATGGATTCTTCACATTCAGATCACCTGTTTATTGAGATGTGTTCATTAGTAACACTTTTGTGTCATACATATCTATAGATCTAAATGTTGTTCTGAAGATTTACACAGGATTCAATGTCTTGCATCGAGGATCTATGTTTATTTGCAAAGTATAAGGGTTTATCTTCAATTTTTTAGAGGGTTTACAAAATTTTAGGGCTGTTTTTTGAAATAAAAAGAATTGTAGGGGTCCTTTTCTACAAAATCCATAAGTATTACTATTTTTGGTGGTGGAATTATTGTTTTTTGATGTGTTATAGAGATCTTGTCAAGCTTAGATCCACTTTGGGGAGGCTATACATTTAGGTCATGCATCATGCACCTATAGATCTAGTTTAGCATTGATAGGCATAATTTAGGTTATTGAAGGACAACAATATTGCTTTGAAAGCCTTTAAATGATTTTTACATAGCCACTCTTGCATTCAGACCACTCAGGAAAGCCTTTGATTTCACTGCTACCCTGTAGATTCAACCTCAGCTTTTCAAGGTCGATAGGCATCATCTTTTTGTTGATCTAGATGCGATAGGCATTGAGGAAATATGCTCCACCATCTCCTCTTTCACATTTTCTCTCGACATTATTCATAATACTAGCTCCCATAATAGTAAGCATACCAACAATTGACTCACCATATATATATATCAAAAATGTAATCAACATATCAATAGTGTAACACTATGCAAATCAGAACTCTATTGATCTAATTTGCTTTCCAATCAACTCACCACCCTCTTTGGCACTCTCTACAACCCTTCCTATGCACCACATGGCCTGCCAAGCCTGTTATCCCCACTATCGATGCCATGCTACCTCTACAAACCACTCTACTTGTAATTTTTTCTTCAATGCATTTGCAGATTAGATTCAGTATTTATTTTGGCCTTTTGTGATTTTAAAAATAGCATTGAACATGTGCCTATTATTCCAAAATAGCCATTGGATGTTATTCTAGGTCACCTTTCTCTACGGCCCGCATTTAGAAGGATCAAGGTTGCTAGGACATTATTTTTTTGCTATAAAAATGTAAGTTAAACGTTTACTACTTGGAATCTATCTATGGACTCAACAGCTCAGTGATTTGGGTTATTTTGGGGATGATGAAGTTGTAGAGTGGATGGGGTTAGATTTGAGGTGAAAAATCAATAATATTATTCCTATTTTTTTCTATTCACAGACATGAGATCTCTCATGATGGTGCTTTGTTTCTTTCTCCTTGCAAATCTATGCTTAAAATAAATAGAGAGATTAAAATAAAGATTAAATATGATTTCCTTACCTAAGAAACATATGTGAGTGCATAGTTGGGTTGGTAAGGACTTGGCATTATTGGTAGAGAGATCTCTAGTTCAATACTACTCACCTACATTTTGTGACTAATCTTTGTTTAGAGGAGATTCACAAATAAAACCATTGCATTCCTGGCTTTGTGTCAATTTCAATGAGTGGTTGGAAGGCTAAATTTCCCTAAATTGGTAACATTTTTTTAAACTTTTAATGCAAATTTTATTAAATAGGCCTCATTTACAGGAAAGTGATTGTTTAATAAATTTTAATTAATAGCTAAAAATTGAGTGTTGTCTTTTTCAAAAGTTCATTTTTTTCCATTTCCCACACATCGGTCCTATTTACATTATAAAACACATTAAAATATAAAGTGCCACATTCTTGGGGGTCTTTTTGCATTAGTTATGTTGCATTTTGCTATGGTTTGTGGTGACATTTACTGGTGACATATTTTCTATGTCATAAGATTTTATTGATGGAATATTATTTATTTTTCACATACCTTATCTCTTTCATTTATCACAGATTGAAGGGTGAGGTCCAGTTTGGCAGAAGCGCAGACCCCCTCACAAGCAACACAAACTTCCTTCTTGCATTTTTTAGATTGTATTGTCATCATTTGTTGCACTCATGGATGTAGTTTTGACTGAGTTAGATGCCCTATTATTGAGTTTGAATTGTCACTACTAGGGGTTTCTTGTGCTTTGGGCCTTGTATTGTGATTTATGCATGCACTATCTCAGACACATTTTTAATTAAATTCGATGTTTTTTTACATGTGATTTACAGGTTGTTATTTTTAGCTACTGATTCTTTTTTGATGTGTTTTCATACATTATGGTTCTTTTCTCCATTTACCACACTCTTCCATTAGACCACGACATGCATTAGTACTTTGACACATTGGTAGTTCTATCATGTCTCCTCGAGGCCTCTTTACTATCGCCTCACCTTCTTCTATGGAGACACCTCTTCATTCCCTTGTTTTTGGAAGACCTCTCTCGATGGCTTTTTAGATAGGTCAATAATCTCCTCATTTATAGCTATTCTAGTGAAGCCTAGTGTCTTCCTTATTTTCATCTAGTGTTGTTTATGTATGGGTTATATTATACTCACACTAATTTATAAAGTGTCATGGGGGCTTTGTTGATTCAACCTTGTCTGCCTTTATGACTTTGTATGGTCTATTTTAGGCACCTTTTCAATTCGTCAGTTGCTTATCTCTTCCATCACCATCATGGGTCACCATTTTTGAGAGACCTTTTTTGTATTTTTGACACCTTTTTGACAATTGAATATCTCCCATAACTTGAATGTAGTTATTCTAGTGAATTCCAGTGTCATCTTGTCTTTTTTGATAGTTTAACAATCTCTTTTAGCATGACATGGAGCTAATTTGGTCCATACAATGTCAACTTGTTCAGTGTTTGAGTAGTGGATTCAGACCTCTCATGCAAACCTTTTTCCTCCACTCCATCTATTCAACAGTATGGGGGATGTGATGTATATTCTTCTTTTTCATGATGAGTGTTCCTTGCACATGTAGTAATAATTTGTATTTTCATCACTATGGATAGTCTTCTTAATTGAATCTATTTCTGTGAAGCCTAGTGTCAATTGCTTCTATGATTGAGTATTGGATTCAGACCATTCATGTAGATTCATTTCCATTATGACTTACGAGTGCAAACTTATTTAGCATCATCTTTGGGGGATTTCTATCTCTCTCTTCTGGGGGATTTTTTCCTATGAGTTTTCTCTTTTTTCTCCTATTTATGAGAGATATGTATTTTGCACTTTTGAGTGTTTTCTGGATTTCTCCTTTGTACATGGGTATTTTATTCAAGAAATTTGTTTGTCATAACCCATATGAGGATTTTACTTGACTCCATGGACTTCTTGGTGATTTTCATAATGACACCAATGTGGTATCCCCACCAATGACACCAGTGTGGCAGCCCCACTAGTCTTTATGCTCACATATCACTATCTTGTTGGAGGGTGTTTAAGTGGTGTTTCCTTGTGTTTATCATTCTACCTAGTAATTTAAAGTACATTATTTGTATTCAGTGATCCTTGTATTTAGATCCATTCCTACTTTGACTTGGCAGTTACAATGACTCAACATCTATATACTCTAACATGATGGATTGCCTTCCATAAGGACACATGACTTTGCATTGCATCCTTTGTTATTAACCCATAGCTTCACTTGGGGGGGTATTAGAGTATCTTATTACTCATGCTTTATAGGTTTATCCTATGTGGGGGTTTGTCCCACATTAGCTAGTTTAGCTTTCATACTATTTTGCCTTGCCTATATAAGCAAATGTTATACATTGTGATAAACATGCTTTACAATGCTTTTGTAATCTTTTTAGATCTTATTTATGTATAATAATTGTATTTTTTACAATTGGTTTTTTCTTTTTGAGTGTATGTTAAATCATCAATGGTTGTGGTAATGAGCTCTTAGAGAGATCTTGCCTAAAGAGTTTTGATAACTCTTTCAAATTAGAACTGAACAAAAAAATGTTGATCACCTCTCAAGCTCAGTCAGAGGCCTCTACAATACACTGATAATGATGGAGTTATTATATGTTTTCAATATATATAAGCTTACACCCCATTCTATGTCACTTACACTATTATTATTATTGTTATTATTATTATTATTATTATTATTATTATTATTATCGCTACCCTCCCAACCACTAAAAATATCCTTGTCTTGTACTTTCCTTAGTCTTGGTCTTACCACACCAATCTGATCACAATATTCACCCACACTCTCTCTTTAAAGAAGATAATGTCAGCAAGTGGGGCATGATGAGTGAGAAAGAAGCCATATGTCCACACATTCCATGTCAAACTTGTGTTTGCATTTTATAAACACACTCAGATTGTCACTCTCCATAAAATCTGCCAAGCAGATTGGGAACTCTACTACATTTTCCTCTGATATCACGTAGTTGTACACAATAGAGGGTAGTGCTTTTATAGATTTTTATTCAATCTATTATTTTCTATCTTGGCAGCCATGTGGCACTCATGTGACCTCTAAAGCGAGAAAATACCTAATAGAGATATAAATGTGTAGAGCAACATGAGGAGGAAAACCATTATATTTTAAGTATGATATGGATCAATCTCTATCTACTCACTTTGGTTTGATAAGCCCATTTCAATAGATGAATAGATGGCACTAGAGAAAATTCCTAAACTAATTTTTTTAGGGGAAAAAAAGTCTTTGATACATAAATTGACAAACTTGGACTTGTGTGTGAACCTTTGACACATATGCACACTTTACCCTTTCATTTTACTCATATATTAACTTGGAAATCCTAATTTTCTATTGTACATATTTAGTATCACTATAGTCTACATAATAATTATTCATAATAATGAGCAAGTTGTCACCATATTTAATATTACTAATTTTTCCTCTTTAGATAGTGTCAATAACAGTCAGATGCTTGTGTTTTGTTATAGGCATACACCTTTATAGGTAGTGTCCAAAGACCCTCAACAATGACATTTAAAATTAAAATATCTACCTTAAGTTGGTGTAGACATGTTTCATGTGTCAGTTATGAAAGGAAATATACAATAGTCATATATAAATACAAGTTAAGCCTAAGGTCATATTTACTTGTAAAATATTTGGTCATTGACTCTTTAATTGATATAAATATTGAGAAATCAACTATCACTTCATTTAGAAATCCCCAAAAATCATACACATATGTAAACCCCTTGAATGAGTAACCCTAGATCCAAATCTGAATACAAATGCAAGGTCAAAGTACATGTTATCAAGTTTTAAAATCCAAAAATTATCATAATGATATATGCACACATCTAAGTGAGATAAATACGTGCAGTTTCAACTCTCTTTGAAGTATTGTAACACATGAAACACTTAGTCTACTATGCCCTTAACCTATAACATGTCAAGGGATATATGTGGTTAACATGTGGCCTTCATAATATTTTACTTATCTTGTCACATTTCTCTGTGTTCTCATATTCCTAGTAGGGTTTTCTTAGAGAGTAATTATGTCTTACTTAGCATATATATAGGAAATAGTGATTAATACTTAAGGATCATATTAATAATTCTATTCTTATTACATGGTTTTTAAGGTTTTCCACTTGAATTGTCTCAATCTTATTTATCAAGTATTATGCTCTACTATCAACTATTAGTGTGGATTTGCTTATTTTTCTCTTATTACTATGATATATTATTATTGATTTTACCTTAATGTTAATTTTGATGTGATTTATCTACATAATTTCATTAAAAAAAGTATCAAATATTCAACTTGGGCATGTTTATGTGACATGATTATTTTAAGTTCTAGCATAGCAATTGTTCTATGAATTGGAGGATTGAAAAAACATAACTTGTGATATGAATAAATTTATTTTTTATTATAGCATAGTATTATTTAAGGTTTTTTAAAAAAGTCTATAAAAAACTTTACACTGTTGTGAAAATTACAGTTCATTGGATTTGTCTTAGTGAGACTATTGTGATGGTATGATATCTGGTACACTTTTTTGACCTAAAACCTAAAAGCCTACACCCTAACCCTAAATTCTTGAACCATTTGCCTTAGATTTTATGCATGGTCAGTCAAAACATTAGAGGCTATAGGAAATTGAAATCCACTCTAATAAAAATTCCTAGAAAGGAAAAAGTGGAGTTTGAAACTTTTAATTCAAGGGTTTTTTAATTAGTTAACCAACTACATGTCAATGTGCAAAGCATGGCTAAATAAATATTTGGATGGGATAAGATTGTGAAATGGACTTAATTAAATGATTGTTGACCACTCTCAATACAAAAGTAGAAAATACCTTGACATATTTGACTAATATACACACAACTCCACCATCTAATAACATTCCATTTGACCACTCAAGTTCTCATAGCTAAAACAATTATAGTTTAAATTTGGGTTCATGAAACATGATACCAAAATTTAAAGTAAAAAAGTTCGATGGTAAATATTTTATCATTTGGGTCAATCAGATGGAAAAATCATTTGACTTACATCAAACCTCATTTTCACAAAAGGTGGTCATAACATGTCTATATTTAGAATTGGAACAGTTCATTTAGTATATATGGCTATATGTTAAAAATTAAAAAAGGGTCTTATGGTGACTTGGTCATTGTTCATAAATGAGTTGCATATGCACTACAATGCAATAAATAACTAGTTCAACTAGTTAATAAAGTTATGATGAACAAGAACTATCAACGATTATATTCAGACATTTAAAAACTTATCTTTATGCATGGATGGCATCACAAAGGAAAACCTAAATGACTTGTTCTTGAGTGGGCTTAGTGAAATCATCTAATTTGATGTTCACATGTTTAATCCAAGTTCAATATTAGATTCTATGGTCTTCACATGAAAGGTAGATGAAATATATTTGGTCAAATGATAAACATTCACTACTGGAAAATATAACATTATTCCAACACAAGCATTCCCTCAACTTATTAGATTGACTCCTCAACAAATTGAAGATAAATGTGCCAAATAGTTATGTTTTAATTGTGATAAAAAATATAAAAAAGGACATAAATCTGTTGAGAATAAATTGTTCTACATTGAAGGTGCCTATGAAGAAGAATAAGATGAGGAAGTAGCAGACTATTTCATGAACCAGAGGATGAACCAAAGGAGGAATCAAAATATACCCAACAAACTATATCATGCCATGAACTCTAAGGCATCAAAACTTCACAAACCCTTAAGGTCATGGTTTTTCTTGAGAAATAAAAGGGAATAGCATGAATTGACTATAGTACACATAATTTTATCAATAATAAGTTAGTGGCATGTTTGAACTATTTTATTTATTGGGATCTATAATGTCAGGTCATATTACAGATGGTGGCACAAATAATTATGTACAAAAATTCCATAGTATCAAAATTATTATGGGAGACTACAAGCTAGACTCTCATATGTTTTCTATTCCCATTTTTGGGACAGATGTTGTTTTGGGAGTAGAATGGATCATAACATTAGGCATGATAGATAAGAATTTCAAGGAGTTTCTCTTCTACTTTCATTCTGAAGGAAGCAAATTAGAATTGTGTGGATTTTAGGAAAAGTACTCGCTACTATTAATTTCTCATAAAATGTAGAAGATTCTCAAAAAAGGGGCATAAGGATTTATAACATAGTTCCTTCCCTTAGAATTACAACCAACAAATATGTATATAAAACATGGTCTACTAATTATTATTCATAACCACTCAGTTATTTTTGGACCAATGCCACAAATAATACCACTGATAAGCAAACATTATCATGCCACTCGATTGCTCTTAAGGTGTCAACCACCAAATAGTAGACCATATAGGTACCCATATGTCTAAAATAGTGAGATTAAAAATATGGTATGTGGGATGTTGGAGGTAGGAATTATTAGGCATAGCCAAAGCACATATCCATCCCTTGATGTCATGGGGCATAAGAAATGTGATACCCAGAGGATGTGCCTAGATCATAGAGAAATAAAAAATTACACCATCAAAGATAAGTTCCCTATTCTGATAATAAATGATTATATATATGAGGTACATGGTGTTGTCAACTTGAAAAAATGGATCTTCATTTTAATTACCATCAAATTTATATCAGAGATGAGGATATCTATAAGACAACTTTCCAAACTCGTTAAGGCCATTATGATTTTTTAGTAACACCTTTTAGTCTCACAAATTTGCACCATCTACTTTTTAGAGTTTGATGAAAAATTTATTTAGGCATTTTAAGAGGAAATTTTTCTTGGTATTTTTGATGACATACTAATATAGAGTAAGACATGGTAAGAACACTTACAACATGTGATTGAATTAATAATAATTTTAGAATAGAATTAGCTTTATGTAAAGATTTTTAAGTGTGATTTTGGAGTAAAAGAGGAGAAGTACTTGGGTCACATTGTTTTTCATGAAGGCATCAATATAGACTCTCAAAAGATCAAGGCATTAATAGAATGGAGGGTAAGTGCACGGAGTTGGGGGAAAATTCCATGGACATTATCGGTAATGTGATAGTGTTAATTAATAATGTGATCATGTTATTTAAATTTAAGATCAATGTTTACCAAGCCATAATGAAATCACATTATATTGAACAATAATGTGATCACATTATTAACAAAATCACATTATTATCACTTTTAATAATGTGATCATGTTAATAACATGATTGTTTTACCTGTGTGTCAAAAAAAATAAAAACAAAACCTGAATGTAAATCCTCATTTTACATTTGAGTTTCCTTGCTCTCCTCTACCTTCCATTATTGTGATTTATGTGGAATACACTAAAGAGTGTCAAAAAAATTCTAAATTCATCTCACGAGCCTGTTGATCGATGATAGAAATGGTCCCTATTTAACCCTATTTTTTCATTATTTTCATTGTTTAACCCTAGTTTTCAATTGTTATTTTTTTTTTAAAGCCCATCCTGCTAACCTTCCCAACCCTCCATGGAATCCTCAAGTTGCTTCTCTACCTATCCCTTCACAAAACCCTCTTGTTCCTCATATCCCTCCACCTAACCCTCCTACAGTTTTCAAAAACCCCCCAATAGTCAAGAGATTCTAATTGACAACATTGTGAGAAACAAACTTGAAATTGAAGAGTTAATTATAAAAATGAGGGATCTCACTTTGACCAACCCCCACCATACCTAGCTAGTTGATTAGCTAGAAACCTTATTAGGTCAAATTAAATTTATAACATGTCAAATTGACTGATGGACCTTATATAGGGATATGTGTAGGGCATATTATGCTGATAAATTATCAACACTTCAGGTCAAGAATAAATAAATTTCAAAATCCTCTATTTTCACCCTATTCATTGACCCAACCACCAATTCCCCATTTCACATAACCACTAAACATTTTCCTATCCATCGTTATGTACATAACCTAATCACAGCTAATATTTAGGATCGATGGTGGATGGTCTTTGACTATCCACTATGTAAAAACCATGAGGTCCCATTATATTTTTTGAGGAAACTCTATTATGAGTTTGTCCTCAATAAAATTCCTAATTATTTTGATTTTAGTGAGTTTTAGAGTCGAGGAAAAGGCTCTATGCAAGATCAACTAGGTGCATGTCGTGCACCTAATCAACATGCATAGATTCATATCCAAAAGCTTCTTAAGCCTAAAATCCCTTCTATATTTTAGTAGGTCATAGAGATGACACTCTCCATGCTCTTAATTTTTTCATTGATACACTCATTTAGCATACGAGTAGGCTTTCATAGAGTGATGCTACAGATACGCCACCTACCCAACCCCAACCCCAACCTTATACTTTATGTGGAGCTATGTGCATAGGACCTTTTGATGCTAATGGTGTCAATGGTTCAGATGGCTTAGATCATATTCTTATGAGTGATGATTTATTGGCATGCATATTTAGCATATATACATTAATCACCACATAGACATAGGTATATTTTATATAAATGTCATATTAAATTTAAGTTATATTTGTAAATTTAATTTAGTTAACAGTTAATTTACATAGAAATTGAATATAATATATATGTCATTTTTTATGTCACAAGAGGAGATGGTTCTTTCATCATCATAGTTGACATTTACAACATCTAATTTATCATGACTGTTGTTTACATATTCGAATCTAGCTACTGGGCCATCCACTACTACATCTACCTTTGTTAGGATGGCACCATTTACCTATACAAAGGTAAAATTTTGAGTTAATTTTGAGTACATTTAATCTATGTATATTTTCCTTGTAATTTTAAGTTAAATTTATATTTCTCTGTTGAAGCTCGATTGAGAAATGGGAAGAAGTTAGATAGAATTGATGGGTTAGTTCACTGTTATCACTAAATGTTGTTCTCATATCACTTAATTTGAATGATGGAGATCCATTATTTGATAGTTAATGCATGGTCATATACTTTATAACGTGAACTTACCTCTAGACTATTCCTCTTTATCCTAGTATTTCATCAATAAGTTTGTCTTTGGGTCTACTACTCTCTCCAACCAATAATCATGACTAGTCTAGGATAACTAGTAGTTGTGAGTAAGGCCCTCAATCCTAGATATTCCACCACTTTAATTGTTTCACACCCTTGGGCGATCGAGCCAACTACACTGGAATGGATGGTACAAATCCCTCTAACTTCTCATACCTTTGAATAACTTATAGCTATCAAAGAGATTAACTCTCTCTAAGCTAATATCTCTCTAGAATGGAGACCGAGCTAGTATATTAGGTGATCTCTCTAACAATCTATTCCCCTTATTTATAATGGATGGTGAAATGTTAAGAAGGAGATTCTATGATGGTCTATGTGAAAATTTCCCTATGTTTCTCAAGAAAATAAAATAAGAATTATACTATAAAATTGGAAAGAAAAAATATGTACGATTAATATATTTAAAAACTTTATATATAGAAATGTAAATAGAATCTTTTTAAGGTTCATGATTATAGGTGATTTGGTTAGTTTTTACAAGGTAGATTATAATATATAATACCACCTCATACTCTCATGTACATAAGCTACTCCTGAAGGATTTGAACTCATAACCTCCTTTTCAAAATCACTATGTACAACACTTAAAATACACCTAGATCAAAGTAAAAACCTATCAAGTCTTATCTCTGTGGTTGACAAAGATGAGGAATAAGCTTTTGTTTAAGTGTCATTTTGGTTAGATCATCTTTTTTCCTATTTTTCAACCTTTTCAACTTGTCTCTAAGTGGATCAATTGAATCAAGCATATGTCCAATATAAACAAACTATAATTATAGTTCAATGCTCATCTCATGTTGCTCTTCAACACTAAAAATTCTTTCCAATGTAACCACATTATTATTTATAGGAAAAACTAAAATTTCAAACTTTAATAACTTATTATAACATTGTTCTTATCTTTCTATGACATATTTAGATATGTCATCTTAATTTTCAACTGCTATAAATTTTTCACTAGTTGTTGCCATGTCATCTTGAACATCTTCACGATATAATTCTTGGGTCTCACTTTCAGCTATAATTTGAAGCTCATTTGACCAACACAACTCTTAATCATCCTCTCTTGACAAATTCTCTTCAGCTGGATTTTCTTATTTTTCCTTCCATACAATAGGTCCTCCTTCAAAATGGGAAATGGTGGAAGGGAAAGAGGTTCCATTTAGTGGCATAGGAATATAGGGAATTATGGGATGCTATTGAATGGTCTTTGGGATTGAAGAGGCATTAATAAGAATTTGAAATTTAGAATTAATAGTTTCATTTGAGAATTCTTTGAAAGGAGGGAATAAAACTTGTGTTAGGGATTCTTCATTCATCTCTTTTCACTAAAAAATCAACCTCTCACATTCTAATATGCCTTGATATTCATGGATAAATTCAACTTGAGGATTAGATGAAGGGCTCAATAAACCTGAAAATTTTCTTGGTTGGGTTTTTATAACTTTCTCCATCTCTTGATTTTGAATTGGCATGGGAGGAGTAAATGAGAAACTTGGAAACTTTTTTGATTGAGGAGTTTGAGGGATTTGAGGAAGAATGGGGAAAATATGCACAAGCATAGGCTATTTCATAGGATTATGAGTCCTAAAAATTGGAATTTTGAAGCAAGTATACTCTCTTAAAGGTTTAAGGGGTTTTAGTTCTTCTTGTTTCCAACATAGGATTTTGGAATGAATTTATTTTGTTCTTATGGATAGCTATTACATTTGCTCTCTTGTAGCCTCATTATATCTCTTCAATGATTATACCTCTTACTGATGTATATAAGACTGATATAGAAGTTATTATTGATGCCTATTACATTCCTCTTCCCTATCACTCTTCATACATTGTCTCTCAAAGTCAAATCTTATCTCTTGCACACTTTTTTTAGCCTAACTAGAAAGAACATGATTTTTCCAAGGATGATTGGAAATATGATTAGGGGTTGTAGTGAGGTAAATATCATGAGAATATGGATATCATGATGGTCCAAGTCTACTTGATATGAATCCATATATATATTCAGCTTGATATGAAGGTACAAAAGATGCATTTTTAAAAAATGGAAGATTGAAATACATACCATTTGATGTTCTTTAAGAATTTGGGATATTTAAACCAGCTATATATAACTTGGATTCACTAGATGATAACCAATTGAGTAATGTCTTTACTGTAAATTTTTAAAATCAACATCATTTTTTATCAATATTATGAGTTATTATCCCACTGGGCATGTCAGAAATTGTTATCACTCAAAAGTACACCCTTGAAAGAATGTGTGCCTATTCTCACCCCTGTTGACATAATAAAAACTCTCCAAGGTGTGGGTGACCTTATATTGGAGAGAATATCTAGATGAAGGGTTGGTTCTCTTTGGTACACTCACTTCTCCCTAAACTCTCTAGTTCTATTTTTTTTTCTAGGAAAAGGGGAAAAGGAGTCATACACAAGCTAAAATTGAACATAAAACTAAAAATTTGGGGTGATGCACTGATATCAAATTAAATTATTAATATAATTGACACTTTATAAGCTTAAAAACTTGCACACATTCACTTCATCTTCATACAATGACTCTTGCATTAGTATTTCATACACAGGTCTTAACAAACACTCACACTAGCTTGGAAGGAATGGATAATGGTTAAAAGCACTTCTTGATTAGGCAAAAATCAGACTTAGACACTTTATATGACCTGAAATAATTCTCATTTATTTCATAAAGGTGAAAATTTCAAACATAAACATAAGAAAAATAATCATTCACTAAGTTCTATCAATAAACACAAGACACACACTTCATGAACAACTTGAAAATGGAGAAAAAAATAGCTTTTTATTGCTTCAAAGGTGATGTAGTAAAAATTTTGGTAGAGTTTCTATAGGTCAAAATAATAATCCCATATAATCTCTCTAAAATTAATATAAATATATAAAAAGGAAGGAAGGAGAGAGAGATAAGTATCTCCAAACTAGAGATAAGTCATCATGTTAACTCAACTTCACTCCTAATTCAATTGAAACTTTAACTCAACCACCAACTTAAACTTCAAATTATAAATTCCTATGTCGCATATTAGAGTTTAAACATTCTCTCCTTGGAATATGGCATAGGAGAGAGAGATATCAACTTGTTCTTTATTTTGAAAAGTCAAAGTTTCATGAATGATTTGATGGTCTTCAATCTTGAAGAGATCTTAATCATCTTCAGTTAACTACTTTTGATCTTAAATTGAACTCATTTTGATCTTCACTTAACTAATTTTGATCTTGCATACATCTTTAAGTTTGAATTTAGTTATCTTCATTGTATCTTGGAGTTTGATTTCAGTTATCTTCATTACATCTTAGAGTTTGACTTGAGATATCATACATCTATCTTGTATTTTGACTAATTAGGACACTAAATATCTCCTATAATCATTTAAACCATTTTATATGCTCAAACAATCACTTAAACCTCTCAAAAAATGTCTTTTCTGACTATCTCTCTTGCTTGCTTGCTTGAAACCCTGGAATCTATACGTTTAAATTTATCCATCATTTGCCTTAAAATTTTAATTGAGGAAAGTTTAATAAGTTTATTTATGCCCCATTAATAGTCATACAACTTTTAATTTGTTACAAGGAACCCAAAAATGTAATCACATTGCCTAAAATTGAGCCACTGGGGTTTAAGAAGGGTTTTACAACACCTTTCTTTCTTAACAGTTGTTCATAAAGTTAAGCCAATGTAAACTATAATCAATGCACAAAATATTGATGGAATAGGGTCTCCAATATTCCCTTAATACTTTTGTAACAAACTCTTCTTCCCTTTCATGGAAAAAACATCTAAAAATTGTCCTTAATAGCTTGCAACTAGCTAGTTTGAGGAATAAAAGAAACTTCTACCAAAATTTGAACCTGTGAGTGGTTCTTGAGCATAGTTTTGACCCAATTGATCTATTATGATTTTTGTTATAACTTTATGAGTCCTAAATTTTTGAATGGAGTCTTTTTGAAAACCTACACATAAGCAACCTTGACCAATGGTGGAAATTTTTGTCAAAAGTAACTTTTGATTTTGGTATTTCTATTTTTATAACTTTTGATAAGAGTCTTTGGATATGTTTAAGATAAATTTATTGAGGGGTAGAATTTGCCATGTTTTCATATCAATATTTCTTACACTAAAAACAATTATAACCATGATGGAAACTCAACACATGATATTGAACCTATAATTCTAATGCAGGGCACTATAAGTTTAAAATCTATTGCCCAGTTGAAGGAGAAATTTTTATTGTTCCCTTGAGCATGCACAGTTGTGTTGTTCCCAAAATCTGTCACTCATTTTTTGGGACAATATATCAACTATTTTGGTCATGCAGGCCAAAATTCTCTCTTCCCTTCTCAAAAAAATGTTCTGAGTGCTCCAATTCTTCAAGCTTTTTTAGCTAAGGGACTCGCAGGTTCAATAGGTTCAACAACTTCAACAGGCAATCTCTCACAAAGAAACAAGTTCCCAACACTTAGGCATTTCAATGTTAGTTCAATGCCGAAGTTCAATCAAAAGGTCCATAGGCAGGCTTCAAATAAATGGAATGAACCATTGAACCATTGAACCTTGCTTCAGCAAGGTTCAAAGGTTCAATGAGTTCAAAGGTTAAAAAAGAGTTAAGCGCTTAACGAGTTCAAATAAGTTCGACCACTTCGAATAGTTCAACAAGTTTGAAGACTTCCAAAAGTTCAAAGGTTCAAGGTTCAATGTAGTTCAAGAAACTAAGTGACCATAATGCCTCGTGGACGTCAAATTTAGGGTAATAAAATGCATGTTTATTTTCAAATATGGCATGAAACCTAGAGACAAAACTCAATGAATAGCTAAAAGAGCCTGCCGAAAGGTAAGAAGATAGCCTGAGAGCTCAAATTACAATAGTAAAGAGGGAAAGCTGTAGGAGACACTAAAATATCTACAGAGGAGTTATTCCAGTAGGTGGAATAGTCCACCAAGTAGACATCTGAGCATGCAAACATTCAAAATCTTGGCCTATTTTTCTCCCTTTGAATAAAAGCGAGTGGACAACCACGTACATATCTGGAAATAGACAAGATGACCCATGCTTAGGGGAAGACATTTGAGATGATTCTGTACACCAAAGTCAAGGCCAATGACTTGTTCTAGCATGGCCCTCCCATAGATATTGAAGGCATTCAATGTAGCATGGGCCATTTTGTGAAACAAAGTGCCAAGTCTTTCTTGGCTACTATATATTATAATATCTTATTTTATGCAAGGAAGATCTCTTTGTTATAGAAGCAAAACTCTGCCAAAATTAAAAGGCATTTCCTGAGACTTTGAGCTTAGATTGTTAATCATATTTCTTTATTTGAATGAGAAAACAAGTGACCTTTCAAACTTTGTGCTGGAATAGCTTATGTTATTTAGGAAATTTTTCTTATGTCTATTTCCTAGAAGCATTCTTGTCCATTTAATTTAACAAATATAACTAATGGAAGTAATCAGGAAGATGTTCTAAAGCCTACTGTGGAGAGACTTTATGCTGTCGTAATTGTCTTTAGTGTGTTTATTTTCTATTTCTATTTAAAGTATCTTTGGATGACTTTATGCCCCCATTGTCCTTCATATTTCACTCTTTGGTAGTTGAGGTGGAGACTTTGTGCTACACCTCATTCTACTGGTTACTGCACCTTATTACTTTTACTATCCAAGAAGGAACCTGGCTGTTGGCTGAATATTACTTTTGAAAGAAGAGAAGTACCTTCACCAATCATCCTACATTTCTCCTTTGATTTGTGAACATCATCTCTGAAAAAAGAGAGATGGATGGTGTTGTCCTACCCCTAAGTGTTATTTTCAACTTATATATATAGTATATAGCACCTTATAGTTATAGGGAACCTCCCCTTGATGAGAGGAGAGATTTATCCCCTTTTGATGTGGTCAACCTACAAATTTGGCCCATAAATCTCCTTATGTTGTGGTTGAAATACCTATTTTACCCATCAGTTTTTTGGTGATAAAATATTCACCCAACAATTTTTGGTGACTCTGCTAGGGAAGAAACATAGTTTGAAGCCTCAAGCTTCAAATTGAAGTAGTCCCTATCCTTATCCATTTCAGTTTTACAATCTAGAAAATCCATGGTATACAAGAAGCTAGAGATCTAAAGGTATTGTTGACCCTGTATTTGAGTTGATAAAGAAAAGTGATTTTGACATGTTTCCTTATCCATCTCACCTTCAGCAAACCAGGAGTTTTCCTCATATAAAAGTCAGGGCTCCATTACCAGGTAAAGCATTCATTTCTACTGTTAGCAAAGCTTTGTCAATACATACCCCTCAGACATTTATTATCCCTCCCTTCAATAGTCAAATCATGGCAGTTCAAGGCCCTTGGGGTAACTCTTTTGGTCTACTCAATCTAACTCCACCTCTACATGAGCTACCTCACAGTTCAAGGAAGAATTTCCCCAAATTCTTTAGTGATGGGAGAGTTCATCTTGATGAACATATTACAGCCTTCAGCATAGCCTATGGTGTGATAGGTGTGGATTATGAGGACGTAGCAGTTTGACTATTTGTGGAAACATTGCAAGGTGCTACTGCAGATTGGTTTTATCATTTGTAAGCACAAACTGTGACTAACTGGAACATCCTCAAAGCCAAATTTGAAGCCAGGTTCAAGCCTATAGAAGATGTGCATGCCCTATTGGCCCAGCTCACACAAATGAAGAAAGAACCTCATGAACCTATGAGGGACATCATAGCTAAGTTTGATAAGCTGAGGAATAGGATTCCTACCATTGCTCAGCCAACAATTGAGAATCTCAAATGTTTCTTCATCAACTTTTAGCTTCCTAAAGTGAGTTTCTTATTGAGATGTACTGGTCACATAGACCTTGTTGTAGCTAAGGATTTGGCCACTGAGGTGGAGGATGATCTTATCTTGATAGGAAAGATAAGAAGAGATCCTAACAGAGGCAAATATTCTTCATCTTTTGAATATTCATCTAGAAGCACCACTGATCTAATGGTGCAAAAGTTGGCAAATGAGTTGTTGGCTCTTAGAAAGCAAATGGTGCAAGGGATGTCTTATGCTCCTTTGTACTAAGATATACCAAGGAGGACATTCCACAATCAGTCATGTCAAAGCAATGCTACCAAAAATCAAGGGCAACCAAATCATCTTCCTCCCCCACAAGGGAAGCTTGCCATTGAAGTAGCACCAACCAACTCAGCAATTGGGTATCTCGAAATAGAATCTGATTTCTCCTTCCAGCTTGAGTTGAACCCAGAAGATGACGCTAATCTCTTCACAAAGGTAGAAGAAGAATTAGATGGCAACTCCAACATTGGTTTCTTGAATTACCAAGATGAACCTAGAAATAAAGGTGAAGTGTTTGATGGATCAGACACTGTATTCATCCGGTTCTAGAACTAGTTAGCCCAGCAAGCTAATAAAGAAAAAATAGAGGAGCGACCTCAACCAATAATTTAAATTGTTAAGCAATGAACCACTCTGCCTTTTCAATGATAAGACCTGATGATCCTTAAAAAAGTAAGTACCTCAAGTATGCCTTCACCTTCAGCTTCAATTTCACAAATCATTACCCTTGTTCCTAATTCATTTCAGACATTTGATATAATCAACCATGTCAAGAAAACTAAAATTCAAATGTCTAAATTTGAATTCCTGCAATCCAACCCTGAGCAGTTAGATAAGTTGGTTTACTGTGTAAAGAATAAAACCGTCCCTGTAGGACCAGCTGTTCCAAAGGTGACTCCCACATCCACCCAAAATAACCTTGTCATTACTCCTCCTGCTACTCCTAAGAGGATAGAGCCATTTTATGTCTCCCTACTGATTAATGGACACCAGCTGAACAATTGTATCATAGACTCAGGTGTGTCTGACAATGTCATGCTTATCAAAGTGGCAGAATCTCTTAGGCTCACACTAACCAAGACCTTTGAGAGATGTTTCTCCATGGAGAACAAATAAGTGCCATTACTAGGACAAATCCAGGATGCCCAATTTACATTTGCGGCATTCTCAGACAAGAGAATTAAGATGACAGTCCTAGTGGCCAATGTCCCAACCTCATACGGCATTCTTCTTTGGTGAAATTTATAAAAGGATGTTGGTGGTGAGTTAAGTATGGACCTATCTGAATCAAGGATCTCGCTCAAAGGCATCATGCAGAGGTTGCTCCCTAAAAAGGAGTTGAAGTACATTGTCATCCAAATGATAGCCCTCGAAGCTCAAATTTTGTTTGAGTCTTTAGGGGTGGGTAATTACTTCTTGACCATAGAGGATGCTCATGTTTCAGCAGATGAAAGTCTTGTAGGTAACAATCCAAAAAATTTAGACAAGACAGTAGGAGAATTGGTAGAGCAAAGTTCAGATGCAAAAGAATCCTCCCTCCCTGACCAGAAGGAATCTAAAAAAAGATCAATTTTTGATAATGTCTAGATTATGGAATTTGATGGTAGCTATTCTTCTACCGATTCTGGAGCTAGGATTGTTTTAATATCTCTGAAAGGAGATATTTTTCCTTCTTCATACAAGTTGTAGTTCAGCAACACTAACAACACTGTCGAGTATGAATCTCTGTTACTCGAGTTGAAGGCTACTCAAGACAAAGGTGTCAAACTCCTTCATGTCAAAAGAGATGTTGAACTGATGGTTTGTTAGGTGAGGAACCTATGTCAAACCAAGAACAAAAGATTGTGCCATTACTACAATCTAGTATGGGACTGTATGGAAAGTTTTGATGATTTCAATATATCTGCAGTGCCCATAGAGCTTCATAGTCATGTAGATTCATTGGTTGTCTTTACAACCCTCTTGGTTCCTCACAAAGACTTTGAAAAGTATAAGTACACTATCGAGCTGGTCTTTTGACCAAGTGTGCCTGACAATGCCAATCATTGGTAGGTATTTGATGGGGACAATCAAATCATGTGTTGGACTGAACCAAAAGAGCAATGAATTATGGAAATGGACCATACTACTACACATCAAAATCAGGAAAAGAAACTCTTCTGCAAGATAACAAGGATCCATGATTTTTAGACTAGAAATCAATTCTTGGTATGGGGCAAGATGAGAGAACCAAAAGGAATGCATAGAAAATTTGATTCTTGGTGTAGAGGTCCATTCGCCAATCTTCACTTCTGGGGAGAAAATGGTTTTTTGATGATATATCAAGACAGAATGCCATTTTCATTGTCTCACAGTGGGTGGCATCAATAGCACTTCAATTCTTAAAGTATCAGATAAGTCTAGTTGTACATTTGTATATTTGTTTAGTCTTTAGTTTAGTTTGGTGCTTTTTATTTTCATTTCTTTTTGGTGCCTTTTTTTTGGGTATCATGACTATGTAGTCTAATGGCATACTTAAAGGCACTAGAGATTCTAGTTTTTGCTCCCTTCGATTATTTTTATAATTGTTGGAAGTTCCCCAATTGGAGCCAGCTGTTGTTCCTAAAATCCATCACTCATTTTTGGGGATGACATATCAACTATTTTGGTCCTATAGGCCAAAATTCTCTCTTCCCTTCTCAAAAAAATGTTCTGAGCACTCTAATTCTTCAATTATTCACGTTTTTTTAGCTAAGGGACTCGCAAGTTCAACAACTTCAACAGGTGAGCTCTCATAAAGAAACAAGTTCCCAACACTTAGGCATTGCAAGGCTGGTTCAACATTGAAGTTCAATCAAAAGGTCCATCGACAGGATTCAAACAAATGGAATGAACCATTGAACCCCACTTCAGCAAGGTTTAAAGGTTCAATGAGTTTAAAGGTTCAAAAAGAGTTAAGTGCTCAACGAGTTTAAATAAGCTCAACTACTTTGAAGAGTTCAACAAGTTTGAAGACTTTGGCAAGTTCAAAGGTTCAAGGTTCAACATAGTTCAAGTGACTAAATGACCATGATGCCCTTGTGGATGTCAAATTTAGGGTAATAAAATGCCCATTTATTTTCAAATATGGCACAGAACCTGAAGACAAAACTTAGCAAACAGCTAAAGAAAGAGCCAAAAGAGCCTACTGAAGGTAAGAAGATAGCCCAAGAGCTCAAATTGCAACAAGAAAGAGGGAAAGCTATAGGAGATACTGAAATATCTATAGGGGAGTTATTCCAGTAGGTGGAACAATCCACTAAGTAGACATCTGAGCATGCAAATATTCAAAGGCTTGGCTTATTTTTCTCCCTTTGAATAAAAGTGAGTGGACAGTCGCATACATATCTGGAAACAAAATAGATGACCATGCTTAGGTGAAGACATTCAAGATGATTCTATACACCAAAGTCAAGGCCGATGACTTGTTCCAGCATGGCCCTCCCATAGATATTAAAGGCATTCAATGCAACATGGGCCATTCCATGAAACAAAGCACCAAGTCTTTCTTGAATGTTATATATTGTAATCTCTCATTTTATGCAAGGGAGATCTCTCTGTTATAGAAGCAAAACTCTACCCAAATTGAAGGGCATTTCCTGAGACTTTGAGCTCAGATTGCTAATCATATTTCTTTATTTGAATGAGAAAACAAGTGACCTTTCAGACTTTGTGCTAGAATAGCTTGTGTTATTTAGGAAATTGTTCTTATGTTTGTTTCCTAGAAGCATTCTTGTCCATTTAATTTAACAAGTAGAACTAGTGGAAGTAATCAGGAAGATGTCCTGAAGCCAACTGTGGAGAGACTTTGTGCTGCTGTAATTGTCTTTAGTGTGTTTGTTTTCTATTTCTATTTAAAGGATCTTGGGATGACTTTGTGCCCCCATTGTCCTTTGTATTTCACTCTTTGGCAGTTGAGGTGGAGACTTTGTGCTACACCTCATTCTGTTGGTTACTACGCCCTATTACTTTTACTATCTAGGAAGGAACCTGGCTGTTGGCTGAATATTACTTTTGAAAGAAGAGAAGTACCTTTAGCAATCATCCCAAATTTCTCCTTTGATTTGTGAACATCATCTCTAAAAAAAGAAAGATGTATGGTGTTGTCCTACCCCTGAGTGTTATTTTCAGCTTATATATATAGTATATAGTACCTTATAGTTATAGGGAACCTCCCCTTGATGAGAGGAGAGATTTGTCCCCTTTTGATGTGGTCAACCTACACATTTGGCTGATAAATATCTTTATGTTGTGGTTGAAACACCTATTTTCCCATCAGTTAGCTGGTGACAAAATATTCACCCAACAAGTTGATTGAATTTAATTAATCACTATGATCCATCACCTATTTGGATTTTTAGATAATAAAAACTCAGAGTAACCCCTCAAGGACTCTTTCCATTGATCTAATTGGAAATAAATCTCATATGTTAACCTTCCCAAGGTGCATATATTAATGTTAAGTTGAAGGATTCCATGAATGATTTTGATTATATATTAATTTTTATGGGATTTTTACTCATGTATATTTTAATCTTCTCCCCTTGTCTCACAATTAAAACATACATGAATAAAAATTAATATCTAATTATAATATGTTATTTAATCATATATATTGTACTATATATGGAATATATTATTCATGTCATGAATTATATATTATAATAATGATATATTAGTATGTATAATTAAAATAAATATTAATATAATTATAAATAAAAAACCTATTATAATATTATAATATACAATACAAACTAGAGAGCACATAATGGGGTTGAAAACATGTCTGCCATCATTTTCACTTTTGACACCTTTGCCCTTACTGCTACCAAGTGTTTGTTATCAAACCCTATCTTTCTAACATGAATCAATGTTTAGATCTAATTTATGAACTCCTAGTATACATTCACCTCTCTTTTAATTCCCTTCCCCATTCATCGGCCTCCCCTTTTATGACATTTTATTCCCCAACCTCAATTTTTATTGTGTGTTCCACATATCTGATTATATTAACACTACCAGGTTTGGTGATTTCTTAAAATATACTAGTGGTAGAATTTATTAAGTGTAATCAAGGAATAATATGCATCCACTACCATCATATGTCACTTTTATAAAAAATTTCCTAATCTACTTCTCTTCATACATGGATTTTTGAACATCAGAACCCTTTCTCTCTAGTAATATTGTTATTAAACCCTGAACTCAAGGATTTTCCATTACAATTTTTACCTTAGATACAAACCAAGTTATAATTATTCATATAGGCCCTTGGTCTTAGGATAAAACACTCTTATGTTTAAAACTTGTTTTATCTAATTTAAAATTTGTGTGAAAACATTGAATGGCAACACTATTATGTAAAATTAGGAGAATAACATAACAATGATAACATTCACTGATTTGGAATTAATTTGTCCTATAAAGTTACTAAAATAGCAAATCATAAGGAGAAAATAATGGCTTAGCTATAAACTATGCCTCTACGAGCAATTAGGGTCTAAGACATGTTGTGTAGAGAGGTCTTGTGATTGGAATTAAGATGGTAGTACTAGATCTAGGATTAGACAATAGAGTTAGGAAGAAGACATTAGAGGGCTGGAAATAATTTCCACTTGTAGTGATTAAATCAAGGTTTCTACGTTTTATGTGCCTTGTCTACAGACCATATATCTAGTGTAAGAGCTTATGATCACTTGAAGAGACCATTGTGTAACTAATTTTCCTTCAAAAACCCTAGCACCTTGACCTGTGACCAATTCAAATAAATGGGGAAAAGGATTTAATGGTTTAATTTGAGAGAGAACCCAACACCCCATATGTTGAGCATTGTCTATATACCAATACTAAAAAAAAAATCAAACTTTAAGTAGTTCTCCCATGTTACAATGGTGTGTGAATAACTAGTGAAATGTGCTGAATTCTGGTGTAATATTGATGTCATTAAGTACCTTAACCATGAATTATGACCTATAAAATATATTCATACTTAATCTCGAGGCTACTAAGGCAGTATGCAATCAGAGTTGGGAGAAATAGGTATTTTTCTCTCAATGTGCAAGTGTGATTATGGTGATTTTTGATGTGGAAGCCTCCTTTATGCCAAATGGTTTGAAAAGTGTCTATATAGTCATATAATTGAAAATAATTATAATGGGGATCATTAGGTACATGGTCCGACCTTCTTATAGCTTTGAATTTGACAAATTAGCCACTATTTGGAAAGAAGATAGGATAGGGGGAAAGGACACTAGAATGATGTGTTATAGTCTCCTATGGAGCTATTATACAATGGGTGATTTCATCATGATGAGTGTTATGCATGGCCTAAAAGGTGTCTAATGTTGATAAGGATATGGACAAGTTCATTTGGGGGTCATATATCAGTTTAGAAAAGTGTGTAAGGTGGTTGAAAGTGATCAAAAGGGGCCCTAAGATAGGTCTAGATCTAAGTGTGTAAAAGAGTGGTCACAAGTGCACGATATTAGATTAAATGTTAATTTCGTATGTCTACATTTTACTCTCTTTTATTAGAATAATGAAAAAAAGTGAAATTAATAGAGTAAAAGAAAAAAGAGTGTGTACCTAAACTTACTTGTGGGAAGGAGTCTTGGATGTCGGCCACAATGCTTAACTATGCTCCATGCAAGACCTATAATTAAAAATATGTAATATCAATATTTACTTAAGATGAATATCAAAAAGTAAAATAAAAAATATAGAGAGTCAACACACTAAGATACTAACATGGATATGCCATTTAACACACTAATATAAATTTATGATCAACATCCATATTAGCATCCATATAAAACTAAGAATTTAATATACTAACATACTAACATAAAACCATGAAATCAACACACTAACATACTAACATCTCTAAGCCTAGATCTTAGGGGGAGCTTAATGCACAAACAATAATTGAAAACTCAACTAAAATGCAAAGAAAAATAATCTTTACCTTCCTTGAGAGCTCCAAATGATTTCTTTGTTGGCTTGATCAATTTATGCATAAAAAGTTTTCATCTATGACATATGGCTAACATCATCTCCTTTATGCACCATTATTGAATGCTTGGCTTGATTGATATGGCTTGGCTTAATTTCAACATTATAACACTAGGCTTTTAGCTTCATGAATCTATTCCTATTTTATAACTTTACTTTGATTGAGTTCCCTAAATGAAAACATCTAAGCTTGCTTTTATAGGCTTTCAAATCTCTTGGAATGGGTTAAATATGACCATGGTTGAGTTTATTAACTTTGGTTGAGTTTGGCATATTCTTAAAATATTCTCTTAGATATTTTCATCAAGTGACAACTCACAAAGATAATGAGTGTGTTCTAGAATGTTATAAGATGCTCTTCAATTTCCTTTTTAGTAATTGATTTAATTAATTTATTAGCTCATGGGTGAACTCAATTAGGATTTGAAATTGATTTAACTTACTAATTAATTTTGATTATGGTGTGTAAGTTAATTAATTCTTTTTAGGCATTTGGTCATTTGTTTGATTTTGATTAATTCAATGTGTGTATTTGCCTTTTTTAATTGATTTAATAGGTCAAATTGATTTAATTCAAGGTTATAAAGCCAAATTCAAGACTAATATAAATTTTTGGACTAAGTATTCAATGATTAGCAAAATTTGGTCTAAAGTTGGATGTGAAGCCATTGGTGGCCCAATTTATGTCTATAGTTTTCCCCTATTTGGGAAGATTTTGCAAGTTGTAAGCATAGTAATGTCTTTTCAAAGAATAAAATGATTCTTTATGCTTAAGATTGCAATGGTAATGATTGAACTATAGTTTCCCCCTCAAGGGAGCAGTTGTCAAGTGGGTCAGTAAATGGTCCCTTGAAAGAAAGAAGCAAAATGAGGGGACCAAAAAAATGAATATGATGGGGTGACAACACAGTGATTTACCTAAAGTTGGGCAAAGTCACTGAGAAATGCAAGTGGGATGGTGTACAATGGTTTGTCCAAAGGGAGTTATAAGCATTGTACCTCGATAGTGGCAATGTGGTATGATAACACAATGATTTTCCCCAGTACGTGATATAATCATTGAGAATATGGAGCTACCCCAGTTAGGATAGACAAACAAGATAGGAAAATTGGTGATAACATAATGATTTGCCCCAGTAAGCGATATAATCATTGAGAATGTATGTGGGATGGTGTACAGTGTTGATGCAGTATACCTTGATAATGAAAAACATGATTAATGGTTGATGGTTGATAAGTTAATATAGAGGATAAAGATGAAATAGGATAACCTGATAGTAGGGAGATACTCATCTAAACTAACAAAGGTTGAAATTATTTCATTACTTAATTACTCTATTTGGGATATGATTGGGTATTGGATTGAGATTATTTCCAAGGATATGGTGATGCTACATTGATGTTGTAGACCTCTCAAAACTAATTTTTGCTATAACATTTGATGGTAGGCCTCATGATGGAACACCATGGGGGCTTGGCCAAAATATGCATAAGGACTAACTCTTGATATCCAATACTCAATGGAAAATAATTGCACCAATGATAACAACCATGATGACAACGTAGATGTTTGAATATAGATAAATTCAAGAATAATGTGCAAGGAATCACCTAATAAACACACATAGACTGAATCAAGGCCACAGTATTGATATCAAACAAACAAGCACATAAACAAACAAAACAGACAAACAAAGAAACAAGCAAGACAAAAAAAGAAATAAATAAGTGTTAGTCCCTATGTTAGTATAAACAACATAAAGAGCAGTGCCCCTATAAACCTGGTGATAATCAAATAAACAAACAAGATGGGGGAATAGAAGAAAAGGAATGGGATCGCCGAGTTGTCTTCATATGCATTAGGCAAGTAGACACTGCCTACATAGTTCTATGGATATGATGATCCAATGAAACTTCAGGTTGAATATAGTTATCCCAAAAAATGGGAAGAAAATTATGATTGATAGAAGACATGATGGATGTGATAGAAGAAAAGGGAATAACTCATAAAAGGGTCATAGCGTAAGATAAAAGGCCAAAAAAGATGGGAAAACTAAGGAATAAGTGGTTTATTTGTGACTTAGTGAGGGTTCCCAGAATCCTTAAGGCAAAGAAGTGGTCAATGTTTTTAGTTTTTCTAAATGATTACAAATGTTTTTAGAATTTTTGAAGCATCTCAACTCAATCGAGAATGACAAGACATTAAAAAGGTCTAAGATCATAAAATGGTGAGAGTGTTATAACTTGAAGTGATGTTTGCAAAATGACAAGAGTGTGATAACTTGAAATGACGCTCACAAAATGGTGAGAGCATTATAACTTGAAATGATGCTTGCAAAATGATGACATTGTTATAACTTAAAACGATGCTCATAAAATGATGAGAGCATGATAACTTGAAATGATGCTCATAAAATGATAAGAGCATGGCTAAAGGGGGACTGAACTGACCTCAATGTGAATCAAACATGACCCAAATTGTCCCCAAATGGCTTTAGCTCATAGTAGTTCACCTCACAATGGAGGAATATAACTAGTGTAGTAGCCAATTCAAACAAAAAAGGCACAGTTGGTATGATGGCATAGTATGACATAGGAAGGGTTAGGTGATATGTCAAGGTACAATAAATAAATGTTTCCCCTAATTTACCCATAGTTGGTTAAAACTAGGATACAACTGATAGATCAATGATACCAATTTACTTTAACAGGTGATATAATTAGTATCAAGACTAGTGAACACTAATTTGCCTTAGTAAGCGATATAATTAGGCTCACATAAACAAACTTGATAAGAAAGGAATAATAAATGGAGGATGCAACTGCCAAAACTTTTGTCATACTACTCCAAAACACTACCTCTATCTAAAATGCTTGAAATAACTATTGAAATTGATTTGATTTTGTATGCTAAAAATGTGAAACCAATGGATGAACCAAGGTCAAACAGGCTAGGTTGATAAGATTCAAAACATGTTTGGTTGAGTAGGAATGGAATGGTTGGATGGTCTAGTATTGATTTGAGGATAATTAATAGTTATGGTAATGATTGGTCTTATAGATTGGATAAAATGATAGTAGGGTTGGCCCCAAGTGATAAGGCTAATGGTTAGGATATGTGACAATGGAAAAATGATTGATTACTTGATATGATATGGTACATGATTAGTTCTAGCCTACGTATGATAAATGATTTTTCTATTCTTATTGAAGTGGAGATGCACGTCCTAATCAACAAATGCTATAATGAAAATAGTTAATCATGTAAATTACTAGCCCACACCTCATCTAAATAGTTACTTTATCAAGAACTAGTTGTAGATTCAGATGCCAATAATCTTGTTGTGATCTTTGTTGGTCATTGATTATGATTCCTTCAAACATTGAGACAAGGTATTTTTATAGCCTTTGCAAAGAAAAGTGCGACCATGGATGGTAAATAGGAATAAAAATTGGTTGATAGGTTTGATTTGGCAATGTAATGATGGAGGATAATGGAATGAATGATGGATGGGAAACAAATGAAGATCAAGATTTTTAGGCACACACAATGTTGTTGATTCTATATTTGACATAACTTTAGATGTGACAGGGCTAAAGACTTCTTCTCTCAATAGGACCACCAGATTATTTTGTGTTTGGACCTGAGATTAGCTACCATTTGATTAGGTTATAGATAGGAAGCTATTTTGATTTGATCTTTGATTTTGTCTTCATTAAGTAATAAATAGCTTTTGTGCTCAGCCATTAGTACCTCGAAGAGGTTTCTACCAATGAAGTTATCTTGATTGTCCCATAGTACCTCCAAGAAGGTTTCACTAAGTAACATGGACTTTTGAATTTTATTGTCTTCTAGTGCCTCTGAAAAGGTTTTACTAGAAGATGTTGACTTTGAATTTTGATTATCCCCTAGTACTTCTGAAAAGGTTTCACTAAGAGAGTGTTTTTTTGTTATATTATTGTGGTCTTGGCCTCCATGCTTTTCTTCGTCTGATATGTCAAGATGAAATCAACACACTAACATACTAACATCTATAAGCCTAGATCTTAGGGAGAGTTTAATGAACAAACAATAAATGAAAACCCAACTAAAATGCAAAGAACAATAATCTTTACCTTCCTTGAGAACTCCAAATGATTACTTCATTGGCTTGCTTGGTTTATGCATAAGAAGTTTTCATCAATGAAATATGGCTTACATCATATCCTCTATGCATCATTGTTGAATGCTTGGTTTTATTGATATGGCTTGGCTCAATTTCAACATTATAACACTAGGCTTTTAGCTTCATGAATATATTCTTGCATTATAACTCTAATTTGATTGAGATCCCTAAATGAAGATCTCTAGGCTTGTTTTTATAGGTTTTCAAATCTCTTGGTATGGGTTAAATCTAACCATGGTTGAGTTTATTAACTTTGGTTGAGTTTGGCATATTCCTAGAATATTCTTTTAGATATCTTCATCAAGTGACAGCTCACAAAAGTAATGAGTATGTTCTAGAATGTTATAAGATGCTCTTCAATTTCCTTTTTAGTAATTGATTTAATTAATTTATTAGCTCATGGGTGAACTCAATTAAGATTTGAAATTGATTTAACTTGTTAATTGATTTTGATTAGGGTGTGTAAGTTAATTAATTCTTTTTAGGCATTTGGTCATTTGTTTGATTTTGATTAATTCAATGTGTGTGTTTGCCTTATTTAATTGATTTAATAGGCAAAATTGATTTAATTCAAAGGTTATAAAGACAAATTTGAGACTCATAGAAATTATTGGGCTACGTATTCAATGATTGTCAAAAATTGGTCTGATGTCAGATATGAAGCCATTGGTGGCCAAATTTATGTCTACAACAAGGAACGAATACACCTGATTAGGTATGTGAATTTTTGTGCCTTTTCTAGTGCAAAATTTGGTGATTATGGCATGTTGTGTGTTTGTATTAACATTAAAAAGTTTGTATTAGACTGTGCATGTCCCAATTCTCATCAATAAGTGGGTGTGCTCAAGAAATCAAATGTGCTTTATTCCATCATCTTCATCCTAGAGTAGTAAAGTAGTTTGGAATCCCTGTATGAATCATTATATATATATATATATAGCTGGTGTAAAAACTAGTGTAGATACTAGTGTAAATAGTGAACCAACCATTATAGATAGAATAATGTTCAATTTTAGTGCAAAATTGGTTTAAATACTAAATATAAAATATTTTGGTGTATACAACATGGACAATGACATGAATTGTCATTCCATTTGTGAAACTAGTGCAATGAGGAAATAATGTGTCATGTATATGCCCCCAAATGATATTTGGTGTATATAGATTCTGAGACTAAATAAAACAATCATGATTTTGAGAAGAAACATGTGTTCCAAATTGGAACAAAATGCCACACATGATTGTCTCCAAATGGAGAAAATCTAAGATAAACTATATAATTCTAAGAAATTTTAGAAACCAAAGCTATCAAATTATTGAGTATTAATCTGAGTAGAACTGAGATTCTAAGAAATTCAAGAAATGCCTACTTTTTAAGGCATTTGGAAAACACCTTTGGGAAGGAAACTAGAGTAGTGCTCTCTTGTGCAATGTGGCACTTCTATCCAAGTTGTCTTTTTGTGTGTTTTCTAAGCATGAAACTATGTCATTTATGTAACCACTATTAAATCATGTATGTGTATTGATTTGGGAAGGTCAAGTCTCTAATACAATCCTATGTGAATTCCCCCTCTTTTAAGGTAAGTTGTTGAGCCTGCATAATAACTTAACTCATAAGAAAAGGTTATGTAATAGGTTGTTATGATGTAAAAAATGTAAATCTGAGTAATAATAACATTATGGAAGAGCATCACATCATTATGTATGTAAACTGGGCATAGTGATAATGTAAGATGCATGTGAAAATAAGAATTCATAGTAAGTGTGTCTAGATAGATGTGAAAATGAAGCACGTAAATAATTTGATCATCTAAGTATATAACACTAGATGGAACTAATTATAGAGGAATGCATGATATCTATCATTACATTGGAAGGGGTTGGGTGCGTGATGTCCATCATTGATATATAAATAGTAAGTGACACCCACTTATTAAAAACTGTTTAAAAATGGATATTCTTTAAATATCAAAATTTCCCATTAAATTGCTTATAATTTTATTAAAATAAAAAATATAACTAAAATAAAAAGCAATATGAAAATTTATGGGAAAAAATAGAGACAACAAAACTCCATAATTGATAATGGAGTTCACCCAATATGGGCTATGTCTCTGAGTCCTACTCAAAGGTGGAACTGATCGATTATTGATGTAAAAATCACTTTGTACATCAATTATCCCTAGTAGGGGTTCTTGTTCTGCAAATGAATGTTTTGTTGTCCTCTGGCTCTAGCTCTTGGCTTTGGCTCTCGACTGTAGCTCTCAGCTCTTGGCTCCTTCACTCGCTCTTGGCTCAGAATCTATTTGAGTATTCTCAAGTCTTGTGTGTTATTATTCACAATGTTGTTGTTCAAAATTTTATTGTCAATTCAAATGACCCCTCCAGACCCTTTATATAGGTTTACGGGTCCACAAAAGGTGGGCTTGGATGATTATCCTATCCCAAATTTAAATAATATTCATAATTATCCCATTACAATTTTTATGGGATTTAGAATTATCCCCTTTACAAATTATACAAGGTTTTGATTTATCCCCCTTTACCAAGGTGGGATTTAATTTACAAAGTCTTAAGTCTTTAAAATAGCCCATGTAAAGCTTTTGCCTTCCACATATCACCTTATACATGCCTTATTAAGGATTTAAACAATTTATAATATCCCACATTTATGGGGAATGGATAATCAAATGTTTTAAATAACATTCAACATGCCAAATGACGTGGTCTTAAAGCCATGCAAGGGAACTAGCTTTGTGTTAGCTTAATCTTAGGTGCTAACTTTGGTTGGAAATAGCGCTAACTTTATATATAGTATGCTTAACCTCAAACATGGATTATGTGGAAATGCAATGTGGCAAGGTGGGAATATATGCACCCATATTTAGAATGTGGAGATATGAGGTGGAAATACAGTAAATCGACCAAATCACTAGGGCTCTTATCTTGCCACGTGTCATAACCAGAAGCACCAAAATAATATGGCATATAAATAATAATGTAATTGGAAAAAATAAAATTACACAAACATACCATGGCTCTAGGGTCCCCCTCATTAATAGATGTTCCATGTCTCATGCTAATTTTTCCACGTGCCATCATTTAATTGGTTGATGACCAGGTTTGACCACAACTTTTATTAGCCAAAATTTTTGCATACAAATTCAGAATTGGTCCATTAAAAATGAATTAGAAAGCTTGTGACAAGTTCTAAACAATGGAATTGGTTCAGAAATGTTCCATGACCATCAATTTTTTTAGTTTGACCAAATTTGAGCTCATTTTGACCAAACTTTGACCAATGATAACTAGAGCATATGATGTCCATTTTTTGCATTCCATCAGTTACCAAAAAGCTCTTGATGAGCTCTACACAATGGACCACATTTTAAAAAACCATGGAATATCTGAAAATATTGTCTAGATCAATCATGGCTTTCAAATCTGAGCAAAGAAGCAAGAAAAGTGTCATGGCCATGATGCACATAATCAAAGAGTACTTGCACAACACACAAAACACATAATAGAAGGCCAAGGGGCCATAAACAAGGGACATGTTCAAATGTCACTCACTGAAATAAAAGAAACATACAAAGGCATGTTCAAATTCCCTCACACATATACAATCAGAGATATAAAGGCTTAGATCCACTTGGAAATGACATATTCAAATGTCCTCAAAGAAAACAAAGAAGTGCATACAAGATATAAAGCTAAGAGAAACAATATAAAAAGCATGGATGATTATGTATTCTAGTCAACAATAGCTACATTGCAATCAAAGAACTATTCATTAACTGAGATAGGCAATAGTATATCATAATATTAGTGAGTGAGTAATATCATAAGATGTAATATAATGTAAATTATTGATCGTGTGAGTAAGAAAAAGTGCACAAAGAAGGATAAAACATGTGTTTACCATGCCCCTAATGAGCTAGTTGATTAGTGTACTGCTATAAGAAGCCTACATGAAGTCTGAAATTGAGTAATGATAGTCTTATCTCACTAAGATAAGAGTAGGATGAGAGACACTAGAGAAATGTGCTCCTATCCTCCACAACTCTTTTATCTAATACAATTTCTAAGTGGGTAATAATAAAAGAAAATATAACCAATTCTGGGAATGATGACTTGTGTAATCTACAGTCACTCATATATACTAGTGAATCATGTATGACATAGAACTATATAAACATATATAATATCATGCAAGGCTAAATCAATGTATGATAAATTACATATAAGCATGCATAGGTCCTGATTTTTATTTTTTATTTACAATATTTTATTATTTTTGTATTTTTTAACATATATATTTATGTGAATATGATACATAATAGGTGAGATGATACTAACTAATGAATCCTTCAAGGGACTCACAATCAATTGGCCCTATGTCAAAAAAGGGAACTGTGACCTTTTGTAAGTGGAAAAGTGTGTGATACAATGATTGATATGATCTCAATAAGGAATCTAAATATGGACAACCAATTGGGTTAAACTATTACTACCATACTCATTATGCTGAACAATGGGGCTTTTTCGAGCCCATATTAGAGTAGGTGAAGCTTGTGCTTGTGCCTTATGTAAAGTGGCCATGATACTCTGTAATACCAATTGAGGATGTGCTAGGGTAGAAAGTCATTCTCTAGAATATATGACAAATCTCTACTAAAGGCACCTCTCTAGGATAGGCCTCCTTGGAAGTATAGATATCTATTGAGAAAATATTTGAGTAGGTTGTACCTTTTTAGGTGGTTCAAATGAAGGCTACTATATGATAGTTAAATATTTTTGTGGTAGAGGGTAACATAAGGGATCCTTGAAACTATAATTACCTCATTGAAATATATGTATTTCAAACATTTATGAACTGTAAAAGGGACTACATGAATCTACTTAATCCAAGGGTGTCTTAATAAGATATAAAGACCCCTATACTTTGTACTATTGTGAATTTGTTGGCCACATATGTGAGGCTAATCTATAATGGTAAATGAATCTCACCAATGGATCTTTGAATGTGACCATTGAATCTTTTGATTATCATGGTAGTGTGAAGCATATTATAATTTGTGTATCCAAGGTGATAAATAAGTGTGTTTGCACATATGTTCACACTTGACCCATTATTTACCATGACATTTTAAATAGGTTGGTGATTAATGTGTGCATGAACAAACAAAGAGTGTAATTGTTTATTATCATAGATTATCCCATGTTATGTAAATGTGATGAGTGTCATAGATGGCACTAATGTATTATAATCACATTATACCATTTAAAGAATGTTGCTTCTTTACATGGGAATGGTAATAAAATGGTTGAGGGTATGTATTATATGCATAATGTATGCCTGATATATCTATTATCTGATGGATCACTAAATATTTTCATTGGTTTACTTTCACTTGATTTCACTATTGTAATATTTATCGGTGTGCCTACAAAAATGATGTTTAAATTGATTGAACCTTGAATCTTATGTCTCAAACTTTTACATATGTTAGTAGTATGGCTTGGTGTCCTATGAGAGTTAAAAAAGGCATTAACCTTTTTAAAGACACCAATTCATATTTACCTCTTCAATGAGATTAAGATATATGATATTGCCTTCCAATATTGTCTTGAGAACCTTGTATGGAGCTTTCATGGAGAAGTGGATAATATAATTCATGTAGTAGGCTCTATAACTACATGTGCTTTTTATCATTTTTTTACTGGTTGGCCTTACCTTGTATTATGGATTACTTGAATTCTGGGTGTTAGCATCAAAATTGGTTGTGTACTTAAGTTTGTTCATTGCCAATAGCTTGACTTTTTTCCTTTACTCTATTTCATAAATATGTGAATGAATTGATCTTTTTAAACTTAATGGATTCATGTAGAGATTGAAGAAAAATTTAATTGAATACATCTTGTAATTATCTATCTACCATATAATTTTTCATTTTGGATAACGTGGTCTTGTATCTTAAAATGTATTATACAATAGGCTCATGAGATTTCTATTTGAGTAGGGTTATTTGAGTATAGTAAATCTTCTCACTGATGTTAATTAAAAATATGCAATAAACATATTGGCCAAGGGATTAAATGCATGCAATGACTGGTGTGGTAAATCATAAAACCATTGTAATGCATATTCCTTGAGACTTCTTTGGAATAACTTAGTTAATAATCTACCATTTGACATATAGTCCAAACATGTTGCATGAAATAATCTAAGATGTTGTTTAGGGTCACCTTTTCCATCATGTAGTGTAAGTTTTGGTGCCAAAAAATCTATAGGTAAAGGATATGTTACTTTATGTTTTGAAATGTAATGTGCAATAAAACATGAGAATCTAGTGCTTGATTAGGTTTCAAATCACCTTGCTCCAAGTGTAACACCTTAGATTGTAGAGATTGGATCTCTTGCCTAAGGGATTGTACATCAGGAGAAAAGGAATGTGTGATAACCAAAGGAAATGTTCCCAAGGATGGAGTGAGAATTGACATGATAGTACATTATATCCCTTATTGTGATGGTTGGTACAAAATTTGTATCTAATGGAGTAGTAGGGTTAAAGGTTTAAGATGATTTGTTAAGTTCATATCTTATAATGTTGATAAAGTCATCTTCAAAATCCTTATTCTTAGAGAGAAACCCCTATAATTATTACCTATTTGTGCCATCAAATCTATTTCCTTGTTCTACAATTATGGATTGATTAACTATAATTTTTAAATATTCAACTTGAGAAGAGTTTGGTGTGACTCAGTGGTTAAAGTAGGAAAACACAATTTTCTAAATTTGAATGATAAAAAAACTAAAGTGATAGAATAGTGAAAGTGTTATATAATTTAATAGATCTAAAAATTCTAAAACAAATTATGAAAATAAAAAAAGAAGGATACAAACCCTAGTATCACAATTGTTAGGGTTTAGTGATATTAAAAAAATAAATGGGTTCACCAATATGTTTTATCAAAATCAGGATCTATGTTAAAAAACTAAATGAAAACACTGATATGCAAAATTAAGATAATAATAACAATGATAACTGTAGAGTAATTTCTTACTCTACGCCGTATTCAATTGATTTTTGATTCGAGCACTGTAATTTTGGTTCCTACGCATTGAGGATGAAGCTATAGATTTTTGATGTAGAAGATGGGTTCATTTTTGCCTAAGTGTCAAAGTGCAGCGAAAGCTATCAAGTGTCATCCTCAGAGCACGGTCCCTTTTTACCTCTCTTGTTCTTTTCATTTCAACTTTGGCCCAAGTATTGGATTCAAGCGAAAGTGGCTACGTGTTGGCCTCCAAGAGACGAAGATGGACAGCTGTCAACTTTCGAGGACTTCATTGTAGCTTTTTGGAGAACCATAAAATGCACCACGTGTCAGCATCTATATATCATAAGAGGCACCCATGTGTTCTATTTTGACAAATACTTCCAACGAGCTAAATAATAAAGAAAGCAAAAAGCACCAGGTGGAGTTGCAGAGGCCCTGAATTACCTTTTTGAAGCAGTGGAAGCCACCACATGTCGACTACCAAGAGCCTTTGTTTCAATGCCTAGGTCCAATGCTTTCCATTCAACGCATAAAGGCGTCGTTCATTTTGCTAAGTATCAAAGTGTAGTGGAGGCTACCAAGTGTCACCTTCTGGGTCCCTCTTTACTCCATCCCCAAAGAAAGCGGAAGGCACCACATACCCCCAGTAGGAGAAGTGAAAGATGCCACGTACCTTCCCAGGAGCAGCAGAGGTCACCACGTATCAACTTCTAAGAGACCACCTTTGAGCCTAATCACCAAATGAAGATTGTGGTGGGTCCTAGATGATATTTCAAAGTACTGATGAAGCGTCGAGTGTCAACAAGTGAAGACTGCCACATGCACCCATCCTTCTTAAGAGTTGTCAAGGCAAAGAATGCACTGAGTTTTGTTTCAATAAAGCCACAAAGAATCAAGGAAGCGGGCTGCAACAAGTGTCGAAGGTGGGGCATTCCTCAATAAAATATAAAGAAAGTAGAAGTGGCCAAGTGCCATTTTCCAGTGCCTTCTAGATCAAAAGGAGAGAAATTTCATAAATTGACTAAGTGTCCTCGTGTCTGTCTATCTGCTACAGTAGAGATGGAGAGAAAATAGGTGGAATTTATTCTTGGTAGATAGAATAGTGCACTGGGTAGATTTTTGGGGTTCTCAAGCATTGAAAGTGCTGTATGTTTGTCCCCTAGAAGTAGAGGCATAAGAGATAGTTGAGCGGCCAAAACAGGGATGGAACAAAGAATTTTAGGTGCAAAGAGAGGTACTAGACACTGATCGCCATGCCACAATCAAGGCAGTTCTTGATAAGACCAGAATGCATCCAAGGCATTGAATGCACTGTCTATTTTGTCCCTTGCGAGTGAATGATGGAGTGGAATTGCATGGGAAAGGAAGTGATCGAAGGAGACACATAAGGCTATATAAGCAAGATTATAAAATCCCATAAAGGAGGAGGAGGGGGAAATTCTATAGTTTTAGACTTTTCAGAGTTTTGACCAATAATATCATTTGCTTTTGTTCCATTTTCTTGAGTTGAAAGGTTTATATGACTGTGTGTGTTTCTGCATCTTTTGTATGACTATAAGATTCAATAAGAAAATTGAATACTATGCCCTTGTTGATGTTATCTATGTCAATTACAAAGTAGTTTATGCTGTAGATTTTCTAGTGTTGTGATTGGAAATGTTATTTGCTTTTGTCCCATTTTCTAGAGTCCAAAGTTCTACATAACTGTGCATGACTTCTGCGCCTCTTATGTGATTGGAGGATTCTATTAAGAAGATAGAACACTATGCCTTTGTTGACAATTCCTGTATCTCAGCAAAAGAATCCCCTATTGTGAGCCTCTATTTCTATTATTCCAATCTTTTACATTGATCATTCACTTGTCTACTCTTAAATGTAATCAAATCCTATAATAGTCACTCTGTACTTAGGTTAGGATTAGGATTACACTCAGATGCATCACCATAATTAGGTTTTAATTCCTGCATTTTGCATTTTTGTTTAGTCTCCTATCCCTTTTTCCCATCACCTATAAAATAAAAGAGACCAGCTTCTTTAAAACCTGGAGGTTGTTTCAAGCCACATTGTCCCACAGCTTGAAACTTCCCATTGTTGATTGGCTAAGATCTAGCATAATTTTATGCCATCAACAGTTTTTGGCATGCTCGGTGGGATAAATATTTCAAGGAGTTGAAGAATTTTGGTGTATTCTTCAGCTAATCAGCCTTTGGAGGTTTTCATCAACACCAACAACAACTCTGAGTCATCAGCCGATCAAGAAGTATCATCAAGAAATCCCTTTTGCTATATATAACTTTGTTACTCATAGCTATGAGTCCTATTCTCCTTATATATTTAATCAAGGACAAACTTATCTTGGAATTATGTCAAGTAATGAGGATGCAGATGGTTATGAGCTATACCAATTTTATGCCTAGCCTAATCTCATTTTCACCTTCAATAAAGCATTGTTGGGATTTAAAAAATATGTGTTAGAGCTTGACAGCAAAAGGGGATATGGCCAAGAGATTCCTTGTCATGTCATTTATCAAGTGAGGGAAGCAATAGACCTGATTAAAAGTGAGTGGGACCCCATTGAAAGGGCAAATTGGCAAGAGCTTACATATGAGATGTTAGAAGTGTGTGGATTGATTGTGTTCCTAGAAGAGAGGCTAAGCCTTCATGAGAACCAGCCTTACCAAGTCTACCAAACTTCATATTCGCCACCAAAAATCCCATATCAAACATATGCCACCCCTGTTCATGAACAAGGTCAGACTTGTCAAGATCGTTTCTCCAATAATGCAAAACCTATGATAGAAAAAAGGGAAGAGGACCCCAAACTCTCACTTTCCCCTCAAGTCTCTTCTGCCCCTACTCAAGAAGCTTCTTGTTTTCCATCACAACCTTCTTCTTCATCCCCTTTTGAAGAAGAATATATTTTGAAAGAAGCAATTGAGTATGCAGAAGAGTAATCTCAATTCATGGCTAGTCAAAAGGATTCCATAAGTACAGATGAGGAAGAAATCACCATGGATACCCCCTTTGATGAGCAAGAGGATAAGCTGCAAGCTTTTTCCTTAACTTCAGATGAGGAGAAGATCATTTTTGACTTCTTTCTCACTTTGCAAGAGGATATGGAGGAATATGGATACTCCCTTGACCAAGTCATTGGGGCAGGTGACACTATCATTCAGGAAGGCTATGGATTGGCCAGATATGGAGAAGATGACTGTGAGGCACAAATGAGTATGCAGAAGGAAGGCCATCTTTTAGATTCATCCTTTCAAGAGGATATAGTCATCAAGGAGCATACCGATGAAATAAAGCTAGAATCTAAAGGAAAAGAGCCAAAAAAGAATGGGTATCAAAAGGGACAGAGTGAAGAACCAATAGCCAATGATTTTTTGATGACACCTGACAACATGAAGAACCAGTATTTGATAGGCATTTAAGGACAAGAAGAGTTTGTAGATGTCGAATACACATTTTTCTCAGACTCATTCGAGTGCAGGCAGACCCATGTGGTTGGTGCAGAGAACATTCCATCAATGACATATTTGTTGCAATCACTAGTATGGCAACACAAGTTGGCTTGTCATAAAAAAGATGTTGGAAAGCTTGTTTTTGATCTCGAAGGAAAATAAGGATTTGTAATTAATGTAGTTAGGTAGTTTCCATTCCCGCATCGCTTTGTTTCTATTTTTTTTGCTTTCATGCTTTCTTTTAAAATAAGCATTTTAAAAGCAGAGTCGACGTCTTAGGAATTCTTTAATTCTTTAAATTTTGCTGCAATAAATGCTTCCTCAAATCTTTCAATATTTCCAAGGTACCTTGCATCGCATAACATGTCCGCTTTGCTGTTTCCCTAAGATTGAGTAGGATTTGCTAACGATCACCCAAAATTAATGCCATTTGGGACTTGATAGGCCCATAAATACCCCCTTATCAAATTTTAAACTTTACAACTCTCAAGCACTCCTACAAAAATATCTTGCTCATTGCGATTGTTAGCGCCTAGTGAATTATTTCAGCAAGCATATTTTTATCTTGAGCAAAGTTTATAGCAGAGCATCATACAAGAAACATAGAGATGGCGGGAGCATCATCTTCTTAGCAAGGAACAGTAGCACTTGCATATCTTAACAGGTTGCTAGCAAGTAGATCTTACGCTACAGCTCCCATGTAACCACCTAGAAGCTACCCAAGAACAAAAGCCCTGGGAGTCATCCAAACCAGTGACCCATCCAAAGTAAGGGACTATGCAAACAGGATCATGGACCCAATTTTGCAAAGAGCCAGTGGCAAGAACCTCAAAGAAGGCGTGCACTAGAGGTGTCTGTAAAGAGCTAGGGTAAAGAAATATGAAACATTCAAGATGAGGATCTGGACCTCATAACTGGCTCAATTCGTTGTTCCAACTATGTACCCATGCCCAGATATAATTGAGTTATGCGCAGCCTTGCTCAACCCATAATCTTGCTCCTTCCAACAAGGCCCCTTTATGTTGCAGGTCACCCCTCAAGCTATCAAGGACATGCTTGCCCTGTGATATAATGATACCGCCACCTTCCCCACCATTGATAGGATGTAGAGGACATGGGTAAATGTCAACAATCAGACCATGTTCTTAAGGTCTAAGTTGCAAATAAATGATGGTGATGTAACGGTACCCATGCTCCCAGCATCAAGAACTCAGTTCATGCCTGCCAGCCAAGAGCATTGTCGATGATGGCTCTCATCTTCGGCATGAAGGACAACATGACTGTATACACTGAGCAGATGGCCATCCTCTTCAGGTTAAAAATAGTTGATAAGATGCAAGAGTACCATCTTGACTTCTCTGAGCATCTCACCTTCTCGATGGTCGAGCAACTAACCTAGTTCAGGGCACAAGGGATATTCAGGTATTCCTCCTTTCTATTCCACCTCATTTTACATAAGAACCCTGACCTCTTCTCCCAATTTATGAGCATCAACCTATATGACCCAACCTTCAATCCCCAAAGAACTATCCATGTGTCTGCATAGACACATGTTTTATCAAAAACCAGTGATGCATATGATTTTTGGGAGCTGTTCATCACCCCTGTCCTCCATTGCCTTATCCCCAAACCTGTTATAAATAGGTTATTCCCAAGTGTCATGAACCTCCTGGTCAGCTACCCAATTCCATGTGACTATTATTTTGGGGCCCATCACATAATCATCTAGGTCCATGGATTTTGTGGGGAGCCAGTATTACTACCCAAGGTTTTAACTCTTCAATTAGCATTCTTGGAAATCGCCAGGCAAGTGTCAGTGGTTGACAATGAATATGGCTCAGGGAAGAAGAAAAGGAGATTATACAATCTCCCATGGATGGCAGGCAATGTAAGCCTGGAAGCCAAAGAAGCTGAGACCATGTTGTTGAGGAAGCTGGCTTTCCTTAGCTTCTTATTGATAGAAGACAAGTGAGTTTATGACCCAACAGATTACATAGCCTCCTGAGTGAGGACAAATAGAATTGGAGCCAGGGTTGTGCATGAAAGCTGCCCCTTCTGGGAAACCAAGAAAAATCCTGCGAAAGACACCCTTGGTCTCTATGTCAAGTTGACAGACCTGCCTCTCCCACTGAATAGGCCATGGGAGACCTATGATAAACAGAGGGATTATGATCCCAAGGTCAAAATGACCTCTAGTTTGAGAAGGACACTAAGGAACCAAGGATGGGACATAGAGAAAATTGAGGCCTATTGTAAATATAGGCAATAGATCTCCCAAACCACCCATGCCTTCAAAGGCATGGACTCAAATGAAAGGTGGGAAGAACTTTGGGATGAATGGCATCCATCCCTTTTTTCTAGCCCAGATACAAGGTAAGCACTAGCATTTGGGGCAGAGCAAGTAGTTGGAGTAGGACCAAGCCAATAGCCACAGACTTTAGAGCAAACTACAGCTACCATAGAACAAAAAAGAAATCTAGCATCCCCATCACCATATGCTTCCTCATCGTCAGAAGTAATCAAAGTCCCTATTTCCCCACATGCACCATCGACAACAATAGAGGCGAAAGGGCGACAAACACAACCAGAGGTGGAGACACCCAAAAAAAGGAGGGTGCAATTCCAATTAGACCCAGAAGAGAAAGAGGAGCCTTCATAATGCCCCATGTAGAGCACTACAACCTCCTCGTAGGTGAGTATTCCTCCCCCTCCTCCCTCTCAAGCTATTCCTCACCCTACCAACATAATGCCTCCACCTAGCCAAGCGATGCCTCCTGCCATTACTGCCATTCCCATTTCGCAAGCCACCCCCTCATTAGCACCTTAGGCCCTCACATTACCTCATTTTTCTCCTTCCATTCCTAGAAAGATGCCCCTGCAACTCACCCCTACACAACTAATGGCTCTCCAATATGGCCTACCACAAGGATTTCCTTTTGCAGAGGGACATATTGTGTCCCCTTCTACCTTCTAGACACAGGCTGATGCTGCTAGGAAGGCAAGAGAAGACCGATTGGAGAAGAAGAAGAGAAGTAAAGCGAATAAAGCATTGACAGTTCCACATTTGAGGTCACAATTTGACCCCATCCTTCAGCAACTAACGGTGACCCATTTATCACCCAACATTGCCAGGCTGAGCGAGCAAATGTAGCCAGAGGACTACACCATGAACAAAGTGGCCATTGACATGTCCCTATTCAAGCCTCAAGATAGAGTCGAGCTATTGATCGAATCCACTTCTATGGTCATAGAAGATTACTTAAAGAAATCAAGGAAACTGTAGAAGATGGAGATCGATTTGGCCCAGGAAAAGGCAAACTATAATAGTTTAGCTGAACAAATAAACATGAAAGATAGTGAAATAGCTAGTCTGTAGAAACAGTTGCAAGATATTGTTTCCCTCCAGACTCAATGGGCAATTCAGGCCCAAAATGATTCATTGAAGATGGAGCTTACACTTGCAAAAGATGCAGCTACAGCTCTAAGATGGGAAAATGTAGCATTGCAGAGAAGAGTCAAAGGAATCCAACTGCAGGTTACCTAATCACAGCAAAGGTTTTTGGAGGAAGAAAACAAGGCTGTGGCTTTTCAAGCCTAGATCCAAGCAGAGCAGCAGAGGACCATGCAACTAGCGATTAAGCTGGCCAATAAGCTAAGAGGTGTTAGAGTCATGTAGTTGGTGAAGGAACTCTACGAGTTGGTGTGGGTGAGGATATCTTCTAAGATTATCTAGCTCAGGCCACTTTTCACCTTCCTACACAACACACAACAACTATGCAAAAGGGTAGAAAATCTAGTACAGAGCACTCTGGCCATGATCTCCCAGAGAGTCACAGACTCTCATTCTTTATTGGAGAATCTCTATAGCTCAAGGGATGTGACATTGGTAGCCATGGGGATCCCTGATAGAATGGCTACTGTAAAATGGGTCAATGAGGAGCTCAGCTGCAATGCCACAGCCAATAATTACAGAAGCTATCTCGATGTCGTGAAAGAAGGCATTGGTGAAATGAGACACCACATTGAAGATTTGGTGCAACTAGGCTTGCCTTCCCTATTTCCAAATGCAAAGATGGTCCTGATGGCCGACCAACTTCAACCATTACTACTGGCTAGACAAAGGGATCAGACAATTTTCCAAAGCTTGCAGGATGATTCCTCGGCCCCAGAGGTTGAAACTATTCTATTTCCTATTTTTTGGCTAGAATCCAAGCTAAAAGCCACTGCCTAGGTCCTAAAAACCTTTTCACACAAGGATCTCATTAGCTTGGATCTGGCCTTCAACAAATTGTAAAGCAAGTAAGGATTATTTGACCATGAGTGGTCTATCATCCAGATAGCTCTTTTGAAGCTGTAAATTTTGAAATTTTGATCAAGCGAGAGTTGGGTTCTTTTTGAGTAGGCTCAAAATTCCTGGTGGTCACCAATAATTATAGAGTAATTTATTACTCTACATCATATTCAATTGATTTTTGATTCGATCACTATAATTTTGGTTCCTGCGCATCGAGGACAAAGCCATAGAGTTTTGATGCAGAAGATGGGTTCATTTTTGCCTAAGTGTCAAAGTGCAGTGGAAGCTACCAAGTGTCATCCTTAGAGCATGGTCCATTTTTGCCTCTCTTGTTCTTTTCATTTCAACTTTGGCTTAAGTATTGGATTCAAGCAAAAGCGACCACGTGTCGACCTTTGGGAGACGAAGATGGACAGCTATCAACTTTCAAGGACCTCATTGTAGCTTTCTGGAGAACCACGAAACACACCACATGTCAGCATTCATGTATCATAAGAGGCACCCATGTTTTCTATTTTGACAAAGAATTCCAATGAGCTAAAAAATAGAGAAAGTGGAAAGCACCAGGTGGCAGTTGTAGAGGCCTTGAATTACCTTTTTGAAGAAGCAGTGGAAGCCACCACGTGTCAACTACCAAGAGCCTTTATTTCAATGCCTAGGTCCAATGCTTTCAATTCAAAGAATAAAGGCATCGTTCATTTTGCTAAGTATCAAAGTGTAATAGAGGCTACCAAGTGTCACCTTCCAGGTCCTCTACTCCATCCCCAAAGAAAGCAGAAGGCACCACATACCCCCAGTAGGAGAAGTGGAAGATGCCACGTACCTTCCCAAGAGCAGCGGAGGTCACCACGTATCAACTTCTAAGAGACCACCTTCAAGCCTAATCGCCAAATGAAGATTGTGGTGGGTCTCAGATGATATATCAAAGTACCGATGAAGCGCTAAGTGTCAACAAGTGAAGACTGCCACATGCACCCATCCTTCTTAAGAGTTGTCAAGGCAAAGAACGCACTGAGTTTTGTTTTAATAAAGTTGTAAAGTATCGAGGAAGTGAGCTATAATAGGTGTCGAAGGCGGGGTGTTCCTCAACAAAATATAAAGAAAGCAGAAGTGGCCAAGTGTCCTCCTCCAGTGCCTTTTAGATCAAGAGGAGAGAAATTTCATAAATTGACTAAGTGTCCTCGTGTCCATCTATTTGCTACAACAGAGATGGAGGGAAAATAGGCAGAAGATATTCTTGGTAGATAGAACATTGCATTGGATAGATTTTTGGGGCTCTCAAGCATTGAAAGTGCCATCTATTTGTCCCTTGGTAGTAGAGGCAGAAGGGACAGTTGAGCGGCCAAAATAGGGATGGAATGAAGAATTTTAGGCACAAAGAGAGGTACTAGACACTGATCACCATGCCGTAGTCAGGGTGGTTCCTGATAAGACCAGAATGCATCCAAGGCATTGAATGCATCGTATATTTTGTCCCTTACAAGTGAATGATAGAGTGGAATTACGTGGGAAAGGAAGTGATCGAAGGAGACACCTAAGGCTATATAAGCAAGATTGTAAAATCCCAAAAAGGAGGAGGGGGAAATTCTATAGTTTTAGACTTTTCAGAGTTTTGACCAATAATATCATTTGCTTTTGTTCCATTTTCCTGAGTTGAAAGGTTTATATGATTGTGTGTGTTTCTGTATCTTTTGTATGACTAGAATATTCAATAACAAAATTGAATACTATGCCCTTGTTGATGTTATCTGTGTCAATTACAAAGTAGTTTATGCTGTATATTTTCTAGTGTTGTGATTGGAAATGTTATTTGCTTTTGTCCCATTTTTTGGAGTCCGAAGTTCTACATAATTGTGCATGACTTCTACACCTCTTATGTGATTGGAGGATTCTATTAAGAAGATAGAACACTATGACTTTGTTGACAATTCTTGTATCTCATCAAAAGACTCCCCTGTTGTGAGCCTCTATTTTTGTTATTGTAATCTTTTACATTGATCATGCACTTGTCTGCTCTTAAATGTAATAGAATCCTATAATAGTCACTCTGTGTTCAGGTTAGGATTAGGATTACACTCAGGTGCATCGCCATAGTTAGGTTTTAATTCTTGCATTTTGCGTTTCTGTTTAGTCTCCTATCCCTTTTCCCCAACACCTATAAAATAGAAGAGACCAGCTTCTTTAAAACCTAGAGGTTGTTTCAAGCCACATTGTCCCATAGCTTGAAACTTCCCATTGTTGATTGGCTAAGATCTAGCACAGTTTTACACCATCAACAATAACATTCACTAATTTTTAAATTTAATAAAAATAGCAAAGTATAAGGATAAAATATATACTTAATTGTAAAGTGTGACTCTAGGAGAAACTAGGGTCTAAAACTTGTTGTGTAGAGAGGTCTGGTGATTGGAATCAATATTATAGAACTGCATTTGGGCCTGGATAACAACATTAAGAAGAAGACACTACATGGGTGTTTCTCCTGTCTAAATTGGGGTGATCCTATCCACTTTCAATTAGGAAATGAGGTTTTCTAGATTCTTTGTACCTTCATCTATAGAACCTATATCTAGTGTGGAAACTTATTATCACTTGTAGAGACCATTGTGTAGTTAATTTTTCTTTAAAAACCCCAGCTCGTTGAAATGTGAAGACCAATGCAAATCAATGGGGAAAAATGAGTTAGTGTATGAATTTAGGGGAGACCTCAACACCCCACGTGTTGAGAAATACATACATACCAATACTCTGAAGAGGAATCAAACTTCATGTAGTTCTCCCAAGATATGATGGTGTTTGAATAACTGGTGCAATGTGCTAGATGTTGATGTAATACTAATATTAATAAGTGCCTTAAACATGATTTGTGACCTATAAAATCTATTTACACTTGAGTTATGGGTTACTAGGGATGTATACAATCTGAATTAGGAGAAATAGTTATTATGCTCTCAATGTGCAAGTGTGATTATGGTGATTTTTGGTGTGGATGTCTCTTGTGTGTAAAATAGTTTGAAAAGTGTGTATATATTTGTATCATTGAAAATCCTTTGAATGGGGATTATCAAGGACATGGGACAAAAAAATTATAGCTTTGAATTTTTCAAATTAGTTGTTAGTTGACAAGAATATAATAGAGGGGGAAAGGACACTAGAGCAATGTGTTATAGTCCCCTAGGGCATTCTTGTCTAATGGGTGATTTCATCATGTTGAGTATTAGGCATGGCCTAAAATGTGTCTAAGGTTGATAAGGATAGGGTTATGTTCATTCAAGGGTCATATATTATCTTAAAAGAGTGTGTAAGGTGGTTAAAAGTGATCAAAAGGGGCCCTAGGTTAGGTCTATAGATAAGTGTGTAAAAGAGTGGTCACAAGTGAACAATTTTAGCTTAAATGTTAATTTTTAGTGTCGATAAAAATTTGGTATCCTGCATTCAATCCTTATGCTAAAAATTTTAATGTCTCTTTGATTTGGGTTTAACTACCTAATTTACCCCTATAATTTTGGTCAACTTCTCTCTTCAAAACCATTTGTAATTCCATTGAAAAAGTCATCAAATTCACATAGGATACTGTGGATTGTTCTTGATCTATCTTTACTTGGTTATGTATTGAGATGAACATTTTAAAAAAATTATAGGAAGAAGTCAAGTTCAATGTGGGTGAGCATATTTGGTAACATATTTTTTATTACATATGATGTCCCTTTAGGGGTAGAAGTGTAGGTGTTATTTTATTAATTATACAGCACCTTAGTCTTATACACTTGGCAAACTTAGACCTTGGTCATTTCTCTCAATTTTTTACCTTTCTTTATTTCATAAGTCTCACATCTACTTTTCTTATGCCACTTGTCCTATCTTTTAGCCTGATTGATCTTATGTTGATGACCCATGCCTTCTATCTTGCCCAAAACGCTTAAAATGTGCCTATCTTACACATCTATAAGTTCTAAGCCTATACCTATTTTCATGCTCCTTGGACACATGCATCAAAATAGGTGTCTTGATCTAATGTAAGTGTCCAATGCCCTAAAGTAATCTAATTTGTAAATGAAATGTATCCTAATGGTCAGCCTCAGTGTTTTAATGTGAGTTATTTCTCAAAAAGGATTGATATAAATACAAGATCAATCCTCATTAATTCCTCACCTAGAAAATACCTAAGGCAACCTATCAAAGCACTCAATCAAGCACTCGATAAAAAAAATTTACCTATTTTCTCCTATTTTCATATCAGTCATAGGGATATCACATACATAGGTTTGATGTACTGAAGGAACAACCCAAGAGTCTGATTTTCTAAGTTACATGATATATCATTATTATACTTTTTTTCCACATATTACATCATTCACACACAACCCAACACCTAGATGACAACTACACCAGTTTGAGGCCCTCTTCAAAGTATTGGATATGTAGTTAGTGCTCATTTAAAGAGGGGTATTTGGGGTCAACTCAACATTGTGTTCACAATAGCCCATTTATCTTCAAGGTCACTGTTAGGTATGTGCACAGAGTTGGGTGATAATTGTATGGATATTTTACGTAATGCAATTGCGTTATTTAATTAATGTGATCATGTTATTTAAATTATGTCTTAGTAATTATCGATCCATAATGCATACACATTACTAAGAAAATAATAATGCGTATGTATTATTGTAAATTCAAATAATGCGTACATGTTGTATAACACATATGTGTTATATAGTGTATTATACAACATGTATGCATTTCTTTGTCATAAGACCAAAACCATCTCCATGAGCATGTGGGAGTTACACGTGAAGCCATCTTTGGACATAAGCTTATATTTACTACTCTAAATGTTAAGTATAAGTTTACATTTATATTTTTAATTTAAATTTATACTTTAAATTTATTTTAGTAAATATAAGAAATTAGGGTCACTCAACATTTGATAGAGTTAGTCTCACATTTGCATGCTTTACAATGTGAAAAATAATTTTTCAAAATCCAGTCAGGTCAATACTTAGGCATTTTCAGGGTCTAAGTCTTAAACTTAGGGATTTTAAGACATAACTTTTATAATTAATATCCATTTTTGGTAAACATATAGTCAATTTTTAGGTTTTTGTTCCTCTTGGATTAATTCTTGGCATTTCTATGAGATTTAAGTTTGTCAAAATTGAAGTTTTATAACAACTCACTTTGAAATTGATGCAAACTAGTGTGATTAGGGTAGCATAGGTCACATTAATGACCTACACACATCAAACAACCACTTTGTGTTCATTTCACCTGATCATCACCCCTCCCTCATCCTTGATCACTTCCTACTCATGCCTCATCACCCCTAATCACTCTCTCATCATTATTCATTATCACTAATAACTCTCTCATTGACCCTCACTATCCCTAGTCATATCTAATCACTCCCTCATGATCCCTGATTATTCCCTCATAGGCCCTCACTATGTCTCATCATCCCTAATAACTCATTATTTTTCCCTCCTCATCCCTCATCACTCCCTCATTAACCTTCACCATCCCTCATCATTTTTAATCACTCCCTTATCATCCCTAATCACTCCCTCATTGGCTCTCACCATCCTTCATTGTCCCTAAACACTCCCTCATTGGCCTTTATCATCCCTAATCACCACTTCATCATCCATAATCAATCCCTCATCATCCCTCATCAATCTCTAATCACTTCCTTATTGACCCTCACCATTACTCATCATTTATAATCATTCCCTCATTTCCCCTCACCATCCCTCATGATGTAGAGCCATATTACATACTCTATTTGTCCAAACACTTTTCCAATATCCACCTAACTTTCACTTTGTCTTTTCTTTCTTGATCTCTATCTTTAGACCCTGCATACATTTCGAATTCACATTTGCATTTTATTCATTTCATTTATTCTCCACCATTCTTCGGATGGTCTCACTAAAATATTCATTATATTCTCCTTACTCAATGCATTCAATCTTTCTTACTTTGAGATGATCCCCCTTACTAGTCCTTATGATTTATAACAATTTAGATAAAATATTGTCTCTAGTTCCTTAGGCTTTAATAGGGATCTGAAAAACTTTCTTACATTCCTTTGAGTTCTCTCTAACTTCTTCTCATCCCTACTTAAATTCTCAACACAATCCTCATATCATACACTACCTTTTACTTTACCATAGACTCTTCTTGTATAGACTCAAATCATCAAATCAACCTTATTTATGGATACCCTATAATATATCCAATCTATTCAAAAAGTTTGAGGGTCTGGTTTAACTTTTTTTTTTGGCTCTTTCTATTCTTGAATTAGGTCTTTAGGTTTCCTTCTACCCTATCTACCACAAAGTCATCCCCCCTCCATACTTATCCATACTTACACAACTTAAAAACACTATATTATGTTTTTTCATGTTGAACTCAAACTTTTTACCAAATTTCATGAATTATTGATGGTTACAACTCCTAAAAACTCACTTTGAAAGTAAAACCCCTATTAGAAGGTTTAGACTGGTTTTACAGACCTGAGAAGGGTCAAAATGAGATTTCAATCTTCCAAAGGTGTTTCTAATGAATTTTACTATTGGATTATGTCTAATTTGAACCTATTCAAGTTTCCCAAGGGTTATATTTCCCTTTTTAAGCCACAGTAGATTGGCTTAACCAAATTTGAATAGACTATGTACTCAATCATAGGTCTATAGTAATCCAAGAAGAGGTTATTTATTCTAATTCATTCCGAAAAGGGTTATAAATAAACATTAAGGTTGATACTCCTCTAAAAAAAATTACACACTTTAAAAAATCAATGTCTTCCATCTATAACACTCAATTTTCCAATTTACATGTGATACCACTTTGACTATGTTAAGTTTCTTGATGACTGCAGGATTGTGTTAGTTTTCTTTTTTCTCATCTAAGTATAAGAAATCCACTTGAAATATTATAATACTTCATGATCATATGATAATCAACTCACCAATATATACATTTGAATTTTCACTCCAATACATGCATATACCTTCTCACACAAATGTATACTTAGAAATTTTGCTCATAGAAGATAAGGTTGTGTTGTTTAACACATAATGTCCTTAGCAGAATAATAACATGAAATATTTAAATAATTTTAAGGAATTTTTATGTCAAGTTACTAATTACTCATACATTCAAAAATCCCACCAAATAGAATCTCATCTTTCACAAGACTCTAACCTTCACTCATATTTCAAGGCACAATTTGTAAAAGCATAGGGTATACAATTTGTAATTTAAACATTCAAAATATTTGAAACTCAAATGACAAAGGTATTTTAAACTTACCACTCACACCAATATCACAAATAGGTTATTACTAATCATGTTTCATGATCATGCACACTATCAACTATCTTTGCACATATTCAAGAAGATGTAGGGTCTATTTGCTTTCACGTCTGAAAATAATCAAAACTTGTCTTTATTCACTTATTTGGGTTTTTTTACATTCATACTTTCTAATCCTACCCCCTCCAACTCTCTTGAATCTATCTCTGAATACAAAATAAGACTTGACCAAGACTATTATTGCCAAATAACCATCAACTGAATTCTAACTTCTTTTGTATGTTGAGAGTGTTCTCAATTAACTCAAATAGTAACATATTTCTCAAATATGAGTTTAGTTATATGTGTTGTAACATCCTAAAATCCTTGATAAAGTATAACCACACCAAATTCAATTTTAGACTTCTTGAAATAAGATTTAAGTCTCTATGAAAGTTTAAAATTTTAAATGAAAGATATGGCGGTAAAGTCCAATATAAATCTAATTCAAAATTGACACAAAACTAGAAACTTAAAAAGACTTCTTATGACCTTAATCACCTTATAAAGACTCAAAACATGTAAACTATATCAATATTTATATTGGGTAGTGATGCTTCTACATCACCTCATCATCCCTAATCACTGCTTCATCATACCTCATCATCTCTAATCACTCATTCCTCATCCTTCATTTCCCCTTATCACTCTCTCATTAATCGTCACCATCACTCAGCATCCCTAATCACTCCCTCATCCTCCCTAATCATTTCCTCATTGACACTCACCATCCCTCATCATCCCCATTGACTCCCTTATCATCTTTACTCAATTCCTCCTCATCCCCCCTCATCCTTAATCACTCCATCCAATACCTTAATGTTGGTATTTTGTTGGGGTTTAATAATTTTAGGAGTTACATGTGGAGAGTTGAGTGCTAGCATAAAATATAAGACATAGTGATCAAAATGATGTGGAGGCAAATTTGAAACATAAATATTTAACACGTATGAAAAAATATGGGACTATTAGAAATGATGTAATTCACAATTTAAAATTTACCAGAAAAAGAGAAGCAAGTAAAACCACCATAGTAACAAAAATGGGTAATAAATACATGAGGATCACCAAGCTATGAAATTTCTTGAAACAAATCAATTGTTTTCCATATGAGGACATTTTATGATCTGAATAATTATATTTAAGGCCTTATTTTTGTATGTATATTGATTGATTTATCATACCAAAGAGTGGAAAATAATTTTCAAATGATTAGAATAAGTAGTCCAAGATTAGAAAGTGGTGCTTAATTCATAACTTCAATATTCAATCCAATGAAGAGTGTCACACTATGAGCTCTCTACTTGCACATCTTGAGAAGTGGGTACAAGTTATCTATCACTATAAAAAGTTAGGTACATAATATATTATGAACCCAATGATATGGTCGGTACTAAAAATATCTCTACTTCCCCCAACAAGAAATTATATGATTTAAAAACATTGTTTCATTAACAAATGTAGATCAATGGTGAGACAATACACTTCATCATTTCTAATAGAATTCAGAAGAATTTAATTTCTCCTAAATCATATTTTCAAAAATTGAACTTGAAATTTATACATTATCCATAACCAAATGCTAGTGCATGGTCTAGTGTAGGCCTTGAGAAATGGATCACCTAGTAGTGTTACTTGGTGTACAAAATCAAACTTTTTAAAGATGCAATCCTTTGTGACATCTCACCATCATATGTGTGTGATGTTTTACATGTGTTGAACCATTTATTTACCATTGACATGTACTCTATGAATTAAATCCTTGAAATTTTGTGATATATTTTCATGATGTGAAATACCATATATCATGCTTAGTTCATAAGCTTTTAGTTAGTAGAATTAGGAAGTACAAGAATATTGTCAGTTCTAGTAAGAATTATACTCTTAATGGTAAGAATTAAATGTTTAATGACATGCTTATGTCACCATATCATAGTGTGGTTTATCCAACAATAACAAAGACAATAATTGAACCATAAACTAGATGAATACAAGGATATCTTTCATTCAAATAAATAAGTTCTTGCATACTATACACTAAAAAATACTATTGATTTGATCCCTTAACTACCTCTACCTCAAACCTCTTTATAAAACATATCATTTTTAGAGAATGAATAGAGCAAGTGGTGGATCCATGAAATCATGGATAACAAACACATCATGCCTAAATCATTGCCTTACAGAAACCCAATTGTCTTTGTGCTAAAGTTGTGAATCAATTAAAAAATATTACCAAGATTAAAGTGAAGAACTATTATCCTCATTTAAATATTAAGGTATTTTTCTACCATATCCATGGTGTATAAGTCTTTTCCAAAATTGATCTTAAGTTTGGGTATCATCATATTCATTTTAAACCTCTAGACATTCAGAATATAGTCTTAAAAATAAAGGAAGGATTGATTGACTAGTTGGTTATGCCTTTTAGGTTAACTCATATAACTAATTAATTCATTTCAAGATGTTGAATGGCATCCTTAGGCCATTTACGTATGTCATTTTTTTAATCTACCTTGATGACATCTTAATCTTTAGAAAACATGGGATGAACATCTACACCATGTTGAACTAGTGTTTCACATTTTGTAGAAACATATTTTTTTGCTAACATGAATAAATGTTCATTTTTCATGCAAGAGATAAAATATTTGGTACACATTACACACACAAGGAGTGCATGTGTGAACCTCACCAAGATTCAAGTCATAAGGAATGGGAAACACTAAATAACTTTTCATTTGATTTAAATCATATTAGAATTAGAAAAATATACAAGAGATTTGTGTTTAATTTTTATCTTTGAACCAAACTTCCAAAGGTGGAACCAAATAAAGTTTCATTTAGTTAGCTACACAATAAAGATAATTCGATGAAATAAATTTTAGACTCTATTTTGTATTAATACTTATGTTACTTGACTATAAGTTTGTAAGATCATCCAATTCATTCAGTAATAAAATTGACTATCAAAAATGGGTATTGACAACACAAGTCCTAATAAAGAGTTGTTTTCTATTATAATGGATTAAATAACATATGATTGGAATCAAAGATATCTTTAGATTATATACTTATGTTGGATGATGAGGTAGCAATTAGGGATGGTAAGGTATGGTGAGGGTCAATGATGGAGTGATGAAGGATGGTGAGGGTCAATGAGGGAGTGATTAGTGATGATGAGGGATGAAGAAATATTTATTAGGTATTATGATGGATTAGAAGTTAGTGATTAGGTATGATTAGGGATGATGATAATCAATGAAAGAGTGATTAGGGATGATAAGACTGAGTGATTAGAGATATTGAGAGATAATTAAAGTCAATGAAGGAATGATTAGGGATGAAGAGGGATGTGGAGGGAGTGAATAGGGATGAGGAAGGGATTAGGTATGATGAGGGATGAGAAAAGAGTCATTAGGGATGATTAAGGATAGGGAGGGAGTGATTAGGGATGATGAGTGATAGTGAGGGTCAATGGAGGAGTGATTATGGATGATAATGGAGTGATTAGAGATGACTAGGAATAGTGAGGGTCAATGAGGGAGTAATTAGGGATAGTGAATATTGATGAGAGAGTGATTACGAGTAACAAGGGATGAGTATGAAGTGATCAAGGATGAAGGAGGGATGATGATCAAGTAAAAGTAACATGTAAAGTGGTTGTTCAATGTGTGTAAGTCATTAATGTGACCTATGTTACCCTAATAACACTAGTTTGCATCAATTTAAAAGTAAGTGATTTGAAAACTTCAATTTTGACAAACCTAAGACTCTTAGAAATGTTATGAATCAATTCAAAAGGCACAAAAACCTTAAAAATGGCTATATGTTTACCAAAAATGGATATTAATTACAAAATTTATATCCTAAAATCCCTAGGTTTAATACTTATACCTTGAAAATGCCTAAGTACTAGCCTAATTGGATTTTGAAAAACTATTTTCCACATTGTAATGCATTCAACTATGAGACCAATTCTATCAGATGTTGAGAGATCCTAATTTCTTAAATTTACTAAAATAAATTTAAAGTTGTTGTTTTCAAAATTAGCTACGCTCATTTTGTGAACAACCCCTACAAAACTTATCCATTTCATAATCTACACTCTAATTTTATTGATTGAGACAAGATTATCCTTATCTCAAGTGAAGTTGTCTGACATTCTAGGAAAGTTTACGACATTCCCTCATCACAATTTCTCAAAAATCATGAAACTTGTTGTAGTCATAAACTGATCAAAATGGTAATTTTGATCATTTTGAAGGTGTTAGGGAATTTTGATTTTGCTTATGTAAGGTTGGCAATTTTTTATACTTTTACATGGTTTTTGTTTTTCAACATGCACGAGCCACACTTTTTACCGCCATTACATGTTCTTGTTACTGGCACATGTCAGGTCGACTGAATTCACCACCTGAGCAAGATCTTCAAGATCTTGAACTTTGAGTGGCATTAATGGCCACTTGTGTTGAGTATTAAAAAATTATTTTGGAGCTTTTAAATGCATTTCTTTTTGTCATTTATTTTATTAGAGTTTCCTCAACCCCTTTTCATAATCACTCAACCATGGTGATTGAGGAAGATTTCAAATTTTCTTTTGCCAAGCTTAGGGTTTCAAACTCACTAGGTAAGTTGTTTTCAACTTCTAGGGTTTCATTTTTTGAGTGATATATGCTATAGATTAATATTTTCATTTTACTTTGTCAAACCCTTGTTATTTTATATGTTTGTGTCCTAGATTTTTTATCTTTAGTGGGCCAAATCAGTGAAATCTGCCAACCTTCATTTGTGCCCTAGGTTATTGTGCATGTCATCAGTGGTTTAACCCAACCAAGGTTTACCCTCCAAATCTGGTTGAAAACCATCTAAAAAACTTTGTGATGACGGCTTTAATAAGCTGCTCTCACACTTCTTATTGTGAACAAGTCAAATGCAAAGATGACATTTTTATCACTTAAGTATTTTGAGATGTTCTTAACAGGAAGTGTAAGGGCAGAAAATTTTGCCACCCTTTCAGAGTGATATTTGAAATTTAAAAAAAAATTTTACATCTGATACCACATGTGGCATCGACAAAAATTACCGCTCAAACATTGCTCTTGTTACGTGCAGTAGCATTGAATTCCACCGCTCAAAACATCAAACTTGTATTTTCTTTGTTACTTGTAGTATCAATATAAATTGATGATCCAACATGCAATAAATGTGTAATAGTGGTGAATTTTTCCACCTATGCAAATATAATAATATCCCTCACATGCAAGGCCAGCAAATTTCACCGCCCATGCAAACATTCTCCTAAATTTTCCTAACTCTGAGATATTTTTAATTTTGTTTTTCTAAGCCCACTTTCCTCTGATTTTTTGGCCTGCTCACACTTTATCCCTTTCAATCACATCTCTATATTCATGATCATCGACATGAAATTTTCCTAGATTGCCAGTATCTTCCCTAATTTCATGATCATGACTTTTTTTTGAAGTTTCTTTTGTGGATCTTCCTTCTTCATTGAAATCCTTCTGGTAATAGCTCATTTAGATGACTAAGTTGTCTCTGAAGAAGTTGAAAGTGATGAAGTAAAAATATCAAGGTGTTTTTCCAATCACCTCAGTTACTTCTAATGTTGATGACATTAGAGATACAGAGATTGGCCATGTGGACATGGCTGAGTTTGTGGAGAGAACCAAGTCAAGCAATTCCAACTCTGAAATGAAGAAGATAATTGATAGTAACATTCATTTGGTATCTTCTTTCTCAGTGGTAGCTCACAACATGGAATTTGTTTTTCAGTGTGCTTAGTTTTATAACAAAGATACTAGGGATGTGATGGATGCTAGTGGCAATGTGATAATCAAACTAGATCCCAAATTCATTGATAAGGTGTTTATGTGCCCTCCTACTATAGAAGTGATAAAGCTTGATTTTGTTGAAGCACATAAAGAGTATGAAAAAAATCTTGAAAAGGCAAAGAAGGTAATCAATAATAAATGGCTCAAGATGTCAAGGTCAAATTTGTCAAGGTGGCCACAGAGTATTCCTAGAAGTGACTTTATAGAAGAAGTTGGTGATCTGATAACTCTTCTCATTAGGATAAGAGGTTTGTCCTCTTCCTCATAGTTTCATGAATGGATGTATCCTTTCGTCAAGGTAATACTCCAAGGCAAACAAACCATCATCTGGGGAGAACAAATCAGCAATGATTTGCATGAACAATTGACAAAGGTATCCACTACCTTCAAGTTCTACATGACTTTGTATCTGGTGTATATTTCAGCTTGAATGAGAATATTTCTAGGTCTAACATCAGAAGGAGATAGGAGAGTAATCCATGTGTATCAATACTATTCTCAATTAACATTGAAGGGTTTTATTCATTATTTCAAGAGAGAAAAATGATGCTTGCTTTGCAGTATTCTTATGTCTTTTTTATCCTCAAATAGAATAAAGAAGAGTGTCAGATGAGGCTTGGATAGTGTTAAATGATTTTGGATGCATGTTCTTATAGTTTCTTTTTTTCTCATACCTGAGGGTTGGCTTTTTCCAAGGTCATCCTTATATGCTTCCAAGATTCCCCTTAGATAAACTGGTCTTAATGGAGTTATGCAGATAAATGATCATCATGCATAATAAATAGATGGAGCTCAAGAAGCCCAGTTTTAGGTTCCTAATTAAAATTGGTAGGTATTTAGTATTAACTGTTGTGAAGGCTAGGGTCATGGAAATTGAGATGCAACTTGTAACTATGAATCAATTTAAGAGAAGACCAAATTTTGACTATAGGGGCATGAAAGACATAATCAAGAGTAAAACCCAATTCCATGAACCTATGATTGAAGATGTTTAGGTAGATTTGAGAATAGAAGAAGATGTGAGGAAGTTGGACTACAACAGGTTATCTCTTGAGCAGATTGAATATCTGGGACTTGTTGATATCCCTAAGGATCTAGTGGATGATGGAAAGTTGATTAATGACAAATATGATATTTAATATGTTGCTAATTCCCCTCTCCCTCAAAACTAATGGTCCCAAAAAGAGCTGACACCAATAATTGGCTAGCAAACAAGGGAATTGCCTTGAAAGAATTCCTCATAGGTTTAAAAATTGAGATTCAAGAGGGAACAAGAAGAAATGTGGAGAATAAGATGAAGAACAAAAGTGATGTTCCTTCTTATTTCAAGCCACATAAGCCTAAGAGCATATTTGTCATGAAGAAGTCAAAAGTTCTGGAAAAAGAGTCTGAAATAGAAGATATGGAAGTTGAGAATCAGAGCACTAAAGAACTAGTGATGGAAGAGATGGAGATTGAAGATAGGCCTAAAAATAAACAAGAGGAGGAAACTTTTCCCCCATAATATAATGTACAATAAGAAATTGGAGTCTCTTCTCCCCTGCCCAACACACCTGTTGCAGCTCTTTTATCTATTTCTCCTATTAATATTCCCTCTTCTAAATCTCCCTCTCCTTATAAAATAATTTTTGACAACCCTCAAAACACTTTTGAGAATGTTCTCTATTCCTCAGGGTCTATTCCTAATTTGTGCTCCTCATCTTTTGATATTGGAGATACTTCTATTTTTGATCACTTTGTAAAAGGTGTAGTTTTTACTAACACTCTACCTATTATTTGCATTACCAATGTAAGTGTAGTTCCAATGACACCAACAATGGGGATAGACCCTAATGTGAGTACTTCTATGCTTCCACCATGGTTGTCAGCTTATACACCAAAAATAAAGAAACAATTTATCTCCCCAGATGACTTTGATTTTAATAAGCTAGTGCCTATAAAAGGCATGACCTCGAAGAAGCCAAAGATTCTTTCAAAAATACTTAGGGACAAGGGACACAAATTCATGTAGATTGTAAGACATCCACAGGATACAACCATTGAAAATGTTGATATGAATGATTACTCTATCTCTAGAGTTGAATTAGGAAAGATAACTCATGAAAGTGACAAGAATGATATGTAGTCAACCATGGACATCCTAATTCAGAATTGTGGTAGGGAGACAGAAATGAAAGATCACTACAAAGCGATGATGGAATAGTTGACTGCGGTCATAAGGAAAATCACTTTTAGTTCAAAATTAGTAAATCTTAAGGCCATTTTTATAGAAGACCCCATCATTCAGAAAGTAGAAAAGACTCATCTCAAAGGAAAAGTACTTGAAGAGTACTTAGATAGGATGCATGCACAAGGAATTTCCCTACTTATAGAGATATCTGAGAAGACATGTTAAATGAGGAAATTAAGAGCAAAACTTGATGATCTCATTGATGTTGTTTCTCATGATATTGAGAGTATAGAAAAAAATCATGATAAATGGGTGGAGATGAGAAAACTAAAAATAAGCACTCTAATATCAATTGGCATCATTCCTGATAGGGATTCTTATACTGAAACTAAAGAAGCATTGACATATAGGAGCCATGTGCTTAAATATTTGATCGATGACCTTGAAACTGCAAGGAAACTTAATGAACAAAGTGATGTCAGTCTTTTGCATAAATTGGAAGAGCTACCTTGCAAGCTTGCATCACAAGATAACCAATTTCTCTCGATAGAAGAAATGATTTGGGAATTTAAAGATATGTTCCAAAAATAATTTGAAGATAAAACATTTTCAACAGCCTCTGTGGACAATATTCTGGATAATCAGTTAACTTTGGATAATTTGAAAACCAAGTTAACTAGTCATCCAAAATCAGTCACCACAGTAAGAGATGCCATAGTTAGAGCCAAGATGATTTTTAAGAACACTGTTAGTCTAGACAGTATCGAGATACAAGTAGCTTTCACTATGTATGATGGACACATGATGAAAGATAGTGATACGAATTGAAGCAGTATTTTTTTCCCTTAGTTTATTTTCCATTTTTTAGATGTAATTTTGAAACAACTTTGGACATTTTTACATGTACTTTTTTTCATATGTAATTACATTTAAAAAATAGGTAGTCTCAAGTCAATAAGGACTCCTATTTTTGAATAGGTCAAAGTAGTTAGGTTTTTCCTAAATTTTCTCAAGGCCTCTCCCTATAAATAAAGAGGGCCTCTATTATAATGATCTATCTTTTAGTTATTGAAATGAAACTTTGCCAAATTTAAGAGCATTTTGAGACTTTGAGTTCAAATTGTAAGTCAAATTTTATCAAGTGAATGAGAAAGAAAGTGATATTTCAAACTTTGTGTTGAAATAAATTTTGTTGTATTAGAAATTTTTCTTATGTCCTTTTCCTAATATGATCTTATCTATTTGATTAAATAGTAGTGTGAGTGAAAATAATTTGGGAGATGTTCTAAAGTTGATTTTGGAGACTTTGTGATACAATAATTATCTTTAGTTTGCGATTTGGTGATTTAAAAGTAAAGGATATTGGAAAGGCTTTGAACTACTATTATCTTTTGTGATCATTTATTTTGTTATAGTTTTTGGTGAAGACTTTGGGCTAGACCTCATTCTACTATGTTCTAAGTTATGAATCAGCAAAAGAAACAACGATAGACTTTATGCTCTCATGGGTTTCTTAGTTTTTAAATTAATATCAAGAAAGTGTTCTTTTATTTTGTAAACATCATTTCTGAAAATAGAGAAATGAATGATATGGTCACACCCCTGAATTAGTATTTAGTTTAAATTAGTTTGTGATAGTTTATAGGGAACCTCCCCTTGCTGAGAGGAAAGATTTATCTCATTACACTGTGGCTGATATAACCATTTTGCCTTCAGTTAGTTGAATACAAAATATTCACCCAACAAAATTATAAGTTTTCATTTATATTGTTACATTTATTTTTGTATACAAGTTTACATTTATATTTTTACATTTATTTTCTTATACTTAACATTTAAAGTAGTAAAAATAAGCTTATGGCCAAATTTGGCTTCACATGCAACTCCCACATGCTCACGGAGATGGTTTTGGTCTTATGAAAAAGAAATACGTACATGTTATATAATGTGTATGCATTTTATAATACACTATATCATGTGTATGCGTTATTTTAATTTACAATAATGTGTACGTGTTATTTGAATTTGAATTTAAAACTGAGCCTTTAGGCTCATAAATGGCTTGGATTTCTAATCCAAAGGCTTGTGATTATACATCTATAGATGAGACCAAGAGTTTTGAGAAAAATGAATAAATTTCAACTTCAATCACCAAATATGCTATGGATTTCAACATCAAAATTTGAAAAATTATTACCGTCACAACGAGCATGTTTTCCTCTTTCTAAATAAATGCTTTTTATAATTTTTGGGAAATTTTAAGGGTTCAAACTATATTTATTTCTAGATACACCTTTTTTAGGCCACTACATGTCACACCTATACATGCCTATTCATGTTTATCTAATTTGTTTTTCATTGATCCTATTGCAAAAAAAATCATATGGTAACAAACTAGGTCTAATTCTACACACATTCAAAAAAAATCAATTGTCATTTTTTTTGAGGTAGTTAGGGTGGTCCACACGACCGGCTATCCATTTTTTTATCAATTTTTAGGATCTACTTAATTGCAAAATTAATCAAAAAAATATTAAAAAAAGTTGATAACACACTAGAAGATCTTATCTAAATATTCATCAAAGGGTTTCAAACAATATTTAATATGTTCAAAAAAGGGTGGGCCGTACAACCATCTATCTACTATGTTTTCTAAAAAAAATAGGATGTCCTCTTAAAATTTTACATGTTTGACCTATATATACTTAACCATTTTTCAGAAAAAAAATAGTTTTTTCGAAACTAGACTCTAAATGCTACAATTCATGTTTTTATACCATCTTCAAATTTTGAGTGTAAACATCTCAAATTATCTACAAAAGTTCACATTTATAAAATTTAATAAAATCATGTCCACGGGTAGGCCCTTTTTTATCCCCCAATTTGGTGCACTTACCTTGTTGGCTATTCTAGCCACCCTTGGTCTCTTGATACTTGACATGCTTGGAGGGGGGCATTTTTTACCAAAATCAGCTGAGAATAGTCCTTGTAAGCACCTTAATGATGATTTTTCAAACCAAATACTTGTATGTTAAAGTCATTAATAGTTTCATTGAACATGTTGCTTCATTAACTGATGTTAACAGGCATATTCTAAGGTCATGAATTGTTGTTCATCCTTGTAAGTAGTCTATTTGTATGATTTTTAATGTATGAATGTGAGTTAAGGTTTTAGATAAGGTTTCCAATATTTTCAAGCCTCTTTTCATGTTTAAAAATACCCAAACTAATCCCTAATAAATAATCCTATAAGAAGGCTTAATATATCAGTCCTAAAGTCATGATGGCCTAACAAAGACCCATTTGATAGTTGGAGATGTGAACTAATTTTAAGGGACAAGTGCATCTAATAGGAGTCCAAATTCATTTATGAACACCTTGCTAATCTTGTAGAGGTATCCTTTATTGTGCCCAAGGTCATGAATAAAGCAAAAGACCCTAAAAGTGCTTATGAGGTTATAAAAGGTCAAGAGGTCCCAGTTGAGGTCATTATAGTCATTTTAAAGAAGTGAGGAATTTTAAAGTTTTAAAGAGTCATTATTTGATATTTGAATACCCTCCTCCAACTCTCCCATCCATATAAATGGTCAAAAGGGCATTGAAATTAGTGGTTTCCCTCCATTCTTATCCTTAGTCACACCAATGTGAGGAGAGTGCACGTGATCATCATAAAATTGTTACTCTAACTTCAAGAATGATCATGGTATCTTCATTATTTCAAGAGTTTTTTTGTAGATATATTAAATAAATCTTCAAATATAACCCACTAAAGTCAAGGCTTCATGATGTTTTCAAGGCCTATAGCTCAAAGTATGAAGTTTCAATAATTCTTTGTAGGTTTCCTTGAGTCACAATGGAGAGACACCATGATTTTGAAGGGGTTTATGGTCTCAAAATCATGTGCAAGTTATTCAATAAATATTAGGTCCACTCATGGAAGAAATGATAGGTTACAAAGAGTATCACAAGGAAAGAAATCTTGAAAACAAGCCGTGAGTGAAAGTTATAGGCCCAGAGATTGCAAGTTTTAGCTTGTATGACCATGATTACAGGGGTGTAACAACTTCATGCATGGAATCATGATCATAAACCCTTGTTCAATCAACTACAAGCTGTACCAAGCCTCCTTGATGCCTTAACATGCAAAATAAAACATGAAATCTCTCAAACATGAAGGTTTTGAAGAGGTTGCAGGTTTTTATAAGGTTCTTTTGAGAGTTGTAGGTCCACCAATGATCTTCAAAACACATGATAAAATTCAAGTGAGGTCCCTCTCATCATTTTCAAACTTTCATATGCCTTTAAGAAAGAAAAAAATGCCCATAAACCTTGTAATATGTAAAACCCAGTTTAAAACCTTACTTGTAGGCATTTACAAGTAGATTCATGGATGAGCAATCTCTATTCAAGATTTCCATAAATTGGTGCAGCCATTGGAGGGAATATAGGATGTCTTGAAGGACCATCTACAAGTTTTTAGAGGTAACAAGAAGAAAACATGACTATGAACAATCTTTAACAATCCTAAACCAACTTGAAGATAGACCGAGAGAAGCACAATTTGAGGTTTGTACGCACTTCTCCAAATGCATGGCAAGAAATGGATAATGAGGATGTTATGAGGTTTATTTGGCACCATCTCAAGGCATCAAACTAGATTAAGAAGCTTGTAATCACATCAAATGGTCAAGAGATTACAGGTAGCTACTAAACCTTTGTAGAACCCTAAGAACCTATAGGTGTAATTTTTAAGCATTTTGGGGCTTAAGAGGGTAAAAAACATGAAGGTTGAATTATGTATAATATATAATCATGTTCATGGAAAGGACTATTAGTTTTCATTATGCAATGTTCAAGGCAAATACCCCTCCAAACCTTCAAGACTATTTAAAGTGTTACAAACAGTTGTAAGCATGTGCAAAGCTTTCCTAACAAAAAATTCTTGCAGGTCTCCCTAATAAGTTCCAAGATTGATGAATATATGGAATCAAGGTCCAAGATACAAGGTTTTAATGAAGATAAACATGTCACAAAATCCAGTTTGCAGGCTTGTTGAAGGAAAAATAGGATCTTCAAATTAAGGTTTTACAATCAAGAGAAGCAAGAGATTGAAATACATCTTTAAGATATTATAGTTAGATTCAAAAGGTTATTCACCTCTGTAACTAGAGTCTCAAACCTCATACAATATCTTGAAAATCTATAATACCAATCATAAAAGTTACAGGCCTGAACTGAGAGAAATAAGATCATAGGCTTTGAAGTACTAATTGAAATCCAAGGTTTTATATGGAAGTACAAAATTGAATAAGATCTTCATGGTGATTGAGGAAGGAAATGTGATCTTTGGACTTAATAAATCCTAGGACAAGCCTAAAAAACATGCTTGAGGTAAGCAAGGTTCTAGAAGTGATCAAGAGTAGTTGTCAAGATTGCATGAGGTTTCAAGTTTGAGGAAGCCCTCTATAAGCCTGTAGGTATGGAAGTGGTTGTCAACCTATTTATAGGATTCTTCCCTCTTATTTTAAGTCTTGGAAGTATCTTAAAGGACCCTATAAATCCATAGTGCCAATCCTATGCCAAATTCTTGAGGTTTCATGAAGAATGCAAGCTTACAAACATTCAAGTAGAGCTCATGAAAGTTTAGGTCTTCAAAAGAGGAGAAGCAAACATGTAGTCATGGTCCAAAAGGCTTTCAATATTTTAAAACTCAAGTTAAAAACCATCTAATAGTATCCACTAGTGACAAGGAGTAAATGAATGATTTGGTGATGAAAATTGCAGGCAACTTCTGAGGAATTGTCACTAGATGATATAGTCTTATAGGAATACCAATAGGTTACATGTCTTCAAGAGGCCAAAAGGAATCCATTTGAAGTATTTTAAAGTGTTCTCATTGTTTCTAGTACAAATAAGGTTTTTAAAATTCAAATATTCCATACTTAGGTTTGTAAATTAGGTGGGAAGTTTCAAAATTATCAAAATCCTTCATAAAGATATGGCTTGTCTCAAAAAGACCATAGGCCTCTGAAATGCTTATGAAGTCTAGAAGTAGGGTTATAATGGGTTTGATCTTGAAACATAGATTTAATATATTATTTATGTTTTTCTCCCCTCAATAAAATGATGATGACATCAAGTCTAAAATACGAAGAGGATCCAAAACATGAAAGATTATAGACATAGTTGTTAAGCATAATGTTATAATCCTATGAGGTGAGGGTATCAAATAAGAGACATACACCTACAAGTATATATTTATGATTGTAATCTCCAAGAGATATTTATTATTTGACCAAGATGAAAGTATGATCCCAATACTCTCACAAGAATTTTTAGACTAGAGTCAGGAATTTTTAAGCCAATCCAAAAGAGAATACTCCTAATGGCAGGATGGTATGACCTCAACACCACCCAAACACCTATCCACATGCTATACAGTTATGATTTAGTTACTAAATAATGCCTCCATAGTTTTAAATAAATAGGAATGAGTTTTTAATCTTATCAAACATATTTACAACCCTGCAAGGTACATCTAAAGACAACCAAGCTTCTAAGGAACAATATACAAGTTTTCAAGAGATTTCTTGGCCTATCTAATGCTTAGTGTATACAAACAATATTTTTGAACTTTAACAATTATTGATGCTTTCTCTCTTATAAGAAACCATAGAGTGTCAATCTTTCTAAGTGCATGCCTTAAAGGGTGCATCGAGAAAGGGGTGGGTAGGCCATTGGTGCTTCACAAGATTGTCATTCCATATACCACCACTTAAAGATAACATAAACCTCTCCCATTATTTTCATAAACTTTGATACCTCTCTTACACATTACTCCAAGTAATTCACCACCTCAATTATCCCTTACCTAAGCCAAAATATATTTTTTTCCACCCACCAAACATAGTCACATAAGATGACCATGTTCTTAGAAATGAGTAAATTATGGACTAAATCAGCCCAACCAACTTAGTCTAGGACCTAAATTCTTTATTTATAATTAGGTTAATTGGGTTGACTGTGTTGGCTAAAAATTTGGAAGGGTTTAGGGTTAGATCCAAATATATAAACACATCATTTTCATTAAAGTGAGATATAGATAATCATTCATTTGAACATCTAATTATCCACCATTATACTTGAGGAGTCATCAATTAGGGTTTCATACTTCTTTTAGAGAGAAGAATCTTGTCTTACGGGAAAATTATTTTCAATGCACAAGAGAAGTTGTGTAACCTAGATCTGACCTATCTTTGTTATCCTTACAAACCACAATAACCTCTTACAAAACACCATTGGCCAAGGGAGAGATTGAGGCTCGATGGGTTCATCTTCAAGGCAAGTATTCCTAAATCTTGATCCTCTTTTATCAGTAAATAGATTTACATATTTTATCTTATAAATATGTTTCTCTATCCATTCATTAGGATTACCTCTATATTGACTTGATTATAGTTATTATTTGCATGTTTACTTTCATGTTTATTATCTGCATTTATGCCACAAGCTTTGATGAGCACTAGATTAGTTTTACTTTACTTTGTCATTTACTTTCTTATAAAACCATATGACCTAGCTAGGGTTATTATGTTGTATTGATTTACTAGAGGAATTAAAACCCTATCTAGTGATATTGTGTGGTAAGAGACCCATTAGTTAGGTCTAATAGATCCATATTGGTCATGATCTATTATTTAAATGTAACAACAAGTATAATGTCGAGTGTGATTTATCTTATCTGAGCTATAATTGATTTGTATATCAACTTCACTTTCTATTGGCATACAATCTTCACCTGTACATGTTGCTCTCTTTGTAATGTATTTTGATATGATTATAAAGTAATATCTCTTATGGATAGTTAGAAAACAAGTTACAAATATATTTTTAGTTGGTTATTTTTTAATTGACTTTTAAATTCAATTTGTTAACTTATGACTTAACTTTATAATTATGAACTTTAAATAAATAATAATAGATCAATGTTTAACCCTTAATTAGATATCAATATTTGGGTATATAGGTTTAAAGGGGTAGAGACAACTTATGGCAAAAGGAAGATAAACTATCTCTAAAGCATGCCAATTGGGTGTTAAACTCAGATATAAACATATGTTAAATCCTTAAACTGAGATAGACTAAAATAGTGAGTATAATTATTATAGATATGGAGATGAAAAATAAGTAATATACTTATCTTTTTTGATGTTAATGCAATTCTAGATCTAGAACAGATAGAAAATAGATTTGAAGGAGATTATGGAACAATAATTATATTCTAATTTGAGTGCTTCTAGAATTGTAGACACTAGCATCAGCCCTAGATAGTTATGGTGATGCTACTACCAGAACTTGATGCAGGTGTCCTATATGGAATAATTGTTGGAAAATGAAGTGAACACCTAGATGATTCCAATTTTTGTATTTTCCTTCATTCTAGTGCATTCAAATTTATGCCATGGATTATCATTTCTCATAAATTTACAAAACCCTAGTTATTCATCTTCATAGTGATCTTAGGGAAAAAATAGGTTAGTGAGAACATAATGTCGAGCTAACCCTAAAGACCCCTCTATCAATGAACATTGCCTACATAGATAATACTCTGAAGAGGGCCTCAAACTGATGTAGTTCTCTCCTATGTGTTGTATTATGTGTGAATCATGTAATAGTGTAAAGCGAGTACAATAGTGACCTAGCTTGTAACATGAAAAATTAGGCTCTTAGATTGATCCTTTATTAATTCAGACATGTGTATGTGTTGTCCCTATGATGATATGTAAATAGGAGAAAATAGGGAATCTTTACTTTATCAAATGCTTGATTGAATGATTTGTTAAATTGTCTTAGGTATTATATAGGTGAGGAATGAATGAGGGTTGATCTTTTATTTATATCAATCCCTTTAGAGAAGTAACTCATATGAAATCACTTAAGCTGACCATTAGGATACGTTTCATTTGAAAATTAGATAACTTTATGGTACTGGACACTTGCATCAGTGTAGGACACTAGTATTGATATAGGTGTCTATCCTAAATGCTAGTGTCTAAGGAGCAGTAAAGTAGGTAGATACTCAGAACTTGAAAATATGGAAGATAAGTAGGTTTTAAGCATTCTAGGCAAGATATAAGGTATGGTTTATCAAGATAAGATTAGTCAAACTAAGAGATAGGCTAAGGGACACAAGATAGAGTAGATGTGAAACTTCAAAAAGTGGGAAAGATCCAAAACTAAGAGTAATAGCCAAGGTCTGAGTTTGCCAAGCATATAAGACTAAGATGATGTATAATCCATAAAATAGTGTCTATATTTTTTCCACTTTAATCTAGTGCATATATCTAAGGGGTGTGTGTGTGTGTGTGTGTGTGTGTGTGTGTGTGTGTGTGTGTGTGTGTGTGTGTGTGTGTGTGTGTGTGTGTGTGTGTGTGAGAGAGAGAGAGAGAGAGAGAGAGAATCGCTAAAGTGCATTGAAAGAGGCGCCAGTGACCATCAAAAGTAAAAAAACACTCCAATAAATCCTAATTTAGAAAAATAATCAATAAGGACATAAACGTACCAAGTCATGCAATTTAATTACTAATAAATGCTTAAGGGCCATTTTTTCCACTTTAATCTAGTGCATATATCTAAGGTGTGTGTGTGTGTGTGTGTGTGTGTGTGTGTGTGTGTGTGTGTGTGTGTGTGTGTGTGTGTGTGTGTGTGTGTGTGTGTGAGTGAGAGAGAGAGAGAGGGGGGGCACATACCCTCAAAATTGGATAAAAAGTGAGTTTTCACTAGCCTATTTAATTCATGTGGGCTTAGTTGGGTGTTGTATGAGAATTTTAGTATAAAATCACTATTCACCAAGTATTATTCATTGATATTATTCATGTGTCACTATTCATGGTGATGTGCCATGGTATTGAGGTGGCATAGTGATGAGGTGTCATAGTGGTGAGACGGATTTAGAGTGATGCGGCATGGGCCACAAGAGAATATAAGGCATGTGAAAGAGTGGGGTAATAAAAGATAAGTTTTTTGTCTTTTGCAAGTCACATGTTTTCCTTTTGTAGGATAAAGACATGGATGAATAGTTTGGACACCGCCCTTAGTTGGAATAATGTTTTGGTATGATGAGGAAGTCAAAATTTGATTGAATATTGTCTTAGAATCTCATGTGCATATGGGGAAGAAGACAAGAGGGATATTATTCCAGATTGGCATGTGGAAGTGGGATGCCATTATTGGGGTCACATGGAAGGTGGGAGACAAAGAAAAATAAGGATAAATCAAGTGATTCCACTTTTTCCTATTGGCATATGAGGGCAAGCATCACACTTTGCTCACATGTGTGAAGGTGGGGAACCAAAGTTGGAGTCACATGGGTAACTAATGTTGTCTCCATCCTTTTTTACTATCTTGCACAACAAGATAACACCTCACTTAGAGTTACTATGTCCACATGGAGTGTGGTGCCATTCTCCTCTCTCTCCTCATAGTATTTCTCCTCTCCTCTCTTCATTATAAATTCTATATAGAGAGAGATTATCCTTTGTAAATATATGTTGAATATTATGAAAACCCCCCTTTGTAAGGTTGAAACTTGTGTTCACTCTTTCATTTCTTCTTTGGATGAAAACCAAATGAAGTAAGAAATCTCTAAGGATAAAAATCCTCTCAGGTTTACTAGTTTTGGTGCTGCAAGATTGCTTCCAAGTTGGTTAAGGTAATTCCATCCAGGAATTACAGTTGTGCTTCAAAGTTTTGATCACATTGTGATCATATTTTGTAAGTTGTTTGTCATTTTAATTTAATATTTTGTAAGTGTGAAGATTTAATATATGAGTTATTATATTTCAGAGCTTATATTAGATTTGAGCATTAGTGTTGAGTTTAGATTGTTATAGTTGGGGTTTTATATATTTGAGTGTGTTTAATAAATATCCCACTCAAGGATATTTCAGTGGTATCAGAGTTTAAGTTTATTTTCATATTTGAGTTTGGATTGTTATAGTTTGAGTGTATTTAAAATATCCCATTTGGGAATATTTTAGTGTTATCATAGCTTAAGTGTTGAGTGTTGGATTTGATAATATTAGGAATTTTTAGTAAATATCTTGAAAAGGGATATTTCAAATTAAAACTATATATATTTTTAAAGTTTTAACAATGAACTGAAACCAATTTTAAATAAAACATATTCAAATAAAAATAACAAAATGAAAGTCCACATTAGAACATGATGTTCATAAGATTGGTTACGCATAGATGATTTATTGGTATGGAAAGGCCAAAATTGAATATATACATTAATCAAAACTATAAAAATTTGTATTAGTTCAAGTGCTACACTAAAAATTAAGACCCAAAGTTTGTACATCTCAAGTAAAGAAAGTTCATTTTTATTGTACTTTTCAAAACAAAATGATTAAATAAATATTCTTATTCTTAGTTTGAATAATTATAACAATTTCATTGAGAAAACTATGAAGAATAAGAAAATAAGTGTATAGAGAAACTTACAAGTAAGGAAAAAGACATAAGCATTAGGCTCATTTTCAAAGTATCTAAAGAAAAGTTCGGAAGAATAAATGTGTCAACTACATTTTTGAAACAAATATAATTATTGTCATAAGAAATATTGTAAAATAAAAAAATGTGAGACTTGATGTTCATAGTAAATGGAAAAATATGATATATTTTTTTTCAACAAACAAATTGTAGAAAGCCCCTTTTTATTGTACTTTTCAAAATAAAGTGAATTAAAAAAAAATTCTTATGCTTAGCTTGATTTTAATAATTTCATTGGGAAAATTATGTAGGACAAAAAAATAAGTGTATAGAGAAACCTATAAGTAAAAAATATACATAAGCATTAGGTTCGTTTTCAAAGTATCCAAAGAAAAGTTCAGAAAGTGAAATATGTCGATTATATTTTTGAAATAAAGATGCTTATTGTCATAAGAAATATTGTAAAATAAAAAAATGTGAATCTTGATGTTCATAGTAAATGGAAAAATATGAGATTTATTTTTTCCGCAAACAAATTGTAGAAAGCCCCTTTTTATTTTACTTTTCAAAATAAAATGAATAAACAAATATTATTTTGCTTAATTTGAATGATTATAACAATTTCATAGAGAAAACTATGCAGGGACAAGAAAATAAGTGTATAGAGAAACATACTCGAGTAAGAAAAAAGACATAAGCATTAGGCTCATTTTCAAAGGATCCAAAGAAAAGTTAAGAAGGAGAAATGTTTCAACTATATTTTTTAAACAAAGATGCTTATTGCCATAAGAAACATTGTAAAATTAAAAAACATATGTCTTGATGTTCATGGTAAATGAAAAAATATAGGATTTGTTTCCAAAAAAAAATTGTAGAAAGCATCTTTTTATTGTAATTTTTAAAATAAAATGAATAAAAAAATATTCTTGTGCTTAATTTGAATGATAGCAACAATTTTATTGGGAAAACCATGCCGGAACAAAAAATGTATAAAAAATATTGCAAGTAAGAAAAAAATATATAAGCATTAGGCTCATTTTCAAAGTATCCAAAGAAACGTTTAAAAGAAGAAATGTGTCCATTGCATATTTGAAAAAAAGATGTTATTTCCATACAAAATATTGTAAAATTAAGAAATGTAAGTCTTGATGTCCATAGTAAATGGAAAATTATGAGATTTTTTTTTCCACAGACAAATTGTAGAAAGCCTTTTTTTATTGCACTTTTCAAAATAAAGTGAATAAAAAAATATTCTTATGCTTAGTTTGAATGATTGTAACAATTTCATTGGGAAAAATATGCATGAACAAGAAAATAAATGTATAGATAAATTTGCACGTAAGGAAAAAGATATAAGCATTAGGCTCATTTTCAAAGTATCCAAAGAAAGAGAAATCTATCAATTGCATTTTTGAAACAAAGATGTTTATCAACATAAGAAATATTGTAAAATAAAAAAATGAGGTAGTAAATGGAAAAATATGGGATTTGGAAGCATGTTCTCCACACTTACACAATTTATTTTGTTAATTAATATTTATAATAATATAATTTTACAACAATCAAATTGAATGTGAAGAATTAAAAATAAAAATTACCCTCTTCCTTCTATCATTTCCCATTTCAATCTCAATGCATCCATTTTTCTATACTTTGGAGTCAACTTAAATATGAATGAATTTATTCTTTAGACTTGCATCCATTTTTCTATACTTTGGAGTCAACTTAAATATGAATGAATTTATTCTTTAGACTTAAATAAAGGTAAATTTAATCTTTTTACTTTTTTCCTCCTCTTCCTCCTCTATATTTTTATTACGAAAAAAAATTATATTAATTTTTGTATATTTAATTGATATTTGAGTTCAAAAAATTTAGTAATATTGAATTAATTGACATTTACATTTTTTTTTACAATAAAGAATTCCTCATAACATTATTTATAAATTATAACCATATAACTATAATTTATAGATCATATTTTGTATATTTACATATACATTATTTATAAATATATTATTAAATATATAAAAATACAAAACTATTATATATATTCTATTTACATTAAAATTTAATTAGTGTTAGATTGAATGAAAGTATTTTACAAACTATTCTCAGTATAAATCTTCCACTTTCACCATTGCTTAATTAGTCAAGTACAGCTAGTTTGGTGTACAGCTAGGCAATGATTAAAATACAGCTACCAAAATGATTTCAAATTCGTAATAGTTTCACATGAAAAAGCATCGAAGATAGACCCTTCCTCACTCACAGACTTTAAGACTCTCTCTTGCTTGAGTTTCTTGGTTATTTACTGTGTTTCTGCATAGAACCATTCATAAGGCATAGTCTGATGTAACCATTTGCTGAAAGACATGGCTATAGAGTAATTACGCCACATTCTATGTCATGACATTATTTCTACCTACCCTCCCAAAACACTCGCAATATTATCCTCGTCCTCTTCTGCTCATGGTCTTGGCACTTCAATATGCTCTACACAGGCCTCTGATCTGTTGGATTGTATTTCATTTGGGCCACACTGAACTATATGGGATTCTTTCTTTGTTGAGAAGGCAATGCCTGCAAGTGGGACAGGAGGAGTGAGAAAGAAGCCATTTGTCCACACATTCCATGTGGAAGCTGTGCTTGCACTTGGGCAACATTCTCACCCTTTCACCTTCCAAGAAATCTGCCAAACAGACAGGGCACTCTGCCAAATTTGGCTCTGTTCTCAGTTTGCTGTAGACAAAAGAGGGAAGTGCGTTTAGAGCTTTTTCCTTCAATCCGGTATTTGCTAGCCTGGTAGCCATACGGCGCTCATGTGACCTCCAGATGTAACGCCAGGGGAGTATTGAAATGAGGCCTAGGATAGAAATGAGCGCGCAAAATAATGCAAGAAACACCACGATCCTATTTTCAGGGATGTAAATTATATTAATATTTGTCTGCTCTCTTTGGTTTGACAAGGCGAGTGGAGAAGACGCATATGTATCAGTTACAGCTTCAAATAAAAAATTTCTCCCCATGTTAAATCCTAAGGCATACCCTTCCTAACAAAATATATATCCAGAGACTGATTCTTATCACCGCTGGATAATAAGGCCGAGGCTAATAAAGGCTTTGGGGGCAATGCAGGATGCAGAGTTATGAACCTAATCATACTCTGTAGTCTGGGGAATCCAAGAAAGAGCCTTACCTAGTTTTATACGACCAAGTTACTGCGCAGTATTTGCTTTTACACACATTTGTGAACTGTACGGCGCACTAGCTGTAGTCGACTCGCTCACATGATGAAGATAAGAAATTAGGATAAGGACGAACAGTCGAAATAAGACATAAACGATTAAAATGGGTGTTTACCCAGCCCCCATTAACAAGTGCGATAAGACCAGCTTAGATAGTAACATCACTTGCGGCGACAGCGATGAAATATAGCCTTCACCAATTTAAATTGTATAGTGGGTGTGTTCTAATCAGCGTTCACAAATTAGCGGGGTCACATTCTTGATAAATCATAAAATTTATATAAAAAAATTATGATAGATTTTTTAACTAAAATTAATAAATTTGTCCAATCTAAAAAATTATTAATATCTTCCAGTCACTTTTAATTTTAAGGATTAAAAACAAATTTATTATATTATCTATCATTTTTGGGTGTTGTCCGTTGTAACAGGTTTCTTTAATACAAACGGAGTGTTCACATTCATTCAACGTTATCATATGTATATTAAAAGGGTGGATCCATGGAAGGGGTAACTGTGATTATTTCGCAATTACAGGGAGTTCTTTGCAATTTAAATTTTTTTTAACTGTAAAAAATTTAATATTTTCCTTAAAAATAAGACCAACGATTGTAAATGAAATATATTTTTAGAGATAGGGAGACGCTGGAGGCAAGAATTTGCAGCGCTCACAAAGGGCACAAAAAAAGTATTTTACAGAAAATTAAAATTTATGTTATAATTATTTTTTATATTCAAACCTCCTAAATTTCATGTGCATGAAAAGTCTTTGCAATTTTAAGAATGTATGGGACCCCTTCACTGCGTAATTTCTCTTAAAAAATCTCAGCAGTACCCACTAAATTTTTTTGCAGTTGCAGTACCATGGTCCAATTTTTTTTGCAGTGGCAATACCATGAGACCAAAGGATTTTTTAGGAGAAATTATGCACTAAAGCAGTTCCATGGATTTTTAAAATTGCAAAGATTTTCCATGCACATAAAATTTAGGAGGTTTGAATATAAAAAAATTATAGCATAAATTTTTATTCGATATAAATTATTTTTTTTGTGTCTAAATTTTTTTTTCAGATGTTATAAATTCATACCTACAAAATTTTCCTATCTCTGAAAATATCTTTTATTTGTAATTGCTGCTTCTATTTTTAAATAAAATATTAAATTTTTTGTAATTAAAAAAATTTAAAATTGTATAAAAACATTTATAACTGTAAAATTATTATAATTACCTCCTCCATAAAACCACCCTCTAAAACTTAGTAAATAATGTTTTAGTCGTTGTGTGAGAAAGATCCACTGATTTTTTTTTGGAGGTGACCTAACTAATATTTAGTTCGCATGTTATTTGAAGGACCGACCAAAGCAATAATAAAGCCCAGTCCCGCAATGTAAATCAAACGCGGGAACTTTCCACTATCACCCATAATTTAAATAATGTCAAACAAACATGTTTTCTTTAGCTTTAAAATTCTACCACTATCATCATTTTTCAAGTGAAATGATTACCAAATTCCACGCTTTTTAAAAGAATACCTAATGCTCCTTTCGTGTGGAAGTGAGAGGCAATATATGTATTTTAATTTACAATCGTGCCTAATCCTCCCCTTATCCATCATCGATGGAACTTTGAAACTTATAAATGATAAAGCCCTTAGAAAAAAATGTTCACTTTTGAAGTCTATTTTAATTAAAATTCGAGTGGTATTTTACCTTCATTTATATTTAGAATTGAAATTATATTTTATTATTTAATTTAAAAATAAAATAAAATAATAGTTAATGAATTGTAGGTAAATTGGTTAAGTACATTTGTCGTTTCAAGTTTTATCGAGATTAAAATCTCTAAAAAAATATATGAAATTATTTATAACCATTAATTATATTCTCCGGACTATTAATCATTGGTAGCTATTCTTTAAATTGATGTTAAAATAATAATATTAATATTTACATAAAAATAAGTGTGATATATAGAGTTGAAAAAATATAATATAAAATAAACAATATATAATAAAATTTAACTTTAACCAATTTTAAAATTAAAAAAGTATACGTATCCAAGAAAATATGTCAAAACAAATTATATATTTCAATGTTTTAATGATTTAACTCTATTTATAATCATGTTATGAGGTTACTTCTTACTCAAATTTAAAGAGGAAGCAACTTAAATGAAAGAAAAAATCTTTTAGGGATACAAAGTACTGTAAAAGTAAAGCACTAGAGATACAAAATATTGTAAAAGTAAAGTATATGTGTCAAACATTAGTGAGGATTAAACATATTTTAAAAGAAAAGAGTCAAGTATCTTTGATTCTTATAAATCATGAAAATATGAAAGGAATTCTACGAGTCTCTGAAGAGGCAAAAAATTGTCTCTTCATCTCATAATAAGGAGAATATTTAAATACAAAATGATTATCATTTATCAGCACCATAAAATAAATACAATGTATCCAAAGAGCATGGTGATCTATTTCTATATAGAAGTGCTGTGAACAAACTTTAAATTATACCAATTGAACTTACAAATTATAAAACAACTACAACCTAATACAACTTAAAGATTGGATGAGCCCATCCTCAAATTAAAGACACTAAACATGACATTAAAAATTAATTGGTCGATGACATTAAAATTTTGAAAAGTCATCATCTCTGATCCTTATAAGCCATAAAAATATGGAAGGAATCATATGAGTCTCTGAAGAAGCAAAAAAATTCCTCTTCATCTTATAGTAAAGAGAATATTTAAATACAAAATAATTCTCATTTATCAACACCATAAAACAAATAGAATATATCCAAAGAGCATGGTGATCTATTTCTGTACAAAGGTTATGTGAACAAATTCTAAATTATACCAATTGAACTTACAAATTATAAAAGAACTACAACCTAATATAACTTAAAGATTGGATGAGCCCATCCTCAAATTAAAGACACCAAACATGACATTAAAAATTAATTGGGTCAATGACATTTAAATTTTGAAAAGTCAATAACTTATAATAGAAGGTTTGGATGAGTATCATTGTTAGTCCCTGTTACAGTAGATAATATTATAATCACTTTGCATTATTAATTTGTGTTTGGAAATATGCATAGCAAAAAAAATCCATTTCATAAAGTTTTTCAAGTGATAAAAGTAATTTTGAAAATAGAATATTCAAAAATTATTGTTTATCTAACTTTTTATTGGTTGTCGTTACATTACATGACTATTTTTCTAAGGAAAATAAGGGAATTTCAATTAAGAAAAATGTGAAGTACTTACATTATCCAATCAGATGGAAAAATTAAATATCAGTGATAGTCTTAAAATATAAAAGGGCGAAAATGACAATGATAGTTTGAATATAATATAAATAAATAAATAAATATTGGCTTTACATACCTTGGTGGTCCATGCCGAAAAACACTTGACCTTCGCTAGCACAAGATCATCGAGGCTCCATTTATGGCAGGTAGCTAGTTTGCCTACATGCCTTCTAGCCAGTGCCATGTCATAGAAACCCTCAATAATATTAAAACCATCAATATCCCCTACGATTTTCGATAAAACCCCAACCTGACTAAATATATCGAAGCCACTTCCTCTACAATTCCCATATCATATTGGAATACCAACACATCACTAGAAATTTTTACTTGTATTTGATATAGTACAATTTGACTCATAAGTTCAAATAGAAATATGGGAATAAATATAATTTTTTACACATTAAATAAAATATATTCATTTTTAATATGGAAGAATAGCCACTTAAAACACATCTAGGATTTATACTTTAAAGTTCTTTTTCATTTTCATTTTTATTTTAAATGAGAGATGTATTTCATCTTATTATAAATTAATATAAATTTAATATTCTAATTTAAATGTAAATGAATATAAAATATTATTATAAAATTAGTAAGAGTTAATTTTTAAAAATTATTTTGCATTATAAGAATTTGACAAAGCAGATAAGTAGAAAAAAACTTAGTATTCATATAAAAGATATTTATATATAGTTTTTTAAAATATATTTATATAAAATTATTTTTGTAATTTGATTGAAATTGAAAATGAAAAGCTATGATGACCAACAAACCAAAATAATAATAATAACATAATCTTCTTTTAAATAATCTGCTACTACTAAATTGAACGCCTAAAAAAAAGCTACAAAACTCTTTCATGAGTTAAATGGCATAGTGATTGCCCTTATCACAAATAACTATTAGACTAAACAGATTACTTAGAAATAGTTAGCATAACCCCTTACCATTACTAAATGAATCAACATAGACAAAGAAATAGAAAAGAAAAGAAATTTCTATAGCAAAGCTTTAAACAAATACTTACCCACCCAAACGCCAACCCCTGCGATGCCAACATGAATTAATCATGGTTGAGACTCATGAGACTCAGGGAAACTTGGTTATTTATCAAACATACCCATTTTTGGTTTTGATAGTTTTGACGTTTAATACACTCCTCAAATTTAATCCTGTGTTATGTTGATGTCATCAGGGCCTTCCATCGGTCTTTCCCTGAGACCCAATTATTCACGATCATGCCACTTGGACCTTCGAGCCCCAGGACCATTTTAGACTTCAGCTTTAGCTTTATTTCAATTGAGCTCCATAGGGGTGACACTTGTCGAGATCTTAGAAAAGGAAAACCTTTAGGATTTTTTATCAAACTTTGGAATTGCAAAATGACGTTTAATACGACTGTCAAAACTAATATAGTGTTTTGTTGATGTCATCACATCTGCGCACTTTGGACTTCCTAGGATTGAACATGATCGTGCCACTTGGCATGATCACATGACTCTGCACTGTCTCTACGCTTACTGCTCCCCTCCGAGCCCCGGGTTCTTGCAATGGTGTCACATGGCATCATCGTGGGCCTTCGAGACTTGGGGCCATTTTACACTTAGCCTTCATTTCATTTCAATTGAGCTCCATCAGGGTGACACTTGTCAGAATCTCTACTACAAATTTGATTGAAATTAAAATTGCAAACATACAATGACCATCAAACCAAAACCTTATCAACAAAACAATTTTATTTGATATGATATGCTATTATTGAATTTAAACATTTCTAATAAATTGTTACAAATACTTAACCTATCACCTTAACAATACTACTATATAAATTAACACAAACAAAATATTTTTATAACTTGAAATTACGCCAATCAATGTAAATTGAAATTTTGGGTATCCATACACAAATTATAAATATAGGGTAATCCTTTTAAAATTCTAAATTCTAAAGGGATAACATATATATACTCTTTCTTTGTATGAAAGTATATATATACATATTTGATATATTTATTTAAAATATGTTTAAAGATATTAATTTTAAAAAAGTAAAATATAATTTTTTTTCCAAAATATTAATTAAATGATGTTAAATTTATGATTGAAGTTAATATTTGTTAAAGTCAAATAGATATCAAATTTAAAATTATAATTAAATGATAATAATCAAATCAACATTATTAAATTTAAGATCGGATATAAAAATAAATAATCTACTCTATTACCCTTTATCCCACTATCATTATTATAAAATATTTATGAACATAACAATAAATTTATCTTACAACAAATCTAAATTGTTAGGAAATAGGATGGAAAACATGAGTGAGGTGTTGTGTGTTCTTCCCCCTTTGCCTAAAAATCTAGTCTTAGGGTTTGCTCGATTGGGGTGTGGCTCAGTAGGTAGAGAAGCTCAGGGGAGGTCGGGAAAACCTGTGGCACTTTGCTTGCCTACTGCATTTCTGTGTTTCTTTGTCTGTGTTCTTTATCTATTTGCTGTTCATTTTCTATTTGATGGTGGTGCTTAAGGTGTTCCCCTGCAGTTTGTTGTGGCTTAGGTCGACATTTCGATATATATGATTTTCTCTGGTTTGGTCGTAACTGTAGTGACATTGGTCGTTGTAGTGACAGTGATGATTGTAGCGGTGGCAACAATTCTCTTTGTTGCTATGGTCATTCCAAACATCTACTTTAACTGTTGTAGCCCTATTAATTTTATAGTTTTTTAGGTTTTTTAATTTTACTTGCTAAGTTTTCCCTGATCAACATGATTGTTTTGAGGACTTACTTTTTTATTTTATCTTTGATTGACTTTCTCTAACCAACAAGAAGATTGTAAAAACTAATACTATATTTTTACTAACTAATTTATTGTATAACCTTCAATTTATTATTTTTAATAATAAAATCATCTAAAACATTTTAATAATAAATCTATCTTAAAAGTTTCACTGGAATAAAAGTAAGTATCAAAAAGTATATGAACAGCCATTAACTTATTCAAATTTTTTTCAACCATTCATTAAATCTGAATCTATATGAATATTTGCAACTAAACAAGATATGACTTTAAAATAAAAGAAAATAAAATGTAACGTAACCACTATCTTGTTCAAAGATATATTTTTATTATTTGGGGTTCTCTTTTTTGAACTATGTTTAACTTTACTTTAGGTCTAAAGTTTAAATTAAATAAGGGAATGTAACTTTTACTACTCTTAGAAAGTAATGTTTTTAGTTTGAGTTTGAAGATGTTCAAATAAAGATTTATATCAATCATTTTATATGGTTGTTAGGTTTTGGGATTATAATTTTAAATGAAGGACAAATAATGAATAGATAGTGTTTTTCAAGATATCATTTAAATAAAATTATTTTAAAAGATTAATTTTTTATATTATTATTCTTCAAAATATGATATAATTTTATTTATTTTGTTTTAATATTTTTTCGTATAGTAAGAATGATTCACGGATGTGTATGGTTAGGTAATTTTTAAAGTAATCATTTTAGGTATTTGTATTTTGCTTTCATATATTCTATGAAGTGTATGGATTATAAGATCCATCTTTGTTATAGAAGAGCCTCATTGTTATTTCTCTTCATTGATCTTGATATTGATGTGTCACCCTATATAACATCTTAATGCATGTCCGTAGTCTCTAAAAAAGATAAAGATAAAGAAGAATATTCATATCAAGATTTTTAAAGCCTACCTCCTATCCATATGATTTAAACCTAGAGAGTTTCTTTCTTTAAAACTTAAACACAAATCAAACTCATATCTTCACTTCATGAATGAGTTCATCCAACCCTTATGGTACAAAAAAAAGCATAGGGGATATTAATATATATTAATTATATATATTCATATTCTTAATCATAATGACGTAGAGATAAAAGTCCCCGCTGAATCAACCCACCATTGGATGTTGGAGGTGACAGATACTGCGCTTTTGTTCACTTTTAAAATGGAAAAGTACTTCCATAAGTGACAGCAGTAAAAATAAATAAAAAGAAGTCCATTTAAGTCATTGTAATTGACAGCCACCAAAGGTCGATGGATATAATAAAGTTGTTTGGTTGACGAAAGTGAGGAACGGGCACGGAAATTAATTGCTCGTCTTACAGATGTTGTCAAAACGGTCCCACGAAATGGAGCAAGTGGGCAGTGGGTGTCACGTCTTAGTAACCAAGTTTGTAATAAGGTACTTCCCTTCCATTAATTTGTAATTTTAACCGACTTATCTACTGAAAACATGGTAGTATTTTTCTATTTTTTTGGGGTCGCTTTTTAGCGAAGTATCAATTTGATATATGATTTTTTTTAATTATACAATATATATGGCAAGGTTTAAAGGTTTTTAAGAAATAATTTCGAGGAAAAGGTCGGTCCAGATTTAGAAGGAATTATAATTACATATTTATTTTTGTTATTATTGTGGAGGAAGCAAAAGTTAACAAATTGATGGTATATTGTCGTTTTGTAGACTTTCATAAAGTGTTTGATATATTACAAAGACATCTCTTGATTTAAAGGCTTGAAAATTTGGATCTTTTTGAGTTAATAATTATCCTAGTAATGATTCTATATGACACAATTTTTGAATATATTGATACCAAAATGGGTACTATATATAACATTTATAGTAGTATAAGTGTGAAACAAGATTGTCCACTCTCACCTACTCTTTTTCGGCTCTATATTGATGAATTAGAGGACCTTATCTCCACAAATTTGGGTGGTATGAGTGGTTGTAGCGTTTTTATGATTTATATTGCTATTTTATTGTTTTAGATGACATTGTTTTATTTTTACAATCAATTACAAGTCTTCAAAATCAGCTTGATAATTTGAGCATTTTTTGTGATAAGAATGGTCTTGAAGTAAATCTTGTAAAGACAAAAAACATGGCATTTTATGTAAATTTTTTTTTTTTTTATCTACGATCAATGTGACATATAAAGCAAAAGGTGATGCACTCTTACACCTACTTGGGTGTGGTTTTCTATGGACTACCATTTAGCCTTGTACCCGCAATAAAAACAAGACTTAGTAAAGGATATGCAACATTGACATCCTTGGAAAGACAATGTTTTCAGTTCTAATTTCAAGATATCTAGACAAATATTCAACTTTTCATACATTAATTACTCCCACATTGTTGTATGGATGTGAGGATTGGGGCCTATACTTGAGACAAAATGATTTCAAATGTATGAAAATATTTTTCATCTTCTTGTTATCAAAGAACATTCGATCCAAAAGAATGGTTCTTCACTCAATTATTCTTGTAGAGTTTAGGGTATGTCCACTCTTTATCTCCTTAGGTTATCACTATGTTGCATAAGCTTCGATGCATAACAAATTCTTTCTCTAGTCAAAATAGGTATCCATTCTTGGCACTTAAATATTCTATGCAACAAGTGCCAAACAAGATTACAAATCTTGTTGGTATGCAAGGGTTATGGCTCTCCTTCAAAAGTTGAATATTGATATATAGAAAGACTACCTCCTCTTAGATTTTATATTAATGATCTTCAAATCACTAAACATGAAGTCAATAGAGGTATTTGTGAAGAGATCACTAAATCATACTTCAATGTTACATGGTTTAACCTTAAAGAGCCTTTGAAACGAAATCTTCTTCATTATTTCCAATTTTATTCTTACTTTCATGAGGATCGAAATAAAATTCTTGGATATATGAAGAAGATGTTGTCATTATGTTTAAGGATCCCTTTAGTTTAATTTTGCATTTACTCCCATCAATTATGAATGGAATTTGATCATAACCTCCCATACGATGAGCGTATATGCTAATTATGTTATCTAGAATCTAAAAGTGAAGAGCATTTTATATTCAAGTGCCCTATCTACTATGAGATTCTTAGAAGATACCATTGTCTTTTTAGAGATTCCCATGGATCTTTAAGGAGCTTCATTCAATATGAGGACAATAAATATTTAGCTTTGTTTGTTCATGAAACACTTCAACTTCGATAAAGAACTCTCAAATTGATGTCTTCACATAAAGAAAATTTTATAAATATTAGAACTCTTACTTTCAAATGATAGACTTAAGGAACCCCAAGAGACCACATGCCCAGACAACTTGGTCAAGATCTATAAGGAAATGCACTTTTATTGGTTTGAAGATCTAGGGCCCTCAAATAGTAAAATCATTATTTTTTCGTTAATTGGAGATGCTTTTCGCACTCCCTTATTGCACTAGATTCATGTAATATGTTCTTCAATCCTATGAGCCATTCTTGGTCTCTTGTGGACATTAATTTCTAAATCAAATTAAATTCAATACATATTTCAAACTTGATGGGTAACACTATTCAAATATGAAAATATTAAAGTAACTAAAATACTTTTTTGTAATGTTGATAAATAGATTTACACTAATATTTCAATACAAATACTTATAAATATTTAATCAGACCTATTAATAAATACAAAAAAATATGATTAAATACAATTAATTAATTCTAAAACTAAAGAAAAAGAATGACATGTAAGGTTTAGAAATGTATTTTGAACATTGCGAGATCTTGTGACAATTATTAAAATCTGACAATGAAAATACACATTCAAATGTGAGACAAAATTGACCCAAAAGAATTGTGCCAAATAAAGAACCTTATCTATTCCATAATATACTCTTTGGATAATCTTTAAAATGCATAAATGCTCTAAACAAAATTATAGATATGTCCAAAATTTTTTGACAACTGCATTTACTTGGTCCGTGTCTTCACAAACATTGTTCAAAATCTCTTGCCTTTGCTCCAATTACCTACAAAATATAAATTCTTCTTCTTTCCCTAATTTGGCAACAATACCCATAAACCATATGAAAAAAAATTATAATATTTTTTATGCATTATACCAATGAATAATTGAACTAACTTGATATTTTTAAGCTCCTCAATGGTAACGATATTGAAAACAACACACTTAAATAATTGCAATAATTCAAGCATGCAAACTCATGTCTTATAATATCTCAACTATAAACTTGAGTTCTTCATGAATGCTTGCTCTTCTTTAGAATAATTGTAGTTTCTCAATAAATATCCATGAATAATAAATTAATTTATTTTGTTTAGATGTTAAATGTGTTACATCCTGATTCTTCACTAAGTAAACTTACTTGATTATCCATAGATTTTATATAATTGACAATTTAATTTAATTATTACTAGCTAAGTTGTAAGTCATATGCTATTATGGGACAGTTGTATGTTGCTTAGATTTCATGATTTCATTGCTATGATTTAGCTATCATGTATATTCTTTACATATTGATCATGTTAATATGCTATTTCAGTATTATTTTATAATATACATGTCATGATTTTATGGATTAACTACTTACTTGTCATGAGTTAGATGTAGAATAGATTCATACCCTAAAGTATGATGGAGGAAGATCATTATTGGAGAGGGTGATGTAGATGGACATGTTAGAGGATGACAGAGAAATCGGCTAAAACCTTGCACACATTACATTAGTTAGTACATGTTAGATATATAACAAAATGGCTAACATAATGTGTTTTGATGTTGCTTGCATTTAGATAATCATTTGCATATGATTTGATAGCATAATTTAATGGTTATATAAAATTCATCTTGTATGATTGCATTTATGTCCATTAATATTTTTAGAAATATAATTTATGTAATTAGAATAAATTTGAAGTTATTGATTAATGAATTTATCATTAAGTCATTATAACATTAGAGATGTTAATTTAATTAAAAAATATATTGGTTATTATAATTAGAAATAAAATATGCTAATTAATATTTACGAGGAAAAAACCAAAAAAAAGAAAAAAACAATAATAAATAAAGAGAAATTAGAAAGGTTTAAATTTAGAGAAAAACAAGAGAGTAATATATGGAATAAAAGTAAACAAAATAAAGAAAAATAAATAAAAGAAAAAAATCTTAAAAGAGAAAGCTATGCCCTTTTCATGGGAGGAGAAAGATAAAGAAGAAAGAGGACACGATAGAGAAGGAGATAAGGGAGAAGAGAGCAGCACGTTGGGGAGAAGTAAAGTAAAAAGTAAAAAAAGACATATATGCAACGATTTTTGATAGGAGTACTATCAAGAATATATATATATAATGTATTAAATTGATTTCACACAAGGAATCATAGTAAACCAGAATATAAATATATTCTAATACGTTTTGTTTGTATATGTGTAGCAATTCCAATGTGAACAACGATTTATATAAATCATAATAAATAATGACCGAGATTTATCACACAGAGTATATATATATATATTAGAAAACATATAATATGATATAGTTAGACATATATGATTAAAGTCACAATAGTTGAGTCATAAATATATTTTGTGTAGTATAAATGTGATGAATACATTGTTGAAACTATGCATATAGCAAATTCAGGAGTATAAACATAGCATATCAATATATATGCACTGATTTTATATAAATTATAAACAGTAGCAACCTAAAATATACTCAACGATTAGAATTGACATATAAATGAAGCTATACAGTAGTACATATGCAACTATTTATAAGTATTATAGAGATTTATACCTATGCAGTGATATTAGCTTTGCAATGATTTTTTATATTTATGCAGCAGTTTTATATAAATTATATAGGATGTTTAATATATACAAGCAGTTATACATTATTAAATACATGCAATTAATGTAGCGTATAGGTTGTGTAGTGATATAGAACCGCTGATGTTAATTTTAATGCATGCAGTGACCTAATAACCGTGCCACGTAATTTTTTGAATGCATATTTTCATGATATAAGGTTTTTATAATTTAAAATAAATGTATAGCGCTATAAAATTCTACACTAATTTTCTAAAATAATATATGTATAGTTTTAAACCAGTGCTAATTGCATATGTGAATAAAAGAATAAAGGGTTATACATAGTCCTGTTATACAAATATATCACAGGCCAAAGGAATAGTACATCTAGATCGATCTATACTTATCAATATTCCTGATTTATTTATCGCATAAACTTACAAATTGTTGTATCTATTATAACATAGAACTATAAAAAAATAAAGTGCAGGATAATATATGAAGAACAAAATATATATATATATATATATATATATAGAGCTATATTTATCAAGTGACAGTCTTTATAATTGTAAATATAGCTTGTACAATGACCCTGTGTGATATAGGGTGATTTTTTTTAATCTGGATAATTTATCCTTGAATTCACTATAAATTGTCATAAATTCATATGAGATTAAGCTAAGTATAACACTTCCTTAAATGACTATTTAAACAGTTAGTTAAGTTATGCATATGAGATAGAAGAATGGATTAAATGGCTTAAAATGGCTAAACATGAGACTAATTTGTTTAAATGACTTATAATGTCTAGTACTAAAATTTGATATATATATATATATATATATATATATATATATATATATATATATATAGTGCCATAAATTCATAAATATGTGACAATGTGAATATATCATAGCCTAAGATGTATATGTGTAGGTTGATGTTGTTATAACCATGTCATTATTTATAGAGAAAATCATAATTATGCATATTATTACTAAACATAACTATTCGATAATAACCGTAGTTATATCAGATACATATAGACAAGTATGCATATGGTGGCTATACAATGGCATCGTAACAAGGTGAATACTCCACTAATTACAATTTTCATTATATGGATGAAATAGATAATGGATCTAAATCATATAGTTAGTCTAACTATTATGTTATACATAGAGTAGCTATTACAATATTCATATACGTTGTATTCAATGAATTGTGGATCTAGAGATACCATAAGGATGTTTCTAGACATTACATTTAGTTAATAATTTGAATATAACTATATTTATAAATATAATTCAGCTAAATTGATAGATGTGTGCCTATATCCATTATGAAAAATAATAAATCATAGGTTTCTCGAAGGATTAAAAAACTATAACCACATGAATATAAGACTCTTCATTCATAAGTATACTTATAATACTAAAATTTGATCTAGTGGTTAGTGGGTTGATATACTTATGAGCTATATGTATTATTAATGATGACTATATTGTAGCATGGTCCACTTATGTCTATTGAGAACTATTGGTTTGTGTATTGTATATTGATCCGTTGTGAACTTGTGTATGATACGTACCATGGGTTTACTAATATGTATGAGGGCATATACATATATAGCTTATGTATATAAATATATTGAGATGCATGTCTATAGAATAGATTTTGACTAGTATTGTCACGACTTTGGGTGATTCATTTATCTGTGTACTTGATGAAACTTTTGTGTATCACATAAGAGCAATTTGGATATTGCCAAATACTTATATGCGAACCCTGAAATGAAAGACTATGTAGTTTTGAGAACTTGTGTATGGAGTTAAATACACTTTAATTATATTAGGATGAAAATATATTTAGTTGGAGATAAAAACTATGAAGGAGAATTACATTATTGAAACCCTTATCTTATTAAGATCATCAATATACATTTTGGTGAATAAAAACGTTATAATGATTATTGAAATCATATGAAGTTCTTGTTTAGAGCTATAAATGAATGTTAGTATATAATAGTGAAAAATTATGAATGGTTCATATTATTATGAGTGTATTAATATGCAAAAGTGTTCAGACATATATAGCATATATTAGTGCATTTTAACGTGTGACTATAAGTTATAGTAGTAGGCAGTTTAAAACACATGGTCTATTCGATTGGTATAAACTATACTTGTTTGCCTATTATTAAGATTATGAAACATTTGATTCTTAAAATTGTAAAGCTGATTATTTGTAATTGTGTAGTTATACTCATGAACAATGAACTATGATAATATAGGATGACATAGAGTGTATTACATTTGAAAACTATAATGTAAATGTATGTTATACTCGGGAGGTATAAACTGTGTTGTGTCTGTTTACAAAAATTTAATTACGTAGCCTAATATATTATACACACGCACACATTTGGTATAATCTGCACTTGTTTGCTTATTAACTATGTAATAAATGATATTATGTAGGTTCATACATACGTTTGATGGATTAAATGTATGCATTTGATTATTCTTGTGCTTAGCATATTTTTTGATTACTAGTAGGAAGTAATTTGTATGAATCTAATGGTTATATATATTTTAACCAAATCTCGTATTATTGGTACTGAGGAAGTAGTGATACAGACTTTACTAGCGTATTAGCATCACAATGTCAGATGACGGTAATCTGATCAAGTGGTGTGTATGAAATTGACTGATCTTAGAGATCAATAACTACTGAAAAACTTGGGTCAAGTAATGTTAGTGAGACATTGTCATTTCATGTGTATGATTTACATGTTTGTGAAATATTTTGTTAGAACAAGTTTTTTTATGATTGTTTAATTTTTGAAATCATATAACACACATGTATTAACTTGTCTCTCTAGATTCTCGCACCATCACTATCTACTCATCTGTGAAGGGAGGGCCACTCCTTAATGGGAGTTATACAGAGGATTGTTGGTATGTGGTTGATGTGAAAAAGTGCTCAGATGATGTTTTTCCTCCTCAAAATAGTACTTATATGGAGATGAGACTTGAGATTACCAGAGACACTAGATTTTGAAAACTCATGCTCCATGGAGCTTTGTATCTTGTATCTTTAACATTATATTTTATTATTGAGACATTAATATGATAAGATGTAATTATTTACTTATTTGGACTTTGATAATAATGGGTGTATCATTTTACTTGCGATGGCTGGATATTTGTAATTACTTTTCATATTGGTTATGATGTGTTTCATATGTTGATAGTGATCAGTGGTTGTTAGATGTCACATGCTTATTTATAGTTAGTATACTTAAAGTGTTATATCTAAATCACTAATTAGATTCTCATGGTGAATTCTAATGAAAGAATGCGTTGATTAAATAATTAAAAAAATTATCATTTTTTTCTAAGTCAAACCTAGTGGGGTTGTTATAAAATGAATTAGAATGCTACTATATTTATAAATAAATTGAATTCAAATTAGAACTCTATTAGCGCCGAAATGATCTCTAATGATCAAATTTAAAAAAAGGTCAGAGCAAGAGATGAAGATACTAAATCCAAAAGGTGCCACTTAAAAGAGTGTCCAAAACATCCACATGCCCCAAGAGCATATAGGTGCTCTAGTCAAAGAGGTATAATCAAGGGGAAATCGAGAGAGAGAGAGAGAGAGAGAGAGAGAGAGAGAGAGAGAGAGAGAGAGAGAGAGAGAGAGAGAGAGAGAGAGAGAGAGAGAGAGAGAGAGAGAGAGAGAATCGCTAAAGGGCATTGAAAGAGGCGTCAGTGACCATCAAAAGTAAAAAAACACTCCAATAAAGCCTAATTTAGAAAAATAATCAATAAAGACATAAACGTACAAAAATCATGCAATTTAATTACTAATAAATGCTTAAGGGCCATTTTTTGATATCTACATTTCCCCCACATTGATGTATGTGCATTAAAACACATCAAAGTAAAATAAATTTGTATAACTAAAGCTCTAAAACTGAATTCCATGTACATGAGAACCTATCAAAATGTTTTTACTCTATTCATACATGGATGGGTTCTAAATAAAAATAATCTAATGTAATATGAAACATTGAAAGAGTGTTTTCCCTGAATTAACTAGAATGTGGGTTAAATACATATGCAGATCCAAATGTCTCCAAATCTATGTAAATATTAAATACAATATTGAATATAATTTTTAATGACAAAATTAAAGATAAACCAAAATTATAGTATTATTTAAAATAATGTTAAATAGTATTTTGTATATTTCATCTTTGTAAGAATAGATGGGTTGTCCTAGGTACATCTAATTATAGGAGTGAATAAAGTTTGAATGACTTTTTTTGATGAGGAAGATTTTTTTTTTTCTGAGTTTCTCTCCTTATAATAATATATAAAATTTGAATCAATATAATACATTAGATATATACTCCATTTTAAAATTCAAGACGAAATTCTAGATTTTATATCCTAAGAAAATAGTTAAATAGACGCTTCCTTAAAAATGTAGTGCCCATCAAATCTTTTATTTATCGAGTACATTGAAACTTTAAAACCTAAAAATAATGGAATCCCTTTTTAAAAGAAAAAAGTTCCCACTTTGAAAGTCTTTTTAAGTTAAAATTCAATGGGTATGTGGCGTTCATTTATAGCTGGATGGAAAATGTATTTACGGTACATGGTGGTGCCTAAAGAGAAGAGCGACAAGCATGATGCCCAAATGTTATCTCCACATGCCATTAATAAGGTGGTGTTACCTATGAGTTTGTTATGTTTGGTCCCCATTTCTCGTATGATTTTGTTTAAGAGAGAGTATTATAATTTCTTAAGAGAAAAAGATTACCAGCGTGGAACGCTTTTTAGTAATAAAAAAATAAAACTTCACTCATGTGAAAGGATGGCCAATATATTGAAAGGAATATAATTTTTATTTTTAGTAAAGTTAGATTTTATAAAATAAAAAAATGTTATTGTATAAGAATTTATAGTTCCAAGTAAAATATGATTGCCAATTTACACTTTTTTACTTTATAAAACTTCATTTTATCAAAAGTAAAAAATATGTCATCCCTTCTTAACATTTTTATAGATAACAAATTATGATTATATTTATTTCTAGCAAATTACACCATCCCTCGAGTGCGAACCACCATCAATGACCTTTCTAGTTTGAAAGGTCATTTTTGCTTTTGGCATTTCTCTTTTTAAAACTTTTGTTATGAGTCCTTGGCTATATTTGAGACAAATTTATTGAGGGGTAACATTTACCATGTTATTATATAAAGATTTCTTACATTGAAAACAATTATAACCATCTTGGAAACTCAACACATGATATTGAACGTATAGTTACGATGTAGGGCACTATAAATTTAACACCTATTGCGCAGTTGAAAGAGAACTTGTTCTTGTTCCCTTGAGCATGCACAGTTGATCGCATTCAATTAATCTCTATCGTCCATCACTGATGTGGAATTATAGACAAGAAACACTCAAAGTAACCCTTCAATGACTCTTGCCATTGATCTAATTAAAAATAAATCTCATATGTTAACCTTCCTAAGGTGCATATATTAATGCTAAGTTTAAAGCTTCCATGAGCAATTTTGATTATATATTAATTTTTGTGGGATTTTTACACATGTATATTTTAATCTTCTCCCCTTGTCTCATAATTAAAACATACATGAATAAAAATACCATAAAAATTAATATCTAATTATAATATACTATTTAATTATATATATATATATATATATATATATATATATATATATATATATATATATATATATATATATATTCATATCATAAACTATATATTATAATAATGATATATTAGTATGTATATATACTTAAAATAAATACTAATATAATTATAAATAAAAAATGTATTATAATATTATAATATACAATACATACTAGAGAGCACATAATGCGGTTGAAAACATGTTTGCCATCGTTTTCACTTTCGACACCTTTGCCTTTACTACTACTACGTGTTTGTTATCAAACCTTATCTTGCCAAATGTGACTCAAGGTTTAGATCTAGATGGCGACCTCCTAGTCTATGCTCACTTCTCCTTGAATTCCTTCCCCCTTCATCTGCCTCCCCTTCTATGACATTTTCTTCCCCAACCTTAGGTTCTGTTGTGCATTCCTCATGCCTGATTGCATTAACACTACCATGTGTGGTGAATCATTCAATTATACTAGTGATAGAATTCAGGAAGTGTTATCAATGGAGGAATTGTATGCATCCACTACCATCATTTGTCACTTCTACAAATTTTAGCCTAGCCTACTTCTCTTCATACATGGATTTTTGAACATCAAAAACTCTTTCTCTTTAGTGATATTGTTATTCAACCCACGCTCAAGGATTTTCCATTATAATTTTTGCCTTAGCTATAAACTGAACGATCCTTATTCATAGAGGCCCTTGGTTATCGGACAAAGCACTCTTATGTTTAAATCTTATTTTATATAATTTAGGATTTGTGTGAAAACCCTAAATGATAGCACTACTATGTAAAATTAGGAGAATAATGTAACAATGATAACATTCACTGATTTGGAATTTATGTATCCTAAAAATTTACTAAAATAGCAAAATATAAGTAGAAAATAAAGGCTTAGCTAGAAATTATGCCTCTGCAATGAATCATGGTCTAAAACTTATTGTGTAGAGAGGTCTAGTGACTAGAATCAAGATGGTGAAATTAGATTTGGGCTTGGATAATAGTGATGGGATTAGACACTAGAGGGGTGGTACTCCCATCCACTTGTAGTGAGTAAATAAGGGTTTCTAGGTTCTCTGTGCCTTCATTTGCAGAGCTTGTATATAGTGCAGGAGCTTATGATCACTTGTAGAGACCATTGTGTAACCAATTTTCCTTCAAAAAACCTAGCTCCTTGACATGTGAAGACCAATGCAAATCAATGGGGAAAAGGAATAAATGGTTAAATTTGGGTGAGATCCCAACACCCTATGTGTTGAGTGTTACCTACATACCAGTACTCCAAAGAGGAATCAAACTTCATATAGTTCTCCCATGCTATGATGGTGTATGAATAACTAGTGTAATGTGTGAGATGTTAGTGCAATACTAATGTGATTAAGTGCATTAACTATGATTTATGACCTATACAATATTTTCAAAATTGATCTTTGGGCTACTAGAGGGTTGTATGCAATCAAAATTGGGAGAAATACGTATTCTACTCTCAATGTGCAAGTGTGATTCTAGTACTTTTTGATGTGGAAGTCTCCTTTGTGCTAAATGGATTGAAAAGTGTTTATATATTCATATAATTGAAAATACTTAGAATGGGCCTCATTAAGGACATGGGCCAACCTTTTGACAACTTTGAATTTGGAAAATTAGTCATTATTTGGTAGGAAGATAGGAGAAGGGGGAAGGACACTAGAATGATGTGTTATAGTCCCCTAGGGTGCTCTTGTCCAATGGGTGATTTCATCATGATGAGTATTAGGCATGGCATAAAATGTGTCTAAGGTTTATAAATATAGGGTTAAGTTCATTTGGGGGTCATATATCAACTTAGAAAAGTGTGTAAGGTGGTTGAAAGTGATTAAAAGGGGCCCTAGGATAGGTCTAGAGCTAAGTGTGTAAAAGAGTGGTCATAAGTGCACAATTTTAGCTTAAATATTAGTTTTACATGTCTAAATTTTCCTCCCTTTTATTCTAGTAATACAACAAAGTGAAATTACTAGAGAAAAAGGAAAAAGAATGTCTATCTAAACTTACTTGTGGGAAGGAGTCTTGGATGTAAGGCACAACACTGAACTGTGCTCTATGTAAGACCTGTAATGAAACATATATAATATCATTTTTTAATTAAGATTAATATCAATAAGAAAAAGACAAAAGCTAGAGAGTGATAAGGAAAATCTACACTTGATCGGGTACATGAACCATTGTGCCTTTTCTAGTGTAAAAACTAGTGATTGTGGCACATTGTGTGTTTGTATTAACATTCAAAAGTTTGTATTAGACTGTGCATGCCCCAATCCTCATCAATAAATGGGTGTTCTCAAGAAATCAAGTGTGCTTGATTCCATTATCTTCATTCAAGAGAAGTAGAGTAGTTTGGAATCCCTGTATGAATCTTGATATATATAGTTAGTGCACAAATTGGTGTAGATACTAGCATAAATAGTGAACCAACCACTATAAATGGAATATTGTTCAATTCTAGTGAAAATCTAGCAAAAAACTAGTTTAAATACTAAGTACAATTTGGGTCTGTTGTATACAGCATGTAGAATGACATGAATTATCATTCCATCTATGAAACTGGTGTAATGAAGAAACAATGTGCCCTGTATATGCCCCCAAATGATATCTCGTGTATATAGATTCTAAGACTGAGTAAAAAAATTATGATTCTAAGAAGAAACATGTGTGCCAAATTGAAATAACATGCCACACATGGATGCCCCCAATTTGAGCAAATTTGAGATAAACTATATAATTCTAAGTAATTTTGGAAACTAAAACTATGATATTGTTGAGTACTGATTTGAGTAAAACTAAGATTCTGAGAAATTCTAGAAATGCCTATTTTTTAGGAATTTGGAAAACACCTTTGGGAAGGACATTATAGTAGTGCTCTCTTGTCCAATGTGGCACTTATGTCCAAATTGTCTTTCTATGTTATTTTTGAGCCTGAAACCATGTCAATTACGTAACCACTATTAAATCATGTTTGTATATTGATTTGGGAAGGTCAAGTCTCTAATATAAGCCTCTGTGAATAACCCCTCTTTTAAGGTGAGTTTTTGAGCGTGTATAAGAACGTAACTCAAAAGAAAAGGTTATGCAATAGGTTGTTATGGTGTAATTTTTTTAAATATGAGTAATAATGACATCATGGAAGAGCATCACATCATTGTGTATGTAAACTGAGTATAGTTATAATGTAAGATACAATTGAAAATAAGAATTCATAGTGTGTCTAGATAGATGTGAAAATGAGGCACATAGATAATTTGATCAGCTAAGTATATAACACTGAAGGGAATTACTTAGGGAGGAATGCATGATATCCATCATGGAATTGGAAGGGGTTGGGTGCATGATGTCCATCATGGCATCCAAATCTGAGTAAAGAAGCAAGAAAAGTGTCATGGCAATGATGCATGCAATCAAAGAGTACATGCACAACATACAAAACACATAATAGAAGACCAAGGGGCCACAAACATGAGACACGTTCAAATTTCACTCACTTAAATAAAAGACACATATAAAGGAATATTCAAATGCCCTCACACACATACAATCAGAGATATAAAGGCTTAGAGACAGTTGGCATTGAATTTTTCAAATATCCTCAAATTAATTAGAGAAGTGCATATAAGATATGAAGCTAGGAGACATAATATAAAAATCATGCATGATTATGTATTTTGATCAACAAGAACTACATTTTAATTTGAGCAATATTTATTAACTGATATAGGAAATATTATATCATAATGTTAGTGAGTGGGCAATATCATAAGATGTAAATTATTGAACGTGCGAGTAAGATAAAGTGGGAAAATAAGGATAAAACCTATCTTTACCATGCCCCTAGTGAGCTAGTTAATGAGTGTACATGTTATAGGAAGCTTGTGTGAAGTCTAGAACTAAGTAATGATAGTTTGAACTCACTGGGAAAAGATTAGAATGAGGGACAATAGAACACTGCGTTCTTATCCTCCATAACTATCCTATCTAAATATAGTTTTTGAGTGTGTAATAGTAAAAATAAATATAACTAGTTTTGGGAATGATTACTTATGTAATCTATAGTCACTCATGTACACTAGTGAAACATGTATGATATAAAACTAGATAAACCTATATAATATCTTGCAAAACTAAACTGATATATGACAAAGTACATATAAGCATGCATAGGTCCTAATTTTTGTTATTTTTTGTAATATTTTATTGTTTTTGTATATTTTAGCATATATATTTATGTGAGTATTATAAATAATAAGTGAGATGATACTAACCTATGAGTCTTACAAGGGACTCACAATCAACTGACCTTGTGTCAAAAAAGGAAATTGTGACCTTTTAGGAATGAAAATTTATGTTAGGATGTGAAGTCACTATTCACAAATCACTATTCATAGGCACTACTCATGGTAACTATTCATGATGATGTGGCGTGCTAGTGATGTGTATGGTTAACAATGTGGCTTGTGAGTGATATCGCTGATTGGTGATGTGGCAGGCACCCATGGAGGGTATTCTAAGAGTGATCAGGTTGATGTGATGGGAGTGGGGTGTATCACTCCACCAAGGCACATGGGTTTATCATTGGTAGTCACATGGATGATGTCACATGGTGAAAAAGATAAAAGGGTTGGTGTGGGTCAAATTTATAAGGGACCCCATGATTCTCATGTATGGAAATAGTCAAAAGATGATTGCAAGCACCTTTTGCACTCATGTGGTCACATAGAGAATGAAGACAAGAAAGCTAATATTGTTGTTTGTCCTCACTTGTGGAGTGGGAGACAATGTTTGGAGCCATATGGAAGTGGCTTGGATCTTGTCTAAAATGGATGGACTATTTTTCAACCCTTGTACATGAAGACAAACAACTTTTGATGATCATTGTTCACCCCACATGAAATGTGGCAAATTTATCAGTGCCACTATTCATTCTCTCTCCCCTCTCTTTCTTTATCTCATGTTGTAAATGCTATTAATAAGCATGAATCTCTCTTTGTAATTCATCTTGTTAGAGGATCCATGTAAGCTTATGATTGCATGCTTGGAGGTTGCATCTCAGAGGTATTGTTATGCTTAGTTCACAACTTGAATGCTTTAGGTGGAAGCATTGAGTGCTTGGTTGTTAGCACTGAAGGAGTTGTTGGAGCAACTATTGTAAAAGAGAGTTGCTTATGTTAATATGAAGTCTAGAGCTTCCATTTTTCCTGTGGTTTTTTATCTTGCTTGTTTTCAAGGGTTTTCCATGTAATCTCTTATGTAATGTGTTCCCTTTTGTCTCTTTATTTTTATATCTTGTTTATTTTTCATTTAATTACTTGCATTTTAGGATATAGCTTATTGATCTAACATGTAGTATCAGAGTTTTATTCCTAACAATTGGTATCAGAGCCATGGTAAAAAAGTCTATGTGTGAGTGTTTTATGTTGTTGGATATTTTGTGTCAGTTGAAGCTATTGTGACAAGAGGAGAGACCAAGTTGGAGATTAAAGAAGAAAAAAAATGTTTGTTTTGGAAGGTATCTCTTTGTGGATCAAGGTGGAGGATCTCTTGGTGAAGATCCTATTCTCTTCATGTCGCTGAGGAGAAGCCCATGGGAGATTTGAATAAGAATTTTAAAAAGCTTTGCTAGACATGTCAATAGCCTACATAGTGTTCCTGTTGTGGTTCTTGGCCATAGACAAAAGGGGTGTATGATGTGGTATCCTACTGACCACATGTTATTAGCTAAGATGCTGAAGAAAAATCCATGCCAATGAAAGGGGTACATAGAAACTTGAAGTTGTACCTATTTTTAATTAGTTGAGGATGAGGAAGATGAAGATGCACATAACTAGTGTTCTTGAAAGGATAAATGTGTTTGGATATGTGGTAGATAATGATGCATTTTTAAGGCTCAAAAACTTGGTAAGTGCATTGGTACACTAAACAACATGATGACTTCTTTATATATGTGATTGGTCTACTTGTGTCATGTTTGGCATGATTGCTAGTTGAAGGTTACATGCAGAAGATCAACTGAGACCTAGTGTTCCTAGAAGGAGAAGGCTAGTGTTGACCATATAACTCAGAGTAATGGAGTGTTTTATATAAGGTTATGGTGTTGTCCAGGTAGACTGATGCATGGAGTAACACTAGAGGCACATGAGTTGGTGCTTTGGAAATATTTGGTAGAGCAGGATGTATTTTGGATGCAAGCTCAAAAACTCAGTAGGTGCAGTGATGCATTGAGTGGCATGATGACTTCCCAATCCTACTATGATTGGTCTAGTGAACTTGTACCATGTTGATAGCTAGAAGTCTATGTGGAGAAGTCTAGTTTTGACTTTTGTGAGATCTTATCTTCTCAATACTATCAAGAGTGATACATGTAATTGTTATTGTTCAAGGAGTTTAAGAAGCATGATTCCTACATGGTGATCTCTTAGGGTGAGATAGATAAAGGATGAGGCAAAGATGTTGCTGGTTTGTATATTACAGAAGTCACTGTACAAGTTTCTAGTAGGCATGCTAAAGGAGTAGAAGATATTTAGTACCTTCATGGAGGGCCAAGTGTTTAGTAGAGGTTGCTACTATGTGTTGTGACATGTTGGATGCAGGCCCCAATATGATCACTATTTTGATGGCTTAGTGATAAGGATGCGATGAAGCTAGTATTATGAGAAAACCAAGGATGGATATGCACAAGGACAAGAAAGCAAGGAAGTACCCCACTTTTTCATTTTTGATTTGACTTCCCAAGAATGTCTCAAAAGAGGATAAGACATGTTGTCCTATGTATTGGATTCATCAGGAGTAGGAAGCCTTATGTTGCCATGGTGAGCACTAAACTAAATATTCCCAAGTAGTGGGAGTTGTGAGCAGTTCGTGAAAGAATCCTAATTAGAGGATTGGTCTATGGAAAAGTGAAGAGTCACTTCAAGTGATGTAATATGCTATGGAGGAACATATGTTGACAAAGTTGATCAAGATATAGATGTTTTAGTAGTGCAAGAAAACTTCTACTCAGTTTGTGTTAGGGTAGTAGAGGGCATAGATGAGCAGTTGGTTGTAGAATACTTCGGTATTGTAAAATCTTATGTATACTAACATAAAGTGGGATTATGTTAGGATGTGAAGTCACTATTCATGATGATATGTCCACCTCATGATGTGGCTGGTTAGCGATGTGGCTTATGAGTGATGTGGCTAATTGGTGATGTGGCAGGGGTCCATGGAGGGTATTTCATGAGTGATCAGGTGGATATGATGGGAGTGGGGTGTATCACCACCAAAGCACATGGGTTTGTCCTTGATAGTCACATGGGTGGTGTCACATGATGTAAAAGACAAAAGGGTTGGTATAGGTCAAATTTCTAAGGGACCCCATGATTCCTATGTGTGGAGATAGTCAAAAGATGATTGCAAGCATATTTGGGACTCATGTGGTCACATGGAGAATGAAGACAAGAAAGCTAATATTATTGTTTATCCTCACTTATGGAGTGGGAGACAATGTTTGGAGCCATTTGGAAGTGGCTTGGATCTTGTCTAAAGTGGATGGACCATTTTTTTGACCCTTTCACATGAAGACAAACAACTTTTGATGATCATTGTTTACCGCACATGGAATGTGGCAAATTTATTGGTGCCACTATTCATTCTCTCTCCCCTCTCTCTCTCATGTTGTAAATGCTATTAATAATCATGAAGATATTTTCTAATTCATCTTGTTAGAGGATTCATGCAATATTGTGCTTGCATTCTTGGAGGTTGGATCTCGAAGGAATTATTATGCTTGGTTCACAACCTGAATGCTTTAGGTGGAAGCATTGAGTGCTTGGTTGTTATCACTAAAGGAGTTACTGAAGGAGATGTTGTAAAAGATAGTTGCTTATGTTAATATGAAGTCTAGAGATGTCATTTTGCTCGTGGATTTTTCCCTTGCTTGTTTGTAAGTGTTTTACACGTAATCTCTTGTGTAATGTGTTCCCTTTTGTCTCTTTATTTTTATAGCTTGTTTATTTTGCATTTAATTAATTTCACTATAGGATATAGCTAATTGATCTAACATGTAATATCATAGTTTTATTCCTAACAAGGTGTCTACTATAATGACTTATTTGATGTCAATGGGGAATCTAAATATGGACCACCGATTGTGTTATAACTATTACTACCATACTGATAATGTTAAATAATGGGGATTTTTAGAGCCCATTTTAGAGTAGGTGGAGCTTGTGCTTGTGCCTTATGTGAAGTTCCCCTAATACTTTATAATAATAATTGAGGATGTGTTAGAGTAAAGAGTGGTTCTCTAGAATCTATGACAAATCTTTGCTAAAGAGGCCCCTCTAGGATAGGCCTTCATGGAAGTGTAGAGCTATATTGTGAAAATATATGAGTAGGTTTTACCTTTTATGTGGCTCAGCTGAAGGTTGTTGTATGATAGTTAAATATTTCTATGGTAGAGAGTAACATAAGGGATCCATGGAACTATAATGTCCTCATTAGCATATATGTATTTCAAACATCTGTGAACTATAGAAGGGACTACATAAATCTACTAAATCCAAGGGCATCCTAATAAGATATCAAAGACCCCTGCACTTGATACTGTTGTGAATATGGTGGCCATATGTATGAGGCTAATCTATAATGGTAAATTAGTCTCACCAATGGAGCTTTGAATGTGACCATTGAATCCTTTGATGACCATGGTAGTTGGATGCATATTCTAAGTTGTGTATCCAAGATGATAAATAAGTGTGTTTGCACACATGTTCACACTTGACCCATTATCGACCATGACACTTTGAATAGGTTGGTAATTCATGTGTGCATGAATAAATAAAGAGTAATTTTTAATTATCATAGATTATCTCATGTTTTGAAAATGTGATGAGTGGCCTAGATGGAATTGATGTATGATAAGCACCTATTATACCATCTAAAGGATGTTGATCCTTTGCATGGGAATGGTAAGAAAATGGTTGATGGTGCACATTATATGCATAGTGCATACCTGATCTATCTATTCTCTCATTAGTCATGTGATTAGGAAAAGGATCACTAAAGATTTTCATTGGTTTAATTTCACTTGGTTTCATTATTGTACTCTTTATTGTGTGCCCACATCAATGATTTTTCCATCTATCAAATCCTAAATCTTGTGTCTCAAACTGATCATTTTTTAGTAATATGGCATGGTATCCTATGGTAGTCATAAAAGACATTTTGGTCAAAACCTTTTGAAAGACGTTGATTCATATCAACCTCTTTAATAGGATAGATAGATATGATATTGCATTCCAATAGAGTTTTGATAACCTTATATGGATCTTCTAGTAAGTTAGTGAACTATCTTCGTGGAGGAGTGAATAAGATAATACGGGAAGTAAGATCTGTAACTATGTGTACTATTGATTTTTGATCATTTTTTACTAGTTGGCCTTACCTTGTATGGTGGCTTACTTTAATTCTTGGTGTTAGCATCAAAATTGGTTGTGTACTTAAGTTTGTTCATTTATATTAGCTTGACTTTTTTTTCCTTTACTATATGGCATATATCTGTAAATGAATTGAACTTTTTGACTTAATGGATTCATGTAAAGATGGAAGCATACTTTGATTGAATACATCTTGTAATTATCTATCAACCATAGTATTTTTCATTTTGGATAACATGGTCTTGTATCTAAAAATGTATTCTATGATAGGCTCATTAGATTTCTATTTGATTAGGGTTATTTGAGCATAGGAAAACTTCTCCCTGATGTTAATTGAAAAATGTGTAAGAAACATATTGGCCAATGGATTAAATACATGCAATGATTGGTATGGTAAATCATAAAACCATTATAATGCATAGTATTTAAGGGTTCTCAAGAATAACTTAGTCAATAATCTATGAATGGACACATAGTCCAAACATGTTTCGTGAAATACTCTGAGATGTTGTTTAGGGCCACCTTTTCCATCATGTAGTGTAAGTTTTGGTACCACAAACGATGTAGGTAAAAGATATATTACTATATGTTGTGCCAATGGACATGAGAATCTAGTGCTTGATTAGGTTTTGAATCACCTTGATCCAAGTGTAACATCTTGGATTGTAGAGATTGGATCTCTTGCCTAAGGGATTGTACATCAAGAGATGAGGAATGTGTGCTGACCAAAGGAAATGTTCCCAAGGATAGAGTGAGAATTGACATGAGAGTCCATTGTATCCCCCATTGTGACATTTGCTATAAAAGTTGTATCTAATTGAGTAGTAGGGTTAGAAGTCTCATATGATTTCCCATCAGATGATTTTTTAAGTTAATCTCTAACAATGTTGATAAATTCATCTTGAAGATCTTTATTCATGGAGAGAAACACCTGTAATTATTTCATATTTGTGTCATCAAATATATTTCCTTGTTCTACCATTGTGGATTGATTAACTGGAATTTGTAAATATTTAACTTGGGAAGAGCTTGGTGTGACTCAGTGGTTAAAGTAGGAAAACACAATTTTCTAAATTTGAATGCTAACAAAACTAAAATGATAAAATAGTGCAAGTGTTATATATTTAATAGATATAAAAATTATAAAACAAATAATGAAAATAAAAACAAGAAGGATACAAACCTTAGTTGCATCAATGATTAGGGTCTGGTAATATTAAAAAAAATGGGTTCACTAATATGTTTTATCAAATTTGGCATTGTGTGAAAACCCTAAATTACAACACTACTATGGAAAATCAGGAGAATAATATAAAAATGATAACATTCACTAATTTGGAATTAATGTAGTCTAAAAATCTAGTCAAAATATCAAAGTATAAAGAGAAAATAAAGACTTAGATAGAAAGTGTTCCTCTGGGAGGAATTAGGGTTTGAAACTTGTTGTCCAGAGAGGTCTAGTGACCGAAACCAAGCTTATAGAACTAGATTTGGGCCTAGATAACAACATTGAGAAGAGGAAATTATAGGGGTGGAATTCATGTCTAACCTGAGGTACTCCTATCCACTTTCAATGAGGAAATAATGTTTTTTGGATTATCTATGCCTTCATCTATAGAGCCTATATTTGGTGTGGGAAGTTATGATCACTTGTAGAGACCATTGTGTAACTGATTGTCCTTCAAAAACCCTAGCTCCTTGACATGTGAAGACCAATGAAAATCAATGGGGAAAAAGGAGTCGCTGATTTAAGTTGGGTGAGACCTCAACACCCCATGTGTTGAGTTTTATCTACATATCGATACTCTGAAGAGGGATCAAACTTTATGTAGTTCTTCTAAGCTATGATGATGTGTGAATAATTAGTGCAATATGTTAGATGTTGATGTAATAGTGATGTTATTAAGTGACATAACCAAGTTTTGTGACCTATAAAATGTATTCAAACTTGAGATTTGGTTTACTAGGGCTATATGCAATCAGAATTTGGATAAATAGGTATTTTGCTCTCAATGTGTAAGTGTGATTATGGTGATTTTTAGTGCGAAAGCCTCTTATGTGATAAATGGTTTGAAAGGTGTTTATATAGTTATATCATTAAAAAAAATTAAAATGGGGATTATTAGGGACATGGGCCGACCTTCTTATAGATTTGAATTTAGAAAATTAGACATTATTTGACAAGAAGATAGGAGAGGGGGGAAGGTTACTATAGCGATGTGCTATAGTCACCTAGGGCACTCTTCTCCAATTGGTGATTTCAAGATGCTGAGTGCTAAGTAGGGCCTAAAAGATGTCTAAGGTTGATAAGGATGTTAGTGTAGGTTTTTATTTTTCCCTATTATTTAATTAGGGAATATTATATATTTGTGCATACATGGAGTTTTCTTACATTCGTGGGATAAGCTAGCTTATTTGAAGATGTGTGTCATAGATGTGTCATAGGTGTCATAAGAATGTCATAAGTAACTCCTTTGATCGGCTATTCTAGGTATGGGAGTTACTTCTCTATTCTTAGCACATTGTCACCACCTTTCATGGAGGAGTTACAATCTATTCTTGGGGTGCTTTGACCACCTTTTATGGAGGAGTTACGTGCTCTCTTATATATATTCTTCATTTTGGCCATTTTAAGTTAATCAAATATTGGGTTTTGCTCCTATTTGTCTTTTGCAAATTATCTCTTTCAGTGTTTTCACATTGCTTTAGCTTCTTTGTGGTGTGCACCAGCTTCATCTCGTGTGATCACTTGACCATTGCATTCTCATTATTTGAATCCTGGCAACAACTCTGATATGGTATCAGAACCACCCTGGTAATCATGTGTTTGGTTATGCTATTAGTTTATTTTGAAAATGTGAGGAGTGGAGTTCTCTTTATGTTCTTTTTCTTATTTCCAGATCTGATCTAAAAAAGCCTTTCAATATCATTTCTTGTGTTGTATTTATCTTTCCTGTGGACTGCTTTTGTGGTGTTTGGATCTGCAAGTTTTTTTTAACTACTATGCACATCTGCTATGTTAAAATGGCATTTCAGATCTAAGGCGTAGCTATTGGAGAAGTGGCGCCATTTTTTGACAGCTCTACACTTGGCTTCCTTTGTAATTTTTATTTCTTTTCTCCAGCATTGGTGTCACATTTTGACACATGGTGTTGGCTTTTCTGATGTTCATTTGCCTATGTTGAAGGAAAAAATGACCACTTTCAGCTGCTGGGCGTTAGAATCTCAAAGGAGTGAACGCTGTGTGGAAGAAGGGTGTAGGGAGTGAAGGCTGCGTGGAAGAAGGGCATGAGAGAGAGGAGCCTCTCATTGGCATCCATCCTAGACATCTGCTCTATTGCACAGTAGCAACAAGCAACAAAAGTCAGACCTTTTTTAGTTTTAAGCGCCTAACTATTTCCAACGCCCCATTTGGTGGGCCCACTCTCTACTAAGCAATATTGGTAAACTTTGATTTTGTCTAATTTCCTCATAATTATTCTGATCTTCTATTCATAAATCAGTCATTTGATTTTTTGAATTAAAGTCAAATTGGAAAATTAGCATTTAAAAAAGCAGTTTAAAGGTTTTAAAAACTTGTATCTTTGACCTATGAAGATGAAGGGTGAGGCTCAGGTTGGCAAGAGGCCAATTCCCCCTCACAAAGACCTATTTTGGATTCCTCGCTCCATGCCAAGTCCAACAAGTGGTTGGAAGGCCACTTTCTCTCTCAAAACAGGCATTTTAAAAAATGTTTTAGTGCTTTTTTTGCAAAATTACTATTTTACGAGAAATTAAAACTTTAAAATCTTGCAAATGGTAGCTCAGATTCGAGTGCCATCTTTTGAAAAAGTGATTAGTTTTCAATTTTCCATAACTTAGGATAGATAATTGTCAAAAATTCACTACTTTATAAAGTGCCAAAAATTTGGGTCTCCCAGGACACATTTTCGGCTGGGTTCAACGTCCTATTTGCTTGGGTTATTAACTTGACTTGCAAAGATTTCTCTAAGACACATTTTCAGCTAAGTCTGATGTATTTTGAGCATGTACTTGCATATTTTGGGGGGTCCAACATTTCAGGGGGTGCGATTGTCTTTCAGCACTTTGTTTACTTTTGTTATCTTTCTCCTTTCTACATACTTTCACAAAATTGAAATCAACACAACTTCACCTAAATTCAGCTTAAAATGGATTCTTTTCAACTTAAACCACTAACACACTTCAACTATCATGAATGGAAGGTTAAAATGTCAATCATTCTTAGAAGCAAAGGGTTATATAGGATCACTATGGGTACTGAAGTAGAACCCAATATTGATGCTGAAAAGGTCAAGTGGTACAACCGTAGTAATGAAGCCTATGGATTACTAAGCTTGTCCATGTCTCTAGAACTTCTCTTCCATTTAGAAACCTCTAAGACTCCCAAAGACATATGGGACACCCTAGAAACCTTATTTGGGAAGCTTGATGAGATGAGAAGTCATGAGCTCGAAAATGAACTCATAAGTCTAAGTCCTAGCAACTTTGACACCCTACATGACTTCTTCACTAAGTTTAAGGCCCTTAGATTGTAATTGAAAGAATGCATGATAGAGAAGAAAGATGATCAACTCATCCTTTCTATTCTCACAAAGTCAGGTCCAAGCTATTCAGTCTTTGTCTCCACTTTCCATGCCACAAAAAGTGCCCTTGGCACTACATGGAAAATGCCTTCTTTGGATTCATTCATTGCCGACTTGACTAGGGAGCAAGATAAGCTAATTCAAATGGGCACAATGAAGTCTACTCAACCCTAAGCTTTGATAGCTGGAAATGGTAAGGATAAGACTTCAACAAAGGAGAAGAAGAAAAAGAACAAGGACCAGTAAAAGAAGAAAGAAAACAACAATCCTACCAAAAACAACACTGAGTCTTCCTCCTCCAATGCTAAACCTAAGAAGGAGAAGGTTAAGTGTGCATATTGTAAGAAAACAGGGCATGATGAACACAAATGCATGAAGAAACAAATAGATCACCTAACTCATCTTCTAGAGAAGCACAACACAGGTGTTCCTGACTCCATAAAGCAGAATTCATCTACCCAAGATTATACTAAGGCAAAAGGCAAGGGTAAGGAGAAAGAAAAGGGTAAGGCCCTTGTAGCTACAACATCTTCTACATCTTCATGGGTCATTGACTTGGGTGATTCTCACCGTATGGGCTCTTCCCTAGTTGAGTTTTCATCTTTAGAGTCTTGTAGCATGACTTCAATTAGTTTGGGTGATGACACATTAGTTTTCATTGCAGGGAGAGGGTTAGTTGAAATGGAAGGAGGAACATTCACTAATGTTCTAAGTGTTCCTTCTCTTTCAACCAATCTCCTATCAGTGTACTAAATCACTCACATTGGTCAGGGCATGAGAGTTGAGTTTTCACTAGATTCAGTGGCTATCAGGGAGTTGCATAGTGATACTTCAGTGGCAGTGGGTAGGGCAGATCACTAAGCAAGGTTATACACCTTCTCACATTTTTCACCTGATTCTTCTCCAACAGCATTGCTGACTCATTTAGATGGAGTTAGTAAATTATGGCATGAGCGGTTTGGCCACCTTAACTACTGGTACCTTGAGCAACATTGCAAACATGACATGGTCATTGGCTTGCCTCGTGTCCAATTCTCAAAAGGACTTTGCGAGGGGTGCTCCCTTGGGAAGCATCCTAAAGAAAAATTTGACAAAGGCAAAGCTTGGAGGGCTTCACAACCTTTGGAGTTAGTCCACAGTGATGTATCAGGACCCTTTTCCAAACCATCTTTCACAAGGGCCAAGTACATCCTCACTTTCATTGATGATTTCTCTAGGTACACTTGGATATATTTTCTCAAACAAAAGTCTGAAGTGTTTGAAATTTTTTTAGACTTCAAGGCTCTTGTTGAGAAACAGAGTGAGAAATCCATCAAGGTTCTTCAAACTAATAATGGAGGGGAGTATGTCAGCAACAACTTTGAGTAGTTTTGCACCACAGAGGGGATTGATTTGCAACGCACAGTCACTTACAGTGCTTTATAGAATGGGGTTGTAGAACACAAAAATAGGTTCTTGAAAGAGATGGGTAGTTGTATGATTCACTTCAAATCCTTAGCACCACAGTAATAGGTCGAAGCCATCAATTATGCTTGCTACATTCAAAATAGGGTTCCTCACAAAGCTTTAAAATGGATAACACCCTTTGAAGCTTGGCATAAAAGGAAACCTGATGTTGAGCACCTTAGGGTTTTTAGATGCCCAGCCATGGCCTACATACCAAAGAAGAAATGCAAAGCTATGAAATGTCAGTCCAAGCCTTACATCTTTGTAGGATATTTGAATGGTGTTAAGGGGTATCACCTTCTAGATCCAACCACTCATGAGTTGTTCATTGAGAAAAGTGTCTACTTTCAGGAGAGTCCTAGAGACTCAACACTTGGCACTTCTTCTCTCTGATCAGATCTACTTCTTCATGATGATTCCTTAGATTCAGATTAGTCAATAGGTTACTAAGCTAGAGACATCTTCTTCTTCTTCGAGTTCAGACAGTGAGGATAGAGATGTAGAGTCATCCACCTCTAGTCAGTCAGAGGATGAGGAGTTAACACCTGACTCACCCACTTCTGAGCCACTTTGGACTAGACAAACACTTGAGAGTGCTGGAACTTGGGTAGGAGATCTCGTAGATGGTAGATGTACTAGGGGGATTTTTAGAGAGATCCACATGCCTTCTTTGCCTCAATTTCAGATCCACATATTTTTTGATAGGCATTGGGAGTACCTGAGTGGGATAGTGATATGGAGGAAGAATATTCTTCCTTAATCAAAAATCACATTTGGGACTTGAATTCACTTCTTAAGGGAAGGAAGATGATTCAATGTAAGTGGATATATCAGACCAAGTTTATAGTAGATGGGTCTGTTGATAAGTACAAGGTGCAATTGCTCGCCAAGGGTTTCTCATAGGCGGTAGGCATTGACTACTCAGAGACCTTTGCACCCGTTGCAAAGATGACTTCTATTTAACTCACCTTAGCTATTTCCATAGCACATGGTTGGGATGTGCACTAGATGGATGTGAAGAGTGCCTTTCTTAACAGAGACCTAGAAGAGGAGATCTACGTGGAGCAACCGCTAGGATTTGTTCAGGATTCTTCCTTAGTATGAAGACTTAGGAAATCTATTTATGGCCTCATTCAGGCCCCTCAGGCTTGGTATGCCAAGATGGATTCCTTCCTTCTCATAGTGGGTTTTACTAGGTGCCATTCTGATCCTAATGTGTACTTTTTGTGGCAGGATGATTCGCTCTTGATTTTAGTTCTATATGTTGATGAGCTTTTGATCACCGGGAGTTCTTCATCAGTTATTGCAATTGTGAAGGCATCTCTTTAGGATAGATTTGACATGATAGAATTGGGTTTGTTGCACTACTTCCTTGGCATCGAGATCTCATAATTAGATTCAAGGATTTCTCTTACACAACCTAAGTATGCTCTTGACTTATTGGCTTGGTTTCACATGGCTGATTGCAAGCCATCTCTGACTCCCTTTCTATCAGGAGTCAAACTTGAGGCTGATTGTTCTTCACCATTAGTTGATGCCACTTGGTATCACCAACTTGTTGGTAGTCTCATCTACTTGACTCACACTAGGCCTGACATATCATATATAGTGGGACTTGTCTCCAGATTCATGCAGGAACCTCATGAGCTGCATTGGAAAGAAGCTAAGAGGATCTTGCACTACATACAGGGTTCACATAGATATGGGATTCACTACAGATTTGGCATAGAGGTTGACTTGGTTGGATATACAGATTCAGATTGGGCTGGCAATTCATAGACTCATAAATCCACTTTTGGTTATAGTTTCTATCTAGGTTCTAGTCCTATTAGTTGGTCTAGCAAGAAGCAAAATGCTATTGCTATATCATCCATAGAGGTAAAGTATAGGGGAGCTATTAATGTTGCCACTGAGGCTATTTGGCTTTAGGGGATACTTTTTGAGTTTGGCATTCCTATCAAGCAACCCACCATCATTTATTGTGACAACCAAAATACCATTCAGATTTGCAAGAATCTAGTTTTACACTAGCAGACCAAGCACATAGAGATTCACATGCATTTCATTCAGGAGCTTATTCATAGTTAGGTCATTGGATTGATATTTTGCCAGTCTTTGGAGCAGGTTGTAGACATCTTCACCAAACCTTTCACCGAGAGCAAGTTCATTCATCTATGAGCTCTTCTTGGGGTGTGGTCCACATTTGCAACATCATCATCTTTGGGGGGGCCCACTAGCATCTTCATTTCTTTTATGTCTCTCTTTTGGGGGGGAGATTTTTTCCTATGAGTTTTCTCCTTTTCTCTATCTTATGGGAGATTGCATTTGTACATGGGTACCTCATCAGGCCTATCTTATATTTCGACACTACCCACCTAAGCTGCGCTTATGGGGTGGTGTTAGTGTAGGTTTTTATTTTTCCCTATTATTTAGTTAGGGAATATTATATATTTGTGCATACATGGAGTTTTCCTACATTTGTGGGATAGGCTAGCTTATGTGGAGATGTGTGTCATAGATGTGTCATAGGTGTCATAAGTAACTCCTTTGACTGGTTATTCTGGGTATGGGAGTTACTTCTCTATTCTTAACACCTTGTCACCACCTTTCATGGAGGAGTTACAGTCTATTCTTGGGGTGCTTTGACCACCTTTTGTGGAGGAGTTACTTACGTGCTCTCCTATATGTATTCTTCACTTTGGCCATCTTAAGTTAATCAAATATTGGGTTTTGATCCTATTTGTCTTTTTTAAATTATCTCTTTCAGTGTTTTCACTTTGCTTTAGCTTCTTTGTGGTGTGCACTAGCTTCATCTCATGTGATCACTTGACCATTGCATTCACATTATTTGGACCCTCGCAACAACTCTGATAGGATAGGGTTATATTCATTCTAGGGTCATATCAACTTAGAAGAGTGTGTAAGGTGTTAAAAATGATCAAAAGGGGCCCTAAGATAGATCTAGAGCTAACTATGTAAAATAGTGGTCACAATTGCACAATTTTAGCTTCAATTTATTTTTGGTGTCTATAAAACCTTGGTATCTTAAATTCAATACTTATACTAAAATTTTCAACGTCTCTTTGATTTGGGTTTGACTACCTAATTTACCCCTACAATTTTAGTCAACTTCCTACCTCAAAACTATTTGTAATTCCTTGAAAAAGTCATCAAATTTGTATAGGAGATTGCAAATCATTCTTGATCTACCTTTGATCGATTATGTATTGAGATGGACATTTCAAAAGGTTTCCAAGAAGAAGTCAAGATCAAGGTGGGTGAATGAATTTGGTCACATATTTTTGATTAAAAATGATATCCCTTTATGTGTATAAGTGTAGATGCTATTTTATTATTTATATAACACTTTAGTCTTGTATACTTGGCAAACTTAGACATTGTTTATTTCTCTCAATTCTGCACCTTTCCCACTTTCATAAGTCTCACATCTACACTATCTTATGCCACTTGGCCTATCTCTTGATCTTACTAGTCTTATGTTGATGATGCAGACCTTTTATCTTGCCTAAAATTCTTAAAATGTGCTTATCTTACACCTATGAAAGTTTTGAGCCTATACCTATTTTATTTCTCCCTAGACACATGCATCTCAAACAAACACATGCATCAATGCAAGCATCTTGATCTAATGCAAGTGTCTAATGCCCTAAAGTCATCTAATTTTTAAATGAAACATATCCTAATGGTCGACCTAAGTACTTTTATGTGAGTTATGTCTCCAAAGGGATTGATATAAATACAAGATCAATCCTAATTCATTCCTCACTTAGAAAATACCTAAGGCAACTTATCAAAACATTTAATCAAGCACTATATAAAGCAAAAATTCCCTATTTTATCTCATTTACATGTTAATCATAGGGATGACACATACACAGGTCTGAAGTAATGAAGGAGCAACCCAAGAGATTAATTTTACAAGTTACAAGTTATATCATTGTTGTACTTGCTTTTCATATATTTCATGATTCACACACAAGCCAACACCTAGGGGAGAACTACATCAGTCTGAGGCCCTATTCAGAGTATTGGATATGTAGTCAATGCTCATTGATAGAGGGGTCTTTGGGGTCAACTCGACACTATGTGCTTACTAATATATTTTTCTCCAAGATCACTATGAAGATGAATAACTAGGGTTTTGTAAATTTGTGAGGAATGACAATAGATTGGCTCAATACAGTCTATAAAAATATATCCTGGGTATCAATTCATAAAAATACATCTTGGTGGATGATGATTGTATTTGAGAGTGTTTTGAAATATAAAACTGATTTAGATTTTGCAATATTAGGTGCACATTACATGGCATATGCACCTTAAATATGTCTCATGCTAAAACTGTGTATAACAATGGTACCAATGTATATAATTTTGACACAACTATGAATATAAATTATATAAATGTGTGATTTAGCCATTGAAAACTATGTAAGTGTGGAGAACATTATTCCAAAGCATGAGCTCACTATATATGGATAAATATAAAAACTAAAATAAGTATTAATGTAGAAGACATGTTTCCAGAACATGCCCCACTATAATCTAGGTGTGCTAAATACTAAATAACTATGGATAACATGCTTCCAAAGGATGCCCACAATGAATCTAAAACTATGAATGTCTGGAATCCATGCCTATATGACATGTCCCCATTGAATTTGAAACAATGAATTTGTGGAATCCATGACTTTTGGAATAAAAATGACTAAGAGGGTGTGGGGGTGAATAGATCTTCAAAAACTTTCAAGTCTTTATATTCACTCATCTATGAATTATGAAAGTAACACACTGATCTATCAATGCATTAATAACCAATCACATGAAAATGAAACAAGAAAACACATCACATATGTGGAAAAATATAATTAGAGATAAAAAATATTGAAACAAAGCTTGGAAAAATTGTCCTATAAGACAATGTATCAAATTTAGTTGATCACCAACCCAACACGGATCACCAACCCCAGATTTATCAAGCACCCACTTGTTAGGAGGCTACAACCCCCTATGAATAAGAACCAAATTAGTTAGAGGACACTTATATAATAACCAATATGAAAGGCAGATCCAAATCCCTCTTGACCAAGAACCTACTCAACCAATACCAATTCTACAATCACCAACCTATAAGGAAGCTTCAACTCCCTCTTTGACTAAGCACCAACTCAACCAATCAACCTTATTTATACCATTCATATCTATATATTATCTACCCACTATCATAAATTAGGAATACATATCTAATGTAACTTTGATAACCTCTAAATATGCAATGATAACTCCTCCAGATCTACTCCACTTGATATCTCTCTCAAAACTACCTCTAGGCTTCTTCGCTCAACTATCCCTCTTCAAGACTGAATAGGTCATGTGTCCTTGATATTAATCTAAAAAGTATCTATATTATCATAATGAAATGATTATATGATATCTATTAAGGGTTTAAAACATTTTACCCAACCTTCTTAGGCTCATTTATTTATAAATTCATTTGCTTACTCTTAGCTACCTTAAATAAGCCTAAAATGCCTTGTATATATACTCATCTCTTGTTTATATTTGAATTGGTCAGACACACACCCTTAACCTATTAGGTTAGACATATAATAGGTCCTAGGAAATATCATAAACATTATCAAAATAAAATTTGTGTCCCCTTTAGTCTCTCATAACTCTATTAGGCCTCATTTCAATTTTTAGGTTCTATGGAGACCTAATTGCATTAGGTCTATCTTATCAACACGTTACCATTTGATCCCTTGGAAATTATTACATATATATAAATGGAACAATACTTTAAAATAACATCCAAATATACCTTATCAGACATAATCTAATATCCATAACACCTTTTAGGTCCAATCACTTCATGAAACCCTTCAATACTACTCAATCTTATTAGGCCCGTGCATACCAAAAAGTTTGACTTTCAATATTAAATCTCAAACACACTTAATATAATTAAAAATAATAAAAAAAGTACACATATATATTATAAATGACCTAAGGGTTATTAAAAAATTCATTAAACACTTTAAATTAGATCTTAAGGCTTCAAGATCATCTCTGTAACTTACTCATAACTACCAATTTTCCTCAAAGACCAGTCATGGTGACTTGGAAATCCAACACCTATGTAGAAAATTTTAAAGACTCTTGAAGAATGTAAATTATAATATTATATATATATATATATATATATATAAATTATTATATAGAAATATCATATGGTTAAATTTAAAATATTGGTCTTACAGACCAATTTCTTAACCTTATATCACACAATCTTATCTGAACCAGATAGGTCAACTTGTGAGAAATTTTTCACCAAATTCACTAACCTAAAAAACTTTTGAAAAGCATGAAAATTTCTTAAAATTCATAAAAAAACATCTCCATGCACTTGGTTTCATCATTCTATCATGAAAACACATTCCAATTCATCTTCTCACTTCTGCCTAGGTTTTATACTGTTTACACCATTAGGTTTATCTATAACTGGCTAACTTGGATGACTAGTTTAGAATATTTTAAGGGTAGAACCTATCTATAAAAAATTATGGTCATGTATTATGAGTATTTATCTCCTTCCATCCATTTTATTTTCTTGACCAATGCAACTTTTGATTGATATAAAAAATTATTTATAAATAACCCTGTATCTATGCAATTTCTATCTCGTTTGAGTAACCACCACCACTTGGAGGTACCTGAGATAGTTTAATACATGATATAATAGTTTTTATAGGAATATTAGAAAATTATCAGATATTTTAAATAGTATATTCCACATCAGTTCCTTATTAGGATTTTAGGGAGGTTTAACACAGGTTTTGGTGTTAATGATTGTTCATAAAGGAATTTCCCTTAAATCCAAAACCAATGCTTGGAGATATTATATAGCACCCTTACCCATATCTAATTAATATATAAGGTTACCATGTAGAAGTTACACATGCCAAAAAAAATATGAAAGTGCTTCTCGGGTCTTTATTCTCGGGTCTTTAGACCTCATTCTGTGAACTTGAGAAGGCCTAAAATAGTGTTTCTTGCAATTTAATTCAAACCATGGCCTTAAAATTTGTGAACATGCTTGAAACAACATATATGACCTCTATCAATGATCACATATACACACTTGCCTTGAAATATAATCTTCATACCTCATTTGGCTAGGTAGGGTCTAAGAGAGGTCTAAATGTAGACCTAGACTGAAGGGCCTACCTTCAAAGACTCACTTTGAAACACTTATGAGTATATACACACATCATTATCATGTCCACAAAAAATTCAAAACCTATAAAATTCCTACGTTAACTCACCTCATCATGCCACTAGCTCATACCTTTATCATGCCATGACTAGGCTTCAATATTTCAATGCACTTAACACCTTGATCTATTCTTTCCATGACATGAACTCAACCAAACATCAAACAAGTCAACATAAGACATCACAACACATTAGTATCACTGTACCATTATTTTTATGATGATAATAATCTTCCATGGCCTCATACATACCAAAAACCATATGACCAAGCTTCATATGACTTGACATCTCGCTTTCATACACCTAAACACTTTTGACATCATCCTTGAAATCACCCTTAACTTTCATGAAAGCATAATACATTAGTTGCCTTTAAAATATCTCTTTCCTTCAAAATATCTTTCATGACAACATCCTTCAATGAAAATTCTCCATCAATGCCCCTTGTCACATCGACACACTACCAACTAGGCACAATCTCTCAATGACAGTAACATCATGCAATATGCACCTTTGGCATCAATGAAAACACTTCAACAATCCCCCCTTTTATCATTGATGGAAACCACTCTCAGAAACTTCTCTCAACAAGAAAATTTTCCCTCATTATAAAATTTATCTCCCTTTGACATAAATGACAAAGTGATGTTGGAAAGTTATTAGATCACACTCCTTACAACCAAAAGACTCAACATATAAGACTATGAATTTATGAGTCATCATACGAACATGCTCCCCCTATCTCTATGCATACCTTCTCAACACTAATCACCTACATTTGGAGCTAATGAACCACCTGATTATCTCCCCCTAATCACATGACATGAATGATAAGGGCATGAACTACACCCAATTCTCATCTTAGGTGTTCAAATGTTGCTTTTGAAAGTGGCTTGATCAAATCATCTACAATATAATCCTGTGTAGAAACATATTCAAGTTTGACACTTTTCTCACTTACCTTCTCTCTTATGAAATGATACTTGATAGGAATGTGATTAGTATTTGATTGAATGACATGGTTCTTTGAGATGCTTATAACACTTATACTATCATAATAGATAGGGGCTAGGACCATCAGACTCCACCTTGTAGTCTTTTAAAGTTTGTCTCATCCATAAGACCTAAGTGCAACATAAAGCTTCTTTAATGTACTTAGCATCACAAGTGGATAATGCTACCGATGGTTGTTTATTGCTTATCCATGAAACTAGGCACCTGCCTAAGAAGAAAGTTCCTCTACTTGTACTCTTCCTATCATTGAGGCTTCCTACCCAGTCTACATCTAAATAGGCTGTCAAATTGAACTCCTTTCTCCTTAGATACCATAACCCAAACTCTATAGTCCCCTTGAGATACTTGAATATCCTTTTGACTGCTTATAGATGATTTTTCCTTGGATCTATTTGAAACCTTCCGACAAGACCTACTGCTTGCATGATGTCAGGTCTAAAGACAATGGTGTATAGTAAACCTCCAAACATTGACCTATATGATGTCTAATTAACCTTTAGAGACTCATATTCCTTGCTCAACTTACACTGTATGATCATAGGTGTACTAACTACCTTGCAATATTCCATATTAAACTTCTTCAACATCTCTCTTATGTACTTGGATTGTGAAATGAATATAACTTTTTTAGATTGAATGATTTTCAACCCAAGAAAGAATGATAGTTCTCCCAACATGGACATTTAAAACTCCTCCTTCATCACCTCTACAAAGGCCTTAGTCATGTTCTCATTATTTCCACCAAAGATGGTGTCATCCACATAGATAACTAAAATAAATTGATGGTCATCTTCTATATTTTATATAGATTACTATCTTCAACTCCTCTTTTGAATCCTTGATCCAACATATATTTGTCTAATCTGACATACCAAGCTCTAAGAGCTTGATTTAGATCATAAAGATCCTTTTTTAAATATACAAACATAGTCCTTTGTTACTTGATAGTGAGAAACCCTCAGGTTGCTCTATGTAAACCTCTTTTTCCATGTTTCTATTTAAAAAGGCTGATTTGACATCCATCTAGTACACCTTGAACCATTTGAATATTGCATATGCTAGAAACAATTTGATGGCCTCCAATCCTTCCATTAGTGTAAAGGTCTCCTCAAAGTCTACCCTTTCAACTTGTGAATATTCATTGCATACCAATCTAGCCTTATTCCAAGTGACTTATCCATATTCATTCAACTTATTTCTAAACATGCATTTTGTGCCAATAAGATTTTTGCATTTAGGCATAGGAACTAGTTCCCAAGTCTTAATCTTATCTATTTGGTCCAAATCCTCATTCTTAACACCCATCCAAAACTTGTCTTTACTTACTTATACAAGGTTCTTAAGTTCAATCTTGGACAATAGAGAAAAATTCTCCTAATTTAGGTTACTTATAAGTCTTCTCCTTGTTTTCATACCTACATCCTTATTTCCAATGATTTGTGATTCAAGATGATCTCTTTGAATCTATACTGATGGGCCTTTTGAGTCTTCTCTGTCCTCAAATTCTTCTTCTTCCTTATCAATATCTATAGTTTATTCTTCATTCTTGAATTCCAAATTCTATAATGTATTCTTTGATTGTGAGTGTGATTTCCTTGTCTTATCAATGTTCACATTGGTGCTTTCCACTATCTTTTGCAACCTCTTGTTATAACATCTATAGGCTGAACTCAGTGATGAGTATCCTAAGAATATACCTTCATCATACCTAAAATTAAAATTTCCTAAGTCTTCATCATCTCTTTTGATGAAACATTTACTCCCAAACACTCTAAAGTGTTCCACATTAGCAGGTATGTCTTTCCATAGTTCATAAAGAGTCTTATTACAATTAGTCCTTATTTGTCCTCTATTTAAAATGTAGACTACAGTGATCACTACCTCTCACAAATATTCATAAGATAATCTAGACTCATTTACGATAATTATTACCATCTATTGAACTGTCTTATTTTTTCTTTCCAATACCTGATTCTGTTGAGGTGTCTTAGCTACTAAGAACTATCTCCTTATCCCATGGACCTAATAAAAGTCATAAAACTCATTGGAAGAAAAATATCCTCCTCTATCAGATCTTAGGTACTTGATCTTCTTATTATTTTCATTCTCAATAAGGGCCTTGAAAGTTTTAAACTCTTCAAGAGCTTCTACCTTTTATTTCAATAATGTTACCCAAACCATTCTTGTGTAGTCATATATGAGTAGCATGAGGTAGCTAGCACATTGAATACTTTAAATTCTTATAGACCCACAAAGATTAGTGTGTATTAATTACAAAGGTCTTGTAGTAGAGTATTCCTTGGGCTTGAACCTTCTTCTAGTATGATTACCATGTTGACATGTGTTACAAAGTATGTTTGTTAGTTTGGTGATCTTAGGCATGTTCTTCATAGACTTCTTAGTTCTTATTTTGACCATATTTTCAAAGTTTAGGTGGCCTAACCTTCTATGCCATAGCCAACTTTCATCTTTCTTGCTCATAAATCACTTCTCCTTATTGATTTCATTTAAGACATATAGATTGTTGTCAATCCTCTTAGCATTGGAAATTAGCCTTCCTAATTTGGCTCTCCTTATATCAGACCCTTTGTCATGAAAGGTTAGTGTGTGTCCTTGGTTTCACATTTGACTTACACTAAGCAGGTTATGTTTTAAACCTTCCACATATAACAAATTCTCTGTCTTGATCTTCCCATTATCCAAACAAAAGATACCCTTGCCAACTATATTGGTAGTTGTGTTATCTCTAAATTTCATTGTTCCTACAACATTCTTCTTTAATGAGATGAAATTTCTCTTGTCTCTTATCATGTGGCTTGAGAAACCACTATCTATATACCATTTAATGCCTTCATCTTGAATGTGAAATGCAGTCTGAGCTATCATAGATTCTTCTCTTTTAGTCTTCTACTCCTCTTTAGTTAATAATCCATATTGACTTTTGGGCTCAATATGATTAGTTCTAACTTTCTTTAGCTTCCATACCAATATTTGACTCTTTTCATGCGCTTTAGGAGCTCCATATACCTTGTTAAGTCTTGAGGGCCTTCTAATCATATTAGGACATAATATTTTAATGTGTCCCATATTATGATAATTATAGAAAATAACATTACTATACTTACCTCTTGATTTATCACTCCTTCTCCCATGGTCCCATGATAACTCATCCCTTGAGACCATTCTCATTGCATTGGGTTGCCTGATTGGTCTATTCATCTTAATTTTTATGTTGGTGCTCTTGACTTGTTTTGAATTATCATGCTCTTTCTCAAACTTGCTCATCTTGTCTATGAGATGCTCATACTCAATATTTAAGGAATCTAGCTTTGTATTCAACTGATCATACTCAACTTATTTTAATCAAAACTTTGTATTGACACCTTTTAACTAATTTTTGAGATCCTTGATGGTCTTTTCATTCTTTTGGATTTTTTGACTATATCAATCTTTAAGGTAAATATTTGTTCCTTAAGATCCTTAACCATAAATCTCAACTCTTGATTCCTCCTTTTTTGATGCTTCAAATCATCTATGGCACTTATGAGCTTAACATCAAGGTCTACTTCAGCTTCTCCTTCTTCACTATCATAGTAGACTTATTCATCATACATGTTGTCTTCTTCCACTTGATCACTAGACATCTTGTGCTTCTTAAGATCACCTTTACACTACTAGGCCTACTTCAAATTACCAAGATTTGATACCAATTATTGGAAGTAAAATGACTGGGGGGGTGAATCAATATTCAAAAATTTTCAATCAATTAAATTCACTCTTATACAAACTATGAAAGCAACACAATGATCTAACAATTGATTAAGAACCAATCACATGAGCATGAAATAAGATAACACATCACATATGTGGGAAACCCTAATGGGGGATGAAACCCACTAAAACAAAGATTGGAAATTTTTTTCTATAATAAAATATATCAAATTTATTTGAGTACCAACCCAACATAGAGCACCAATCCCAGATTCATCAAGTACCCACTTGACTTTAGCAAGCACCCACTTACTATAAGGCTACAACCCCCTATGACCAAGACAAAAATAAATTAGAGGACTCTTATGCAAGTAAAAAATTTCAAGGAATATCCAAATCCTTTTTGATCAAGTACCGAGTCAACCAAGACCAATTCTTCAAGCACCAACTTACAAGGAAGCTTCAACTCCCTCTTTGACCAAACACCAACTCAACCAATCAACCTTTTTTCTTCCACTCATCTCTCTATCTGATCTATCTAATATCATACATACAGAACAAATATTTGATGAAACTATGATAGCCTCTGATTATTCAATGATCACTCCATCTCTACTCCACTTGATCTCTCTCAAAACTGTCTTTAGGCTTCTTTGCTTAACTAGCCCTCTTCAAGACTGAAATGGTCATGTGTCCTTGATCTTCATCTATAGATTACATGTATGGTCATAATGAAATTATTATATTATATATCTTAAGGTTTTAAAACATGTTACCCAACCTTATTAGGCTCATTTATTTATCAATTCATTCGCTTACTTTTAGCTACCTTAAATAGGCCTAAAATGCCTTGTATATATACTCATCTCTTATTCATATATCACTTGGTCAGACACACACAATTAACCTCTTAGGTAAAAAATAAAATAGGTATTATTAAATATAATAAAAATTATTAAAATTAACTTTGAGTCCCATTTGGTCTCTCATAACTCTATTAGGCCTCATTTCACTTTTAGGTCTTATGGAGACCTAATTAAATTAGGTCTATCTTATCAACAAATTACCATTTGATCCCTTGTGAAATATTAAACCTATATACATGTCAAATTACTTTAAAATAAAATAAAAATAGACCTTATATAACATAATATGAGCTCTATAAGACATTTTAGGTCTAACCACTTCATGAAACCCCTCAATAGTACTCAATCCTATTAGGCCTGTGTACACCAAAAAGTCTATATTTCAATACTAAATCTCAAAAACACTTAAACCACTTAAAAATGATCAAAAAAGTAGATAAAAATAGTATAAATGACCTAAATTTCATTAACAAATTAATTAGACAATTTCACTTAGAGCTTAAGGCTTCAAGATCATCCCTGTAACTTACTCAGAACTGTCAATTTTCCTCAAGATTAGTCACGTTGACTTGGAACTCCAACACCTGTGTAGACACTTTCAAAGAATCATAAAGAATTTAAATGATCCTATGAGATATCTATATCATTATTGGAGAGAAATATCATATGGTCAAATGGAAAATATTGGTCTTGTAGACTAATTTCTTGACCTTATAACACAGTCTTATCTGAACCAGATAGGTCAACTTGTGAGCAACTTTTTCACCAAATTTATTGACCTATAAAACTTATTAAAATAATTAAAATTTATTATAAGTCCTAAAAAACATATCCAAGCACTTGGTTTCATTATTATATCATGAAAACACACTCTAATTCATCTTATCACCGTGGTCTGGGTTTTACACTATTTACACCATTAGGTTTGTCTACAACTGGATGAATAGTTTGGAATATTTGAAGGGTAAAACCTATACATAAACCTTAATGGTCATGTATTATGATTATATGTATCTTTGTTCCATTAATTTTCTTTTTTTGACTAATGCAACTTTTAACTGGTATAATAAATTATTCACAAACAAGCCTATATCTGTGCATTTTCTCTCTCATTTGACTAACCACCACCACCTATAGTTACTTGGGAGAGTTGAATACATGATAAAATAGTTTTTATAGGGATTAAATACCATTATATGTTTTTTTAACAATATCTTTCACATCAGGTCCTTATTAGAGTTTTAGGGAGGCTTAACATAGGTTTTAGTGTTAATGATTGTTCATAAAAGACCACCCCTTAAATCCAAAATAAACACTTGGGAATATTATATATTATAATTACACATATCTCCTTAATATATTAGGTTCCCATGAATAGGTTAAACATGCCAACAAATGTTTGAAAATGCTTATCAGGTCTTAAGACCTCATTTTATGAACTCAAGAAGGCCTAAAATAGTGTTTATTATAATTTCCTTAAAACTATGGCCTAAAAATTTGTGAAAATGATTTAAAAAACATATATTACCTCTTTCCATGATCAAAATTTGATAATTTACTTGAAATATTATCTTCATACCTCATTTGGCTAGGTAGGGTCTAAGAGAGGTCTAGATGTAGACCTAGACTGAAGGGCCTACCTTTAAGGACTCACTTTGAAAAAACTATGAGTGAATACACACCTTATTATCATGTTCACATAACCTTAAATATATATCACATGCCTAAGTTAACTCACCTCATCATGCGACCAAATCATACCTTCATCATGCCATGATTAGGCTTCAAGCTTCTAATGCACTTGACATGTTGACCTATTCCTTCCATGTCATGACCTCAAAAAAACATCAAATAAGTAGACGTAAGACATAAAAACACATTCATAATATTTAAATATTATTTTTATGATGGCAAAAATCTTCCATATCCTCATCCAAACATAAAACCACATGACCAAGATTCATATGACTTAACATCTCTCTTCCATGCATCTGAACACTTTTAACATCATATTTGACATTAAACTTGAATTTAATGCAAACATAATACATTATTTGCCTTCAAATTAATGACAACATCCTTTAATAACAACACTTCGTCAATGCCCCTTGTCACATCAACACACTACCAACTAGGCACACTCTCTCAATGATATTAACCTCATAAAATATACACCTTTTAAATCAATTTCAATACTTATAAAATGATTATATGACATGCACCCATTGAATCTAAAAACTGATATAAGTACCAAATATTTAATGAGTATGGATAACATGCTTCTAAAGCATGCCCCACTAAATCTAAAAGCTGTGCCAAATGTGAAGAACATGCCTCTGTGACATGACCCACTAATATTCCAAAATTTGAGGTGATGGAAGAATATAAACCATTATTTACCTAACCTCAAAATGATAATACAACTAAATAATCCATGAATGGAACCATGAAGAAAATAAAAGGAACATGTCTAGGTAGATATAACATTGAAACACATGGAATAATGTGATCAAATGAAGGCCTAATATGCATAATAAGGATCATTCCAACATATATATAGTAACATTATGATCTAAACAAAAAAATAAAGCACACACATAAGAGTGCTAAGGAGACCAAAAACAAGGGGCATGTTCAAATGCCACACAATCGAAGAGACATGACTTAGTCAAATGTCCATAAAAGCAATCATGACCTATTTAATAATATACATAAATAAATGACATGTTCAAATTCAAAATAAATCACACATAGGCACTATGGCTGAATTTTTTTTATCATATTAAAATGATCAAATAACAGGATAATAACAAGGCAAGACACTCAAAGAAGTGCATAAACAACTAGCATAAACATATCATAGTAGCCTATGGATCAAATGTGTTAGCAAAAATGCATAGAATATAAACTACCCTATATAATATATAATCATGGATAAAGTCATTTGTAAGTACATATATGATCTCAAAACATGATAATTTAGAGTGGCCATAGAATGATATAACTTGAAAGTATCATGATCATAGAGTTGGATGCTCCCAATGTCCATATGACATGAGTAGAGGAAAGGCCCAACATCCAAAATAGAAATATATCATGTATTTTTTTATACCTATATCACACTCAAGTATAATCCTGACACACATGTATATATAAGTAATTGATAATCCATCCATTAACATGGAACTAACATATATGTATGAAGGAATCAATATAATATGTAGGTGCTAAAAATGTTTTTAGATGTTTGAATGTTTTTCAAATTTTTTTTGTTATTTTTGGAATGTGAAAGGGATAGGATATCCTATGATCCCATCCAAAGGGTGATCATATATATCTCCCCAATGTCAAACTAGTGTAATAATCTAGTGATGCTACCAAGGAACATGTATAGGTTCAATAGCTATCATTGTAGTGTTTGTGATTATATTTGTATGTAAAATAAGACTATATGGTATTGGATAAATAGTAGGAGTAATAGGAGTAGGGTTTAATGGAACCCATCATTTAGTGATATATGTTTTATTTTAAATAGCGATAATAGGAACATGTGTATGTTCTCTAGATATCTAAACATTGTGCATAATAGATGAAGATTCTATTGAATCTCCTATATGTCTTTGATGTAATGGTCTCTCAAGTACTAGCCACCTAGTAAATGGAATTTCCTATTGCTTATCCTTTTGTGGTGGATTAACCTTAGTAGGTTTTATAGTTAATTATTTATGTATAAGTTTTTCTTGTTCAAGAGGATTGTGCTCATATGGTATCCTAGAAACTGTAATTACCCAATTAGCATGGATGTATTAAATACACCTATGCACTATAGAAGGTACCTCTCAAAGTGTATGAATCCAAGGTCTTACCAATAACATATCAAAGATTCATGTTGAAGTTATAAATGAAAAGGTATTAACCACATGTATGGGACTGCCCTGTAAAGTTAAGCCAATATTGCCAATAACCTTCTAGGAGGTCCTATTGAATGTTTTAATTGATCTAGTAAAAGATCAAAAATTATGATGAGTATAACCAAAGTGTGTAAGTAATGTCATTGTGCAAATGTTCTCACTTTCTCCATTGTCAATCATAACACTATGCATAGGGTATTTATCAATGTATGCTTAAATGAATAAAGAATGAAGATCATATTCATCATCCTTAATCTCAATATCATCGAAAAAAATAGAAGGTATCTAAACTATAGGAGGTATATATCATGTATAAGTACCAATAATCCCATATAATGGGTACCCATAGTGTGAAGGAGAAGGAATTACATTATATCCCATTTGCACTTCTGGTTCCTTCTTAGAATGGTCTTGCAAAAGATTCTTAAATATTTTCTATTTTTGGTGATCACCAAGTTGTGAACCTAATTCCTCAGGAGTATCATAAAATGTAATATTTTGGTCATCAAATAGGTCTTGGATCTTATTATTCAAGGTAAAACATCTATTCCTATAATGTCCTAGTCCTTAGTGATAATCACAATAAGTATTCACATGATATCATTTGGGTAGAGGTCTATTCATATCAAAATCTATAGGATGAGGGATAGATATAAGATGACACTCTACTTGCCTTGAGAGTAATAAAGTAGGAGACTCAGGTAAGCATGTAAATTATATTTTTGGTGCACATAAGGGAGGACAATCTGATTAGGCTACTATGAAATTGTGTTAACCATGTTGGTTGTTTCCTTTTTATGGTCAAGAGGTTTTACGTTATAACTTAGTTTGATTATAAATTTGGTACTATATGTAGATGCAGTTGGTGTGTTTACTACATAATTGAGCTTATTTAATGAAATAAGCTTCATTTCACAGTCCTATACAACATGGCATATGTCATCAAAATATTTGAACTTCTAGAAAATCATGGACTCATGTAAAGGATCAAGTGAATTTTGCTTGAATATGTATTTCAAATTCTTATCTAATATAGGATTGGTCAATTTAGCTAACATTGTCTTGTACCTAAGGACATACTCATTGATTGGCTCATTTTTTCCTTGTTTAATTTTGACAATTTGGACATATAAAATCTTTATGGAATTATGTGATAACAACCGATCTACAAGAGTTTTGAATGATTTATCTAATTAGAGAGGTAAATCATAGAACCACCTCAAAGCATAGTCCTTGAGGATTATTGGAAATAATTTGGTAAAATTTTTATCTTTGGAGGCATAGTCAAGGCATGCCACATAAAAGGTTCAAATATGTTATTCATGATCACCCTTTCCATCATAAAATGTGAACTTAGGTGTAACAAAACTATGTGGAAAAGGGTGCAAAGATATCTCAAGTACAAGAGGGCTATGTAACACTTATTGGGAATCAATAGCATGAGGATACTTTAAAGCATTTTGTTCAATGTTTCTAACCTTGTCCTCTAAGGTCTTTATAACTTGAAGGAGTGTTTCAAATATAGATCCATTAGGATTTATATTATCAAGTTAAGTAGTTAGGTAAGGGGATGTAAACATGGTTTGAATAGTAATAGGCTTTAAAATTGGTATTTGAGTTAAAATCATTGATTATTCCATGGTAGATGTAGCAATAGTGCTTTGGTTTTTAGGAAACAAAGGTTTAAACACATAATCCATACCCTCATTAGAAGTATTAAGTGGTAATGTGTTCAATGTTAGGGATGTTTCGACTATACTCTTTAAATTTTTTGTTTCCAACATATTTTTTAAGATCTCATCAAGATCTTCAGGGTTTTGACAAATACAGTCCTAAAATAATGCAATTGATTAAACTTGCTCATGGTCTATTTGCTCATTTTTATTGGTTAATTAGACTCATGATTGTCATTATCAAACTATTCTTCTATGATAATATCATTAGTATTTTTTTCATTCTCAACACTAGTATCATCATGATCTATAGGATTATGTTCCTCATTGATTTGATACATCTTAGGTGGTGGGAGAGGAAGCTCAATATTTTCAATAGGCACACCTCCCAATCTAGGGGTGTGCCTAGGTTCCATGAAAAATAATATAAGTAGGAAATTAAAAAGTATTACAATATGAAACCTTAGTTAATTGAAAATCCTAAGAATTATAAATGTTTGCATTCATACGATTCATGTTCACCAAATATTTAACCCTAAATTGGATGTATAAATTGGGGTATTTATGGTTAAAGGGGTAGAGACATCTTAGGGCAAAAGGATGATAAAATATCTCCAAATTAGGCCAATTAGGTGCTAAACTCAGATATACACATATGTTAAATTCATTAAATTGAGATAAACTAAAAATAGCAAGTACAAATATGCTATATATGGAAATGACAAAGAAGTAATGTACTTAGCATGTTTTAATGCTAATATAGTTCTATATATAGAACATATAGAAAGTAAAATAGAATATGATTCTAGAATAGTCATTAGATTCTAATTTGAGTGCCTCTGAAATTACAAACACTAGCATCAACCTTGGATGGTTGAGTTGATGTTACTATTGAAACCTAACACAAGTGTCTTATACATAATAACTACTAGAAAAGGATGTGACCACTTGGGTACTTCTGGGTTTGTCTTAGCCTTCACTTTAGTGCATTCAAATTTCTATCATGGAATGTTGCTCCTCATGAATTTTTAAAACCCTATTTATTCATCTTCAAAGTGACTTTGGGGAAAAAAGTATTAGTGGGCACACAATATTGAGTTGACCCAAATAGCCCTTTATCAATGAGTAATACCTACATATAAAATACTTTGAAGAGGGCATCAGAATGATGTAGTTCTCCCCCACATGTTGGATTTTATGTGAATCATGAAATATGTGTAAAGCAAGTACAATAATGACTTAGCTTGTATCTTGGTGTAGACATCAAAATTGTGTCTACTCCTTGGTTGACTCCCCCTTGGTCCCCTTGGTCTGCTTCTAAACATTTATGACCCATACACTTATTAATTTAAAACAAATTACCTATTTTAAATTAATAACACCACCCTTGACACACCACCCATGGCACCTCACCTTGCCCTTGGATACCTAATTTATCACCCTATGACCCTTCTTAATTACCTAAGACCTATTTCAACCCTCCCACTAACCTCTCACACCTATTTAATCCATCTTTGGACTGTTTTCCAATGGTAGCTGAACTCGACAGATGGAAGAATGGGCAAAAGGCTAAAAATAGCCTTTTTTCCCATTCTCTAGCCACCGACATCGATTACCCATCGATCGATGCTGGCAAAATCGTTGACATCGGTTGCTTAAAACCACATTCTAACCCCTAAAACAGCTAATCATAGACCTGAATGTGAATTCTCTTGTACCCAGAATCCAAATTCTCTTTCTCTTCAACTCTTTGTAGGGATCAACATTCTATCATCACTCTCCAAGCTACAGGAATTCTGCATCAATCAATCCACACCTGATTGAAACGCTGCACGAAGTCTCCTACATCAGCCATAACGGAATGAGTCTTCTACACTTTTGGTTCTCCACTAAGAGCTAAGTATTTTTCTTTTTCAGTTCAGTATTTCAAAATGCTTTGGTAATCAGTCTCCATTTGCTACTTCTAAGTGCTGTAGACCAGACCCAACCTGACTTTTTTCCTAGAGAGGGTTAGAGGCCTTCCCCATATCCTTGCTCCTTTTGACAACTTGTCATCTACCCCTCATCCCTCTTAAGACTCTATTATCTCCCCTGAAATCTTGCATAGACCCAGAGTCCTTTCAGACTCCTCTATCAACCATAAACCTATCTAGAATTCACCCAAGGCCATTACCCTGACTGACATCGACCATTTCCCCTATCGATGTCAGCAGCATAACCGACGTCGGCAACTTGACCAACCAACACTGGGAGAACCACCAATGTCAACGACTGTGACAAACTGATAGCAGAATATAGGTACACATTATCTCTATTTCTTTTGTTTAGTCTTTAACCATTTCTCTTTCTAGCAACATTCTTTTATCAACTTGTGGACTGTCATCCCTCAAAGAAGTCTTTGCACTTCTGGGACCAAGCTTTTGCTTGGCAGTCCACCATATATCTATCTAACATTTTATTTGTTTAAGTATTTCTTATCTACAGGTGTCATCCTCCACAGCCAAAGAGGATCTCCTTCAATCATCTGGATACGGTGCGCAACTTCATCTGGGTACGTACAAACCCCTGACCATTTAACTTTAGTTTCTCATTTCTTCTGAATGTAAAAACAAAAAAATGAGTAGAAACATTCTGGCATGCCCGGTGGGACCCTGGAGTTTTCCTCGGGTTCATTTATTCTAAAAGGCAAACATTCATATAGGTGCATTAGGTCTCTTTTTGCATCCTTTTCTTCTATCTCTTTATTTTGAAAAGAAACCATAAGCACAAGTTAAAAAGAACTTCTTTCTTTTTTTCTTCTTGCCACTTCTTTTCTGCATCTTAGAGTAGTGAAGTTCATGCTCTTAACCTTTTCCTAATTGTTTGCATCTGAACAAAACATTTCGATTTGGGCTAAAAATCTTTTGCATTTCATTTCTGCTTGAATTCATGTTTAGTCCACTCATCTAGTAATTAAAAACTACATTATGAATAAACCGTAGTACACATATGTTACACTACCAGACCACATTCACAAATAAAACATCTAAACATACTTGAGACAAGGTTCAACTAGGATTTCATCACCTAGCGGATACCTTACCCTTCATGGTAATCCTACTTGGACTTCACTACCAAGGGGAGAACCCACTCTATTCTCTGGCAGAGTATAAACTCTAGGGGAAGTATATACTGGCTAAGTGACCCAGCTTGTCTCTGGGCTCGTGAAGTGAGGAGAGCAAGCTCCTAGCACCAGGCCATGTACGAAACATAATAAAAATTTTGAGCACCAAAACATAACCCGAAACCAACCTTAGACTACCTCTTTTAGGATCCGTTCTAAAAGCCCAACTTCCCAAACACACTCTTCTAAGGCATAAACCAACAAGACTCTAAAACTTATTCTTAGGAATTTAACATTTAGAGGCTGCTTGTCTTCATCTATTTTTTTGTCTCTATCTAGTTTTTTGAGCTGGTGAGGTCGCATTCTGAGCTCCAAGAACAACTCAAAACTTTCTTCTTTCTTCCAAAAACTTTCAATTTTTTAAAGTTTTTGGAAATACACAGTAACTAACATCAGTTTTTCCATCGACGTTGGCAACTGATCTTCACCGACATCGGTTATCTGACTGACATTGGCAACTTTATTCACTGACATCAATTTTTCCACCGACGTCAGTCACTGTCAAAATTTTTCTTCTCAAAACAACAAGCTAAAAACCTGACCTTTTTGCTATTAAAAACACCACATTCTAGTTTTTTGAGGTTGAAACATATAGTTTTCAGAACCTAAAACCCCCTTTTGCCTTGGATGGTTTTGACATGTAGTCAAACCAAAACTCTTGTTGACCATGCAAGGCAACAACCACTCCCGCCTTCACCTTCTATATCAAGTCCCTAAATGGAGTATAATTCAGAAACTAAACATACTCCTATCCAACCAACCCCAACTCAACCCCATATTATCCCCGAAGGGGACCAAGACTTTGAAAGATTCCTTGACCTCAATGTCAAGGCTCTTCAGCACTATCTCACGAGAAGTCAAACGCGAGACTCATCATGCAACCTAGTTTATGGGATGCCAACTTCCTTAGTTGACACAACAATCATATCAACAGCCTCTGTAACCCAACCCATGGTCATCGAGGCCATTGCCTCAACCCACAACCCAACCATGACCAATCTTCAAAGTGTGACCTCTCCTTCTATTTTTGGACCTACCTCTTTTGGGGTTCCTGTACCCCCTCAACCATAAACCGTTCAACAAAGTTCTACACCATTCTAAAACTTAATTGTCTCCATCCCACCTACTCTTGCACCCATAAATACAAGAGTAACCACTTATCCTTCAACAAGTGTTGCCACCACTCAACCACCTTTGGTGACATCAAGCCAAGTTTTGCCTTCTAGCTTCATAACACAAACACCCTTGACTTCAACATCAATCCCTATGACTAGTTACCAATATGTTGCACCTATACAAGTGCAACCAACTATGTCATACGCCCCTCCTAACTCCTTCCAATCACCTTACAAATTAGGGGGTGTACCACCTATCAATCCACCAGTCGATCTAATCAAGATGCTGATGGATAAGGTGTCTAATCTTGAGACATCTATTTCAGGCACAAGAAATGTTCTCTCATATGAACAAATCTGTAATGAACCTATTCATCTTTTAGTCCCAATTAGACCATATCCTAGTCAGTGGGAACTTCCCAAGTTTACTTGCTTTTAGAGTAAGGAGGACCCACAGCAACATCTACAAGCATTTAGACACGCTTGTTACCTTATAGCAGATGATGATGCATTATTACTTCGCATATTTCCTATGTCGCTTTCTAGTGCTGCCCTTGATTGGTATAGTTTTATTACCAGTCACTCTCTATTTACCTTCACTCAACTAGCTCAACTATTTCTTGACCACTTTTCCATCAACATCACTAAAAAAGTTTCCATCACGGACCTATATTCTATCAGACAATTTGATGATGAATCCATAGCTGATTTCATTACTTGATGGAGAAATTTAATCAATCAACTCTCCTTTTCTTTACCTCAACCTGAGCTCATCGAGTTCTTTTCACAGGCATGTGCCAAACACATTTCATCTACCTTGCAGGTCCAAACATTCCACACATTTGATGAAGCTTTCCCCATGGCCAGGAAGCTTGAACTCCGTGCTGTTGAAGAAAATAAAGTCAAATTGCATAGTAAAAATACTAATGCAAAATAAAATGACTCTTCTTCCAAATCTTCTTCCTCCAATTCCAAGTCTAAGGGATCAACAAATGCTGTGGTACTTAGATCATCGTCATCTACCACAACTAATCAATCTGAACCTTCCACATCACAAAGCATCACCAAACAATTCTAACAACAGTATATACAACATCATTATACTCCTATAGGAGAATCATACGCTTCCATTTTGGATAAACTAGTCAAACAGGGAGTCCTCAACCTCCCTCAAATTCAACCACCATCTCAATTCGACCCCTCAAAAGCCATCCCTACATGGTATAGGGAAAATGACTTTTGTCATTATCACCGTGTCAAAGGCCATGACATAAACAACTACAAAACCTTCAAAAACATTATCCAAGACATGATAGATAAAGGTGATCTTGTTTTGGATAACCCAAACGCGCCACCTAACCAAAACATAGACATCTTTAGAAAACCTTTCCCTAACCATCAACCTGGTCAAAATAACATTTAGACCATGGCCGATGACACCCAAGAGCATAATATATGCACAATTAACATGGTTTCGCCTCCCATCCCTTACCAACCTCTTCCACAAATTGAAGAGGTTAATCAAACTATTTGTCTATCACAGGCAGAAGAGCCTTCTTCTCCTATTTGTCCACCACAGGTAGAAGAGCCTTCTTCTCCTATTTCTCCCCCATAGGTGGAAGAACCTTCTTCTCCTATTAGTTCTCCATCTACCCCTCTTATATTGGAGGATGCTTTAACCATACCAGCACTGTTAGGCCCACCTTCATCCTTCCTACTACCAATGGAGGACCCTACCTTTCTTGCTCCTCAACCACAAGTAGAAGGCACAATCATCCCTGCCCTCTATCCTCTTGAGGAGTCACATTTTCCAATTCCTTCTCCACCAAGAGAGGAACTTGTCTCTTCACTTACTTCAACCAAAGATGATCTAGTAATGGCTCTCTCACGTCTTTGGCCTGATATTGCCGCATCTAACATATTCCCACTCTCACAACCACCCAAATCTTCTAAAAAACTAATTATAAAGCCTCGTCTAACATCTTCCAAACCATTCTCTCGATTGGCTGAGAACTTAGGATTTCTCCATTCGAGGAACTTAGAGCATGAGGCATTATGGGAGTGACTCAGAGCTCCTTATCTTACACATCCCACTTCATCTCGTACTAATGACTCTCCTTTGACAAAATCTCCCAAAGTCTCCAACGAGGACCAGATTTCTATTTCCAAATCTTTAGAAGCCCAACCATCCACATCTAAACCTAAACCCTCACAAACTTTCACCATATCAAAACCAGTTAAATCCCTCGGTGTTTGCCCCATATCTAATCTCACTCACCCGCAAGTGAAGGTAGACTTGAACCTTGCCTCGCACAATAGTAGTCCTCACACTAAACCAAAGAAGGCTACTAAACCACGTCAGAGAACTCCTCCTCCACCATCATCATTGCCCTCCATTTTGGGCCCACATCCCTCTACCTTAATAAGAGTGCTCCCTACTCCAGTACCTAACAAAAACAAGTTGCCTCCATTACTCCCTTTACCCACCACAAACCTACCTCCTTTAAAAAGTTTAGCACCCCTCGCAAAGAAAGTGTTGTCTACACGAGTGGTCATACCACCAACTCAAAAGGTGGTATGGAAATCTCCCTCAAAAACTCCCAAACAAAAGTCATCAACACCTAGTGCATCAACAAGCACGGACCCATTAGTGTGTTCATATGCTTTGATACTACGCTGACTTTTGCAAACTTCTAGCATCACTCTTCCATCTATTAAACCATTTCAACCTCTTATAGCAAAATTGTCTTGGTTTGATGACCCTAAAATCTGCCTATATCATCACACACATGGACATGACACTAAAAATTGTTATGCCCTTAAGGTTGCCATTGGCCATTACTTGGAAAAAGACACCCTTCTTGTTGGAGATACTATCAAAAAATATCCAACACCATCTCATGTCTCCCAACCCTCTTCACCTTCACACTCATTAACTCTCAAATCAAAACCATCTTGGTTCGATGACACTAAATTTTGTGCGTATCATTGCACACCTGGACATGACATTGAACGTTGCTGTGCTCTTAAAGCTATCATTCATCAACACCTAAAAAAAGACACCTCTTTCATTAAGGATCCTTTTGACCACCCTTTTAACAAACCATCGACACCATCTCATACATCTCAAACATCCTCACCTAAATCGGGAGCCCATCATCAAACTGTGGTTCCTCTACCACCTTTTACCCCATTATTTGAAATCAACACTATCAATGTGGTCACCAGGTCAAAAAACATGAAGGATAAAGGGAAAGAGAAGGTTTCTCTCCCTTAAACATATCCATTTGTCAAGCCCTTTCAACCACCACAACCCAAGATTTCAATCTTGAGCACATCTCGATCAACATCTTCCAAGGCAATCTGTGATTTTATGGTGAAATAGCTTCACCAAAATCCTGTGAAGATGAATTTATATGACCTCATTCAAAGCTCTCCACAACATCACCAATATTTAATCAAAGCTTTACAAACAATGGAGGTCCAACCTTAAGACCCCCAACCACTAGTTTCTTTAATCAAAACATTACCAACCATTGCCTCCATCACCATCCCTAATTCTGAGATTCCAAACTCCAACCTGAAAGATTAGGATCTCACCCTTTTAAACTAAGCCTATTAGGCAAAAGCTTTACAGGATGCATCCTCGCATCACACTCCTTATTGAAGAGGAGCTTCATCATCTTCTCTCCATCTCATTTATCCATCCCATTGATTATCCGCAATGGGTGTCAAACATTATCCCTGTCTCAAAAATGACTGGGGGAATTAAACTTTATACTGACTATCATAACATCAACCAACCAAGCATTGACCAAATATTAGCCAACTAAGCATCGACCAAACATAAACCAACTTCTTAATCATCTTTAACATGTGACTAATGTGGAAAGAAGTAAACGAGGCAAGTTTGCTCCTAATTGGCTCAGACCTTATATCATAACGCACAAGTATGGATCAGGGACTTATCATCTGTCTTCTCTTGAAGGCCGGCCATAACCTGAGCCCCTTAATGCCTTGCATCTATGACCATTCTATTATTAGTCAAGTACTCATTCACTTGACATTTAACTTGAGCTCGTCCCTTGAGAAATCCTTGTCATTTAAATCCTCATTCCTTTCAACCCTGTTCCCCTAAACGAACACTATGTAACCCTTTTATAAAGTATGAATGCTTTGTCCTAATAAAAGGGAGCCCTTAAACCTTTATAGGCTAGTCCATGACTAAAAATTTAGTCCAAAAAAAATAAAAATAAAAATTATATATATATATATATATATATATATATATATATATATATATATATAAAACTAGGATACCTACTCAAAGGTCATAAACTTTAAATGCAGACTGATCCCTCAAAGGACAACTACATCATCATTGCTGTAGCTAATAGACTGCTCCCTTGAAGGACAACTATTCAAAGCCCTAAAAAACATATAAAGCAAAAATATAGACCAATCCCTCGAAGGGTGGCTATGCCTAAAAATATTGCTACAAACAACACTCTCTTAGAAGCTTCCCGCATCGATCAGCTTCACATATGACCACAAAACAAAACAACATCCCCACATAGACTTCTCGCATCGATCAGTCTACCCAAAAAAAAAAAAAAATTTTGACTAAAAAAATATTACGTCATGGACTTGCTTATTGTCGTTCTCAGGGTCACCTAGAAAAGGGGCAAAGTTATCCTTGCTTAAAAGGGTTTCGCTATCCTCGCATATCACATCATCACACTTATTACCCCAACATACTCAAGGGATTTTCAGCTCACTTAATATCAAGTGATTCGACTATTTCTCTAACATAAACCAATGGTCAAAAGATGTAATGCATGAACGGGGCTTTTGTTTACAAAACCCTTATCTGTGCTATCATTATGGTCCTTGTCAATGAAAGAGCAATGCACCTTTCACTTCTTACGCACTTTGGTCACATACAACCAATTCAAATCTAACCAAATCATTTTCTAAACCAAACCAAACCAACCAAACCTTTTTCAAACCACTAACATTATCATAGCCTATTCACACTAGTTTCTATGGAAACCAATACACATGGAAACTATCGACCACACAATTTATGCCAAGCATAAACCATTACTTACTGAAGCATAAGCATACTCATTTCATTTTTAGCATACGTCCATCACTAATACAGACACTTGCTAGGGATGGAAAATCTTATCACTAATGTTACAGAATACACCATCACATAATATGGAAAAGGCTGTAACATCATCATACACTCATCATTTCAAGCATGTACCATCACACATATGGGAAATGCTAACAACCCTAACCTGACCAAACCAACCTATCAACTAGTCTGAACTACATTGGTCTGAGGCCCTTCAAATAGGGGCTATGTAGGCAGCACTCAGATGACATGACATCCTCTGGAGTTAGCTCGGCCACATCTATTTGTTCGTCTACTTGATGGAAAAACCATTTAACCTTTAACCATGACTTAACCTAGTCAAACCCACATCCATAACCATGACTCCTTCCTCCCTTTTGGGGAGAACTAAATTGGCCTAAGGCCCTTCAAATAGGGGCTATGTAGGTAGCACTCAGTTGACGCGGGGTCTTTTGAGATTAGCTTGGCCATTCCTTCGTCCATCCATCTAATGGACTAACTATCTATCCCAACCCAAACTCATGACCAAACAATCAGCCATAACACTGAATGAGTTACCTAAACTTCTCATGGGGCACATTAGAGATCACATACATCTCCCTGACCACAACAAACGTCACTTGAGATCACTTATATCTCAGCCCAACTCGACCAATGACCTTGGAGATCGTGACCATCTCCTCAGACCACGACCACTTTTGAGACAACTCTACCTTGGTTGTTTTGATTGCATATATGTTACCTCATGAATAGTTAGCAAAATTATCCACAACCCATATTATGACCCTCACACCTATTGTCGAATCACGAGCAAGTTGATCCCCAATATTTATGACATTTTTGTGTTTTCCAGGAGCACTTCCTGAGCTTGGGATACTTGGAACACGATGACCATTGGAGCTACAGCTTGGATCGAATAACCTAATCAGCTACAACTAAATGCTAGGGATTGGTTATTTTGATTTTAGCACTCCTCGACCTTTGACTATGATAATTTGACCTACCTACCATGTGAAGTGGTATACGTGCAATCTCAACTATTACAATGTTCACACTCAAACTTCACCATATCCATCCACTATCTATCAAATCAGCACCTGATATCAGGTTACCTTCCCTCGACCCCTGCTTTGAGGGGGGAATACCTCATCCCACATTTGGGGCAGCCAACACTCTTTTTTTGTCTTGTAGTTCATCAGAACAACCAACAGGACAAAAATGACCTTATCCCATACTTGGGGCAACTTACTCCTATTTTTGTCTTGCAGTTCGTCAAGAATAACCAACAAGACAAAAAGGGGCAAATGTAGACATCAAAATTGTGTCTACTCCTTAGTCGACTCCCCCTTGGTCCCCTTGGTCTGCTTCTAAACATTTCTAACCCATACACTTATTAATTTAAAATAAATTACCTATTTTAAATTAATAACACCACCCTTGACACACCACCCATGGCACCTCACCTTGTTCTTAGATACCTCATTTATCACCCTATGACCCTTCTTAATTACCTAAGACCTATTTCAACCCTCCCACTAACCTCTCACACCTATTTAATCCACCTTTGGACCATTTTCCAACGGCAGTTGAACTCGGCAGATGGAAGAATGGGCAAAAGGCTAAAAATAGCCTTTTTTCCCATTCTCTAGCCGCCGACGTCGGTTACCCATCGACTGACGCCAGTGGAATCACCGATGTCAGTGGAATCACTGACGTCGGTTGCTTAAAACCATGTTCTAACCCCCAAAATGGCTAATCACAGACTCGAATGTGAATTCTCTTGCACTCAAAATCTAAATTCTCTTGCTCCTCGACTCTTTGCAGGGATCAAAATTCTATCATCACTCTCCAGGCTATAGGAATTCTACATCAGTCACTCCACACCTAATTGAAATGCTGCATGAAGTCTCCTACATCAACCATAACAAAATGAGTCTTCTCCACTTCTGGTTCTCCACTAAGAGCTAAGTATTCTTCTTTTTTAGTTCAGTATTTCAGAATGCTTTGGTAATCAATCTCCATTTGCTACTTCTAAGTGCTGTAGACCAGACCTGACCTAACTTTCTTCTTGGAGAGGTTGAGAGGCCTTCCCCATATCCTTGCTCCTTTTGACAACCTGTCCTCTACCCCTTATCCCTCTTAAGACTCTATTGTCTCCCTTGCAATCTTGCACAGACCTGGACTCCTTCTAGACTCCTCTGTCGACCATAAACCTATCCAAAATTCACCCAAGGCCATTGCCTTGACTGACATCAACCATTTCCCCTACCAACATCAGTAGCATAACTGACGTCGGCAACTTGACCAACCAACACTGGCAGAACCACTGACATTAGTGATTGTGATAGACTGACAACAAAATATAGGTATGCATTATCTCTATTTTTTTTGTTTAGTCTTTTCACCATTTCTCTTTCTAGCAACACTCTTTTATCAACTAGTGGACTGTCATCCCTCAAGGAAGACTTTGCACTTTTGGGACCAAGCTTTGCTTGGTAGTCCACCATACATCTATCTAACATCTTCTTTGTTTTAATTTTCTTCTTATCTAATAGGTGTCATCCTTCACAGCCAAAGAGGAGCTCCTTCAATCATCTGGATACGGTGCACAACTTCATTTGGGTACGTACAAACCCCTGACCATTACCTTTTAGTTTCTTATTTCTTCTAAATGTGAAAAGTGAAAAATAGTTAGAAAAACTTGGAAAATTGGGCTCTTAGGTTGATGTTTTAGTACTTTAGACTTGTGTATATCTTATCCTTATAAATAGTATAAAAATAAGATAAAATAGGGAAGCTTTGATTTATTGAATGCTTTGGTAAATTCCCTCATGTCTTTTCCATGTGAGGAATGAATGAGGGTTGATCTTGTATTTATATCAATCCCTTTGGAGAAGTAAATTACATTAACTCACTTAGGTTGACCATTAAGATAAGTTTCATTTGAAAATTATATGACTTTATGGCACTACACACTTTTGTTGGGGGATGACACTAGCATCGATAAAAGTGTTTGTCCTAGATGCTAGTATCTAGGGTACAAGAAAGTAGGTACAAACTTAAAACTTACAGAGGTTGAATATAAGTAGATTTTAAGCATTCTAGGCAAGATATAAGGTATGGGTTATCAACATAAGACTAGTTGAACTAAGAGGCAGGAGAAGGGTCATAATATAGAGTAGATGTGAAACTTTAGAAAGTAGGAAAGGTCCATAACTAAGAGGAACAACCAAGTTCTAAGTTTGCCAAGTGTACAATACTAAGGTGTTATATAATCCATACAATAGTGTCTACAATTAAATTAAAAATATAATAGACCAATGACATTCCTAATAGGTGGGGGTCCTTAACTCACTTGAAAACATTCAAATAAAAATCTAACTATGCAAAACAACATTAATAAATACTAACATCCAACTAACTTTAAATACTCATAATATTAAATTTCATAAGCATTTATCCATAATAATTAAGTAAATATAACAATAGAATCTTCTATATAAAAACTAAAATGCTTCCATAAATCATACTAAAACCATCAAATTATATTTACATGCTCAAAACAAATACCATGACAACAAGTCAAAGTATCAATATGAACAGAATAATTTAGTCAAACTTAGGATCAGAGATTAAATTAATTAATGGAACACTCTTATCAGTTTAGAACTCCATGTACTCCATGGAAGTATTGGAAATCTCAATCAAATGAGTGCAATTAGGATCAATAACATCCAATTTTACTTTCTTCAACATTCTAGTCACCATGGGCTATGTTGTAAGGTTGCTAATATGTTTCCTATTAAAAAATTAGGTCTCTCAAGCTTAGGTGAAGGAATTTTGGTATTTAGTGGCACAAAAGAATTTTGTTAAAAAAATTTGGTATTAAAATTAGGTACATTATTAGGTTGACCATGCAATAGGGTATTTTATGGGCCAGATTGAATGGAAGTGTGCATATGCTAAGAAGATTCACTTGGAGTGCCTCACTTGTGAGGATGATTTCTCTAATATGTTCCCCTAAAACCTCTATTGCTATGGAAATTCAAGTAATTAGTAATAAAATAATCAAGTAAATTCTATAAAATAGTTTTAGTGACATCAAAGTGAATGGATACTTAGGTTCCATGATTAAATGACCAAGGAAAAGTGTTAGCAACCTTACAACTATGAAATAATCAACCTCAAGGACTACCCCAAGAAGGAGTACCCTCACTGTGTCTATCATCACCTCTACCATAAACATTTAAACCTAAATCATGCTAGTATAAGGTCTACCTTGACATATTAAACAAGTATACTAAAATAAGCATTCAAATATACACAATTGAGACTTTGATATAATCAAATATCCTTTTTAAAACTAAACTTGAATAGTTTTCCACTAATTAGATTTTCATGACTATATCAAATTTGGAAAGAATGAATCTTTTGACAAAACTTAATCATATTTAAAAATAAATCTACCATTTATATTCAATAGTCTCCTTCATAATATAAGTTTAAAAATAGGAAGCAAGTTGAACAAAAAGGGACAACCACAAGCTTGCATATAAATCTTGATATACTATTCTTTAAAAAATAAATGATTCAAAACTTGAATAAAATGTAATCTTAAATGATCATATATTATGGAATTAATAAATAGATATAAATTTGAACACTAAAAGGCATGTAGAATGTCAAATCAAGATAATAATATACCACTATTTTAAAACCCTAATGTTCATCATTCTCCAAAATGACTAAAAAAGATTGCAAACAAGATTATCAACATAATCTAGCACTTAGAAGATATACACTTGACCTTATAATTCCATATATATATATTGAGGTTAAAACAACTGCATGCATCTATTCCTTCACAAATGACATGAAATACTTGTAGTTTGTTCACAAAAGAAATATAATATTATTTTATATGACATTTATATAGATTCATAAATCAAGTAAATAAGTTCATCATAAACATATTAACCTAGCTTTGAACCATAAGTAATGTATTGATTTTCCAGACCCTAACCCTTCATAACATATCAACCTAAAATCATTCAAATATCATCTCTAAATCTGAGAAAAATGGCCAACAATTATAACTCTTCCATCCCTTTCATATCCATTACCAAAATTTCCTTTCACAAGAAAACCATATACAAACATTATTTCCATATCTTGAAAACTATTTGAATGATCATAATATTCATAACATAAAATTTTTATATACATGAACAAAAGCTTCAATATAGACTAGACAAACTCAAAAATGTGATAAGGTGCTAAAAAATTAGTTGTTGTGAAAAGATCGAACATATATGACATGCACCAATGAAAACCCATTTTAAGAATCCAAATATTCAAGAAAACCATAAATTATCAAGATACAACAAAGCCATTTTAACTTATCACCTATGTTAATTCACTACACCAAGTATGTTTGAAACAAGACAAGAATATTGATTTTCCTTAAGAAATGACTTGCATGCAAGGAATATCACCATTTTAATCCATTTTATCTTCTCAAAATGAATTTGTGATCTTCTTCAAACACCAAAACACTAAAAAAAATGAGAAAACCTAAAATTCATAACTCCCACATCATACTAGCCATATCAAATACTAAGAACATGACATTATTTATATATTTACAAGGAGTGTAAAAAAAAATCAACCAAGCTCAAACCACCAAATTATTTTATGAGAGAATAAAACTAAAAAATCACTTTCCCTTAAGAAAATCTGCATATCCTTCAATATATTTGAAAATGAAATTCATTTTATGCAAACTATGTTGAAAACTAAATGAGAACTAGATTAATACCTTAGCACCCAAAGTCTAAAATGGAAACATCTATGAAAATCCTCCGTGTTTCTATTTTACCCTCCTTGATGGCTATCTTCCAATTAACAAAGCTCTAGTTCAACTCATAAATCTTGCAAATGATATCAAAAACAAATAAAATTATCATTTTTATATGAAAGTAACTTACATTTAATATTCACACTGACGTGTTCAAACCTTATTGGCTCACAAATCTTACCAATAAACTAAAATGGCTCAACTAATGATAATGAGTTATTTGAAACCCGTGTTATACCCTTCTCTTTGCATTATTAGTGTATTAGTCACTATGGACACATATGCTTTGTAAGTCATCCCTTTAGCATATTTGAATTATCCCATATATATGGGAAGTAGTAGTTGTTAGAATAAATTTAGTATTTAAGTGTTGAGGCCCAATGAAGGCATCCATGAATATTACTGTATTTAGCTTGCTCAAAGGAGGTTGTCCCCTCAAAATGGCTTTCGATCTAAAAGTTATTTTGATCTATTTTATAAAGTTTATTTTATTGTTCATTTATTTTTTGTAGTTTGTAAATCTATGCAGTAGGTTCCTCACATCTAATATCAGAACAATGTCTCAATATGCAGGTAGATTTTGGATTTTTTTTAGTAGTGGCTTTCCAAGAGCTGCAACATTTACAAAAATATTTTTCATTGCCTTAGTTTTTTACATCTTCATTGTAGGTTAGGATAAGGGGTAAAAAACCCTCCACATAACTATGAGAAGTACTCGGGAATAAGCCCTAAAAATCATTATGAAGATTACCCTAGGAGCCTTGAAGTAGATATCCCATTGAGAGGATCTACCAGTGAAAAGGGAAATGACCCCATTTTGATTGACTAGTTTTTACCTGCGAGGTAAACCAAGAGCTATCATTTAGGGGTAAATCTATGGTCAGGAAGTTTCTAGAGAGTGGTACTCATTTAAACAACATTGGTGGTTAGAGAGACTCCTTAAAACCCTTAGGTAGCTAAACACACTTGGGGCCCATATCTGACATAATATTTTTAGAAAACATCAACATAGTACTTATAGTTGAGAACAATTGGTAAACACACAATTGTCGATAGACATTTGGTTGGATTATCTAAGAAGAAATTAATTTCTAAACTAAAAAGGAGTAAAAAAATTCACCATATCTCTCTATCTTTAGTTTCATTGACTTTCAAAATTACCTGGAACACTTGAAATTCCATTATGCACATTTTCTTACTTACGAGTCCATATCTAAATTCCACTTCTATTAGCCAAAAATATCAATTTTTCATTTTTTTGGGTTTTGCCATAACTTATTTAGTGTTTGTCCTCTAGATTAGAAACTTTTCCACAATGTTCCTTTCCCTTTTTGACTCCTTTGTCCCTCTTAGATAATTTTTCTAGTTTTTCTATTGCGGTTCTAAAATTACCCTTTTCCTTGATTAATCCTAACTAGGAGGTGCCCAAAAAATAGTAAAAGTACATTCACCCCTTACAATTAAGTCCAAATTAATTTTTTTCTTATTGATTATGTGTTGATGATTTAAAATTGCGCTTGATTCTAATCAATCAACAATGGGAAGTTTCAAGCTGTGGGATATTGCAGCTTGAAACAACCTCTAGATTTTAGAGAAGCTGGTCTCTTCTTTTATATCAAGTGTTGGGGGGAAAGGGATAGGAAATTAAACAAAAATGCAAATGCAAGAATTGAAACCTAACTATGGTGATGCGCCTTAGTGTAATCCTAATCCTAACCTGAGCACAGTGAGACTATATATAGGATTCAATTACATTTAAGAGCAAACAAGTGCGTGATCAATGTAAGAGATTGAAATAATAGAAATAGAGGCTCATAACAAGGGCTTCTTTTGCTGAGATATAGAAATATCAACCAAGGCATAGGGTTTGATCTCCTTAAGAATCTTCCAATCACATAAGAGGCGCAGAAACACGTACAGTTATGTAGAACTTTAGATTCAAGAAAATGAGACGAAAGCAAATGACATCCCTAATCACAACTCTAGAAAATCTATAGTTTAGACTACTTTAGCAAATGACACAGATAGCATCAACAAAGGCATAGAGTTCAATATTCTTAATTCATTCATCCACATAAAAGGCACAACAACATGCACAAATATATCAACTTTACAACTCAAGAAAATGACACAAAAGCAAATGATACTACTTAGTCAAAAACTCTGGCAAGTCTAAAACTATAGAAATTCCACACCCCCCCCCTTTTTCTTTCCTTGATCTTCTTCTTTTATAGCCTTGAACATCTCCTTCCATCATCCCATTTCTTGCACAATTATACTTTAATCTTAACTCATAGGGGATAAATAGACAACGCTTTCAATGTTTGCCGGTCCCAAAAATCTACCCGATGAACTGTTCCATCTACTCAAATTAACTCCAGCCAAGTTTCCCTCCATTTTGCTTTGTAGCAACAGATACACAGAACACTTTGTTATGTTGAAACAAGAGAGGACACTTAGTCAGTTTCCTAAAAATACTCTTGTTACTTAGAAGGCATCAGAGAATGACACTTGGTGCTTTCCGCCTGATTCATCGAAGACATGCGGTTCTCTTCGCTTCTCTTTGGCTGTGCTGTAGAATCATTTAAGACACATCTTAGGCTCTTGTGGATGGTGACACTTGGCAACTTGCACAGAATTTTGAAGTAACACCCGAGACCTACCACAATTTTTATTTGGCAATGAAGCTTGAAGGTGATCTCTCAGAAGTTGACACGTGGAGGCCTCCGTTGTTCTTGAGAAGATACATGGCACATTCCGCTTCTTTTAGGAATGGAGTAGAAAGGGGCTCAAAAAGTGACATTTGGCAGCCTCTGCTCATTTTTTGACACGAAAATGAAACAAATACCCTACTACCTTCCAAAAGGGTGCTGACCCCTTTGGTTTTGGGACACTCCCTTGAACTGCCTGATGAACTAAAATGGTTCAATGGTTCAACACTGTGTGCCAGAACCAAAAACATTGAACCATGGCATTGAACCCCAGTGTTGAACTAAATATCTTTCAGATGCCAACATGTGGTGACTTCTGCTTCTTCTAAAAAGTAGTCCAGGGCCTTCCACAACTGCCACCTAGCGCTTTCCGCTGCATCCTGCTCCTTATCTTTAAAAAAAAACCTTTGCCAAAAAGAAGAAATGCAGGTACCAATATGAGACACAAATGCTAACATGTGGAAGCTTCTACTTAGCCATTATTCTGTGGCCCTCCTATAGGTTATGAAAAATGTCCCAGACGACACCAGTTGGTCGGCTCCATGTTTCAAAAAGTTACACTTGGCGACTTCCACTTAAATTCAACACTTAGGCAAAAATGCAAGAAGGGAAACAGAAAGGGGGAAAGAAAACTTGTGCTTAGACAATGCCACATGGCATCCTCCACTGCACTTCTATACTTAGACAAAAAATGAACCTGCGCTCTGCTCCAACTCTGCCGCTATGACAAAGGTATACGAGAACCAAAACTGCAGTGCTCGACTGAAAATTTGAATGCAACGTAGAGTAAAATTTTACTCTACATTATGTCTTAAAACTTGTTTTTATATCCCTTGACAAAAAAAGAAAGCACTGGTTATGGTAGCCACCCATGCAGGCACAAAGATCATGGAGGAAGAACTCACCACATTGAAAGCTTAGGTCACTAAATTAACTGATAGGATGCATGGACTGAATCAACATAATAGCCTTTTACTCAACAAGTTGTAGGAGTCTTATTCAGAGAATAGTTTCTCTTCTCACCACACATCATGTGGGCCTAATTTGAACTTTCCATGGTTCAATGGTAAAGATCTTATAGGATGTATATATTGAGCTAAGTGAAAGGAAGTAATTGGGACTTTATTGATGGAATAAGTCAAATGAAGAAATTTATTGGAAAACCTTTTCGAAATTCATATTGAACTCATAAATAGTAAGATCCCTCTTGAAAACCATTACCATAGAATATTCATCTTATATATTATGCACAAACCAGTCTTTGCATTATTTACTCAAAATTAGTAATACAATCATCTGTATATTTCTGTCTCTCCACATGAGTAGGCTAAACAATATGAGTGCCTCTTAAATATACATAATGATTTGGTCTCACAAAAATTGCTTGGTTGTTTTGATCCCCTCAAAATAGTGTGGATTACATAATTTGGTGCACACCAAATATTCTACATGTACACAACAATCCAACAAAAAACAAATTCCTAATTTAATCTTAACTCTTAAGTGAGTTTTAACACTGACTCCAAAATGCTCCCTTAAGTGCAAAATAAGGAGTAATAAAAGAGAAGGCAAAGAGACTGAATGGGTCCCAACAACTAGGCCTATTCAGGTACCCATGTACAAATCACAATGAAATACAAAGTGTCCCTATGGTAACCAATCCATATTACTAGATTACATGGATGATGAATCAATGTAACTACCATGTCATATAAGAACTGGTACTCTATATGAGGTTAACTCTATAAAAACACTGATGTCAAAAAACTAGAGAAAAAGAGTCACTAAGGATGAAATGTATCATCACAAGGTACCCAAAAACCAGTAACAGTATCAAAAGTTGATAAAGTAAAAAATATATGATGTGAGGTGTCCCAAGAAAGCAAATGGCTCAATACTTAAAAATAATGTTGACCAGGTGAAATAGATGGAACAAAGGCCATCGAATACAAATTCACTTAGTGGACTCGAAAGTCTCAATGGAGCTCTAATCTGCACAAGTAGTCCATATCCACTGCTCGGTCATAAAAAAAATTGATCCTAGAATTCACCAAAATAACTCTTATAAAAAGAGACTATTAGAGGCATCGATAATGCAAAAAAAAGGTTCACCAACTGAATTCAATCTATTTCTAGAATATGTGATGCACCAAAGGTTAGTAAGGAACATGACAACTGAAGAAGTAGGATCTACACCATACCCCCATACTGTTGACTAGGTGGAGTGATGTAAAAAAGTCTATATGAGTGGGTTAAATACACTACTCAAACACTAACATGCTAAAATTGTATTCACCAGAATAGTTACTCTTCAGAAGGAGTTCAAGCTCCATAACAAATATGAAAGAGACTATCAACTGTCAAAAAAGTTCTGAAGATATAGAACAAACATATCTCAATAAAATGGCCTTGGTGTTGATGGGATAGTCAAAAATTGAAGAGTAAGTGATTAATGTGGAGCATATAAACATGAAGAAAAAGACTACATGACTCTTAGTGTGACTACAAATAAATATCCCATACAAAAAAACACTAGGTGATGCATAAAACCCATAATATGATCAATCTATAGAAGATACCATAAAAAATAAGAGAGTTGATCCTAAAACAAGGGAGTAATGTGCAACACAAAATTGTACTCAATAATCTAGGATGTTAGACTCTACCAAAAATGTATTTGTGAGTACAAAAAAGTGGTACAAAAAATAATGCACACTCAAAAATAAGACATTAGTCATAATTGAAAATGCATCTACTAGTGAAAGAGAGAGGGATAACATCATACAATGTGAAAAAATAAGGAGAGAGAATTTTTTTTTGTTTGCTTGTGAGGGGGTTTAGCCACTTGTCGAACCAGGCCTCACCCTTCGGTCTTCAACACACAAGATGAGGAAAGAAGTAAAATAACCAAGTAATCAATAAAATCTCTTTTACAACATACTGTTTTTATTAAAAAATAATTAAAAAATACTCTCCCACTATTAAAAATGTTCCCCTTTAATAAATTCACCACTAAGTTATTTTACCATCACTTTGAAATGGTCCCTCTAACACAAATAATTGGCTCCCCTACTCTATATTAATAATGTTGAATCACCACATAATAAATGGTAGCCCCACATTAAAATTTTTTAGGCATTAAAAAATTATACCCACCTCAAAAAAGAACCACTTTACATAATAAAAAGCTCCCTTTCACAAATTTTACCACTTTGGAGCTTGAACATTTGACCATTTTAAACAAAGTCTTAGCAAAGGTATTATGTGACCAAATTAGCTATTGTATCAATCAATTGGTTTTATGGCTTAATTTTTATTTATATCTTATAATTCAATTTAAATAAATAAAATATTAAAGCCACACCTTTTAAAGGTTGATCGACTGGTGGGGCAGCACAAAGACTGAGGATACCAACATATATGCCATGAATATTGACATATTATTTACCAAATAATCTTAAAAACACACAATACTCACCCTACATTTCTCCAATACAACTTGGGAACACATCACACCTCCATATTATGAGTAAGTTAGTAGCATTACATGACTTGCTGGTTGCTGATTAGTTATATTTTCCCCAACCCTTGATCAACTAGACTAAGGCTCACCAACTCATACAAAGGAATTAGAAGAGCGACTTATAACTTGTTTGTAAGTACTCTTGTGCCACCAATCATTGAGGACTATGCTTAGTTCTTCAAGGTAGCTGAAGGGTTCCTTCCATACCATATCCAAAATCTTCCTCCAATGATGCCTTTAAGTAGAATTTTTATAGTCACATAGATGATAGTTTTAAGGCATGAGTTCAGAAGAAAAATGAAGCTACCACATTGAGCAAAATGACCAAGAGATAAGCCATTAAGAATTGTAGGGAATTACAATTAGTCTTCTTTAAAATATAAATAAGGGATTTGAGTAATTCAGCTTTGAATAAGAGAGGCGAAGAATCTATTATTGATGAGGCAAATTGGGTGGTGTAATATCGATAGCTATATGATGTGGGTAAGAGACATTTGTTGACAAGTTGATAGTTATACGATGAAGATTACTATTGGCATGTTGACTAAGCCTTATGGTTGAGAGATGTATAGATCGATGAGGGATTTAGCTATGGACTAGAGAAGAATAGTCAATAACCCTATGGTGGATTAAGCCAACTACTCATAGTGATCCCTATGCTCAGTAATAAAATTTGGCCAATGACAGTGAGGAGGAAGATAACCTAGGTGTTCTCAATGCAATATAATGTCATGTCTGTTGATTGGAAGTCATGGGAAACCAAGATTTAAGATTGTCTAATCAATAACATTACACTATGCTAATCTAACAAAATAATCACAACTACCAGTCAGTAACCCTCACCATTATCAATGCATCCATGCATAGCCAATAAGTTCATGCTTGGTGTATCGTGAAATCTAATGACCAATTCATACAATGTTGTAAATGCTGATTTGGAAATAAAACTTATTGAGTAGATATTATAGAAGGTGCAAAAATTATATGGGATATCCAATCAACTTAAACACAACCAACATTAACTAATGAATTTTGATGTAAAGATCTACAAGTGCAAAAAATAACATAAATCTCTGAAATAGTGCCGAGAGGTTGAGTAATAGCTACATGGGATGGCTTGGATACCATATTAGAGTTCAGAATGAACTCAAAACTAGTAGGATCTCTCTTGAAAACCATTACCGTAAAGTATTCATCTCATATATTATGCATAAATTAGTCTCTACATTATTTCCTCAAAACTAATAATATAATCATCCGTATGTTTCTCTCTCTCTCAACATGAATAGGCTAAGAAATAGGAGTGCCTATTAGATAGGCATAATAAGTTGGTTTCACAACAACCATTTGGTTGTTGTGATCCCCTCAAAATAGTATGGATTATGTAATTTGGTTTACTCCAACAAACCTTTACATCTTTATAGTTAGGTTTGGTCCTTTGACATTCGAGGGCTTTATAGGAGCTCTCACTAAAACCTGCCAAATAGGCACTATTCATGATTATCAAATGGAATTTGAGCAATTGGTTAATCATAATCAAGGGTTATCAGATGACTTCTTCAAGAGTTGTTTTATTAGTGGTCTTAAAGAGCCAATTTAATCAGAGGTGAAAATATTTTATCCCAATAACATGATGGATGCCTTGGGTCTAGCTAGGTTAGTAGAAGATAAACTCTCAGTGCAATGTTAACTTCCCACTTTTCCACCCATAAAGAACACAATGAGACAACAACCAACCACAACCACACTGGTCAAGTGCCTTATTGAGGTATAGATGTGGGATCATAAGGAGAAATGATTATGTTATAATTATTATGAAAAATGAGTTAAGGGTCACAATGCCTCACACAAAATATCTACTTGCTAGATGTGGAATCACAGCCAGAGTAGGACAATGAGCTTGATATCCAAGAATTATAGGATGCTCAAGTAGAACAAATCCCATATGATGACTCAATGGCTTAGGAGACCCAACCTGAGATATATCACCCATCAGACTATGAAGGTCAAGGGGTTATTTAAAAATATCCCTCTCACAATCCTCATTGACTCTGGTAGCATGCATAATTTCATCGATCCTTGCATTGCTAAGTAGGCAAACTACTTTGTAAACCCTTGTTCTAGATTTGAAGTCACATTGATAATAGGGGAAAATTTCTATGTAAAGGAAAGTGTTAGAATGTGCATATTTTAATAGTAAATTACACTCTTCACTTAGATATGTTTTCCCTACCCTTAAGGGGATGTGATGTGGCCTTAGGGGCACAATGGAACCACACATTAGGACCTATTATATGGGACTTATACAAGATTTGAATGTAATTCATAGATAATATCCAGAAGCACACCTAAAAAGAGTTATTACCTAGATCCACTAACATCATCATTTCCTATCACATGGAAAATCTTTTGAAGAAAGTCTCATATGGGGTCATTGCCTAGCTTCACTCCATCTAACTCCCCATTGATACTAAATACCCTGCTGATTTTCAAGCCATCCTCAACAAGCATGCAACCATTTTTATAGATCTAGTGGGTTTAACCCCTTCATACCCTAAATATCATCACATCCTACTCCTTATAGGAAGCATCCCACCCAACATCTAGCCATATCATGATCCCCATATTCAAAAGATTGAGATTGAATAATTAGTATGGGAACTCCTCAAGTTAGGAGTTATTCACCCCAACACTAGATCATACTCCTCCCTAGTGCTTCTTGTCCATAAAAAAGATGGTTTATGGTACCTATACATTGACTTTTGTGCCCTTAACCACTTCACTATCAAAGATAAATTATCAATTCTAGTCATTGATGAGCTTCTTGATGAGCTTCATGGGGAAACATTTTTATCTAAATTAGGTCTTCATTTAGACTACCATCAAATTCTTGTGTGTTGATGTGGGTTTTATACACACCACAACCATAATGAGGTAGCCTCTAACATTTTAGGATCTGAATAGAGGTAAACTCCACTCCAAGGCATGAGTTATAGGTATGCAGTCTTTGACAACCTATTGATGGAATAACGAGTAGGGTATGTAGGTTGTTAAGAAGGTTTTTGGATAGAGGTGTGGCTTTCTAAGAGAGTGAGTTCCTATGTGATTTGTATGGGTGGTTAGATTATAATCTAAAGTGGGTAGATATCAATAAAAAATTCAAGAAGGGAAGGTAAGGTAGGGAAAAAAAGAAGACTCTATGGTCCATGGGAATTACTCCCTTGGTTGGTTTTTGAAAAAACCTATGCATTCTCAAACCAATGTCTATTGCTAGCAGCAAATAATACACATACAGTCAGACACAGCTAGGAAGTCTAAGGAAATATAGATGTAGGAAGTTCACATGCCTTAGATAAAGGTTTCTCCTTTTAGGGAAGCTATTGTAAACCCTTGATTAGGAGATTATGGTTCGAGCAAGTGAATTATCTGAGGTAGCTATTACATGCACACATAAAACTACACCAAAGAAAGCATAAATACACATTCATAAATATGATTCAAATGACTTGATTCACTTTATTGATATATTTACTTATATTTTAATAGCTATTTCACATCTTGAGATCAAATATCAATCAAGAAATCAAGAATTTATTCATAGCTATAACACACTAAAGGTTTATTGAATCATACAACCATAGAAATAATGAATTACATGAAACTTGGAAAGAAAATACACAAACACATTTACTGATGATCAAAATTGATGCTGCTCCTGTATTAAAAATTCTCTAAAAAAAAAAAGTTGGGGATGTAATTGTATTTATATATCTTGGGGAAGGGGTTACCTCATCCTCCAAGTCTATGCATGATTGTTACATGTGGCATTTTGAATGTGTAGTTCTAATTGTGGTCTAAAATTATCTAAGAAAAGCTAAAAAAAGATATAAATAGACAAATTAACTTAAAACAATTATGCAACATGTGTATGTACAAGAAAATACAAAGCCAATTTTACAATGATTTATCTAATTACAAGAAAAATCTAAATATATGTGCCACTATAGGAGTTGTACATGCATAAGGCTAAGGTTGTGTTGTCTGAAGTGCTACATGGGCTTTAGTAGGAGTGGAAGTCAAAGTAGAATCTAAATATATAGTAACTTTACCATAAGTACACATCTTTTTTGCCTCATTATCCTCATAGACCTTGTGCACTACCTCATGCTATTGGTGACTAATGTCTAAGTTAAGTAATGACGGTCAGTGGAGTCTCTTGGTTTGCTTGAGGAGTTTTGCATGTTCATCTTTAGTTAGTTGGAACTTAATCCTAAAAATATCAACTTCAATTACCTTCCTCCTAACTTTGCTTAACTCTGATTCTATTCTTTATGTTACCAAGCCTTGTACGCTCTATTTGAAGTTCTCAGTGGCCTCCTAGACAATTTTATCAAAATTAATTCTATTAATAAATTTGCCCATAGAATCTCTTGCTTTAGATAATTTTAGCTCATTCAAAATTTGGAGGAGATGAGCCTCATATGACTGGTACTCTATAATTAAATCCAAAATTGTTGTCAACCACTATTTTACCTCCGCATGCCTAATGAAAACTAGATTTAGGGCATTAGATGCCTCAAGTGTGGTCATTAAGTCAAGATGGCTATATAATGAGTTGTATGTGTAGGCAACTACCATTTTAAGCTTGGAAATATCTTAAATTAAAGAGATACATAGTTGATTTTATTGGCTCACATGAGGTTACACCTCAACCTTCATAAATTCCATGGTCTTTAAGGAATTGTAACATTTAGATGCGGCCTCCCAAACCTCAACTTTGATACCTACTAGAATATGCACTATGCTAGATTGTTATCTAAACTGCTCAATATGTGCTTGAAATTCCTATACCTCCTTTTCTATTTCCTTTTGAGATAACTCTGTGCCTTCATGAATGGCCACCACAACATCCTTGTGTGCTTGAACTATGTTTGAAATATTTTCTTCATATATAGACTGCCCTAGCTGCCTGTTCTACCTCTTAGTGAGGGAGAATACCAGTTGTCATTCTTTAAGGATGATGCTTGTACCTTTGTCATCTTCAAGTTTTCTCTTCTTTACTCTTTGTATTATACCATTTTAGGGGTTAAACAAAGTGGACATTAAGGGGAGCTTGATGAACTTATAACTCAACATTTGAGAAGATTGACTTCTCAAATCCATGGCCTAAGGTAGCATGTTGAGGGGTGTATTAGTGGTTATAACAATAATTACCTTCTCAACCTCCTCTTATAATTTCTTCTGCTTCTTCCTAGCCTTTGTTAATACATCAGATAAGGAAGGCCATACTATTTTTGACCAGTCCACTCCTCCAACTTGAGGGATTGGGCGGACTACAATTATTTGAGGCTTGGCCTTCTATCCCTTACTTATGCTAGTTACTGTGGTTTCTTCCATAGAAGTGGAAGTGAGATCTATGTAGACTAAACATGAAGTTGGGGGGTGGTTAGTGCAGTCTGTACTTTCCTAGTTACCTTCTTATTTTTGAGAAATTTCATAGTAGAAGTGATGGTAGGTATAGAGGGAATATTCATGGGAAATGATGTGGTAGTGATAATAGAGGGATCAATGGTGGTTATGTAAATGGAAGGAATGGATGTAGAGGTCGAAGAAAAAAAGGGGGTGGATTCAGTAGAGGGAATGGGAACTTCCATAGAAGAGACAAGTATCTAATCAATAATAAAAATTAAAGTCAAAGGAAAATTAGAAAAGGTCTGAGTACCTTGGAGATGAAACTCAATGGGGTCAACCTAAAGACTCATAGCCTTGGTTGTCTCCAACTCAACCTCTTCATTTGAATCATATGCTATGTCTTTGATGACAACTTCATCTTCTCTTGATGGCTATGAACTTGGAGGTAGAGTAGGCAAGCCTTGAGATGTATGCACTATAGGGCTACCTATGGGAGTTTTGGGCTTCCTAGTATAGACCAAAGGGGTCTTTATTTAAATGGGAAATCCCTGGGAGGTGGATGTTATTACGTGTGAAGTAGCTACTCCAATAAATGAAATAGTAGATACAAAGAGGGTAGCCATAGGAACTTGACCAATGATGGTAGTAGGTATTTCTTGCATCTTGTCTTCTTCCTCATTAGAGTCTATGCTGATAGGATATCCTCTTTCTCTTCCTCTCTGTGTACTGGGTAGAAGGAGCCTAGGCTCTCTCTTCACTGATTTCAATTTCAATGTTAGTGGAAGTCCTTGGGACAAGGAAGATTCCTATTCTTCAGATTGTCCTCTCCAAAAATATGAATTTTTCCATCCTTTAAAGAGAGATCTTAGGCTATCCATCTCCCTAGTGGAAATAATAGGTTCGTCTTGGATCATTTTCAAATGATCCTCTTACAACCCAACAATCTATGCTCATTTTAGCATTACTTCATCTGATTTAGTATTCATAAAAAGAAAATTATAACAATAAAAATGGTGGCAATAAGGAGTATTAAAACCATGAATATGTTTCTTGATGAGCCCATGTGGGTCCCAATCTTTGTGTGCCAATATGGGGAAGCCATAACAATTTCACTTTCCTCCCACATCGATAAGATGTTTCCTTATTTGATATACCATTTTGACAATTAAAATTAAGCTTCCAAAGTATAATCCATTTTTTTGCCTAGCCAAATCCTCCTTAATTCTATTTCATAACTAGAAATCAATATTTTATTTAACCAACTTATCTGGTACATACTTTGGGAGACATAGGGGCTCAACCTTATTTCCCCAAATCATAATGAGAGTAAAATATGGGTACAGGAAATAGTCTTATTTTTCACTCAAATTCTTTAGAATGTTTTTTCCAAGTTGAGGCATAGGTGGGCCATGAATGGCTTGCCATACCTGTGTGTAAACATCCTCACATATCTTGACCATATACTTTTAGTAAGTGTATATATGCATGAATTGGTAGTGCTCACAAATTCTATTTTTTATGCAATCCATGGCTGAAGACCATAGATTGCCCATGTCCTTATAGCACATTCCCATGACTTCATCCACCAAATATGATATCATATAAAAATCTCCTATGGAGGTAGGATATTTATCTTTATGCATAATTTGCTTTTTCAATCTCAAACTAATTACTTCTCCCAGGGCATAAGTGACATCATGTGATAGCATCATATATAAAAATGGTACCCAATCTAAATTTACAAAATAGATGCTAGGCATACCATATAATCTATTAAGCAAATCCATACCTATCCAGATTCCCATCCTAAATTTGTTGATTGGAATCACTCCTTTCAGCTTCATCCCTTGTCAAGTGATAGAATGGTTTAAGAGTAGCCATGACAAGAGCACCTTTGGGATTGAGCTTTCTTCTTTGAATTACACCCAAGTGTGTTTATCATAATATAAGTCTAGTATGCTTCGAGATAGATACATTTGAAAATCATTTTTGTAGATGCACACAACCATTGTCTCTTTATGAGAATGTAGTAAGTAAATGTCTTATGATATTTTTATAAAAAGAACAAATCCATGAGAAGGTATATGCAAGGCATAAATTCTAGTTTGGCCATGATGAAATGTAATCTTTGGAATTTGTATGCTAGAAGTTCTTGAACAAACTGCCTTTATGCTAGTATCATTTCATCATCTAATGAAAACATGTCCACTGAATCAATAACATCCCATATTTGTGAATAGTTATGATACTTATCTTGAAATGTCTCTATATCAAAGATAGTGTCCTTAAACTCTGTAAAATCCTTGATTAAAAATGTATATGGGGGATTTGTTCCTTAAAACATCCTGGATGTGGAAGCTATAACTATGTGTTCTAGACTACTGCAATTTCCTTTGATATGCTATGTATTATGTAATCACTTTGACTCTTAGTTTAGTCACTGTTATATTCACAAAATTCTCAAGATATGAACTAGGGCTCTCAATCACTATTATAAATGAAGATGATTTGATTGTAAGTTAACTTGGATGTAAATGACAACTTTAATGGTTGTATATCATCTATATAAGATCCTGCATTAAATACTAGTTTGTGTGATATAAATATGCAATGTTCACTTTGCTTTTATTTCGAATTTGTTAGCTTGGGTTAGTGAAGGGAATTTAGTATTTATAAAATATGAAGTATTTTATCTTTGTTTGGCTAAGTATGGCACAATTTTAATAGTGTTCTTTGTAATAAAGCACCTAGGAGTATAATTTTGAAAAAGTGCTTTCGAGTCAATGTCTGTGGATAATTCCTTAGGGGAATTATTTTGGACAAAGTGTCCACAACAGTTATTCTGAAGGAGTCTTTTCATTGGGTGTAAGTCTCAAAAGCATTATTATAATGGGCTAATTCATGGCTAAAGGGTATTTTCAAACTCCCTAAAGGGTACTTTTGATTTTCCTAAAGGGTACTTTCATACATATATGGGTCACATCAAAGGTTATGAAGGGTAGTTTTGGATGGCTGAAGGGCACCTTTGATCTCCAAAGGGAACTTTTGTATGAAAGGTCCTGAAAGGTAAGTTTCATAAAAACTGAAGGGTATATGCCTTTAACTCAAAGGGTCAGCTTCTCTTAGACATAATGCTTGAAGGAATTTGGCTACATGACAAAATCCCCAAGATAGAAGTCTTGAAGGATATGTTAGCAAATAAAAAAGGCATTTCAATATTCCCTAAAGGTCATAAGGTCCTTTTCAAAAGATTGGAAGGGTATGTGTCCACTTGGAAAAGGGGACACAACTTAAGATAAAGCCTCGGTAGGGTAGGTTTAACCAAACCCAAAGGATAGGTTCATGGTAACTAGCCTTAAACATAGAGGCCAAAGGGCACTTTGGTTCGCGACACAAGGGGCAGAGAATAACACCCAAAGGGTATATCCCAAAGGATAAAGGGGATGAAACAATATTTATGAAAGGTAGTTTACACAAAAATTGAAGTGTATATACCCTAAAAGGAAGTGGTCAAAAATGGTTTAAATGGTTAATTAGGGGAAGGCCGAAGGGCTAGTTTGAAGGTTTTGAAGGGTAGGTGGAAAGAATTTGAAGGGTCTACCTCAGGTCAAAAGTTTGTTCAAAGGGTCTAATTTGTAAAGGATAAAGGGTAGGTTCAAAAAGGAAAAAAGGACATTTTAAAAGATCTAAAGGGAAATTCTAAAATACTGAAGGGTACTTTGGAAATAGTTTGAAGGGTCTACTTCATAGGGACTTTGTCTATGACAAAATTCCTAAAGGATCTACTTTTTAAAGGCTGAAGGGCACTTCCAAATTCCCAAAGGGTACTCTCGTACAACTAAGGGTCATTCCAAAAGTTTTGAAGGATAAGTTGGATAGGGTCAAAGGGATAATCCATTAGGGAATTTATTTTGGGGAAAGTGTATGCAATCCAAAATTCCTTAAGGCAAAGAGTTCATAGGCTGAATTCTTTTACAAGAATTATTTTAGAGAAAAAATCCATAACAATTTATCTAACAAAATAAGGCTGCTCAAACAATAAGCTTGAAAGAAAATAAGACCAAAAATTCTTGAAACATAACATCTTAAAAGATAATTTTGCATGAAGGTCTAAAGAATTAACCCAAATATTTCATCTGTAATACACAAGTTAGTCTCATAAACATGATGCCAATATCATCCCACCAAAAAAGTGAAATGCCCTAGATTCCCCAAATTTTTCATAAACATATGAAAAGGATTCCCTATTAAGATCTTATTTTGAAAAAAGGTGGGTCCCCATTTCCTTATGGAAAAATGGGGGGTGTAGGGTACAAATAATGTAAACTTATAGGGGGAATACTCCTAACTATTCAAGAACCCATAACTCTAGTTTGCAATCCTAAATCAATCATGAAGTGTGCCACAAAAGAATACTTAAATAAAAAACATAAAAGAGTATCCTAAGTAAATTTACACAACATACTTGCCTTCTAATTTTCATGGATCTATGTGTGTGAAATGTGTAGTTTATCTAACCCCTGTTGTGGTGAGTTTTTCAAAGGATTTGATGGAGCTGTAGGTTTCATTCTAGTATCTATTAAAGCTCAAAATAAGGGAAGATCAGGTATTACTCTACTACTAGTTAGGCATCCAAAGCCCTGATAGAGAAATGTTGGGCTCCTTCTCTTATTATTTCATTATTTTCTTTTGATCATGATGCATGGTACATTGACCTCATTTCATCATGTGAGCCTTTTGATTTTATTTTGCTCTTTTGAACTCATTAGTTCTTTCTTCTTTTGTTGTTCTTTTAAAAGATAGGAGTTGGAATCCTGGTGAGCTGGTATAATTATAAAACAAATCATTATTAGAATGTCCCTGCTAGTTACACTTATACCCAAAATCATCACTTATAACAAGTATTGAATGTGATAAGTGCATTTGATCCAATAAAATAAGAAAAAATTCTAAATTCATATGAAGTACTCTGAGGGAAACATCCACATGCTTGGTAAAATTATTCAATTGTGACACTATTCAGAATAATCTTTGATACCTTCCTTCATCCTAAAGACTCAAAAACATAGAAATACACCTAATCTATAAACTAGTCCCAAAGTGTCAAGATTTTAATTTTCCTCTTTTTCATGAGTCTCACTCTTAGTTGTTTTGGATTTTAATTTTAGCTATAATGAGAGCAAATGAAACTTTGAACACCAAAGAAGAAAACAAAGATGACTAATCTAAAAAACTAAAAAAATACTCTAGAAAGCACTGAAATATAATATAAGAAAGCCAAAGTACTAAAAATTAGGATAACTAAACTAGAAAGCATTGAAAATATATTCTAGAAAGCATGAAAACCTAATATAAAAAGAATGGAAATCTAATCTAGTATTATGTCTAAACTCATTAGAATCCTCTTAATCAGTAATATTTATAGATGGAACATCTCTGAAGTAATGCTTTAGGAACTATCCATTAACTGGATATGTGAGCTCGTTGCCTTGGAGGTCTTTCAAATGAAACATGTTATTGCCCATGATCTCTAAAATAGGAAATGGTTCGATCCATAGTAGAGCAAACCTGTCATATTGTCCTTTCTTTTCATGGGCTTTATCCCAAAATAACACTAGATCTAAAATTATGAATGCTTTGACTTTTACTCTTTTATCAAACCACCTTTTAACTACATGTTGGTGTTTGATGAATGTTTGAAAAGCCCCAGTCCTTGAATTTTCTATTTATATTATATCTAGTAATCTTGATTTTGCTTTATCACTTGGTTCCATGTAATCTTGTATGAACTGATAAATGGGTAGCTTCATTATGATGAGAAAAATTGGTCTGCATCCATCTACTAGTAGGTAAGATGAAGATTTTAAGGCTTGCTTGTACCTTATCTGGTCTACCCAAAGAGAATACTTTAGTAGATTATTCTAGTCTCCAAGATTGTCCTATACTGACTTCTTAATTGCTTCAATCATATTTTTATTCATTGAATCAACTAATCCATTCCCTTGAAGGTAGTGGTTAGAAGCTAACTTGATTATAATCTGATTGTCATGTGCCCACTTAGTGAAATCCATTGATATAAATGTTGGTCCATTATCACATACTAAAGAGATGGGTGTGCCAAATCTAGTTGTGATGTGCTCCTCCAAAAATCAAATCACATCTTGTGCTTTACTATTCTTTATGGCAACTAATTCTATCCATCTAGTGCAATAATTTGTAGCTGTAAGCACAAATTTATGGCCTACTGAGGAGTTTGGGTTAATTACACCAATACAATCCAAACCCCATTATGAAAATGGCTTTCCTTCAATGATTGGATATAGAGGCATTCCCACATGTACTTGTCTCTTAGCCAACACTTAACATTTATGGCAATTTTTGATGTGCATATGAGCATCCTTGAAAATAGTTGGCCAATAGTAGCCCTATTAGTGTAGGTTTTTATTTTTCCCTATTTATTAATTAGCGAAATTGTATTTCTTGTGCATACATGGAGTTTTCCTACATTTTTGGGATAGGCTAGCTTATGTGGAGGTGTGTGTCATAGATGTGTTATAGGTGTCATAAGAATATCATAAGTAACTCCCTTGATGGGAGTTACTTCTCTATTCTTAGCACCTTGTCACCACCTTTCATGGAGGAGTTACATTCTATTCTTGGGGTGCCTTGTCTACCTATTGTGGAGGAGTTACTTATGTACTCTCTTATTTGTATTCCTCACTTTGGCCATCTCATGCTAATCAAATTTTGGTTTTCTCTATTTTGTCTTGTGCAATTTCTCTTATTGTGTTAATTTCAAATTGATTTAGCATCTTGTGGTGTGCACTTGCTTCAACTAGTGTGATCACATCTATATTGCACTCGCATTATTTGGATTCTGGCAACAACTTTGATATGGTATCAGAACAAACCCGGTAATCTTGTGTTTGGTTATGCTAGTAGTTTATTTTTAAATTCTTACTTTGCTTTCTTAGTTTTTTTAAAAAAAAACTTCATTGCATTTGAGAGATTTGGTAGAGTTTTTTGAAAACTCATGCAAATCCATATGGATCTTGTTTAAAAATTTACTTCTGAATTAGCATTTGCCAAGACATTTTGTCTAGATCCGTGGTTTTCTTCAGCAAGGCGAAGAAATTATGGTTTTTTCATTCTATAGGAAGAAAAACAAAGAATCTCTACATTGTGTTTGCTTTTTTTTTGTGTGATGCCACCTTCTGGTAGAAAGAAGTGAAGGTTTCCATCCCAGGTGCTGCCCAGACCAAGCGCCTACCACTCCAGGGGCTGCCCACTCACAACACAAGCAAACAACACTTTTGGAACTCTGTGCCAACCTTTTGCTTTAGCCCAAGCAAAAAACACTTCAGTTCTACACCAAGCTTATATCCTTCCAGCAGCAACAGTACTTTTTGTAGACACACACGTCATTTCCAACTGCCAACTAGGCCGTACAACGTCTAAGTCTGCTATTTTTTTTGTTTTTTGCAAAAAATCAGAACTGTGCCTTTCTTTTGGGACACCACTGGATTTGTTTGCTGTCCAAAAGATTTTGCACCTCCTTTTTGGTGAAGACTTTCTGCCATAGTCCTCCCTACCACGCCATCAGGGTGTACGACACCAATCAGCAGGTCTGCATTTAGTTTTTTGTATTTTTTGAGTCAAAATTCTGGACTGTTTGCTTTTGGACGCCCCTTCCTTACTTGGCATCCTATTTGGCACCCCTTGGACACTTGGCATCCTTCAAAGCTGTCTTTACTTCATTATTTTTAGTTAAAATTGACTTGTTAAAATAAAAATCAGTCAATTTGACTGAGTATTTTATTTTTTAGACAGTTTTATATTTTGAGGATTTTCAATTAAAACTTGTATCTTCGACCTATGAAGACGAAGGGTGAGGCCTGGGTTGGTATGAGGCTAATTCCCCCTCATAGAAACCTCATTTGGATTCCTCATTCTATGCCAAATCTAACAAATGGTTGGAAGGCCACTTTCTCTCCCCATAACAGGCATTTTTTTAATGTTTTAGTGCTTTTTTTGCAAAAACACTAGTTTATGAGAAAATTGTAACTTTAATATCTTGCAAATGGTAGCTCAATTTTGGGTGCCGTTTTTTATAAAAGTGCTTGTAATTAGATTATTCATAGCATATACTTGTTATTTTTCAAAAACACACTAGTTTATAAAGTGCCACAAATTTGGGTCTCCCAGGACGCATTTTTGGTTGAGTTCGACGTCCTGTTTGCTTTAGTCTTGCACTGATTGCTCTAAGACGCATTTTCAGCTGAGTTCAACGTATTTTGAGCATGCATTTGCATATTTTGGGGGTGGATCAATATTTTGGGGGGGGGGTGTGATTGCTTTTCACAACTTGCTTTCATTCTCCTTTTTGCATAAAATCACAACTTGCAATCAACACAACTTCACCTAAATTTAGCTAAAAAAATGGATTATTTTCAACTTAAACCTCTAGCACCCTTCAACTATCATGAATGGAATGTTAAAATGTCAATCATTCTTATAAGTAAAGGGTTTTATAGGATCATCATGGGTACTAAAGTAGAACCCAACACTGATGCTGAAAAGGTTAAGTGGTACAACTGTAGTGATGAAGCCTTTGGGTTACTGAGCTTGTCTATGTCTCTAGAACTTCTCTTCCACTTAGAATCCTCCCAAACTCATAATGACATATGAGACACCTTAAAAAAGTAGTTTTGGAAGCTTGATGAGATGAGAGGTCATGAACTCGAAAATGAACTCATAAGTCTAAGTCTTAGCAACTTTGACACCCTACAAGACTTCTTCACTAAGTTTAAGGCCCTTAGATTGCAATTGAAAGAATGTGGTATAGAGAAGAAAGATGATCAACTCATTCTTTCTATTCTCGCAAAGTTAGGTCCAAGCTATTTAGTCTTTGTCTCCACTTTCCATGCCATAAAAAATGCCCTTGGCACTACATGGAAAATGCCTTCTTTGGATTCATTCATTGCCAACTTGACTAGGGAGCAAGATAAGCTAATTAAGATGGGCACAATGAATTCTACTCAACACCAAGCCTTGATAGCTAGGAATGGTAAGGATAAGACTTCAATAAAGGAGAAGAAGAAAAAGAACAAGGATCAGGAGAAGAAGAAAGAAAATACCAATCCTGCCAAAAACAACACTGATACTTCCTCTTCCAATGCTAAACCTAAGAAGGAGAAGGTTAAGTGTGCCTATTGTAAAAATATAGGGCATGATGAACACAAGTGCATGAAGAAACATATAGACCACCTAACTCATCTTCTAGAGAAGAATAACATAGGTGTTCCCGAGTCCATCAAGCAGAATTCATCTACCCAAGATTCTACTAAGGCAAAAGGCAAGGGTAAGGAGAAAGAAAAGGGCATGGCCCTTGTAGCTACAACAGCTTTGACTTCTTCATGGGTCATTGACTCAGGTGCTTCTCACCACATGGGCTCTTCACTAGTTGAGTTTTCATCTTTAGATCCTTGTAGCATGACTTCAATTAGTTTGGGTGATGACATTTCAATTTCTATTGCATGGAGAGGGTCAGTTGAAATGGAAGGAGGAACATTCAACAATGTTCTAGGTGTTCCTTCTCTTTCAACCAATCTCCTATCAGTGTACCAAATCACTCACATTGGTTGAGGCATGAGAGTTAATTTTTCACCAGATTCAATATCTATCAGGGAGTTGCATAGTGATACAACAGTGGTAGTGGGAAGGGTAGATCACCAAGCTAGGTTATACACCTTTTCACATTTTCACCAGATTCTTCTCCTATAACATTGCTGACTCATTCAGATGGAGTTAGCAAATTGTGGCATGAGCGGTTTGGCCACCTTAACTATCACTATCTTGTGCAACTTTTCAAAAATGACATGGTCATTGGCTTGCCTCATTTCTAATTCTCAAAAGGACTTTGTGAGGGGTGCTCCATTGGGAAGCATCCCGAAGCAAAATTTGACAAAGGCAAAGCTTGGAGGTCTTCACAACCTTTGGAGTTAGTCCACAGTGATGTATCACGACCCTTTTCCAAACCATCTTTCACAAGGGGCAAGTACATCCTCACTTTCATTGATGATTTATTTAGGTACACTTGGATATATTTTCTCAAACAAAAGTCTAAAGTGTTTGAAAATTTTTTAGACTTCAAGGCTCTTGTTGAGAAACAGAGTGAGAAATCCATCAAGGTTGTTCAAACTGATAACGGAGGGGAGTATGTCAGGATCAGGTTTGAGTAGTTTGGCACCACAGAGGGGATTGATTTTCAGCGCACATTCACCTATATTCCTTCACAGAATGGGGTTACAAAATGCAAGAATAGGTTCTTGAAAGAGATGGCTAGCTGTATGATTCACTCCAAATCCTTAGCACCATAGTATTGGGCTGAAGCCATCAATTGTACTTGCTGCATTCAAAATAGGGTTCCTCACAAAGCTTTGAAAGGGATAACACCCTTTGAAGCTTGGCATAAAAGGAAACCTAATTTTGAGCACCTTAGAGTTTTCAAATCCCCAACCATGACCCGCATTTCAAAGAAGAAATGCAAAGCTATGGAACGTCAGTCTAAGCCTTGCATCATTGTAGGATATCTGGATGGTATTAAGGGATATCACCTTCTAGATCCTGTCACTCATGAGTTGTTCATCGAGAGAAGTGTTCATTTTTAGGAGAGTTTTAGAGACTCAACACTTGACACTTCTTCTCCCTCATTGGATCTATTTCTTCATGATGATTCCTCGTTAGATTCAGATCAGCCAAAGCAAGTTCTTAAGCCAAAGTCATCATCTTCTTCTTCAAGTTCAGACAGCAAGGATGGTGATGCAAAGTTATCCACCTCTAGTTAGTCAGAGGATGAGAAGTTAGAACCTGACTCACCCACTTTCAGGCCACTTTGGGCCAGATAGACACTTGAGAGTGATGGCACTTGGGCAGGAGATCCCATAGATGATAGACGTACTAGGGGGGATTTTCAAAGAGATCCACATGCCTTCTTTGCTTTAGTTTCAGATCCACATACCTTTTGAGAGGCATCAGGGGTACCTAAGTGGGATAATGCTATGGAGGAAGAATATTCTTCCTTAATCAAAAATCACACTTGGGATTTGACTTCACTTCCTAAGGAAAGAAAGATGGTTTGATGTAGGTGGATATATCAGACCAAGTTTGCAGCAGATGGGTCAGTTGATAAGTACAAGGTGTGATTGGTCACCAAGGGTTTTTCATAGGTGGTAGGCATTGACTACTTAGAGACCTTTCCACCTATTGCAAAGATGAATTTTATCTGACTCACTTTGGCTATTGCCACAACACATGGTTGGGATGTGCATCAGATGGATGTGAAGAGTGCCTTTTTTCACAAAGACCTAGAGGAGGAGATCTACATGGAGTAGCCACCAAGATTTGTTCAAGATTCTTCTTTAGTATGTAGACTTAGGAAATCTATCTATGGCCTCAAACAGGCCCCTCAGGCTTGGTATGCCAAGATGGATTCCTTCCTTTTCACAGCAGGTTTCACTAGGTGCCATTTTGATCCTAATGTCTACTTTTTATGGCAAGATGATTCACTCTTGATTTTAGTTCTATATGTTGATGACCTATTGATCACTGGGAGTTCTTCATCAGCTATTTCATTGGTGAAGGCATCTCTTCAAGATAGATTTGACATGACAGACTTGGGTTTGTTGCACTAGTTCCTTGGCATTGAGATCTCACAATCAGATTCAAGGATTTTTCTTACATAGCCTAAGTATGCTCTTGACTTATTGGCTCAGTTTCACATGGCTGATTGCAAGCCATCTTTGACTCCCTTTCTATCAGGAGTCAAGCTTGACACTGATTGTTCTTCACCATTGGTTGATGCCACTCGATATCACCAACTTGTTGGTAGTCTCATCTACTTGACTCACACCAAGCCTGACATATAATATATAGTGGGACTTGTCTCTAGATTCATGCAGGAACCTCATGAGCTACATTGGAAAGTAGCTAAGAGGATCTTACACTACATATAGGATTCACATAGATACAAGATTCACTATAGATTTGGCATAGAGGTTGACTTGGTTGGATATACAGATTTAGACTGGGCTAGCGATTCACAGACTCGCAAGTCCACTTTTGGTTATAGTTTCTCTCTAGGTTTAGGGCCTATCAGTTGGTCTAGCAAGAAGCAGAATGCTATTGCTATATCATCCATAGAGGTAGAGTACAGGGGAGCTATTAATGTAGCTACTAAGGCTATTTGGCTTTAAGGGATTCTTTCTGAGTTTGGCATTCCTATTAGGCAGCCAACCATCATTTATTGTGATAACTAGAGTACCATTTAGATTTGTAGGAATCCAGTTCAGCACTAGTGGACCAAGCACATAGAGATTCACATGCATTTCATTTGGGAGCTTATTCATAGTTAGGTCATTGACTTGATATTTTGCCAATCTTCGGAGCAGGTTGTAGACATCTTCACCAAACCTTTCACTGAGAGCAAGTTCATTCATCTATGAGCTCTTCTTGGGGTGCGGTCCACATCTGTAGTAGCATCATCTTTAGGGGGCCCTTTTAGCCTCTTCTTTATTTTATGTCTCTCTTTTGGGGGGAGTTTTTTCCTATGGGTTTTCTCCTTTTCTCTATCTTATGGGAGATTGCATTTGTACATGGGTACCTCATCAAGCCTAGTTGCCAGGACCCATTTTATATTTCCACACTGCCCACCCAAGCTGCGCTTATGGGGGGTATTAGTTTAGGTTTTTATTTTTCCCTATTTATTAATTAGGGAAATTGTATTTCTTATGCATACATGGAGTTTTTCTACATTTTTGGGATAGGCTAGCTTATGTGGAGGTGTGTGTCATAGATGTGTCATAAGTGTCATAAGTAACTCTCTTGATGGGAGTTACTTCTCTATTCTTATTACCTTGTCACCACCTTTCATGGAGGAGTTACATTCTATTCTTGGGGTGCCTTGTCCACCTTTTATGGAGGAGTTACTTACGCAATCTCCTATTTGTATTCTTCACTTTGGCCATCTCATGCTAATCAAATTTTGGTTTTCTCCATTTTGTCTTGTGCAATTTCTCTTATTGTGTTAATTTCAAATTGCTTTAGCATCTTGTGGTGTGCACTTGCTTTAACTAGTGTGATCACGTCTCCATTGCACTCGTATTATCTATATTTTGGCAACAACTCCGATAAGCCCAACCTCAAAATTTTATGGGTTTTGGTATTTACAGCAAGGTGATCATTGCCTATCTTTTGATGCAATTTTTATATAATTTCCTTAGCCTCCTCTGTAGACACACATCTAAGATAAATTCATTCATAGTTCCTTCTATGGAGGACTCCTTTCTTGATCATAAAATGAGCAGCTATGAGCCTCAAGGCTCTGTTTCTTTCCTTACTAAGTTTTGGGGGGCAGGTTCTTGTAAGTGAAGAATAGATTATATCGGTATAGCATTCCCCTTTTGAAACCTATGTTATATATAACTCTTTAATAGTGATTCAGGGATCTGGATTAGTCATGAGATGAATAATGCCTTGTCCTCTAAATTTTTTTAGGCCTAATCTCTATGCTGAATTCTTAGAGCTTAGCTATCCATTTGCCTCAACATTTTCCCAGTTTGTTCTATGATAGGGTGATCTTGATGGTAGGATCAGGTATAATCATGATGGTTTTGTTCCTCAAGATATAATGTTGAAATTTCTTCACTATTTTGACTAAAGCAAAAATCTACTTATCGAGCATCAAATATTTGATCTTTGCATCCTTCAAATTTTTACTCGTGAAGGCAATCAGATGCTTAGTTTCATCCTTCTTTTGTGTGATAACAACAATAATGGTGTGTTCTGAGGTGAATGAGTACAGATAGAAATCCTTTGTGAAGATTGGACTAATTAATATTAGAGCCTGAGATATAACATCCTTTATATTTTGGAAGCAATTTTTAGCCTCAACTATCCATTATATTTTAGAATCCTACCTAAGCATAGAATTTATAGGCCTAACAATTTTCAAACCCTAAGATAATCTTCTTGATGAAGTTGATTTTCCTGAAAAATGACTTAAGTTCCTTCTTGTTATTTGGCTGTTGAATCTTTGAGATTGCCTTGATTATTTTGAGATTGATGATGATCTCATATTTTATGATAACATGTCCTAAAATATTCCCCTCTGTGACTCCAAATATACTCTTCTTTAGATTTAAAGAAATCCCAAACTTCTTGCACCTTTTGAATATGGACTATAGGTGAGTTATGTGATCCTTTCTATTCTTCAAGAACACTGTGAGGTTGTCCATATAGATAATTATGTATTTTTATATTAGTCTCCTAAAGGAATGATCCATGGTACATTAGAAGGTAGTACCTACATTAATTAGGCCAAATGACATCCTCTTGTATGCATAAGTACCCCAATTTGGGTGATCACTGTCTTCATCCTAGCCTCAAAATGGACCAGTACTTGGTTGTAGCCTAAAAATCCAGCCAAAAAGGACATTATTTTAGAACCACTCACTATCTATATTAACTCATCTAGAGAAGGAAATGGATACTTGTTCTTTTTAGAAGCCCTATTCAAATTTTTGAAGTCTACACATAATCTGATCTTGTCATTCTTCTTTCTAATTAGGACCAATTGGCCACCCTTGTAGAATGTCAAATTGGGAAGATGATTTTATCCCTCAATAACTTCTCCATTTACTTTTGAATAAGAGGATCCAAAATAGGGTTCACTAGGCTTTGCCACTGTCTAAATGGTTTATGGTCTTACTTCAAGGGAGTTGTGTGAGTGATGACCTATGGGTCATATACCTTAAGGTCTTCATACATCCAAGTGATATCATCTTTATATTGAATGATCAAATCCTTGACTCATTGCCTTTATTACATAGTGTACTTGAGGCTAATATTCACATAATGTGGGTTATGGTCATATCCCAAATTTTCTTTCTTGAAGTCTGATTCATCAACCTTGGGCTATCTGAGTTATTGTGCGTAAGGATCTAAATCAAATGATCTTTCCAAGGAGACTAATCTAGATAGAATTCAAATTTATTTAAGTTGGATAATACCCTATTTATCTATTTCTTTTTGAAAGAAATAGTTAATGTCCTTGTCATTAATGATTTAGGATTTGAAATTCCATAAATTATTTAAGAACTTGATAATCTGTTGATCATCATTGAATATCTAAATTTTTTCCACATTATCAAGAATAAAGGGATAGGGAACCAATTTAATGGAAAATATTTTTACCTCTGACTCCTATACTAGCTTGAGATTGGTAGTAGTTGTAGCTAGTGAATCAGTGGCCTAATTTTGTTCTCTTAAGAGTGATACTATGTTGAAAGCTTCAAAGCTTTCAATTAAGTCCCATGCTCTATGCTTATACCTCTTCAAATAAGATAATTTGCACTGGTATTTTGTTATTATTTGGTGAAATACTAGCTCTGAGTCCCCAAATACCTTTATCTATTTTACATTGTTCTTCAATGAAAATTGTAATCCTAGGATTAGAGCCTCATACTCAGCCTTATTATTTGTACATGGAAATTGCAATCTATAGGTGGCAAAGAAATTATTACGTTAAGGATCAATTATCTCAATTATCATACCTAATCCTTTCTTGGATTTGGCTGCATCAAAATACATTGTCCATAGCTGATTTGAACCTTTAGGTTCTAGGTTTTGTGCTAAACTGTGAGTGGTAAAAGTATAAATTCCCAATGAGGGAGAATCATACTTTACCTCTTAATTTTTGATGTTGTATTCTATGATGGGATATTTCATTCTTAGCTCTCTATCAATTATGATCTAGTTTGTAACTCCTCTCCATGGCAGTCAGATGTGTGAGAAGTCCATGGAAATATACCCATTAAACACTTTGGACCAGTCTCTACTTAGTAGTAATCCATATCCCTCTAGTATGTCCACTACCAGGGTATTGATAGTCATCTAGACTCTGGTTCTGATGTTACTTGAATGTGTACATTATTCATTTATCCCACTACTGATACTACCATTTTATCTAGTTGAGAGACTGATCTATTTGAAGGGCTAGGAGTGAGACCAAGATTTTTACATATAGAAGTAGGTATAATAGTTTTATATGCTCCAGAATCAACCAAAAAGTTATGAATATTCTTACCAAATGCTCTGATGGTTGGTAGGAATGGTGGTACTTTAGGCTTACTCTTGTAAATGATGTTGGCATCATTAAGCTTTGATTTGTTCATAACCACTCTAATTTTCTCCATAGGGGCCTTTCTAGTAATGGATTTACATAATAGTTCCTTTTTCTTAGTGATCTAGGCTAATTCATGAAGATTTATATTTTCCTTAATATTCTTCATGTCTTCTACAATATTATATCCTCTTTTATTTGATTCTTCTTTGTTCAATAGTTGATCATTCCCTTTTGAAGGGGGTGAATTATTTTCCACTTTAGGATTTGGAAAAATCATTGTGGTATTTAGAGGGTCAAGGTGATAAGCAGATGCTTGTTCCTTAAGTTTTACACATCTCTCTGAAAGTAATGGAAGGGATGAACTTTATCTATATTATCTTGTAGTTTATTGTCATCTTCTCCTAGGAAGGGAAATTTGTGAGTCTCAAAGAACATGGTGGTGATAGAAAATCCAAGGTCTTGATGAGATTCTGGTGGATTATTCATCTGATCTTGCCTTATTACTTCCCTCTAAAATATTTTGAATGCTGTATAGAACTCAATGCAATCAAGCTCACCATGCTGGGGCATATTATGTATCCTAGACTAATTAGGGAGGGCTATTTCAACAATGTGATTTGTAAGAGTCTACCAGGTTGCTCCATATTATTTATAGGCCTATTAAATTTCTTGTTATTTCTTTAGAACCCAATGTTTTGGTTTCCCATCAGAGCATTAGTATTTCCCATCTTTCATTACATATTCAAAAAATCATCACTCAATTTCTGAACCATCTTATGAATATAATCCAATTTGGCTTTTATGGAATCCACACCTTGTAGAAAAGTCATAGGAAACACTATTGTACACTAATTTTGGTTGTAACTATTCCCTATTACATGATTATTCAAATAACCAAAATTTGGTTGCATCATTTGTGTCAATGGAGGTAGCGTGTCTAGCTAATTTGATTATATGCCAGAACATTTTGCTTCACATATGGTATCAGATTGAGCAATGTGAATCCATTACTAATGTTAGGTGACCTAGGTATCTATGGGTTGAGTTATCTATCAATTCTAATGGCCTCTTTGAATGCTAATGCCAAAGTATTGGTAGTAGGTGCTCTTCTCAAGAACATAATGTTAATGGGATCTAAGGCATTTTTGTACATCTCCAGTGCTAACACCACTTCTAGTTTATACCTCAGGGTCAATCAATTGTACATCTTCTATCACCTTACATTGAAAGTATATATGGGCTCATTTGGTTCCCTCTTCATGTTGGTAAGGTGTTGATATACCGATCTAGGATTGGTGACCTATCTTAACTACACAAGAAAAATAATTTGACAATCCTCTTAATTGGTGATGGATTTTTCCATTAGAATCAAATACTAATCATAAGTAACATCCATTAAAGTAAAAGGGCATAAGCAACATGTAACATCCTCATCCACTACATTAATTAACCTTAAAGAAGCTTTAATAGACTTTATATGCTCTTCTATGATCCTTGGCCCTAAAGGAAAAAAGGATGATATATTTTTTTGGGATTTTAGGGTAAATCATGCACATCCCCCAAGATGAAAATATTAGATTTGACTAACTAGGGATGTTGTTGAGCCATTGGTTGACTAACAGGTAAAGGCTTCCTTACAGGTAAAGGCTGCCCTAGTGGAGGTGGATTGTTCTAAACTAGAGATGTTAGCATATCTCTAGGTCTCCTATGGCTTGCCAAGGGTGATACTAATAAACCATCCTAGGAATTGGATCTGGTCACTCTCTTGAGTGACTCTAGTACAACTCTAAACAAAGACTAACCTCTATTACTGGGAAGAAATTTGAGGCCCTCTTTCTAGTGCCAGTAAAACTATTGATGCGGGTTTTATGTAGAGCATAGCCATAATGAGGTAGCCTTTAACATTTAGGATCTCAATGGAGGTAAATTCCACTCTAGGGCATGAGTTTTAGGTATGCAATCTTTGACAACCTATTGATGGAATAGTGGGTAGGGTATGGAAGTTGTTAACAAGGTTTTCAGATGGAGGTGTGGCTTTCTAAGAGAGTGAGTTCCTACATGATTTGGATGGGTGGTTTGCTTCTAATCTAAAGTACGTAGATCTTAATAACAAATTCAAAATGAGAAGGTAAAGTAGGGAGAAAAATAAGACTCCATGGTCCTTTATAATTACTCCCCTAGTTGGTTTCTGAACAGACCTATGCCTTCTAAAACCAATATATGTTGTTAGTAGCAAATAACACACATACAGTCAGACATGGCTAAGAAGTCTAAGGGAAAAAAGATGTAAGAAGTTCACACACCTCAAACAAAGGTCATTCTTTTTAGGGAAACTATTGCACACCCTAGATTAGGAGATTATGGCTCGAGCAAGTGAATTATTTGAGGTAGCTATTGCATGCACACATAAAACTACACTAAAGAAAGCATAAATACACATTCAAAAATATGATTCAAATGACTTGACTAACTTTATTGATATATTTACTTATCTTTTAATAGCTATTTCACATATTAATATCTGCATATCAATCAAGAGATCAATAATCTATTCACAACTATAACACATTAAATATTTATTGAATCACTCAACCATAGAAATAATAATCAATTACACAAAACTTAGAAAGAAAATACACAAACACATTTGCTGATTATCAAAATTGATGTTGCTCCTATATTCAAAATTATCTGACAAGAATAAATTTGGGGGGTACAATTATATTTATAGATTTAGGGAAGGGGTCACCTCATCCCCCAAGTCTATGCATGATTATTACATGTGGCATTTAGAATGTGTAGTTATAACTATGGTCTAAAACTATCTAAGAAAAACTAAAAAATGTTATAAATAGACAAATTGACTTTATAAAATTATGCAACATGTGCATGTACAACAATATAAAGTCAATTTTATAATGATTTGTTTAATTGTAAGGATAAACTAAATATACATGCTGCTATAGGAGTTGTACATGCATAAGGCTAAGGTTGTGTTGTTTGAAGTGCCATATGGGATTTAGTTGGAGTGGAAGTTAAAGTAGAAGATAAAGATATAGTAACACTACCAAAAGTCTACCTCTTTTTCACCTTTTTATCCACATAGACTTTGTGTGATACCTCATGCTATTGGTGAATAATGTCTAAGTTAAGCAATGATGATTGATAGAGTCTCTTGGTTTTCCCAAGGAGTTTTGAATGTTCATCTTTAAACTATAACTTAATCCAAAAAATATCAACTTTGATCACCTTCCTCCTAAATTTTATTAAATTTGATTCTATTCTCTCTATTTCCAAACCTTCTATGCTCTATTTGAAGTTCTCGATGGCATCCTAAACAATTTTATCACAATTGATTCTACTAATCAATTTGCTCATAGAATCTCTTACCTTAGACAATTTTAACTCATTCAAAATTTGGAGGAGCTAAACCTCATGTGCCCAGTAATCTAGAATTAAATTCATAACTACTTTAAACCACTCTTTTACCTCCTCATGCTTGATGATAGCCAGATTTACAGCATTATATGCCTCAAGTGTAGTCATTAAGTAAAGATGGCCATATAATGAGTTGCCTGTGTAGACAAATAACATTTTAAGCTTGGAACCATCTTGAACCAAAGAAATATAGAGTTGATTTGATTGGTTCACATGAGGTGGCATATTAGCCTTCATAAATTTCATGGCCTATAAGGAATTGTAACATTTAGATGCTACCTCTCGAACCTCAACTTTGATACTCATAGGAATATACACTGTGCTAGATTGTTCTCTGAGCTGCTCAATCTATGCTTGTAATTCTCATACCTCCTCTTCTATCTCCTTTTGAGCTAACTCTGTACCTTCATGAATAACCACCATAACATCCTTGTGTGCTTGAGTTAGGTCTAAAATATTCTCTTTATATATAGACTACCCTAGCTATTTGTTCTACCTCTTAGTGAGGGAGAACACTGGTTATCATTCTTTAAGGATGATGCCTGTACCTTGGTCATCTTCAAGTTTTATCTTCTTTACTCTTTGTATTGTACTAGTTGGGGGGTCAATCAAAGTGGACACAAAGGGGATCTGGGTGATCTTATAACTCAGTATTTGAGAAGATTGACTCCTCAAATCCATGGCCTAAGGTAGAATGTTGAGGGATGTATCAGTGGTTGTAACAATAATTTCCTTCTTCACTTATTCTAATTTATTCTAATTTTTACTAACCTTTATCAAGACATTAGGAAAAAAGGCCATATTATTTTTTACCAATCTACTCCTCCAACTTAAGGGAGTGGGTGAACTAAAACTATTTGAGGCTTGACCTTCTTTCCCCTGATTGTGTTAGTTACTATGGTTTCTTTTGTAGAAGTGGAGGCAGGGAGTGGAAGGGAGATCTATGTAGACTAAACATGAAGTTGGAAGGGAGATCTATGTAGACTAAACATGAAGTTGGGGGTGGCTAGAGTAATCTGCACTTTTCTAGTTGCCTTCTTATTTTTGAGAACTCTCATAGTAGAAGTGTTGGTAGTTACAGAGGGAATATCCATGGGAAATGGTGTGGCAGTGATAATAGAGGGATCAATGGTAGTTGTGGAAATGGAAGGAATGGATGTAGAGGTAGAAGTAAAAAAGGGGGTAGATGCAGTAGAGGGAATAAGAACTTCCACATAAGAGACATGTATCTATTCAATAATAAAAATTGATGTCAAAGGAAAAATAGAAAAGGTCTGAGTACCTTGGAGGTGAAGCTTAATGGGTTCAGATTGAAGACTCATAGCCTTGGCTATCTCTAACTCAACCACTTTATTTGAATTGTTTGCGATGTCCTCAATGACAGCTTCATATTCTCTTAATGGTTGTGAACTTGGATGTGGAGTAGGTAAGCCTTGAGATGTATACACTATAGGGCTTCTTGATATAGACTAAAGGGGTATTTACTTGAATGGCTAAGCCCTAGGAGGTGGATGATACTACTTGTGAATTAACTACCCCAATAGATGAAATAGTAGATACATGGGGGTTGCCATAAGAATTTGACCAATGCTAACAATAGGCATTTATTACATCTTATCTTCCTCCTCATCAGAGTCTAAGCTGATAGGATCTTCTCTTTCTCTTCCTCTCTATGTACTGGGCTTAGGGATCTTGGGATCTCTCTTCACTAATTTCAATTTCAATTTTAATGAAAGTCCTTAGGATGAGGAAGCTTCTTGTTCTTTGGATTGTCCTCTCAAAAAATCTGAATGCTACCATCATTTAAAGAGAGCTCTTAGATTGTCTAACTCCTTAGTGGAAAACCAAGTTTGGTTTGGATCATTTTCAAATGATCCTCTTTCAGCCCAACAATATATACTCTTTATAGCACTACTTCAACTGATTTATCATTCATAAAAATAAAATCATAAAAAGGATGGTGACAATAAGGAATATTAAAACCATGAATATGTTTTTGGATGAGTCCATGTGGGTCCCAATCTCTGCATGCCATTTGGGGAAGCCATAATGATTTCTCTTTCCTCCCACATCTCCAAGATGTTTCCTTATTTGATATACCATTTTGATAATTAAAATTAAGCTTCTAAAGTATAAGCACTTTTTATGCCTGGCCAAATCCTCCTCAATGCTATTCTATAACTAGAAATCAATCTCTTATTCAACCAACTTATTTGATACATACTTTGGAAGACATTGGGGCTCAAACTTATTTCTCTAGACCATGATGACAATAAAATATGGGTACATGATATAGTCTCCTTTTCTACTCAAATTATTTATAATGTTTTATCCAAGTCAAGGCATAGGTGAGCCATGAATGGCTTGCCATACCTATGGGTAAACATCCACACATATCCTGACCATATGCTTCTAGTAAATGTATAAATGTATGAATTAGTAGTGGTCATAGATTCTATTTTTATGCAATCTATAATTGGATCCCATAGATTGCTCAAGTCCTTATAGCACATTCCCATGACTTCATCCACCAAATATGACATCATATAAAAATCTCTCATGGGGGTGGGATGTTTATCCTTATGCACAATTTTCTCTCTCAATCTCACACTGATTATTTCCCCAAGGTATAAGTGACATCATGTGATAACATCATATATAGTAGTGGTACCAAATCTAAATTTACAAAAATGGATGTTGGGCATATTGTATAATCTATTAAGCAAAGCCATACCTATCCAGATTCCCATCATGAATTTTTTGATTAGAATCACTCTCTTTAGCTTCATCCCTTTCTAGGGGATAAACTAGTCTGAGAGTAGCCATGAGGAGAGCACCTTGGGGATTGAGGTTTCTGAATTGAATTTCACCTAAGTGTGTTTATCATAGTAGATGTCTAGTGTGCTGAGAGATAGATACCTTTGAAAATCATTTTTGGAGATGCACACAACCACTGTAGCACCATGAGAATGAAGAAAGTAAACATCTTGTGATATTTTTATAGAAAAGAACAAACCCTTGAGAAGGTCTATGTAATGCATAACTTCTGGTTTGGTCATGATGAAATTCAATCTTTAGCATTTGTAGGCTATAATTTCTTGAATGAACCACCTTTTTGCTAGTATCATTTCATCATTTAATGAAAACATGTCCACTGAATCAATATCATCCTAGAGTGATGAATAGTTATGATAATTATCTTGAAATATCTCCACATCGAAGATAGTGCCCTTAAACTTTGTATAATCCTTGATTGAGAATATAGATGGGGGATTTGTTCTTCAAAATATCTAGATGTGGAAGCTATAGCTACATGTTTTAGACTACTAAAATTTCCTTCGATATGCTATGTATTATGTTATCACTTTGGCTTTTATCTTAGTCACTATTATGATCATAAAATTCTCAAGATATGAACTAGGGCTCTTGATCACTGTTAGAAATGAAGATTCTTCAATTGTAAGTTAACTTGAATACAAATGATAGCTTCAATGTCTATGTATCATCTATATAGGATCCTGCATTGAATACCAATTCATGTGATATAAATATGCAACATTCACTTTGCTTTTATTTCAAATTTTATAGCTTGGGTTAGTGGAGGGCTCTTAATATTTATCAAATAGGAAGTATTTTATATTTATTTGGCTAAGTATGGCATAATTTTAGTAGTGTTCTTAATAAATCACTTAGGAGTATAATGTCAAAAAAGTGCTTTTGGGTCAATGTCCATTGCTAATTCCCTTAGAGGAATTGTTTTGGATAAAGTATTCATAGTAGTTATTTTGAAGGAGTCTTTTCATTGGAAAGAAGTCTCAAAAGCATTATTTCAAAGGGATAATTAATGGCTAAAGGGTATTTTCAAACTCCCTAAAGGGTACTTTTGATTTTCTAGAAGGGTACTTCCATACATCTATGGGTCATTTCAAATGCCCTGAAGGGTAGTTTTGGAGGGATAAAGGGCACCTTTGATCTCCAAAGGGCACTTTCATATAGATAAGGGTCACTACAAACACCTTGAAGGGTAAGTTTCACAAAACCTAAAGGGTATGTTCCTTTAACTCGAAGGGTCAGATTCTCTTAGACATAATGTTTGAAGGAATTTGGCTACATGACAAAAGCCCTAAGATAAAAGTCTCGAAGGGTATGTTGGAAAATAAAAAGGGAATTTAGATATTCCATAAAGGTCAAAATGTCCTTTTCAAAATATCCAAAGGGTATGTGGCCATTTGGAAAAGGGCACACAATTTAGGACAAAGATCTCATAGGGTAGGTTTAACCAAACCTACATGATAGTTTCATGGTAATTGGCCTAAAACACAAAGGCCGAAGGGCACTTTGGTTTGTGACATAAGGGGAAGGGAAAAAAACCCAAAGGGTATATCCCAAAGAATAAAGGGGATGAAACAATAGTTCTAAAAGGTAGTTTTCACAAAACTTGAAGGGTATGTGCCCTAAAAAGAAGTGGTAAAAAAGGGTTTAAATGGTTAATTTAGTAAAGGTTGAAGGGCTAGTTTGAAGGTTCTGAAGGGTAGGCAAATAGAATTTAAAGGGTATACTTTGGGTCAATAGTTTACCCAAAGGGTCTATTTCACAAAGGTTGAAGGGTAGGTTCAAAAAGGCAAAAAGGACATTTCAAAAGCTCTGAAGGGCAATTCCAAAATGTCGAAGGGCACTTTGGCAATAGTTCGAAGGGTCTACTTCTTAGGGAAAGGATCTACTTCATAAAGGCCAAAGGGCACTTATAAAATTCTCAAAGATCAGTCTCATATGGATAAGGGTCATTATAAATATTTTAAAGGATAAGTTAGATAGGGTTAAGGGGATAATCCATCGGGGAATTTGTTTCAAGGAAAGTGTATGCGGTCTATAATTCCTTAAGGCAAAGAGTCTGCAGGTTAAATTATTTTGAGAGAATTATTTTATAGAAAAAATATGAAATAATTTATTTGACAAAAATAAGGCTTCCCAAACAATAAGCTTGAAAGAAAGTAGGATGAAAAATTCCTGAAACATAACATCTAAAAAGATAATTTTCCATGAAGGTTGAAAGAATTAACCCAAAGACTATGAACTCGAAGAATTCATCTACAATACACAAGTTAGTCTCATAAACACAATGACAATATTGTCCTACCAAAAAATTTAAATGTCCTAGATTCCCCAAATTTTGCATAAACATAAAAAAAGGATTCCCTATTAAGATCATATTTCAAAAAAAGGTGCGTCCCCATTTCCTTATGGAAAAGGGGGGGGGTGTGGGTTACAATAGTGTGCATGCTGATGCCATTCCAAAGATAACCTTACACACTCATGATAGTCACTATGAATTTTTGGTCTCTCCATTTGGACTTAAAAATTCCCCTTCAACATTTTAGGCTCTAATGAATAAAATATTTTGGCATTTCCTCTGTCAATTTGCTTTGGTTTTCTTTAATGATATTTTGATGTACAACTGCACATGGATCAAGCATCTCTAACATATTGATAGGGCATTAAAACTTCTAAAAAAAATTGATTATGAGTCAAGTAGTCCAAGTGTTCCTTTGGTCAAGAAGAATTTTAATATCTAGGGCACATTATTTTAGGTGATAGGGTCCATATGAATCCAAAAAAATTAGTTCCATACAACATTGGCCTCGGTGAACAAACCTCAAGAACCTCTGTTGATTATTAAGCCTTACATGATACTACCAAAAGTTTTTCAAGGATTATGGAAATATTTCATCACCCTTGAATTAATTTTTTAATAAGGATGCATTTACATGGAATGCCACAACTAACTAGGCATTCATGGCACTCAAACATGTTATGTGTAGCACACTAATTTTGGCCATGCAGAACTTCACCAAAAATTTCACCATCAAAAGTGCTGCATGTGGAAACAACTTAGGTGATTTCATTCTCTAATGAGGTCATCCCATTTAATTCATTAGAAAATCCCTTTTTAGATAAATTTTGGCTTTATCTACATATAAAAAAGAAATGACAACAATTTTACATGTAGTTTAAAAATGGTAGCCATATTTACTTGGGAATTATTTTTAGATCAAAACTGATCACCAAAGTTTGAAATACTTCCCAAAATAATGAGTCTCATCCCCAATACAATATAAATGAGTCAAGAAACTCATGGGATATGATTATGAGATCACTTACAAGAAGGGTAAAGATAATGTTGTGGAAGATGCTCTCTTATGTACATTTTAGGACTAGAGTTCCATTTATACCATCTTAATACCCATTACAAACTAGTTAGAATTTGTACACCAAGTGTATGCATATGATCCATCCTTATACCACCTCTTTCAAAAATTGACCATTTACCCCTTTGTAGTAACACATTATTCATGGGATGATGTTTCTCTGCATTAGAAGGGTTGTATGGTACTTCCCAATAGCATAAACCTTCACCTGGTCATATTATATGAAATTCATACTTCTCCATGAATAGGGTACTCAATATTTCTCAAAACATATGAGAAATAATATCAAAATTTATTATAAAAGGGGATTAAAGGGGAAATTAGATAGATGGTGGCTGAATGTGATACCTGACAACACAACAAAGGTGAGACCATAGTGATTCCTAGTTTTCTCTAGCCCTTGCCCATTCCTACTAGGATTTGAACCAATATTTCTATGGATTTATTTGAAGGTATCACTAAATCTAGGGGAAAAATAATGATCATGGTCATGGTAGACTGCCTCTCCAAATATAGTCATTCTTATGCCCTCAGTCACCCTTATACAACCTCCATAGTTGCACAAGTTTTTTTAAATCAGAATTTTTGTCTTCATGGCATCCCTTCTTCAATTATATTTGTTCATGATGCAACTTTCACTAGCCATTTTTGGATAGATATATTCTAAAACACAAACACACAATTATATATGAGCTTTGGGTATCACCCCCAAATAGATGGCCAGATAGAAAGTCAACATATGCTTGAAAACATTTTTTCATTACTTTGTGTTGGAACAACAACACTAGTGGGTAAAGTGGCTCCCCCTCATAAAATGGTGGTTCAATACCTCATACCACACTTTTACTAAAATGAATACATATGAAGCAATTTATGGTCAATCACCCCTAAAACTTCTCTTGTATACCCACAACAATTCCTTAATTTAGGTGGTTAACACTAATCCCTGACATGAGGATCAAATTCTTATCACCTTACAGGGTAATCTCCATCTAGCATAAAATTGAATGAAGTAGGCATATTTTCACCACTCCAAGTGCACCATTCAACCCAGTGATACAATTATTTTTCATTTGCATCCATTTAAGCAATCATCCTTGTAACTAAAATGGTGTCATAGGATTGCCCTAATATTATGGGCCATGTAAGGCTCTCCAGTTGATTGGGTGTATTGCTTACAACTTAGAGCTTCTAACTTCCTCCATAATTCACCCAATATTTCATGTCTCCTATTTGAATAAATTTATTAGAAACACCATCAGAGTGAATTTTTTTTACCCAAAAATTGATAATGAAGGATCTATCCTTCTCAAACTAAAAGCAATCCTAGATAAGTGCACCTACCAAATTTTCTCCTGATCAATCACATAAGTCTTAATCAAGTGGCATGACATGCAACTAGAAGATGCCACATGAGAACCACAATTCTAAATTCAACAATTATTCCTACATCTAAAGCTTTGAGCATAAATATTTTTCTAAGGGTGAGGGGATATTAGGAACCCATGTCCTACCCTTCTCTTTGTATTATTAGTGTATTAGTCTATATGGATGTATATCATTTGTATGTCATCCCTTTAGTATATTTGAATTATCCCACATACATGGGAAGTAGTAGTTAGAATAAATCTAGTATTTAAGTAAGTGTTGAGGCCCAATAAAGACATCCAATAATATTATTATATTGATCTTGATCAAAGGAGGTTTCCCCCTTGAAGTGGCCTACATTCTAAAGGTTATTTTGAGATATTTTCTAAAGTTTATTATATTATTTATTTATTTTTTATAGTTCACAAATATGTGCATATGATTCCTCACATGAGCTTAATATCTATTTAGAAAGATAGTTATCCACATAGCTAAATTGACTACCAAAACCATAGATTGAGGCATGTAACAAACATTTAAAACCATCTTACTACGAATTGCATTGAATCTAGAAAGACATAAAATTGGGCTTTTATCTCATTTATTTCCCATAGCCTCTATCTCCATGGTGGATCACCAGATGTCAATAATCAATGCTTGACGGTTGATTCAAACTAGCCTATGGTAACCATTCTTAACACAATCGCATAATATCTACCACCTTAGTCTAATCTACCACCTTCCAACTTAATATGTTCAAAATTCCATTGAATTAATCCAACAATGTATTACTGCATGACCTCAGTTGTGTTTCCTTTTAGAATTTGAGGTTTTCTAATAATAATGAAAATTAGATACTAACATAATTAGGTCATCAATCATATCAAATTATTTTCAAGAGAATAAAAACATAATAAATATTCCTAGAAATATGTGCTAAGGTTTTAAATTTGAAATGTGTCAATAAACTGTGCATGCATGATTTATCGACAATTCAACTACTTCTAAGTATTGTCATGCAATAGTCTTATTGTTTTGAAAAACATGTTAATTGTTATCATTGTTATAAAAAACAACAAGGATCTATGTTTACCTTATCATATATTTAGATGCTAGTTTGGAAATTGAATTACTCTCAACTAAGATATAAAATCAATAAATACACAATTGTCATTCAGAATGATCAAATTTGAAAACCATATACCAATTGTAATATGAAAAATTACAAAGAATGTGTCAAGTGTAAACACTAGAAAATTGCACACTTGTAGTTTTTGATGTCTGAATCCATTAAGACCCCATAAAGGCCACATAAAACCTTATTATCCCTTAGCCAACCCCTCTTAACCTACCTAAATCACTATTCTCCTATTCACATAGTACTATTCAAAAATATTATTTGAAAGTACTATTTAAAAGTCCTATTCACTACGGAACCCACTATCACTGTTCATGATGACATGGTAAGTCACATGGCAAGTCACATTGAAGTTGATTTAGGAGGTGATATGACAAGTGAAATGGCTTAGAAGTGAGGTGGCTTGATGTGGGACATCATACCCCACCTGGGACCATTTCCCAAGATGCTTAATGACCTCATTTAAGCATCACAAGGCCCCCCTTGAAATATGGTGAATTTTCCATTAAATGGCCATCATTAAACATGTATTTTGTCTTCACACATTAAAGTGGCCTTAAAAATGGGATACCCACCTCTTTAGTGCTTTGGAAAAGACAAAGGGCACTATATCCACCCATTTTTGACTTTTTAGCAAAGTGGGAGACCCATGATCAAGGTAGGAATCCCACCACCCTCATCTTTTGAATTATTCATGCACTTACATAGAAAATGGCACCAAATTTTTTGGGACATATATTTAAGTGCTTCGATGAAGACAAGAAAGGGTGGTTAAAAGTGTTTTAGCCTCATTTAGGCCGATGTGCATGATTCCCATTCAAAATTGGACTCATGTGCAAGGTGGGAGACACACCAACCTAAATGGGAGACCCATGATCAAGGTGGGAATCCCACCAACCTCATATTTTGACTCATTAATGCACCCACATGGAAAATGGCACCACATTTTATGGGGAATCTCTTTAAGTTTTTTGATGAAGATAAGAAATGGTGGTGAAAAGTCTTTTGGCCTCATTTAGACCCACGTGCATGATTTTCATTCAAAATTGGACTCATGTGCAAGGTGAGAGACACACCAACCAAAATGGGACACCCATGATCAAGGTGGGAATTTGACCACCCTCATATTTTTAGTCATTCATGCACCACATGGAAAATGGTGGCATACTTCTACTATTCCCTCTTTTGGCATGATTCTTCACAACAAATACTTTAAATACCCCCTTTCTCCTTCACCAAAGGCTAAGTTGTTTTGGGTTAAAGAATTCTTATTGAAAGTTTTATAATTTTAGAAGAGGTTGTAAAATTGATAAGGAAGTCATTAATATTGGAGGAGAAGAGTATCAAGTAGTCAGACTCTACCAAAATTGCCTCAAGTTCCATCAATAACAACATCTTCATCAACCATCTTCATCAGGCATCAACGTAACATTTGTTTACTTTCTTTTATTTCAATTATTTAATTTCTTGGAATTATTATTTACTTGACATCACACCTTTATACCCTTAATATATTCTATTTTAATCCCTTTATCTTCTTATCATCTTATCCCTTTACTTCTTTTTCCATTCACCCATTCACCCTTTACCTCCTTGTTCCATTTTGACCATTTATCTCTTTTCTGTTCTATCTTCCTACCACCTTGACCATTTATGATTTTTGCCTCTTTACCATCTTGAAATATACCATTTATCCTCTCTTTCTTGACTATAATTTATCCATTCAACAATTTATCAACTCAACCAAAATAAAAACCACCATTTTACCTTAACCAATTTTCAGCACTAGTTGATTTAGCTAGTCATTATTTTAAGCATATAAATTATTTGTTTTATTTTAATTATTTATTGTTACTTTATTATTTTATTTTTAGTTTGATGTTATTATATGTAAGATCCTTTTATTTTTATTTATTAACTTAAGTGCTAAAAATAGGTGGATTGATAGCCTCCTAGAAAGCTTTCGCTTCTATGATCTAGCTCACTCTAGGCAATCCACCTTTCTACTTGTCTAATAAATTTTTTTTGTGTTATTATTTTATTATTTTCAGGTCATACTCCCAAGACAAATAGGATTTATACATAATCACTTGGATCCAATGTGTGCACATTCAACAAGTATTTTTCTACACACCCTTCTTCACTTGTTTCTTTCCAAATTTAGAAAAAGCAAAAAAAATGATAGAAACAATTTGGCACGCCCAATGGAATCTTGAGTTTTTTTGGGTTAATTATTTGTTTTAGGACATTTGAATTTGTGAAAATTTCATTTAGTTGCATTAGTGAAAATTTTATTTAGTTGCATTCTTTACACATTAGGTGTTCTTTCTTACATTTTTAGTTGCAATTTTTTTTGAAAAGTTATATTTTATTTCTTGAATTTCTAAAAGGGAATAAAAAATAAAAAAGGCAATCATCCTAGGATTAGGAATTACATTTTCATCTTGCATTTAGAACCTTTTATTTTCATTCAATGAAATCTGAAATTTTTCATTAGTTTAAAATTAATTTGCATTCATTGCTTGATTGCTTGTCTTAGCTCACCTAGATTATGATGTGAGGGGAGAAAGCCCCAAGTATAAAGCCACATACTCGATCTAATATATAATTATTTTGAGAACCTAAACATAAATCAAAACCAAACATAGACTACCTTTCTAGGACCTATTCAAACCAATTTCCTCTTCACACTTTTAAGGCATAAGCCAAAAGAGAGATAATTAATGATTTAAGGTTTAACATACTCCTAGTGATTGAATTATTTGCCTTGAATATTTTTTTATTGCTATTTTTTGGAGGTGTGAGAACATATCATCCCTTTCTTATCTCCTCATATGGTTCTCACTCAATAATAGTGAAGAGACATTAAGGAATAAAAATCACCACCAAATCATCCAACCTCTTCCACTTCTACATCCATGGAACACATTTTTGCACCCATGGATTCCCCTCACTCTCTGAGAAGTCTCATTTAGGTAGTACCAAAAGATGTAGATTTTTATGCTTTCCTAAACAATAATCATGCATCCTTACAACATTACCTTAGAACTACATCTTACCAAATTCCAATTTTAACCCCACCTGTAAATCCACCTTATAACATGCCTCTCCATCTCATGGGGAGTACTTCCACTACCATGGATAATACTCAACCTTTAGTTTCCCAAACCTTATCATCAACTAACAACCTCCTAAAAACTACAATTTAAGACCAACCAACCCAAACAACCACTAGCCTTATATCACCTACCAATTACTCCTCTATAATAAGAGTGCCTACCTCTAACACTACCCATCTCCCTCTAATTACCTCCAACCCCATCAAAAAATATTCCACTTCAAAGCCTTGTGGTGTCCATACCCTCCATATTATTGCCAATTAGTATAAAGGTTACTACCATTCCATTAGCCACTAACCCAACTACCACTCCTACCCAAAAAGTGACCTTTAATTATCTCCATAATCCATAAGGGCACATGCCCGCTACCCAACCACCCAACCCTACCTAACCATTGGCATCCACATACCAATACATATCTTCTACCCAACCATTGGCATCCACATACCAACCTTTCAACTACCAACATTTTTCTCAACCACCACCATAATATGCATCCTACAACCTTTTAGGTGCTCAACCCCAAATATAATTCATGAAGATGATCATAGATAAGATGAATACCCCTGAGTCATCCATCTTTGGAGCCAATAATCTCTTGTCTTATGATCAAATTTGCAATGAGCCTATTCACCCTTCAGTCCCTATTAGACCTTATCCAACCCAGTTGGAACTTCCAAAATTTACCAAGTTTAATAGTAAGGAAGACCATCAACAAAATTTACAAGTGTTTAGGAATTCATGCTACTTGATAGCCTATGATGATGCTCTTCTCCTCTGTACCTTTCTTATATTATTATTTAGACCAACATTGGATTGGTATAGTGCCATACCCAAACAATTGATCTTCTGCTTTAACCAAATAGCCCAAAACTTTTTGGAACACTTTTCAATCAATATATCCAAGAAATTTTCCATTACCAACCTCTACATCTAGAAATTTGAGGACGAGTCCATTATCAATTTTGTGGCTCATTGGAAGAACCTAGTTAGCTAACTTTCCTTTTCCTTACCTCAACCTAAACTTATAGAGATCTTTTCTTGGGCATATGCTGGGCATATCTCATCCACATTACATTTATAAATCTTATGGACATTTGATAAAGATTTTACCATGGCTCGTAAACTAGAGAACAAAGCCATTGATGAAGGAAAGTTAAAGTTGAAGAACAAGAACTCAACCTACAGGCTCAGTGAGCCCTCTTCTTCCAAACCAAACCACCAAACCAATCCCAACACCAAAAAAAAGCAACCACCAATGCTATTGTCTTCAAATCTGCACCTCCACCATCTACCCACCAACAAAACCCAAGGAACCAAACCTCTAACTCCTCTAATTCTTCAAACCAAAACCCAAGGAACCAAACTTGGAGCAACCAAAAGTACTTAACTCCACTTGGGGAATCCTGTGCTTCTATTCTAGAAAAGTTAAAAAAAGCTAATATCATCCAACTTCCACCAATTAAACCACCCCAATCATTTGATACTTCTCACCATGTACTAGGTTGGTATAATGAGAATGACCATTGTGCCTTTCACTGAGTCATATGACATGATATCAATAGGTGCAATACCTTCAAATACCTTCCCCAATCCCTCATTGATAAGGGGGAGCTTAGATTGGAAAACCCCAATGCACCACCCAACCAAGCCCTTGACATATTTAGGCAACCTTTTAAAAACCATGCTCCAACAAAAAATGAGAGTAACAACATCAAATGCTCTCTTGACACCCATATCATTAAAATGGTTCTTGACACACCCACTAATAAAGAACCTATTCACCAATCTACCAATCCCCCTCCACTTATTGAAATAATAGAGTTACCTTATACACTTTTGGACATCCAAACAGAGGAAGTAACCATATCCACACATATCTCCCCTATTATAAAACCATACATTCCATATTTGGAAGCTATCTCACAAGAAAAGATAATTTCGCACACCAAACCTATAATTCTGGAACCTTCCATCAAAAACCAAGACAAAGGTAAGGAAACCAAACCAAAACCTCTAACCCATTATATGGTGGACTAGCCTAACCCTTATAAACCAATCAAAACCTCCTCCAAATTAACTGACCCCCAAACACCTAAACCCATTAAGACAACTAAAGTAACCAAACCCCATACAAAACTAAAAACTAAAGCAACTAAAGAGGTAAAACCACCTAAAGGCCCAAAACCTCAAATTTTACCTCCCTCAAATTTTCCCTCCATTTTGTGTCCTCATCCCTCTACCTTGAGCATGAAACTCATTATTTTTACTAAAACCCCACCACCTCTATTGGTTACACCTTCACACTTGTTTTCTAATGTACATATTTTTACTACACCAACAATACCTAAGTTTCCTACCTTACATCCTCCACCCCTAGCTCATCAACCATCTTTCCTAAACTAAAATTATCAACCAAGCATACTACCTTTCCTAAGACACATATCACCAAACCTACTTCCAAATAACCTTTTACCTCAACACCTAAAACAAAAGCCACTAAACATTTACCACCCTTAACCATGTCTTACCTAACTATTATCCAACAGTTATTGCAAACCTCTTCCTTAAGCTTACCACCCATAAAACCTTTTGATCCCTCACACCTCAAACCATCATGCTTTAATAACAATTTTATTTGTTTATACCACATGATACCCAACCATGATACATATAATTGTAAAGCTCTGCAAACTCTCATCCACCACCTTTATCAGGAGGATGATATATTAATAGATGAACTTCCTATATCACCCATACCAACCCAAATTACAACCTATCTACCTAATACTTACCTAATAATGAAGATGATTCTAACCATTGTACTACCTCACCCTCTCCTTCTATCCATACTATCAATGTGGTCACTAAATCACAATAAAAGGATAAAGACAGGCTAAGGTGTCCATTCCTTGGACTTACCCCTCTTCAAACTCCCAATCAAACCACACCCAACCATATCCATATTTAAGAAAATATAAGGTGTCTATCTTAGGTGCCCCCCAATCTAAACCTTCATACCCCAACCCATATGCAATATCTATTGAAAAAGCTATCCTTAAGCATCTTTACTAGACCTCAAAAAAAATAAGCTTGTATGAGTTGATTTCTACTTCTCTCGATCACTACCAAGCACTCATAAAGGCCTTTGAATCCATTAAGGTCTAACCTAATGACCCTCAAATTTTAGCCACATTTATTGGTACCCTCCAAACTTCTAACCTCATCACCTTCAAGAATTTAGAAATACCTTCCATCCACCTTGAGGACCCAGATCCCCCACTCTTTATTACCGCTTACATCAACCAAACCCATTTCAAAAGGGTAATGATTGGTGGGGGAGCTAGCATTAACATCATATATTCTTATGCTTACAACCAAATTAGCTTACCAGATAATATCATGTTAGAATCCACATCGATCCTTGGGAACCATCATCCTTCATATTCGTGTGGGACCGCACACACTCTTGGAAATATTTTATGTCATGGAAGGAGAACTCCAATATAACATCTTATTGGGATGACCATGTATTCACTCCATGGAATGTGTTCCCTCTACCCTCCATCTATGTATTAAGTTTGAGCATGAGGGCCAGGTCATCAATAGCCAAGCAGACACAAATCCTTTCTCAACATATAACATAGCCTATCACCCAAATTATGTCCTCATACACCCATCTGATGTAACTTTAGTAGTTATACCCCAAATTCCAACCATTGATGAAACATCAAATAGCTCATCCATCCCTTCTTCATAGATCTCCATAGAGGAGCCCTTGGGATCTATGTTCTAATGATTCTCGTTAGGGGTGTATCACCTTATATCATTGGATGCTTTCCTTACTCCTCAAGAATATGAGAACCTCACACATGACCCTTCATACAACCCTAACATTTGAACCATCATCCCTTTTAGTCCCCCTAACAATCAAATGAGCTTTATCTATGGGGGATTTGATCGGCCACTTCTTGCTTCCACCACTACCTCCTCCATTTGATCATTCACCTTTGACTTTTCCTACCTTGACAAACCAAAATTTACTAAATTATACCTTTATATGTGTGCATGGAAGGGATTTGGTCTAGGCTGATATGAGGACCTCATGAGTTACCTTTGATTTAAACCCAAAAACCTCATGATTCATTTGGCTTTGGGTTTGTGCCACCTAAAGAACCCACCAATTCACCTAATCCTATTGATACCATCAAAGAAGACATCCCATCCTTACCAACCCAACCTCCTTCAAAGCCTAAGGATTTTGATATCATTCTCCTAATTTTTTTGATCAAAAATATTAGTTTAGGCCCCCTAACCTATCAGAAGGATGGCCAAATTTGAACCCTTCCTCTCATCCATCTTGAAATGATAGAGAAATATTCTCCTACTATCAATACCATTCAAGATCAAGATGATGATTCTATTCTCACCTACCTTGGTACCCCATATTATGCAATCCATAAATTCCTTCCTTCTGAAACCTTGACCATGTTGAATTAATCTACCATGAATATCAACTTGGGCACTATAGATAACCCCCGTGTTGTTAAATTAGGCCAATCACTAAATGCTGAAGAACTTTGAGACTTCTCCTCTTTCCTTCAGGACCACAACATAACAATCACTTGGTATTACAATGATATGATCAAGATTGACCCCACTATTACCACTAATAACATAGTCACTCATTGTGATGTCAATCTTATTAAATAGAAATTTCAACGCATTCATCTTTGCATAGCCCTTCTCGTCAAAGAAAAGCTTCAATGTCTCCTATTTATAAACTTCATTAAACTCATTGATTACCCATAATGGGTCTCAAATATCATACCTATCACCAAATCTACTAGGGGTCTATGAATTTGTGTGGATTTTTGTGACCTTAACCTTGCTTTCCCCAAGGATGACTTTCCTCTACTTAGTATTGACCAGCTTTTTGATCTTATAGCTAGCCATGAGATGTTATCTCTCATAAAAAAGTTTTTGGGTTACAATAAGATCTTGATTGCTCCTAAAGATCAATATAAAACCACCTTTACCACCCCTTGGGGAATGTTTTTCTATATATTCATGCCTTTCAGGTTAAAAAACACTGATGTAACCTACAAGTGAGCCATGACCTACATCTTCCATGACCTCATCCACAACATCGTAAAGGGCTATGTCGATGGTTTCTTGAGAAAATCTAAATCTTGCCAAGATCATTTAAAAGTTGTTGGCATCATCTTTGAATGCCTAATCCATTTCCATGTTAGACTTAACCCTAAAAAATGTTTTTTTGGGGTCCTTTTAAGAAAGCTTCTTGGCTTTATTATCTCTCTTCAAGGAATTAAAGTAGATCTTACCAAGGTCAAAATAATTTTGGAGAAGCCCCCTCGTAATAACCTTAATAAACTTCATAGCCTATAAGAAAATCTTCAATCCTTTCTGCATTTCATTTCCCAGCTTTAGACTGGTGCTAACCTTTCCATCACCTTCTGAAGAAGGACATCTCTTTTAAATGGAATAACGATTGTCAAAAATCCTTTGAATCACTTAAACAATACCTTTTGTCACCACCTATCCTTATACCTCCTAAGGTGACCACCCCTTTCAACAATATATCTTTACTACTAACCATTCCCTCAGGGAAATGTTGGCTCATCGAGATGAACAACATAGAGAGCAAGCTATATACTACATTGTTTGCATGCTTGTAGAATATGAGACTTGGTATACCCATAATGAGAAAATTTTATTATCCCTAACTTTCTTAGCAACCAAACTCTACCACTACCTTCTTAACCATAAAATTCATGTCATAACCAACACTGACCCACTCAATTACATGCATTCCAAGCCTTACTAAAACTAATGTATAGCCAAATGGCTTATGGTCTTAGAAGAATTTGATCATGAGTTCCTTTAGTAAAATGGTAATTAAAGGGCAAGTCATTGCTGACTAATTGGCTAAAGCACCTTTGACAAATCACCAACCACTTCCTCTTAAATTCCTAGATGAATCCATTGCTACTCTTTCCCAAGTGGACATAACCTACCAAATGACTATGTTCTTTGATGGTTCAAAGTGCCAACAAGGTGGGGTGTTGGAGTTATTCTCATTCCCCTTGATGGTGAATCCCTTCCTCTTTATTTCAAACTTGACTTTGATTGCACAAATAATATGGCTGATTATGAATCCCTAGTCATAGGTCTCTGAACCACTCTAGCCTTGGAAATTAAGACCATCAATGTCTTTAGTGATTCCCAGCTTATGGTAAACCAAGTCAATAGATCTTATCAATGTAATAATGATGTCTTACAGAAATATAAAATTTTAGTTGACAAACTCTTAACATCATTCAAACATCACCTGCTCAAATCTGATCCTCGATCTACCAATAAATTCATAAATACAATGGCTTGCCTTACTTCCCAAATCACTTCTCAACCTTCCATTTCCAAAATATTTATCACCATTCACTATTTTACCACACCCTCTTATGACCAATCTGACATCCCTACCATTTTTAGTGTGGATGAATCCCCATCTGACATTTGGTACAACCAAACTTTGAACTACCTCAACCTAGGCATCATTCCTCCCAACCTCTCTAAGAGTGCTCAAAGAAATTTTATTTAGACTACCTCTCGTTACACCATACTAGGGGGAATCCTTTACAAATGAGGTTTTGATGATCTCCTTCTTCATTGCCTACATAGCCATGTATCTTCCCATGTCATTAGGGAACACATGATGAGATCTATGGGGGACACTTTAGTAGTCTAATGGTTGCTAAACATATCCTTCACCTTGGCTACTATTGGCCAACTCTCAACCAAGACTATTGTGATTATATAAAATAGTGTGTTAAATGTTAAGAACATGCTAACTTACATCACACACTAACCAATGACCTCTAAGTATCTAAGGAATTTTCTCATTTATTATAATGGGGGGTCAATCTCATTGGGGAAATAAACCTCCATTATTTTCAATGACATAACTCTATCATCATAGCCATCAAATATTTCACCAAGTGGGTAGAATCTATTCCTCTTATCTCGATCAAAGTAGAAAACATTGTCAACTTTATCAACCATTATATCATCTATCACTTCAGTGTTCTTCATAAGATCATCGCTGATAATGGCAAATATTTCAAAAAAAATAAATTCTAAGGTTTATGTGATGCATTTATCATCAATCTAAGATTTTCCTCACCTTACCATCCATAAGTAAATAGACAGACGAAAGCCTCTAACAAAATATTAACTAAAGTTGTCAATACTTTAGGTCAAGATTGGTACATACATATCCCATTCTCTTTATGGTCCTATCACACTAGAATTTGAACCTCTATGGCTACTACCCTTTCTCTCTAGTATTTAGAGTAGAGGTGGTCTTGCCTCTTGAAGTCCAAATCCCCTCTCTTTGCATATCTTTTCAATATCTTATTTTTGAAGAATATGATCATCAAAACTATTTAGCTCATCTTGAGCTACTTGATGAGCATCATTTGACAACCCTCACCCACCTCCAGATATCAAGAGTATATCAACATGCTTATAAAAAACACCTTAAACAATGAGACTTCAATATCATAAATCTCATCCTAAAATAAAACCAACACGTGACCAACATGGAGAAAAGTAAGTGATGAAAGTTTTATTTTAGTTGGCTTGGACCCTACATAATTACCCATAAGTATGGATCCAGAGCTTATCATTTATCCTCTCTCAAAGGCAAACCAGAACCTAAGCTGCTTAATGCTTCACATTTGCATTAATTCTTCTATTAAAAAAGGATCAAACTAACTTTTTATCTAACTTAAGCTCATCCCTCTATTAATGATATTTTCACCTTCACCCATATTCCTCCTCTCCTTCTGAGGACAATTGATTACAACATAAAACCATGTGATTATCTGTCATAATCATAGCCTAATCCTAAATATGGGTACCATAGCTTTACCCATAACATGGTTCTCATATATACTTTTCATCTCTACAAGATGGAATACCATGGTCATTATCTCTAAAACCACCTCCTTTCACATACCATTAACCCTCTTGTGTTAAATTTTTTCCCTCATAACGATAAATCTCTGAACCTAATTAGACTTATCCATGTCTTAAAAAAATCACATCTAAGAATAATTTGAATACTGAAGTATTACTTAGGCCAATATCTTAATCATTAAAGACTACTCGCTTGAAGGACAACTACCCAAAAACAAAATAAAAATTACCAAATATAATGTAGACTGCTCCCTTGAAGGATAGCTATCAAGAGCATTAAACAAAGACAACAAACTTAGACCACTCCCTTGAAGGATGGCTATGTTAACTTTGTCAAAAGAAGAGTAATTCTTTGGAAGCTTCCCACATCGATCAACTTCCCATACACATCAATAAATGAAAATACCCAATGTCACAATCAAATCAAATTATAAATAATCTTGAAAGTTGCAATCAGCTCTCCAACAACATAATAAGATAGAAGCCACAATTAGCTTTCACACATAGACTTCCTGCATTAATTAGTCTAAATCTAGCATATGACATGGACTTGGCTATTATCATTCTTAGGTCACCTATGGAAGGTGAAAACTTACCCACATAAGGTTACCATACAAATTACCCTTTATCCTTCACAACACTTATCGCCCATCTTGCCTTTATACTATCTATAAATCAAGGGATTTTGAGCTTACTTGGCACATTGTGATCGAGAAACTTGTGTTATCAACCAACTCACACTAATATGAATCATTCAAAATTTTTATGTTCTTTAATTCAATCCAAATTTGGGTTTTGTTTTAATTTATCCTTGTCAACAAACATACATTACACCTCATCCTCGATGAGTCATGCATTATATCAAACCTCTATCTCATGATTTTTCATGTCTTTTTCCACATCTAGTATGGTCATCTAACCTACTTATGTGCTACCATTATCATCCATCAAGTCATCATAACCCTAATCATGAATACAATTATCACAACATTAACATCAACCACCTATATATGATCAATCAACCTACCTTTTGGAGATACCTTTCTCTACAACCTCAAACCATATTTGACACACACCCTTTATCTAAAAACCTTCAACCAAACCAAACCATGTGGTCTATCAAATTGGGGCAACTCTTTCGAGCACCATTATCCAACCCTTGTTGAATGACATTAGCCTGATGTCCATAGAATATGTAGGTACTGGTTGACTTCTAAGGCTAGTTTGGCCACTAAAAACTAATTACCCTCCCATTTTTCTTCTCATTAATTCCCATTGATAATAGTGCCCTCTTGCTTAGGGCATCCCATGTCAGGGAAAATTTGGATTCTTCCTAGCATCCTTGTATTTTAACATCATCTAATAATTTTACTTTGTTTTCCCCCATTACTGAGAAAACTACACTGGCCTGTGGTCTTTTAGACTATGTAGGTATCACTCAATTAATAAGGTCATCTTGGCCACATTATTTATTTTCCCTTCTCCCCTAAAATCTATTCTTCCACTTCTCTACCTATCCCTTCACCACCTCCCTCCCTTCAGCTTGTCAATATTTTTTAACCACTTTTCTAGATTGTCAATCTCTTTTAACACAAGGATTGACAACTTTCCTCATTGGTCCCTCTTATCTCCTATAAATCCACCACCTACTCTACTTCGTTGGTCTCCCCATCACCTTTCCTTGGGCATGCTTTGTGGCTCACTCCACCCACTTTTCATGTTTTTTATTCCTTTCTTGACTTCTTACCAACCATGCCCTTTATCCCCTTTATATTATTCCACCATCCTCATCCTTTCCCCTTGCCCTTAGAAACCTATCATACCCTCTTCCTCACTCTCTTTTCCTCAGTAATTACACATCATCTTGTTCCCTTACACATCAATGAATACTTTTCAATCCATCCCCATAGGGCAAGAATCATATTTCACTTTGGCTCTTTCACCCTGATCACCTATCATAGCTATTGCATCACTCTACTATAGTTATCATACTTTTATAGGTTCCATCAGTTGTTGCCTCAATACACATCTCCTTGGATAGTGAGGGTTCCCTCCATAGATAGGCTAATGGTCATGTTATCCAACCCTACATCTTACACAGTAAAAATATCACCTTCTTCACTATTATAGAGGTAAGATTTTAGGGTCAAGATCAGGCCATGGGTGCCTTTACTCTTATTATTAATCTAATACTATTCCAATTATTGCTATTACATGTTGCAATATTTGGTAGATCCACACATTCACCATATTGATTATTTTGGGTCATAAGGGTTGTTGATTACCTCCTCCATTATTCCCATTATTCACCATCTTAAACCTTATGTATTTATCTACACTCTCTATAACCTACAAAACCAAATAAATAAATGATAGACATTCATACTTATCACAATTATTGAAATAGAATACCTGACCATTCTTCTTTAATGATATGATTCTCCATTCGACTAATAGGGAAGGTCATATGATGTCATTGATTCCCTTAAATAGTTTCCCACTTGAAATGATCATGCCTACTTATCTTTTTGTATGGAAACATCACCCTTAATCTGATTGGTCATCTTGATAAATCCATTATGCCCCATCATGATGTCTTTTTGTCACCCTTATCATCCAGTACGCATATGATGTCTGTCCTTGCTTTATCATCTTGTGGGCCTTGTGGGCCTAGTAGTCATTTTAATCATAGTCACCTTTATTATGGTTGACATAAATTAGATTCCAACCATGGTCTACTATAATGATCATGACTTCAAAACTACCACTATTATTGGTGGTGGTAACTCCCAAATGCTTGCCATTGTAGAAGCTCCCCTGGCTGATCCAATTGTATAACCAATATCTTGGACCATGTAACTCCTTGCTACTAGGGCCTCTTCTAAGTGGAAACCAAAGTCATTAGTTCCAAGGAAATATGAAAAGGGATGCAGACATGGTTGCCTTTCATCTAGCCTACCCATGCAACTCTTGGGTCAGGCATGATCCATCCTCTATCACTCACCACACTACAAATTTTATAACTCATAGAATCTACTTAGCCATCAAAGAAATTACTTATAGGTCATTAATTCACTATTAACCTTAAAACTTAGCTCATATAAATGATGACCTTTCACCAACATGACTATATAGATCCTGATAGACACCCACTTCCTAAAACTTAGCTTGTAGTGATAGATTCCCTCACACAATTTTAGAAGGTGTAACCTCCTCATGAAGGCACCTCTTCTTTAACTTAGCTCCATCATAGGAAATTTGTGTTGCTTATCCTTTTGTTACCCACTTATTTATCCTAAATTACCCATCTGTGTCCTCTCCCTTTAATGCATGTGGGATTATTAAGGTGACTATTCACCAATATACACCATGACACCTCACTGTTATAAACCTTTCAACTGAAACCTAACCATGTGGTACATCACATTGTAGAAACCCGTCTAAAATCCACTAAAATTACTTTTGGCCTGAAGTTCTTGTTAGATATTACATCCATAAAACTATGTAGATAATGTCCATTTGCCTAGTGCATATGGAGTCAGCTCGTCTACCCCAACCTAAACCCTTTCCAACCAACTTCCACCAACTGTTCATACATTCAACCATGTGTACTTTGACATTGACCATTTTAAACTTATTTATTCACATCTTTTGGTGATGACGTTGCCTACACATTTGACCACACTAACCAATCTTTCCATGTTGCATTTTTGCATGAATTGACCATTTTGGTTTTTTCATAGGAACACTTCCTACCTTGGATACTTGCAACTAACCCTGACCTTGTCTAGATTGCTTGATAGGCATGACCCAATTAACTACAACTAATGTTATGGATCAGTTACCCCTGACATATGTCCCTCTAGACCCAAACTTAAATTAACTAACATTTTAATCTTTAGTTCATGTGTGATCTTGGCTACTACACTTAGTCACATTTTATGCACATGTTTGCATCTCGAAAACCCAAACTACCTTGTGGCACTACCTAGTTGTTCCCCACCAACCGCTTATCAAACCCATACCTAATTTTGCTTTACCTCATTGACTCTTGATTTAAGGGGGAACACATCATACCATACTCAAGGCATCCTGACCTTTGACCAAATGATTTATTTTTGTTTTGTAGCGTATTAATTCAAAGCTACATAATAAACAAGGGAAAAATATAGACACTAAAAAAATACACACTTGCAATTTTTGATGTTTGAATCCCTCAAGACCCCCGAAAATCCCCATAAAACCTTATTATCCCTTAACCAAACCCTTTTAACCTAACCAAATCACTACTCTCCTATTCACATAATACTATTTGAAAATACTATTTGAAAGTACTATTCACTATGGGACCCACTATCACTATTCACTGTGGGACCCACTATCACTATTCATGATGACATGACAAGTGACATGGAAGTTGATTTGGGAGGTGATATGGCAAGTGACATGGCTTAAAATTGAGGTGGCTTGATGTGGGACATCATACCCCACCTAGGACCATTTTCTAAGGTGCTTAATGATCTCATTTAAGCATCACAAGGGTCCCCCCTTGAAATATGGTGAATTTTACCTTAAAGGACCATCATTCAACATGTATTTTGTCTTCACACATGAAAGTTTCCTTAAAAATGGGATACCCACCTCTTTAGTGCTTTGGACAAGACAAAGGGCACTATATCCACCCATTTTTGACTTTTTAGCAAAGTGGAAGACCCATGATCAAGGTTGGAATCCCACCACCCTCATATTTTGACTCATTCATGCATCCACATGAAAAATTGCATCAAATTTTATGGGGAATATCTTTAAGTTCTTGTATGAAGACAAGAAAGGGTGGTGACAAGTCTTTTAGCCTCATTTAGGTCCATATGCATGATTCCCATTCAAAATTGGACTCATGTGTAAGGTGGAAGATACACCATCCCAAATGGGAGAACCATGATCAAGGTGGGAATCCCACCACCCTCATATTTTGACTCATTCATGCACCCACATGGAAAATAGTGCCACATTTTTTGGGGTATCTATTTAAGTGTTTGGATGAAGACAAGAAAGGATGGTAAAAAGTCTTTTGACCTCATTTAGACCCATGTGCATGATTCCCATTCAAAATTGGACTCATGTGCAAGGTGGAAGACACACCAACCCAAATAAGAGATCCATGATCAAGGTGGTAATACCACCACCCTCATATTTTTACTCATTCATGTACCACATGGAAAATGGCACCATACTTCTACTATTCCCTCTTTTGGCATGATTCTTCACAATAAATGCTATAAATTCCCACTTTCTCCTTCACCTATTGCTAAGTTGTTTTGGGTTAAAGAATTATATTAGTAGGTTTTATAATTTTGGAGGAGGTCATATAGTTAAGAAGGAGGTAATTCATCTTGGAGGATAAGATCATCAAGTATTTAGACTCTACCTAAATTGCCTCAAGTTCCATCAATAACAACATCTTCATCAACCATCTTCATCAAGCATCAAGGAAACATTTATTTGTTTTCTTGTATTTAAATTATTTAATTTCTTGGCCTTATTATTTCCTTAACCTCATACCTTTATCCCCTTAATCTCTTCTCTTTTAATCCCTTAATCTCCTTATCCTCTTATCCCTTTACTTCTTTTTCTATTCACCCATTCACCCTTTACCTCCTTGTTCCATCTTGACCATTTATCTCTTTGAATTTCTATCTTCCTAACACCTTTACCATTTAACCTTTTTACCTCTTTGAAATCTTAAAATATTGATCTCATAATCCATTTTACCATTTATCCTCCATTTATTGACTATCATTTACCCATTTAACCATCTGTCAACTCAATCAAAACAAAAACAACCATTTTACCTTAACCAATTTTCAGCACTAGTTGATTTTAAGCATGTAACTTATTTGTTTGATTTTAATTATTTGCTATTAATTTTTATTTTTATTTTTATATTATTTTATAAAAAATCCTTTCATTTTCATTTATCAACTTAAGTGCTTAAAGTAGGTGATTGACAGCCTCCTAAAAAGATTTCGCTTTTATGATCTAGCTCACGCTAGGCAATCCACCTTTCTACTTGTCTAACAAACAAGTTTTGTGGTATTTTTTTCTTATTTAAAAGTCATACTCCCAATCCAAATAGGATATATCCATAATCACTTGGATATAATGTGCACACATTCAATACGTATTTTTCTACACACCCTTCTTCACTAGTTTCTTTCTTTCCAAATTTAGAAAAGCCAAAAAAATAGATAGAAACATCAGGCTAACACTAAAGATAAATATTTACCAAAATTTTATATTTATGATATAAAATAAATTAATCAACATAAAGAGTAAAAGATATTATTCCATATCACTTATAAATGATTGCATACACACATAAAGGATGGATATTCAAATGAATACAAATGAGTTTGCTCCTACCAGCAATTTTAGATTTCATGACGTAAGTCATCAATATGGTAGATACAAATAAAATATAGAATTTATGTAAACACCTAAATTACATTTAGTTTTAAAATGTACCTAAAAACTATTAATTATTATTCTTAACATAATTCATGACATCTCCCTCTAAATTCAAATAATTGAATAAATCTTAATTAATCAATTATGCACACTTTAAATCCATATTTACATATTAAATACAAATTTTACACCTCATCCAATATATTCCACCTTAATCTCCCTCACATGTTGACTCATCCCAACCAATCTCATAACTTCCTTGACCTCCTTTGAGTCATCCCTTGAGTTATCAAATAGTTTGACTCATTCTTGATGACTCAATTAACCATTTCTATGTTTCTCCTAACCATTTGAAATGGTCATCATCCTCTTGGATGAGGACTCATTAGCCACCATATATTATTTGGATCATTCAAAATATCTAAATTATCCTCCACCATTAGATCCTTCCTCCAAAAATCTATAAATAAGTATGAAATCCATCACTTTCATCATCTTGACTTATGCTAACAAAGTGATATCAAAGTCACAAGTGAATCCAAAGTGAATCAAAGATACTAAAGAACATTCTATAGCAAAATGCTACCCATTTTACCTTGTATTGGAAGAGTGAGAAACCAAATTTCAAAGAGAACATAATCGAATCTACATCACAATGGATGAAGCTTTTGCAACCAAGGTATAAGTTTTTATTTATTTATTTTGTTTGTATCTATCTCTATCTTAGTTTGAGATAGTTTAGATTAAGATTTATTAATTTAGTTTATATTTATATATTTTATTTAATACATTTTGGTATGCACAGTGGGACCTATTCTCTCATTTTTTTCATCTCATACTTATCATAATTGCATTTAGAAAGAATTTTTCATTTGATTTTTGTTATTTTTATTTTGAATATATATATAATTTTGGTCTTGTGAGTGTTATTTGAAGTTACAGGTCATTTTTTGGCATTTTCTATTCGACTTTGCGTAGCTACTACACAACTACAAATTCAAAGATATTAATTGTGAAATTGTAAACCCATAAATATGAAATCATTTTTATCATACTTCTATAGTCTATATCCTATTTTTATATTTACCATCATTTTTTTGCTTGATTTCTACTTCTGTCTATGTTTTTGGTTTTTAATAACTCTTTATTACAAGCAAACAATGAATTTGGCAAACTTATGAATGAAATCACTATTCCAAACTATGAATTCATTCTATCAGCTATGAAATCATTAACTTTAGCCACAAAATTGTCTAAAAACTATTAAATTATCCCCTATTCTATGTGTTTTCTATTTTTGTTCTTTGTAGGTTGAACGATGAAATCATATCGAAACACTAAAATCATCATTTTCATCAGTGAAATTGCCATCTTTACTAGTGAAATCATTTTTGTTAACTATGAAATCATCATTATAAACTATAAAGTAGGTAATTGTATTTAAAAGTTTGGTAAGATTAATTGCAAAATTGTTCTATAATTATGAATTCATTTTCCTACGTTCTCTTTTATTTTTTGTCTCTAACTATTTACAATTTCACTTATATATTTTATCGTGAAACTATGAATTTTTAACAAAGGCTATTCTTTGAATTGTTTTTGTGTTTTTTATTTACTCCATTGTAAGTTTCCTTGACTCCAATCCCAAACAAACACTATAACTAATTGTTTGTAGATTTTTTGTCTAAGAAATTTCACAAAAGGGCTAAAAAAATGAAATTCTTTTATTTTTACTACTAATGTTTCACTTAATTTTTTTAAATTTCTAGTAATTATCTCACATTTGGTTTAATGGAGTTAATTATTTCCTTTCAACATTTTTTTTGTGTTATTTAATTATGTATGCTCTTCCCTTGGCATTACATTGGTAATGATACTTGGAAATTAAAAATAGTTTCATAAATTTTTTATGTTACCCAAGTTGTGTTTGTGTGTTCTCTTTTATTGGTGTCACATTGGTGATGATTCCTAAAAATAAAAAATAGACATTGAATTTTTATTTGTTTTTCTAAGGGCTCTATTGACCATGGATTCTGTATGCAATCAAAAATGCATCAGATCCATAAATCAATCCCAGCTTGGATAAGATAGATCATACTTACACTTCTGATTGAAGATACATTAGATAATTAAGAACATGACCAATATAGATCCACTAGACCCAATTAGGGGATCTATTATCAAAAATAATATCACTATGAAGGGTTTCAAAGCCTCCAGTAAAGCAAAACTATGTAATAAACCTAACTAATTCCTATGTTTTCATATTCATTATACTAATAACAAGTAAAGAAAAAGTCTAATATAGTGCTCACTAAAGCTTGTGGAAAAAATTAGGAGGTAATAAACAACAAAAGTAAACATGCATAGAAGACATATAGTCATGTCAATGTATACAAAGTCCTCATACATGGAAGAGATGTAAAAATGCATATATATCTACTCTTACAAAGGAGGAACAAAGTTAGGAATACTTATCTTTGAAGACAAACTTGCCAAGCCTCAATCTCTCCCTTGGCCAAGGTGCTTTGTAAGAGTTTATTTTGGTATATAAGGGTGATAAGAATAAATCAACTCTAGTCTGCACAACCTATCAATGCATCTAAAAGACTTATCCAAAAGATAAGATTTATATCTCCAAAAAAAGTATGAAACCCTACGCTTTCTCCTTCAGTAGAATGGTGGATAAGTAGATGTATAATAACTCTTACTTCTTTTCTTCTCTAAATAATGGTGAAATGATTGTGTATATATAGGTAAATTTAACCCTAAACCCTTTTAAAAGTTTTAGCTGACAAGGTCGACCTAGTTAACATAGTATCATTATTGATAAAAACTCACTAGGTCATAGGCTAGGTTAGTCAAGAGATGACCTAGACCCTAAATAAGTTTTTCCAATAAGAGTACAAGATTGACCTAGTCAACCTAGTCATGTAAACTATCAAAAGAGGTTTTACGTTAGGAAAAGGGGTATTGAAGGTAGTAAAAGACTAGAAGAGTGTGAAAAAGAGAAGAACTAGGGGAATGGTTTCTAAGATACAAGTGTGTAGATGGCAAGTGGAAAAATGGACAATAATCCTAAAAAACACCAATGGTCTACCCACCCCTTTTTTGGTGCACCCCTTAAGGCATGCACTCAGAGAGATTGAGACTCAATGGGTTCCTTCAAGATAGAGAGCATCAGTAATTGATAAAAGTTTGAAAATATTATGTGTATACATATGTCCCACTTGAAGTTCATCATGTGTCATGTAAGTGTAACATGGGATGGCGCTTTAGGAATAGAACATGACAACACATAACACTGATGCTAAATAAAGTGTAGTAAGGAGAAAATAAGATAAATGAAAGGACATAATTAAAAAACACATATTTTTATTTACCTTAGTGATGTAGATAAATAAGGAGATGCGAGAGATGTGAATTCATCCAATGTGAAGAACATTAGGTGAACTTGTAGAGATTAGTGCAAAAAAGAGTGAAAAATCATTTTTTTTGTAAGATAGGTATATAATAGTGGAAAATATTCTCTATGACATCAATATTTTAGAAATTTTTATTGTTCAAAACATGAGTTAATAAAAACAAAGATATGATTAAAATAAAGAATTTGATGGTAAATATTTGAAGGGTAAATAATTGTGAATAGAAACTTGAAATATGGTGAAAAAGAAGTCATTTACGATTATTTGACTATTCTGAGATAAAAATAGAGCTCTGAGAAACCTAGTGAAAGCCAAGAGAGCCAAGATGGTGAGAGATGATATTTGAGATGAAGAGGATGCCTAGTGGCTACAATGGGTGCAACAAAAGTAAACAATTGATAATTTTAAATTATTTTGAGTATTTTATTTGAAATTGAGTTTTTTATATAAATTTTTAAATTAGACCAGATCTAGAGATTGAAATGAATGCTAGGTAAGTTTGAGAGACACTAGAAATAAAATGAGTAATTAGGTTGAAAGGGATCAGAGTAATAAATGCCAAAGGTATTTATTACAAAAGGTCAAAGAGTCAACATATTTAAAAGAACTAGGTTGACTCAATCAACCTACTAGTTAGAAAATGAGCTTTTGAAAAGGCCGACCTAGTAGGTCTAGGTTGACTTAGTTGTTTAGGGAGAGGGTCGACTTAGTACCCCATGGATGAATTAATTTGTTAAGTCAAAAAGCCAACTTAGTACTATAGGGGAAAAAATGAAAGGGCTAGCTAAGTTGTTTAAGGAAAACGGGCTGACCTAGTACTATAAGGTCTACTTAGGTATTAAGTGGCTGATATATTACTAAATTGTAAGAAATTTGGTTGATATAATAATTTTAATGATCAAGGTGCCCGATTGTGTACTAAAATGGCTAAATAAGCTAATAATAGGTTAAATTGGTAAGAAATGAATAACTTAAGGCAAATCAAGTGATTTTTATTAAAATATAAAAAAATGTATTTGGAATATAAGTGACATGGAGATCTAATACATCTTCTATTGTTTGATTATTATAAGGGTGCCAAATATTTTGGCAATTGGTGGATGCATCATGGCTATCAGATATTGGAACACTTTATGGATGTAGATAGAGAAAGATTGGTCACATTAGGCTTAGGAGGCATCAGAGAGATGTGACAAATTCCATTAAGTATTGATCTAGTGGTCATGTTCCTACAATCTGAGGAATGTTTGACCAATAATTTTATATAGGTAGTGGATGGGGATACCATAGAGGTTGGTATCACTTTATAGGATGTTCATGAATTGATTAGACTTCTTATAAGAGGGACACTAATGATTATGGGGATACTAGATGATCAGGATGAGAGGTGAGCATTAGCTTGATTAGCAATGTGCTTAGATAGGATTTAATTGAGACTAAGGTTGAGTCTGTTTGATGTCTATATTTCCTAGATTATAGATATTTAAAAGGATATGATAGGGCTTATGATAATATGAGTTTTATTTCAAAATTCAAATGACAAGGTACCACTGCATGTGATAGCCTTGTATCAGTCGATATTATAGTAGTGGGGACTCTATGACTTGGGTTCTATCATCTAGTTTTAGCTCATGCATGATATGTATAGAATTATATTTAGAGGGAATAAGACCATGATGCCATTGGTATTACTAAGTGCCTAGATATATGAGAGGTTTTTGATATAGTGACCAGATGGGTTGCCCCATATGGTTAATGATTAGTTTCCTGATGTTTTGAGATGGAGACAAGATCAGGTGGCATGAGTCATGCCCCACATGCTAGCATTATAAAAGGTCACATAAGGAGAGATCATGTGGTAACTTTATGCACACATTTTGATAGTTTGGCTGAGTTAGGTGATGATGGCACTAAGGTTAACATTTGTCCAGATCATGGGCCACTATACCTAGTAGGTAGAGACACATCTAGTAACACATTTTCCAAGATAGTTTGGATTCCCTCATCTAATAGTTATTATATTGGTGCCTACATTTTTGGCTTGACATTTAATAAAACTAAGGGGGAGAGGAGTGTCAGTTGAGAGACTAGAGATCAGACCATGGCATGAGAGACCATAGACTAGTCGATGATAGCTAATAGTTAGGAAGGGCATGGATGTGGATGCAAGAGCATTTTAGGTACCAAAGTTAACACCATAGTAGGAGGAGTGATGAATGCCTTGGTAACACCACATATAGAGATGCTATTAATGAGAGAGAACACATAGGGTAGTCATCTAGGATAACCTATTAGTTAGCCTAGGGTAAAGCTGGTTTATAAAGGCACCAATGAGATCAAGTTTGAGATGCACATGGGTAGTGACCTTAGGGTTTGATTTGATTAGGAGGCATCCCATGGATGGGGTACTTGGAGGATGAGCTGATGGAGAGACCATGCTCGATGGATGAGTATATGGGGAGATGATGATTGGTGATACTAGGATATGTAATAAATGGTTGTAATTTTTAGGTTTTTGATATAAAATACTAGTTGTATAGATAGATATATTTTGAGATATATCTATGATCTAATGTCTATCTAGTTTAATTTTTTTAGATCTTGCAGATGAGGAGGAGACTAGATGGGGATTTCTGGTGATGGGATTGCTTCATGATATTCTATATGGGGTGATAGTGTTAAACAACCCTACCACATTGGATGATCCTATGACACAATCTACCCCAACTTAGGCAAGCTAGTTTATACTAGTATGGGAGGCCACAAGGTAGCTATAGGTATGTGGGGATGGGATACAACCATCAATAAGGGTGGGAGTGGGGGAGGCACGAGCATGGTAGGCCTTAGATTAGGTGAGAGTTGTGTATTTGGCTATCACTATTTAGCTAGGATAGGTACTGGCCCAAGTGGCCAACCTACAGGGATAGATAACAGTCTTGAGATCTTAGACATCCTTATTACAAGTTATTATTTAGAAGGGATTGTCTGAGGCATCAATGGGTATCATGGTTAGACCATGAGATAGACATGATAAAACCTAGCCTTAGAGTTAAAGTGATGTAATTTTGTAATTTGTATAAAAAGACATGACACACACACACACACACACACACACACACACATATATATATATCTTATTTTGATAGTTAGATGATCTTATGTGTTTCTAGTTGTGGTTGTGGATGCATGGATATATTTCTTTCTAGCACATCTATTTTGCTTATATATATATATATATATATATATATATATATATATATATATATATATATAAGCAAAATAGATGTGCTAGAAAGAAATATATCCATGCATCCACAACCACAACTAGAAACACATAAGATCATCTAACTATCAAAATAAGATATATATATATATATATATATATAGATATCTTATTTTGATAATTGGATGTTGATCTTATGTGTTATATTCTGGTTGTGGTTGTGGATGCGTGGATATATTTCTTTCTAGCATATGTATTTTGATTTTGTTGTATATGCTATATGAAATATAGGTGTTGTGTTTTCTTTTCTGGAATTGTGTAGGACATATGCATGGTTAAAAATAAACACGCAAAAAGGACTTGTTAAAGTATAATTAATAAAAAATAAATGTACTACACACTATTTCACAATGGGAAATGTGTAATAACAAAAGATGACTACGTATAAGAAACCAAAGAGTGGTAAACAAGAGGGTTTTTTTTTTTTTAAACCATGAGAAAGTGTGACACCAAATTAAAACAAGTAAAATCATACTAAATCATGTTGGGAAGTATGAAAATAATGTAATAAAATATAAAGCATGTGAAAGATAGATGGTATAAAAACAAGTCAATTAAGTCAATCCATCATACTAAATCACATTGGGAAGTATAAAAGAAAAACAAATTTGGCAAAATGGTCTTAAGTTAATCACACTAATTCAAGTTGGGAAGTATGAAAAACTTAAGAAAATTGGTTGGATTTTTACATGCAATCAAAAAATAAGAAGATGAAATATTAATGAAATACGCATAAAAACATACTAAATAAAGATGGGAAGCATGTCAAAAGATGTGAAACTCATAATAAATCACATCTTATCTCATATTTGATACATGTAATTTTGTTATAACTTGGATATTGGAATTTTTTGTGAGGAAGGCTAGGTCTTATCTATGGTCTTACACTACAACTCACAAAGGGAACACTAATGAGGTGGAATTAATGTGAAAATATGGTAATAGGGGATGTTTGGAATGGTAATATGAAAATTTGGTAATTTATGAGGAAGGCTATGTCCTATCCATGGTCTTACAATGCAACTCACAAATGGAATCCCTAGGGGAGTGATCAATAAATAAAAAATATTTCTCAAGGGGAAATATTAGGGTTTTAGGGAGTGAAAAAGGGAATGTAAAAATCATAACATGGGCAACTTATGAGAAGACCTTAGGAGATACGAGGCACACTAAGGACATGAGAAGACACTAAGTGACTAGTGACCATCATTATACATAGGATACTTGTTCACTAGAGACAAAGATGTATAGGCAAATAAGTGTGCTACTAAGATCAACTCATGTAGATAGTTTTGAACAATAAAAGTAAATGGACCTACCTTATCATAATGTGTTCCTTACTCCTCAAGACATGTTATAGAGCTCTCAGTCTACTACGAAGATTGGGTGCTTACATGAGAAAGTAGGTATCTCTAAGAGATTTATTTTATTTTCCTTTTCTAATCTATTATGTTACCATACCCTAATAGACCTCTACTCTATTGTGAGGCCAAATGTGAATTTTGAGCTTCAATTATAAAAAAAGATATGTGCTTAGAATCACCTCTTTTAATGTCATTTAACTTTTAAATATTTTGAATGTTGCATTTTAGATCATTGCCTTTTGTTAAATGATTTGGATTTTAATAGTTTTATGGATTTTATGATTCCTCCTCCATATGGACTTGGAATGACAAATCATGAGAGATAGAGTGATACACACAAATGAGATTTAGGCACAGGATAAAGGAAGCTAAGTATCCAAAGATAAGATGAACTAGAACACTTAAGTTTAACGATGAACTATCATGTTATCTTAAGTATTAAGCATGTGTATGCTTAGTTTGTGGAAGGGACTAAAGGGGGATAAAGGGAGATCCAAAGTGGACCGGGAAAAGGATATTATAATGAGATTAATTGCTTGCTAACTAATCACATGTTAAATAAGGAATGAATAAAGGGATTAAGGTGTGTATAACCATGTCACAATAATAATTATCCATTTTTATAGAGATAAGATAGCAAACAATTAGGAAAAAGAATAAGGTAATCATAAGAAAATGAATGCAAGAATAAAAAGAATGTAATTATGAAAAAAAGAATTTATAAGAGAACATAATGACATAAGAAGAAATATAAAGTGTGAAACCAAAGTCATCATGTAAGATAGATAAAAATTTGAGACAATGTCAAATGATATAAAATAGATAAATGTAAATTTGGAGAACACGTCCAATCCAAATGAAAATGTAAGAATACCATGCATGTGCTTATAAGTATTGATATATTTGTCCACACACATTATCCATAACATCTGATAAGTCTTTATGAATTAAAATATGAGCTATAGCTAATGTCTCATCGATCTTTAGTGAAAGTTTAGAAAATACTTCATGTCAAATATCCTCGATAAAAAAAGGGAGGAATGCTTGAAGGATCATGATAATGAGGGATATCATGTAAGGGATGCTTAGGAAAATGCATGGGATTGGTTTATATAGGAGATGAAGGGGTCATTGATGGGAAGGTGCCACAGGTGATGGAATCATGGGTGGAGAAGGATCCATGGGTGAGGGAAGATTCACGGGTGAGGGTTTCATAGGTGGAGGAACAATAGGTAGAAAAGGGACCCTAGGAGGTGGAGCTACTAAGGAATAAGGGGAACCTTATTTTGAGTGTGGCTTGTGGGAGGAAGGGTAGAATGTGCAAGAATGGTTAAGAGGTGATCCTTAAGATGATGTTGAAGGATGTGGTGATTATGAGTGTGATGTGTGTAGTATTAGTGATAGAGATAATATACCTCTCTATACTTAAGAAGTTACTCAAGTAATATTTTTGGGGGAGGTATAGCCTTATATAAGGGTTGAGGAGTAGTGAGATGTAAGGTGCCTATATATTATCACAACTTATGAGAATGCATGGATAAATGGTTATTTGTGCTATAGAAGCAACAGATACACCTGTGAGTAGTATTGATATGTATACTCACAAGAAGAGTGGAGACGAAAGCTAAGGGAGATTAGAATAGGAAATAATCTCTAGTCTAATGATAGACAACTTATGAATGTCATAATTAGGTTGATCAACCCATTTGGTGGAAGAAGGAGCCAACCACGATAAAGGGATCTAACCTTCACCAAGAGAAGGTGGGGTTGGTAGAGAGAACGAATAGGGCTCAAATGAAGGAGCAATATGATAGAAAATATGAAGAGACTAATATAAAGTGAGAGTAGGAATGGGATATGAACTGGGTGTTATTGAGGGAGGGGTAAGGTTCATAGAAGGCTAAAGGATAGTTGTAAGAATCTCAGGGATAAGTAGTATAGAGGGGTTGTGGTATCTAGTAAAGTAATAGGGACTAGTCATAACATGATCTATAAGCATACTCCTATGAGGTTCTTAAAAAATTGGATGCATGTGTACCATCTCTACCATATGATCAAGAGGAAAAATGCTAAAATTAGGAATAATATAAGATGGAATACAGGAAGATATACTAAAATATTATAGAAAATAAGAATGATAATGAATAATCTCAGCATCTTATACCTAAACTAGGCCTCTTAATAATGTATCATTTAAGGTATAACCATAATCATAATCAGGTGTATGAAGATCAATGGCATAGGTAGGGATGACCTTGTCATCTAATGTGCTGTGATGAATGGAATGCCAAGTCTTAGTTAAGATAATGAATATGTCATCATAAGGTGGTTGATGGGAATAATGGTGTAAAGAAGTAAGAAGCTAAGAGATGAGATGAGGTGAGAGATTAGAAGTTTTAATCTTGAGCTTGATCTCATTAGGCTCATCATCTTCATAATCTAGGAGGTTAATGGGTATATTCCCAATGATTTTGTGATAACCATTGTAACCTTAGATGGAATTGACAGGAAAGAAAAAATTATTGAGATTCACAAAATGGAATGCTTGGAAAGGGTTTAAGGGTAAGATTCTTGAATACCCCATGGTCATGGAATTTTTCAAAATTCTAGGGATTGGTGTCACCTTGAATCCTATAGATGGCTCCATTGTGAGGAAATTTAACACATTGTTAAGTGGAAGAGGTAATTGTCCTCATACAATGATTCCATGGCCTACCAAGTAAAGTGTTATAAGATAGAGGAAAATTTAAGATCATCACCTTCACATAAATGGTGATATGTGGGATGGTAATGGGGAGCCACACATAACCTAAAGGAGGCATTTGCCTTCAATCATAGCCTTGACATGTGTTGTGTGTGGATTTTAGATTGCATTGAAAATATCCAAGGGTTTTGATAAAATTGAGAGAACTAACACAAGTGATGGAACCCTCATTAATCAAGGCACAATTGACTTATATATCACCAATTTGGATATTGATAAAAATATGAGGATCATCTACATGAAGTAAAATCTCATCGAGAATCATAGAAGCAATGGGAAATTTTAGGGAAAGATAAGTTTACATTGTTTCAACATGTATGGACATCTCTTCACATTTTTGGAGTATTATATCTGCTAATCCAGATAAGATGGCTTCACATCCTGCTAGGGGAGGATGAGGGATGTTCATTTCAAACAAAAGCTACACAAGATAGTTACGGTGCCACTAAGAGGTTTGTACAAGTTTAAGAAATGGGATTTGATATGTGAGATTGGTAAGTTATATGATAGGATCCCACTCATCATAACCCATTATAATAATGTTAGAAAGAGGTGCATAGTGTTGAAGTAGGTCCTCAAAAGGAGGAACTGAAGTACATGTGAATTTATGTTGATAAGAGGTAGAAGGTTTAATTGGAAGACAATTTTATTGATTATATTGAGGAGATAGGGTAGGTAATGTAGGTTTGGTTTGAGAAGAAGTGTTGATAGAAGTTTGAATATTATATGATGGATTACAAAGGTTGTTAGTCAAGCATTAGTCAATAAATCCTTGAAAATTCATAAAGAACTCAACATACAAAGCCAAAATATTCCAATTGAGTTTGATAATGATAATGAAGAACACATTAAAAGAAAGCAATACCAATTACCTTCCCAAATTGATTTAACCACCCAAGAGCAAATCCAAGCATGTTCTCCCCTTGATCTAATGCTCTTGTCTTTGTCAATAATGGCTACTTTTTTCCTCCTTTGCCTCAATAACACTATGCATAACCTAGGCTCAATTAAAGAAATATCTAATCTAGCTTATCAAAAGAAGATTGTAAATAAAACACAATGATCAACAAAAAAGGTTGTGGAGATAATTCTACACTATAAGTTTAGAATAATTTATCTTAAAAATGATGTTCTATGCCCTTCTATTTATAGATTTTCTAAATGGGATAAGATCAACCATGACCATTCATCTCAATATTAAGATGTGTGGTCATGAATTAATCTAATATTTTCAATTAAATCCATAAGTATCCTAATAATGATTTAGGAGGAAGGGGCATTAATTAGGCATGGATGCCTATAAACTTGATAATTGTTACAGTTATGGCTTATGGATGCTACCCTATAGATCATGTCACTAAGTGATGTAGATATTGAGAATCAATTTCCATTAATGAAATAATCAATAACTTCCATGGAAAATACACTTAAGCTCTTGATTTTAATTAATTATCTTAAACAAGATTAATTAATTTTAGTGCAATTCTTTGGAAATTGGTGCTCAATTAATCAAAATGGTCAGAAAGTCATATTACTAGGTCATAATTTGAGTTAGGAGGAATTGGAATGTGATGTTAGATGTGTTGGAACTGTATTACCATTTACGACATTGCCAACACAAAATAACAAAGGTATGTGATGTATACTAATGAATTATAATAAAAGAGTGATCTAGTGCATAAAAAGGCAAAATCATCATTTTAACTTGAAATGAATTGATTAAAGTTAGGAATCACATAAAATTCATTTCCCCATTTAGAGATACATTAGCCTAAATCAACACTTGTATATGCAAAGCTCAAACCATTTAGCACATTTTTATTGATTTTGGCCTAAATTGTGCATTTGAGTGCAAATCGAGTAAGATTAAAAAATTTCAACACAAAAGGTGTTAGGAATTGGATGTCTACATATTGCCCCTATTTGAAAAGGTGTAATGAGACATTCAAGTGTAGCAACATGTTTTCAAAGAAAAGATTTGTCAAGAAGAAATTGGAAATGACCCATGATGCCCCCTCTAGAGGACATACTAGAATGAAAGAGAAGAATGGACTCTCGAAAAGAGAGGGAAATTGAAAGATTAACCCATGGAATAGATCACATCTAGATGAGCTAATGCTTGCACATGTGGCTACCATCAATGATTAAAATAAAATTAGAGTTATAATAGTCCCTAAATATGGGAGGAATGGGAAGGATTCAATCCAAACATATAAGTGACACACTTTGAACATACCCAATTTGAGAGTGCAAGCTGAGCGCTTACGATATTGATCAATCCTAAGACAAGTTACACACTAAAACATTACCATCATGGGTACTAGTGTGGAGAGTTTGGAATTATAAGAAAGAGAAAATGTGGTCTCCAAAAGATGATAATAATTTCCCCAATAGAGTATATTTGATCATGATAAGATAGTTTTTCCCCAGTAGGGCTAATTTTGATCATTAATAAAGAATAAACAATGGTCTTGCCCTCATAGGGCTGATTTATATTTTTGACTTGGTTCAAATGTTATGCCCCATCGTGGGAAAATTATAAAGTAATTATCTCAAGGATATAAACTAAAGCATAGATTAAAGATGAGCGGGCAAAAACATGGTTGTGATGGTTTAATGGCCATGAAAGACATAAAAACTAGGCATACTAGGATACACAAAGTGATGAAAGAGATGAAAATAAGAATGAAGATAGCTGAGCTGACCTGAGATACATCATGTATCTAAGCACTACCTACATAATCCAAATGGATCTCAAGCCAATGTAGTTCATAAAAAATTAGGAGATAATGGAATGAGGGATTATGAAAATTGACCAAGAGCTAATTAGACTCATGAAGTATGTGAAGAGATGCACATATAAGTATAGAGTCAGGTGCTAAACCTATTAAGCCTATTTTATGCATAATTATCTTGAAAACTATTCATTGAAGTTGTGTTGATGTTAAGACTTAAATCTAGAGCACAAAGTGCTTGCTATAGCAAAAGAAATTAGGCATCATAAGTATGAAGAACTCATAATGACATTTCATTTCAATTGCATAGAGTCAATTCAAATGTGAATACCTATAACTAAGGATAATGGTAAAATAATAACCAAAACTAGAGTCACAAATATTTACATTTAAACAAAAAATCAAAGACAAAGAAAAAAAAGATAAACATAAATGAACTTGACTTAAAATCAAGATATGAAAAATCAAGTCTTAAATAGGAGCAAGAATGTTTAAACATAAAATAAGAGCAACTTAATAACATGAGATCAAGATATAAAGAATCAAGATCCATGTAGACCATCAATATTTTCTCAAAAATAAAAGAGAAAAAGAAAAAGACAATAAGGAAACACAAGACCAAGGTGAGACAAGAAGAAGGAGAAAAGAAGAAGAAATAAATGAAGAAACAATAAATCACAATGAAAAACTGAGAAAAACAAAAACAAAACACCAATAAAACTCAAATAAACACACACAAACAAAAACCAAGTGAGTGCAATTTAAAAAAAATAATTATTCATGTACGTGTAGTAGAGGTATTACTTTCCACTATAATGTAATAAATAAAAAGGACACAAAGTTGTTCCCTAATTAAAGAGGAACAACACAAAAGAAATGGGGGAAGAGAAGAAAAGGAAGGGGTTGGTTGAGCTGACTCTAGATGTAAAAGACAAGTGGATGCTATCTACATAGTTCCATGGATGCATGTTCCATAATGAAATTCAAGTAAAATATTGTTCTCTTAGGAAGTGGGATAGAAGACATGATGATGGTCATAAACATATGATTAAAACTATAGAGAAGGGAAGACATTCCAAATGATATTAGTATTAGAAAATGGCAAGAGCATGACATGGTGGGACGAGGGAGAATGATCTTGAAAAATAGAAAACATGTGGGATAAGATGATTTGTACAATAGAAAGTCACTAGGATAAAATGCTTACAAAATGGCAAGAGCGTGAGATGAGGAATGTATAAAAGTGTAAGATAATGTTTTTGTTCCTTTATGGATCATTTTCTAATGTTTTTGGTGTTTTTGGGTTAAAATATGTATAAAGAGGGAACCAACTAATCAAAGATATGCTCATCTAAGAGTAGAAGTTCCAATAAAGATCCAACATCAGCTGTAATGACACATACTTGCAAATTGGTGAGAGCGACGATCCTAAAAATATAATATTTTACACCAAAGAGAAAAAAATAATGATAGAACAATGTGTAGTGTGAAATCAATCTAAAGAACCATGCGGCATGCAAAGATCCTGAGCTGAAAAGATGTCCTTGCTCTCTTATCTGTAGAAGCTATAAAATACCATTCTAGTTAAACTACTTTATAAAACTAGAATTGAAGGTGTTAATAATGTTGATGAGACATAATCAAGATCATAAGTGGTTGAGGGACAAAAGTGTTCAGGTTAAAACAAACCCAAGACATAACAAAGAACTTGTTTCTCAAATAGAATGGTCAAGAGAATAAGGTTCAACATATGGATGGTCTAGGGTGGGATAAAGAATGATGTTTTTGAGGAGAATAGTCCAAAGAATATGGTTATAAAAAAAAATGCCACATGGTAGGATAAAATGTGTTTAGAGTACCAACAGTCCAAAATCTTTCACTATCCATATTCATGAAAGTAATAGGGCTCATGTGAGAGTGGTCTAGGATAGTATAAAATGGTAGAATAAAATTAATTCAACATAAGTTTCCCACAAGTAAGGGGTCTTATAGACAATGGTTCGAATCTATTCATGTGTAGAACCTCTTAAGGTGCACAGTGTTTATAGGCTCTAGAAGTTATTCACCATTAGGTTTATCCAGTCGATATGCCACTGATCTATAGTTCACCATGATAACAAATGGTCCCAACCAATTAGGTTGAAACTTACCTTTTTTCTTATGTTTAGTGTTTGTGTTCTTTTGGTTTTCTTTCAAGACCAGTTCACCAAACTAAAAATAATTAGGGATAATACACTTGTTATAGCTTCTCCATAATCTATTCTGATAGGCCTACAAGTTTTTTAAGGGTAACCAAATGATTACCATCAAAAACTTATAATTATTTCATCCTTGAGACTCTATAGTCCTCATCATCTTCAATATTCTTCAATGATACTCATAATTATGGCAACTTGATATCGATCAAGATAATAGCTTTTATACCATAGATAAGGGAGTATGGAGTGGCTCCTATTAGGGTTTGATGACTAGTTTTATAAACCCAAAGGGCAGGAAAGATTTTCAAGTGCTAATTATGGCTAATGTCATTGAAATCTTATTTAAAATGGCTATAATGGTCTTGTTTGACACCTCGACTTGTCTGTTGCCTTACGGGTTATATGGAGTTGATTTTATATGCTTAATCTTGAAATTATCACAAAGATATTTTACATCTTGGTTTACAAAAGATTCACCATTATCAAATATAAGGTGAACTAGGATGCCATATTGATAGATGATATGGTAATGGATGAATTTGGCTATTTGCTTGTCAATGATGTAAGTGAGAGGAATGGCCTCAATCCACTTAGTAAAGTACTCAATGGTAGTTAAAATGTGTTTATGGGCATCTGTAGATGTTGGGTTTAGTTTCTTGATGAGATCAAGACCCCATGTTGAGAACTTCTATGGTGTTATGATTGACTGTAGTAGTAAATAAGGTGCGTGTATCAAAATTCCATGTTACTGATAAGGAATGCACTTTTGTACATAATTTCAAGCATAAATTTCTATTTTTGGCCAATAATAACCTATTCTAAGGAGATTCCTTGTTAAGACTACACCATTAGTGTGGGCCCCACAGATTCCTTCATGAACCTCCCTTAGTGGTTGCTTGGATTATCTTGAAGATAAATAATGAAGAAGCATTCCATCATAGCCTTTATGATAAAGCATGTTTTCAAGGAGGGTATAATGTGTTAAATAATGATACAATAGTTTTTTTTGATTATTGGATAGGCTAGCTAGGAAAATGTGATCATGGAAGTAATTATAAAAATCTTAGAGCCATGGTAATTTAGGGGGGATTATGACTAACAATGACACATACCATTTCTAAATTTGGTATAATATGTGTAGGCTGAAGAATATTTTCAATAAAAAATTGATACTCTTTAGCACTGACATTGATCTGTATCATGGAACCAATCATTGCCGTTACATTAGTTGATATGTTTTTGACCCTTAGAACTTGTTTAAACTGTAGAGATTTAAAATGACCTTTGAGATTATCAATAATTTGCTTTTAAAGAACATAATTGTCATCTCTGGTTTGATATTGATTAGTGTTTTGATTGATGATCAATTAGATATCAACAAAGAATTTTAAGTTCTAAATGTCCCATTGTATAACAAGGCTAATCCCTAGAATCAATGCCTCATACCTGACCATATTATTTGTACAATGAAATTGTATATGAAATGCTTTGGGAATAAGATTGCCCTAGGGTGTAATCAACAACATGCTAGCTCTAGATCCATGGGATGTAAATGAGCCATCAAAATATAACCTCCATTGTTCAGGTTCCTTTGGTTCTTTTTTTATTACCATAATAAAATCATATGAAAAGTTGAATTTGAGAGGTTGAGTGTCTTCAATAGTGGATTTTATAAGATGATCGATAATAACCTTCCCCTTGAATGATTTTTGATTTTGGTACTTAATGTCAAATTCACTTAAGAGCATAACCCACTTAGCCATGTGTTCTTGAAGAGCTGCTTTGGACAATAAGAATTTGAGAGGATCCACCTTGGTGATGACAATAGTTTTGTTGTTTAGCATATAATATTACAATTTTTGAGTAGCAAAAACCATAGCCAAACACACCTTCTCAATAGGTGTATAATTATTTTGATAAGCCACTATAGTCCTAAAAAATTATACCGTATGTTATTTAACTTGATCATCGTGTTGGGCCAAAAGTGCCCCTAGTGCATGCTTTATTGCTGATATGTAAAGAAGTAGTGGTCATCCAGGTGTTGGCGGTCTCAAAACTGCTAGATTGACAAAGTATGTCTTGAGTTTCAAAAATGCTATCTAAAAATATTCATCCCATTGAAATATGATCCCTTTCTTTAAGAGATGGGTAAATGGGTGGTTTGCTAATTGAGAAATGAACCTACGTATAGATTGAATATTTCATTGTAGTCTTTATAGCTATTTAAGATTGTTTGGTGGAGGCATTTCCATAATGGACTAAACCTTGGTAGGGTTGATTTTGATTCCTCTTTGTAATACAATGAAACCTAATAATTTCCCTGAAGTGACTCCAAAGACACACTTCTTAGGATTTTGGTGAACTTTATATTTATGAAGCCTACCAAAGATTCTTCATAGAATATTAGGATGTCCAAAATGTGTTCTTGATTTTGATAGTATATCATCAACATAATCCTCAACAAGATTTTGCATCATGTAATGGAAGATGACAATCATGGTATGCTGATATGTGGCTCTAGTGTTCATCAATCCAAATGGCATGAAATGGTAACAGAATGTTCCCCATAAAGTGGTAAACATAGTATTGTGTTGATCTTATTGGGCTATCTTGATTTGGTTGTATCCATAAAATCCATCCATTAAGGACAACATCTCATACCTATTAGTCGAGTCGATGATCATGTCGATGTTAGGTAGAAGAAAATAATATTTAGGGCATACATTTTTGATATCTTGGAAATTAGTACAAATGCATATACCCAAAGTATTTTTACTCACTCAAACTATGTTGGAAATACATTTAGAGTAATCTAGTGGTCTAATTAAACCTACTCCTAGAAACCTTTCTAGTTTTTCTTTAACCAATAAGGTGATGCATAGATGAATCTTCCCCAATTTTTGCTTGACTTGTTTGTAATTGAGATGGATAATAAGGCTATGCACAACCAAGTATGGGTCTAAGCCTAGCATGTCAGAGTATGCCCATGTAAAAATGTCAATATAATCCCTTAGGAGGGATATAATATGTTCACATTTTGCTTCAGTGAGGGAATCTCCAAGATAAACAATTTTGGGATCCTCATAGGTTCTTGGGTTCACTTTTGTCATGTTTTCCATAAAGAGTGTGGATCCATCTTTTATAATTATAGGCAAGGTATGATCATTATTATCTTATTCTGCTACATCTTCTTGTTATTCCTCCCAAGGCTCTAGATAGTGTGATGAATCAAAATCTGCCATCTTAGGTAAAGGCTAAGAAGCAAAAACTTATAGAAACTCAAGAGCGAGATACTTAAACATTTATTATTATTCTAAAGATATACTTGTATTAGTTATATGACTTTGGCTAGATGGACCTTTTACATCGTGAGGAGATGAGCAAACTTTCCCACCTGAGAGTGTCTAAAATAGGTTTTCACTCAAAGGCTTGTCTTTTTTTTACTTTTTCTCTAATCAATGAACATGTCAAATAGGTTTTCACCTGAAGATGTCAATGTTTCATCTTTATTATGACCAAGAAATTTTTCTTGATCTCTAAAGTAGGTAAAAGGATATAATGAAAAATCAAATCCTTATTTGTGATTACCAATGGGCAATCTATCTCGTAGGCCCATATATTCCACAATTGATTCTTCATTTTGAAACTCATCGAGGCTTATGATTGAATTTTACTTGTCCCAATCAATGAGTTCAAGATGAAAAAGGCATAGGGAATAATGAGGGTTTGCATCAAGATGAGAAAATATAATGATAAAAATATGGTGTTCTACTTCAAGAAGGGAAGCACCACTAAAATAGGATCTTGCTTTAGGATGGGAAGCTCCAATAGTTAAGGTTAGAATGGTATTAGAATCAAATAGGTATGTGTCATTAAGATCATTAAAAAGGATATAATAGGATGATACATAACTGCTAGGAGTCTCATCGCTAGTCACTTCAGAAGAATCACTATCAAAAGTTATAAGGTCACCCCTAGGAGGTATAAATATGAGACCATGATTCAAATTAGGTACTCCAACTAATAAGGGTTCTAGGATTCCTTGTGCTCATGGGAAAAGGACTTTTCTTATATAATCAAGATGATCTATGATCTGATTAGGGATAGGATACTTTGTATTCTGAAAGTAATCAGTAAGGCCTTCACAATATAACCAATCTCCCTTGATAAAAGCTTACCTATCTTTTTTTGGTGTGATAGCAGGTACAAAAACCACAGGTGGTTTTAACTATTTCTTCTTTGGTTACCAAATTATAGTAGGTCCAGTAGGATTATTTTAAGGTTTAGGCTTACCAAATGTTTTTGGAATTTTAGATTACTTTTTAACATGGAAGGTGTTCTTAAGACTATATATGGATATGCCCACATCTTTAATAACAACCTACTTCGTAAGAGTTACGGGAAATGGATTAGTCAAAGTGGAATTGAGATCACTAGGGTTGATATAATTGGATGGAGGTGGATGTGAAACTATAGATTTTTTCTTCATAATGAATTCATAACCTAAACAATAGTTATAATTGTGAAACTCAACCTTAATATATTTGAAATACTTGTACAACTATTGATCGATAGGAATAATGACCTTGATCCCATCACAGGGAATCTTAAGGCATTGATGCAAGGTGGAGGGGATAGCTTGTATTTCATGGATCCAAAGACAACCAAGAAGTATGTTATAAAGTAGTTCATTTTCCATATTATGAATCAATCTATGATGTGAAATAGACCCAATAATGATTGGCAACAAAATAGTACTAGTAGACTTCTTTTTTGTATTATTTTAAGCCTTGATGGTGATTGTCTCTGGCTGAATGTATTTCACAGTGTAACCCAATATTTTTACCAACTTAAGAGATATGATGTTCAACCCTAAACCATTGTCTATAAGAACCCACTTGATCTTATGATTTTCAATGATTATTTCAATATATAGTGGGTTATTATGGCTTGATCTAAGTGTAGACATGTATTTTTGATCAAACATTACTTAATGAAATGAATACAAATGCCCCACAAGGTTTTGAAACTATTTAGGATTTATATCATTGGGAATAGTTTATTATTGCAAAAGATTGTTCAGGATAGTTATATGGACTTTAGATGTCTACAAGAGATCCAAAATGGAAATCTATGAAGGGGTTTTACTCAATTAGTCCAATATATTATAAGGATTTTCAAAATTGGGATGAAATTACTTAGATTTGGCTAGCACAGAGTTGGCTTTAGATTCATTGGTGTAATATTTACATCAGGTATTGTGGAAAAAGTAGGCAAAGGGCCCTAGAGAGTAACTGATAAGATTCTAGTTGTGATTATGCAACCTAGAGGTGGTGAGGATCCATTATAATTAGAAGATGAAGGCAAAGGTCCTTAGATGGTGACTCATGGGCATGTAGTTGCATTAATACAATTCTGATTTGGTAAGGAGCCATTACAATTAGAGGAAGGGCATTATCCAAAATTAGTAACCTGTGTAAATGGAGTTGCAACAAAATTATGTGAACTCAACATGGTATTACTAGAGAGAGAAGGAGTTGAACCTATAATGATGGGTCTCATACTACGAGGAACATGAGACGGGTCTCATACTATGAGGAGCAAGAGATGGATCATGTGGTTTGATAGTAATAGTGGTAATGTGGGTTGCATAAATGCATTGCATGGTATTGTTATAATCACAAGGCATGTTGTAACCCAAATTATTCATATGGGTATTATGATTGTGATTATGTTCATGCTGATTATGATTTTGACCTTGATTTTGGTTTTGATTCTACCTTTGTCCTTAGTTTTGGCTATTCCTTGGTGGCAGTTGATTATGTCAAGGAAAGGGGTCCTTGTAGATTCCCATATCCTAGTTAAGAGCCAATTTAATCTCAACTTTTCCACTCTCAATGATATCTTCAATAATATGTTATAATTGAATGAAATGATAGGCATTGTGACCAAAGACATGATGAGAGTTGAGCCATTCATTCTCTGTATACAAATCTAGTTTTGGTTGATCTTGAGGAAATGACCTTGGTACTGGCCATATAATTAGGTTAGCTGATATGAACTTTTGGAACATTATTTTAATTGGTTCTCCCAATTGTATAAAGACCTTGAAACTATCATGGTTTGTCCTCTATAGAGGTTGTATCTGCAAATTAGGTGGTGGATTAGGAAGAAATAATTATACGTTTCGGGATGGCAGAGCCTGCACCATTTGTATGTGCCTTGTTTCAATCACCCCATTTCCAACCATGTTTTTTTTATTAAATACCCTAGGCTTATCTTACGTAACTATTTGACTAGAATATTAGGTTGGATTTAAATTTTGACCCTACACAAAAATCTTGACAAGGCCTTTTATAATAAGAGCCTTCTCAATATGTACACTCTTATTGATAATTTCCTCTAATGAGTTAGTACAAGCTAACCATAGATTATGCATAACCTCAGGATGTAAGTTCTATGTAAATATGTCCACCAACTATTTGTCTTGTTAGGTATGTTAAAATTGATCCATTAATGCTTTCCATCTTTGTAGGTATGTAGTGAAACTTTCCCCATCACGTTGTTTGGCTTTGTACAAGTCAACAATGGTCAATTCATGCTTTATATTGTACAAGAAATGGTTTGCAAACTTTTTTGACAAGTTGTTCCTATCTATAATTGATCCCTTGGGTAACTTAAGTATCCAATCTAAAGCTTGCCTTGCTAAACTTCATAAGAACAATCAAATTATGTACATGCTATTATAATCAACCTCTTGACATATTACAAAAAATGGCTGAATGTGTTCATGTGGGTCCCCATTTATTTTATATTTATCAAACTTGGGTGACTCAAAATGAGATGTTAAGGGGGCTTAGAGAATAGATACATCAAATGGATATGGGCATATCTCATCAAACTTGTATTTCATAACTCTATTATTCATCTCTAATCATGTCAAAATCTATTTCAAGGAGTTCCACTCTTGCATGTTTAGTGAATTTATTGAATTTATGGGTGGAACATAATTCTATTGGGGTGGAATGTGCCCTTGTTTCTACTATTGGGGTGGTATGTGCCCATGTTATTGTTGTGGGGGTGGAATGTGCCCCTATTTTTGCATGGATTTAGTAGGGATGTACACCTTATGATTCATGACTTGGTTTTGGTTCACTCCTTGAGTTGAGTAGGTAAAAAGTCAATTCATAATAACCTATTGCCTTGAATCAACCATGTTATACTAGTTTTGGGGAGATCTTTGTCTATTCACCATTATATGTGTTGGTTTAGACAAACTAGATAAATTATCTTGAGGGATCTCATCAATTCAAACCAAATGTTTGGGTCTCTATGTTTGTAAAGTGATAAGGGGTTCTTAATGGTTAAATAATGTGTATTTCATGTCTATAAAAACATTTTACACAACCTCTTGTGTCTTTTTCTAATCATTTGAGACTTATTGATCAATCATTGTTGTGTTCTCAACCAATGTTTGTTTCATAGTTTTAATCACATTTAATTATTATTTGGAATCCTCATTGTGAATTGAAGTAGCAACTAGAGAGTCAATCAAGTCCATGATAAGCTGATTGACATACTATTGACTTATTTTCTTAATCTTGGTCACAAGATCTTGATCGGTTGGTTTTGACTCTTTAATTATTTCTTTTCCCTTGATAGAAGAAGAGGGTATGTTTAGTTGTGCAAAATATTTCTCTTTCCATTGTTGTTATAATTATCTAACTAAGGTGTACATTTACTCCATAGGAAAATTTCAGGGTAGTCTAGCACCAGATTCTATCAACCTAAAGAGTGATTCATCTTGGTTTTATTGGTATTCCATGTATTCTTCCTCGGATCCTATAATTATAGGTATGTCCTCAAAGACAATAAATTATCTTGACCATCATAAAATGCTCATCCTCATATCTAGGGCCGTAAGGGACCCCACTATGAGTGAACCTTTGATTCATATCTAGAATGGATTGCTCTATACATTTGACTAGGTTTGGATCAATGTTAGCAAACGTCTAAACAAGGTATGGATTTTGATCTTTCTTCCAAGAAAATGACTAAGGCACCAAAATGACTATAAAAGGAGGGTGGATTGGAACCACACACAATTATAAGAATGTGTTCATGAATTTACTCAACCTTGGTTAGGGTTGAAATCATATAAATCAGAAAAGGGTATGATAATTCAAAAATCCAAGGTGAAAACTAGTACACCATAGCCTAGATTTTTGTGATAGATCAATACCATAAAAAATAGTTCAACTTTGATGAGTTGCTACTAGAAATCTAGAATAAATACATTTAGATTAAGGAGATAATGCGAACCAAAAAAACTCAAGATGTGAAAACATGCAATAATTCCTAAGTATAAAACTAAGACCAAACAACAACATAATGCCACCACATGGTAATAGGAATGGTAGTATAAAATGTGTTATAGGGATTAAAGCATGAGTGATACACAATATGACTTAAGTTGACCAATGATGAAAATGTGTTAATGAGTCTATAAATGACCTTCAATCCAAATTGGAAATTGAACCCAAGTTCCCTCAAGTCAAGTGCAAATGGAAAACCCAATTTAACACATCAACCTTATGAACTTAAAAAGTGCAATTTTAAATTTAAACTATCAATGAAGGATTTAAATATAATTGGGCAAGTGGTTTAGACTCAAATGGGAAACATAACTACACCAAATAGATGATATGACACAATGTTTAAGATGACAAATTTCAACAAGAAAAAGATTAATTTTCACTTAGACAACGTAACACCTCCTTATTCAAGAAATTGTGGACAATGTGTCTCATTAAGACATTTTTTAACAAGCAAGTTTTGACTCAAATCAATGATCAAGTAATCTAAGACCAAAATACACAAAGATAACTAATTAATCATCCAAATCCCTAACTAACAAGGTTATATGATATTGTTAAAGTTCATCTTTATGCATACACTTGAGAGGAAATCAAGTGTTTATCTAAAATAAAAGTGCATTATATAGTAGGGTATTTTACACCCCCTTCTCTCAAGTGACAATATGATGACATGGACCTTTGTGTTCACCTCGCATCAACAATATTTCCATGGCAAGTGGGGTTTATCTAAAAATTACAAGTTTTTAGTTGTCTAGATGGATCCCATGTGTACCAAATTTCACATTATCACTCAAAAGAATCAACATGTCAATTTGGTCTACATCGAATGGATTATTGTGAAAAGGTCTATTTTTTTCATAACCACTACATCCATCACTTGTTTAGTATAGTGTGATGTCCAAAATGAATATACATTCTGGGCTTAGACTACCATTAACAAAGATGGTTTAACCACTCAAACCATTATCCTAGTGGGGTGATCCCAATTTGTATATCCCCCATAGAGAGAGGTTAAATATAATGCTGTTAGATAAATCCCTAGGTTAAAGATTCCTTATATAACCCATGGGAGGTAATGAAGTCCCCCTCACAAGGCAAAATGCATGAAATGAAAATCTAAGTAAAACTGATTTATGGTTATTTCTAAATCACACAAGTGATGAAGGTCTTAGGGAGAGCCTTGAAAACATTCTTTTTATGCTTTTGGACCAGTGCATAATTTGTAATGAAAATGGAATTTTTGATCCCAAAATTTCCCTATAGGGGATGGGGGGAGAACATACATGCACAAGTTTCTTTTTGCTCAAATATTTTTAAAATAAGCAATGATAAATGACTTATTCAAAACAAAAAAAATGAAGTGAGTTTGGTTTTAAAGAAATAAATTGAATTGTTTGATGATTTTCTTTGGCCCCTTGGCCTTAATTTGAAAAAACTTTTGAAAAATAATAAAAAAACATTCAACATAAACATGCAATTTTTATTTTTAAAGCACTAAATGAAGTTCCTAGTTCCTTTTAAGCACCAAAAAGAGGTTAAAAAGGCTTAGTTAAGCTCAAATGTTCACTTTCCTCATGGGTCCTACATAAAAAATTAGATAAATTCATTTATATTTGAAGCACTTTCACTTTTGAGACCGTAGTGACCGTCAATGGCAACTTTTGACCATTATCAATTTTGTAGACCATTTCCAGGCAATAAAAAACCATGGTAGGTCAAAAATTAACCATTTATGGTTACCTATAGACCCAAAAACATCAATGTTATGCTTAAAAAAGGATATTAGGATAAAATCTACAGAAGTTAGGCTTCTAGATCAACACTATGTTTAGACCAAAGACTTAGAAAACCCAAATCATTAGTAACAAACTTGAGAAAATGATCAAGATGAAAATTTTTAGGCTATGTTTCCTGTACAATGCAACCATGGTTAGTTGGACCTAATATTTGACTGTCACTAAGAACTATCAGTGGTCATTGTGTAACCTATGTGTGTAAAAAACATGGGAAAACAAGCATAAAAATGTTGTTAATGGAATTTTTAATGTATAAAATGGAAATTTAAAATTTCCATGATGTATTCCTTGTTTAGATGGACTCCATGAGTCCCATCACGCGTGCCAAAATTTAGGATGGATTACAAAGTTTTTTAGTCAAGAATTAATCAATATTTCCATAAAAATGCGTAAAAAACTCAACAAACAAAGCCAACCTATTCCAACGGGGGTTGCTAATGATAATGAAGAAAAAATTGAAAGAAATTAATACCAATTACCTTCCCAAATTAATTCTACTAGTTAAGAGTGGCTCCAAGCATGTTCTCCCCTTGATCTAATGCTCTTGTCTTTGTTAGTAATGGCTACTTTGCTCCTCCATTGCCTCAAGAACAGTATGCATAACTGAGACTCAATATAATAAATATCTAATCTAGCCTATCAAATTAATCTTGAAAATAAAACACAATGATCAACAAAAAAGGTTGTGGAGACAATTTTGCATTATAAGTTTACAATAATTTAGTTTTAAAATGATGTTCTATGCCCTTCTATTTATAGATTTTCCAAATGGGATGAGATCAACCATCACCATCCATCTCAAGATTGAGATGCATGGCCAAAAATTAATATAATATTTAAAATTAAATCCATAAATATTCTCATAATTATTTGGGAGGAAAGGGCATTAATTAGGCATGAGTGCCCATAAACCTAATATTTTTTGCCTTTATGGCTTATGGACGCTACCTCATAGATCAAGCCACTAAGTGATGTAGATATTGAGAATCAATTTATAATAATGAAATAATCAATAACCTCCATGGAAAATACATCTAAGCTCTTGATTTTAATTAATTAGATTAAATAATATTAATTAATTTTAGTGTAATTCTTTAGAAATTGATGCTCAATTAATCAAAATGGTTAAAAATTCATATTACTAGGTTATAATTTGACTCGATAGGAATTGGAAGGTGATGTTAGATGTGTTGGAACTCTATTCTCATTTAAGATGTTTCCAACAAAAAATAACAAAGGTATGTGATGTGTACTAATGAATTAGAACAAAAGAGTGATCTAGAGCACAAAAAAATAAAATCGTCATTTTGACTCATAATGAATTGATCAAAGTTAGGAATCACATAAAATGCATTACAACATTTAAGGATACATTAGCCTAAATTGGAACTTGTATACTATAATAAAGAACCATTTAGCATGTTTTTAGTAATTTTCTCTAAATTATGCATTTGAGTGCAAATCGAGTAAGATTGACAATTTCAACATAAAAGGTGTTAAAAATTAGATGTCTACAAGTATCCCTGGTGATAGGTAAAAGAGATAGAGTGATGGTATAAATGGTATGAGAAGTGTTATCCAAGAGAGGTGTTGGAATTGGTTCATTAAAATATATAAGGTCTTGTTACCTGAAATCTATTGAGTTCGAGAAGAGTCTTGGATGACACAAAATGTGTGAGATAATTGAGGTGGGTGGATAGGTTGAGGATCAATGAAAGCAACCACCCTTTGTATAATAGTCATATTTACCACATTATCTTTAGGAATTGGTCAAGAAGACTATTAATATTATTGGTATAAGGGGTAGGCTTATCTTGGTTATCTTGGTGATTTGGAAGAGGATCTTTATAAATGGCCAAATGAGCATTAGCCTGGTTCAAAGATTGAGATTTAGTTTGTGTTTCATGGGATTTAAAATCAATGTCATAGTCTTGTTATCATTGATGAATGATAGAATCGTGGTCAAAATTGGGACTACAAAGAAAATCCATAGCTAAATTATGAAGCTACCTCAAAGTCTCATGAGAATGACCCCAACTAGTGTGAAACCAACAAAATTTATTGGGATCATACCAAGATTTCATGGGACCAAAAATGTCTACCAAGGTCTCTACAAAGAGAACTTGATCCCAAAGTCTCATGAGAATGACCCCAACTAGCATGAAACCAACAAAATTTATTGGGATCATACCAAGATTTCATGGGACGAGTGTGATCAAGTTATCTATATAGAGACCTTAATAGACATTTTTGTAATTCTAATAGGGATAAAGGTTTATGAATATAGATGTTTTTGGCTAAAGATAAATGAGGATTGGTGATGTGGTTAGGATGGGAAAATTGTTCTAAAGTTTGGTTGGGAATAATAGCTTGAATCATATGAATGGTATCATAAGAGTCAATGACACCATCATTGGTAGAGTGATGATTCTTATCCTTGAGTAACATACGAGTACCCATAGAAGGTTGGGATGGTGCGAATTTACACATAAGGAAATCTTGATGCTTGGCTTGGTCAATGTCCTCTTTCAAAGTACATGGAGAGAGAGTCTAAACCCAATATTGTAACTTGGGAAAAAGAGCATTGGCAAATAGATGTGTTGGGTGAATATTTTGTCACCAGCTAATTGATGGGAAAAATAGGTGTTTCAACCACAACATAAGGAGATTTATTGGCCAAAATGTGCAGGTCTACCACATCAGTATGGGACAAATCTTTCCTCTCATCAAGGGAAGGTTTCCTAAAACTATAGAATACTATATATATATATATATAAGCATATAATCTAAAAATAACACTTAGGGGTAGGACAACACCATCCATCTCTCTTTTTTTAGAGATGATGTTCATAGATCAAAAGAGAAATATAGGGTGATTGGTGAAGGTACTTCTCTTCTTTCAGAAGTAATATTTAGTCAACAGCCATATTCCTTCCTGGATAGTAAATGTAACAAGGTATAGTAGTCAACAAGATGAAGTGTTATGTAAAGTCTCCACCTCAACTACTGAAGAGTAAAATAGATGAAGGATAATGGGGGCACAAAGTCATCCCAAAATACTTTACACAAAAACAAAAAAACAAACACACTAAAGATAATTATGGCAAAACAAAATCTCTCCACAGTCAGCTTCAGGACACCTTCCTGATTACTTCCACTAGTTCTACTTATTTAATTAAATGATTAAGACTACATCTAGGAAATACACATAAGAACAATCCCCTAAATTACACAAGTTATTACAACACAAAGTCTTAAAGTAACCTACTTTCTCATTCATATAACAAAATATGATTAACAATCTGAGCTCAAAGTCTTAGTAATGCCTTTCAATTTGGGTAGAGTTTTGCTTCTAAAATAGAGAGATCTCCTCAAAATAATAAGAGAGATTACAATATATAGCACTCCAAGAAAGACTTGGGTGCTTTATTTCATGGAAATGGTCCATGCTACATTCAATGACTTGAATGCATTTCCATGAAAGAGCCATGCTGGAATAGGTCATCAGCCTTAACTTTGGCATTTTAAATTATATCAAACATCCTTTCCTAAGCATGGGTTTCCTATTTTTCATTATGATGCTTACACGGATGTCCATTCGCCTTCACTTAATGAAGAAAAATAGACTGTGCCATTGAATGTTCATGCTCTCTGATGTTTACTTCGTGGACTATTCCACCTACTAGAAATAACTCTCCTATAGATATTTATAGATTTCCTATAGTTGTTCTCTTTTTCCTTGCCACATCTTGTCCTTCCTTGGTGATCTGAGCTCTCGGGCTATCTTCTCACTTTTTCCTAGATCTTTCAGCTTTTTTGGCCGATCGCTGAATTTGTTCACAAGGTCTGTGCCATATTTGGAAATCAATGGATATTTCATTACCTTGAATTTGACATCCATGGGGACGTTATGATCACTTAGTCATTTGAACTATTATGAAACTTGAACCTTGGAGTGCATCATTTCAATGGTTCAAAGTGGTTCAATAGTCAGTGGTTCAATCAGCTCTTCGGTTCAATCTCTTGTAAAGGGCTACATTCGCTTTCTTTTCCTTCTTTGGTTGAACCATCTTTGGACTTATTTGAACCTTTGAACCATATCAGTTCAATGGTTTAACAGTTTGAGTGGTTCAATCAGTTTGTTTGTTCACTTAGCTCTTTGGTTCAATCATTCTTCAAACCCTTTGGTTGAACTTCTTCCGCTTCTTCCATTCGCTCGAAGCTTCTTTCTGCACTTTGAACTTCTTTGAACCCTTTTAACCTTTAAACCATTTTGGTTCAAAGTTTAATGGTTCAACAGTTCATTCTCTTTCTTTGAATCCTTTTATTCTCTAAGTCTTTTAAACTTATTGAACTCGTTGAACCTTTGAACTCATTGAACCATTCTGGTTCAAGGTTCAACAGTTCAATAGTTCAACCTTCACTCTTCAAAGCCTTCTTTTCTTTAAGTTTACTGAAGTCTTTGAACCTTTGAACCCATTGAACCCATTGAACCCTTTAACCTTGTGAAGGTGGGGTTTAATGGTTCAATGGTTCAAAGTGGTTCATTATATTTGTTTGAAGCCTGCACATTAAGTCTTTTAATCGAACCTTTGCATTGAACCATTTTCAAAACACTAAGCAAATGCCTTGAGTGTTTTAAACTTCCTTTGAAGAAAGTTTGTTGTTAAAACTGTGACTTCCTTAGCTGAAAAAGGATTGAATATTTGAAAACTTAACTGCTTAGAAAATTTTGAAAGAAATAAAGAGACCATTTTGTCCTACAAGACCAAAATAATCAGCTTGTTCTTAAAAATAAGTGACAAATTTTGGGAACAGCTGGCTCTAGTTGGGTAACTTCCATTGATCAAAATTGAAGCAATCAAAGGGGGTAGAAACTATAATATCAGTGCATTCATTAATGCCATTGGGCTATGGAGTCATGCCACCCAAAAAGAAATGCACCAAAAAAAAAATGAACAACACAAAATAAAAACTTGAGACTATACAAAAATTATACATATGTACAACTGAAACTTATCTGATACTTCAAGAATTGAAGTGTTTCAGATGCTGCTCATTATGAGGTAGAGAAAAGGGCATGCCATCTTGATACTTCAATAGGAAACTATTTTCACTATTGAGCTGATGAATAACAAATGGGCCTCTCCATAAGGAATCAAATTTCCCATGCATTCCTTTTGGTTCTGTCCTCTTGTCTCATAACAAAACTTGATATCCAATTTTAAATTCATGGGTTTTTGATTCTAGTCAAAGAGTATTTTTACCTGGATTTGATGCATAGCAATTTGGTCCACCACCATGGTTCATTGTTCATTAAGTTCAGTCAAGCACATGATCCTCTTGTTGAAGGAGCTTTCATATGTTTGATCTTCAACTGCCTTTGCCAATTTTAGTGCTAGTAATTCTAGGGTGATTGGTATCTCTGCATTCAAACCATACATAAGCTGAAAAGGTGAGATACCTATCACCCTCTTGGGTATAATTCTATCTACCCATAAAGCATCAAACAATGCTTTATGCTAGGTTCTTTGATTGTCATCAACCAGCTTCCTAATAATGGTCACTAATTTTTTGTTGCTCAATTATGCTTGACTATTTCCTTGTGGAAAATAGTCAAAAGAGTGGGAGAGGGTGATCATATAATAAAAAAAGAACTAGGTAATCTCATGAGAAGAGAAACAAGCTACATTATTAGTCACAATCTTGGCTGAGACCCCAAACTTGGAAATGATGTTTTCTTTGAGGAAATTGCATACTACTTTTGAGGTAGCATGCTTGGCTGGAATAGCTTTCACCCATTTGGTGAATTAATCTATGGCTGTGAGGACATAATCATGTCTAGCATTGGAGGACAAGTTTATAACACCAATAAAATCAATTCCCCATTGCTAAAAGGGCTCTTTAATTACTACTGGTTTGAGAGGTAATGCAGCCAGTTTGGGTCTTCCAATGAAATACTGACACAGTTCACATTTACGTACCCATTTATATGCATCTTGAAATAGGGTAGGCCAGTAATACCTAGGTCATAAAATCTTATGGGCAATTACAGGCATAGAAAAATGTCCTCCATAAGCTAGATTATGGAAGGAGTCCAGGAGTTTGTTCTGCTGCACTTTGTCCACGTAGCAAAGGAAAAATCCATCAAGGTTCCTTTTATATAGACCACTGTCCCACAAGACAAAGTTGGCAGCTTTCAATTTAATAGTCCTCCTTTCTTTATGAGATAGGTGAGTAGGACACTTGCCATAGGTAAGGAAATGATCAATATTCGAATACCACTCATTTGTAATGGTGACAAAGAGGACTGTTGGCATGTCTTCAACTTTTGTTCCTTTATGCCCTGTTTCTTTTGGTATGTTATCAGTGATTAATTGGCGGAGGCCCCTTCCCCATAAAAGCTTTATTGGTTTGATAACCAGATCAAACTCCTAGATTTTAGAAATCCAATTACCCCTTTTGGTTCCAAACTCCTGCTAAGTTAATATGGACTTAACTATTGTATCAAGAACCATGGAAATAATGTGTGAGTTTAGGATGTAAAAATGGAAGTACTTTACTACCTTTACTACTACAAAAACATGTTTCTCCATGTTTGAGTACTTTAGCTCATGAGTTTTGAGAGGATAACTCATGAAGGATATGGGAGATTTCACACCCTATTTATTATGTTGAACTAGAATTACTGAAAGTGTGTGTTTGGAAGCATAACTGTACATTAAGAAGCCTTTTGTGTAATCTGGACAAACCAAAATAGGGGCATGGGCAATGGCTATCTTGATGTCTTGAAATGTTGATTTGCCTTCTTTAGTCTAGTTGAAAGTGGCATTTCCCTTCATCATGTCCATAATGTGGTGAGTTTTCTCTACAAACATAGGGATGAACCTTCGTAGAAAGTTCACTTTTTTGAAGAAAGAGTGAACTGCAGTCTTACTAGTGGGCAGAATAAGCTCTTGGATAGATTTGACTCTTTTTGAATCAATCTTTATGCCTTCTCAGGATATAATGTGATGGAGAAGTTTCCCTTCTGTAACCCCAAAAATTGACTTCTTGGGATTTAGAGAAATACCATTCTGCCTACATCATTCCATTAATTATTGCAGATGGTGCATATGATCAGGATGATGCTTGGAAAATACTATCAAATCATCAAGGTATACCATAATGAACTTGACCATCTCATCTCTGAAAGTAAGGTCAATTTCTCTCTAGAAGGTGGTGCCAACATTTATCAAGCCAAAAGGCATTCTTCAATATGCGAAGGTGCCCCAAGGTGTAGTGAAGGCAGTCTTATGTTGGTCTGCTTCACTGACTTCTACTTGATTGTACCCTAAGAAATTGTCTAATATTGATTACATATTTGAACCAGTCATCATCTAAAGGACTTGATCCATGATGGGTAGAGGGTAGTTATATTTTAGAGAGGATTGATTCAAGTTTCTAAAATCCATGTAGAGGCAAGTTTTGCCATTCTTTTTTCTCACAAGGACTATGTTCGCAATCCATGTGAAATGATGGATTGGAAAAATTATCTTGGCTCTTAATTTTTTTTGAATCACAAATAGAATAGCACCCAATATATTGGGGTTTTACTACCTAGATTTCTTCTTGTGAGGCAACGAATCACTCTTGAGAGGAATTTCAAGGTGAATTTCTTCAGGCCTGAGTGACTTCAAGTCATCATAGGAGTATGCCAAAACATCTATGTATTGGCAGAGTAGAGTAGTAAACTTAAACTTCTCTTTTGGAGTGAAACACTTCTTGATGTTCACATCTTGGGATTTTCCTTAGTACCCAAATTTATTTGATCAAACTCCTAGGAGGAGCTTGAATCTTTTTGTTGATACTTGATGAACCTGTCATGCTTATCAAACATTTTCTCAAAGAAAACCAATCCTTTGGGAATTTTATTCCCTTTTAGCTACAAGAATTTTTTACATGCGTCTGAGTTTATTCCAAGGGCTGATTTGCATTTTTGAGGCTCACTGCATTTGAAATGAAGCCATTCAAAGCTACATTTTTGTTCTAGAAAGGCAATGATTTAGTTATCACTATTGAACACCTACCAATGATTGGCATTATCAGACACACTTGGTTGAAAGACTAGTTTGATAGTGTACCTATCTCCTTTAAAATCTAGGTGATGAACCATGAGGGTGGTAGAAATAGCCAATGCATTAGCTCGATCATTAAACTCTTTGGGCACTACAGATATACAAAATGCATCAAAGCTTTTAATTTGATCCTATACTAGATTGCGATAATGGCACAATCTCTAATTTTTAGTTTGATATAGGTTCCTTACTTGGGAAACCACCAATTCAACATATCCTTTGGTGTGAAGAAGCTTAATGCCTCTATCATGAGTAGCCTTTAATCCAAGTAGCAATGATTCATATTCTACAGTGTTGTTGGTGTTGCTGAGCTGCAACTTATATGAACAAGGAAAATATCTCCTTTAGGAGATATCAACACAATTTCAGCTCCAAAATTGGTAGAAGAACAACTGCCATCAAATTCTAGACTCTAGACATCATTAGAAACTAATTTTTCCTTAGATTTTTCTTTGTTTGGAGGGAAGGATTCTTTTACACTTGCACTGTGCTCTATTAAGTCTTCTACTATTTTTTTAAAATCAATTGTTAGACTGTCACATTTAGAAATTTTGTTAGACATCACATGAACCTCCTCCATAGATAAGAAGTAATTACCTATTCCTGAAGACTCAAACAAAATTTGAGCTTCAGGGGATGACATTTGGGTAACAATATACTTCAAATCCCTTTCAGGGAGCAACCTCTGCATGATGCCTTTGACAGGGATCCTTGCCTTAGACAGGTCCATGCTTAACTCACCACCAACATCTTTGTATAAATTTCACCCAAGAAGGATGTTGTATGAAGCTGGGATGTCGGCCACCAAGACTGTCGTCTTGATTCTCTTTTTTGGAAATGTGGAAAATGCAAACTGGGCATCCTTGATTTGTCCCAATAAAGGTACTTATTTTTTTTCCATAGAGAAACATTTCTTAAAAGTCTTGGTTAGCATGAGGCTAAGAAATTTAGCTACTTTGGTGGGCATGATGTTATCAAATGCACTTGAGTCTATGATGTAATTGTTCGGCTGATGTCCATTTATCAACAGGGAGACATAAAATGGTTTTGTCTTCCTAGGGGCAGCTAGAGGAGTAATGACAAGGTTATTCTAGGTGGATGTGTTCCTGGGGGGACCAAGAGTTACTTTCAAAATTTCTTGTCATGCAGGGATGGTTTTATCATTCACACATTCCACTAATCTACCCAACTACTTAGGATTAGATTGTAAGAATTTAAACTCAGTCATTTAAATTTTGGTCTTCTTGACATGGTCAACTATGTCAAATGACTGGAAAGGACTGATGACAGAGGAAGAAAGTTCATCCTTCTAGTTTTTTGGGAGTGTAGGACTGATCTATGAATTTGAAACAAAAGATTAAGGAATATTTAAGGGACTTACCTTTTTAGTGATCACCAAGTCCTTTGATTGAAAAGGCAGAGTGGTTCCTCACTTAACAATTAAAATTGCTAGTTGAGCTGACTGGTTCTAGGACCAAGTGAATACAACATATGATCCATTAAACATTTCATATTTACTTCTAGGTTCATCTTGGTAATTTAGGAAACCAATGTTGGAGTCACTAGCTAATTCATCTTGGTTTTCTGCAATGAAATTAGTACAATCTTCCAGGTTCAACTTAGGTTGGAAAGAAAAATTTGATTCAGTTTCAAGGTATCCAACTGCTGAGTTGGTTGGAGCTATCTCAATGGTAAGTTTCCCCTATAAGGGAGGAAGATGATTTGGCTACCCTTGATCTTTGGCATCATTGCCTTGATATGATTGATTGGGAAAAGTACTCTTTGGTATATCTCGATATGAAGGAGTAGACATCCCTTGCGCCATTTGCTTTTTGAGAGCTAGCAACTCATTTGCTAGCTTCTACACCATATGATTAGTCGTGCTTATGGGTAAATACTCGATAGATGAAGAAGGTTTACTTCTATTAAGATCTCTTCTTATATTCCCTACCAAGATGAGATCATCTTCTACCTCAGTGGCCAAATCTTGGGCTACAACGAGGTCTATGTGGCTAGCACGTCTCAGCAAAAAACTCACTTCAGGTAGTTGAGAGTTGATGAAGAAGCATTTGAGATTCTCAGCTATTAGCTGCATAATGCTAGGAATCCTATTCCTCAGCTTATCAAAATTGGTGATGAAATCCCTCATGGGTTCATGAGGTTCCTTCTTCATTTGTGTGAGCTGGGCTAGGAGGGCATGCACATCTTCTACAGGCTTGAACCTTGCTTCAAAATTGGCTTTGAGGGTGTTTTAGTCAGTCAATGTTTGTGCTTATAGATGATAGAACTAGTCTACAGTGGCACCTTGCAATGTTTCCATAAAAACCCTGACTGCTACATCTTCATACTCCACACCTATTACGCCACAAGCTATGCTGAAGGCTGTAATATGTTCATTAGGATGAACTCTCCCATCACCAAAGAACTTGGGAAAGTTATTCCCAGAATTGTGAGGTAGTTCATGTAGAGGTGGGGTAAGATTGAGTGGACCAAAAGAGTTACCCTAGGGGCCTTGAACTACCATTGTAAGACTATTGAAGGGAGGGATAACAAATCTTGGTGGGGTATGTATTAAAAAAGCTCTGTTAATAGTAGAAGTAAAAGCTTGGCTTGGTAATGGAGACCTAGTTTTTATAGGAGGAAAAATCTTAGTTCTCTGGAGGTGAGATGGTGAAGGAAACAAATCAAAATTACTTTGTTACACCAGCTCAAAATCAGGGTCAATAATACCTTCTGCTCTCCAGCTTATTAAATGGCGTGGGGCTGCCAGATTAGACAAAAGAAACAAAACATTTGATCCCCAGTGTTTCTAGTTTCACAAACTAGAGTATATAATGGAAATGGATAAGGATATGGAGATGGAAAAAAACTGGAACAGCTCATTCAATTCCTCAATAGAGTCACCATAAAACTATTGGGTGAATATTTTGTCACCAGCTAACTGATGGGCAAAATAGGTGTTTCAACCATAGCATAAGGAGATTTATCAGCCAAAACGTGTGGGTCTACCACATCAAGATGGGACAAATCTCTCCTCTCATCAAGGGGAGGTTCCTTAAAACTATAGAATATATATATATATATATATATATATATATATATAAAAGCTAAAAATAACACTCAGGGGTAGGACAACACCATCTATCTCTCTTTTTTTAGAGATGATGTTCACAAATCAAAAGAGAAATTTGGGGTGATTGCTGAAGGTACTTCTCTTCTTTCAAAAGTAATATTCAGTCAACAACCATATTCCTTCCTGGATAGTAAGTGTAACAGGGTGCAATAGTCAGCAAGATGAAGTGTAGCACAAAGTCTCCACTTCAACTGCCAAAGAGTAAAATATATGAAGGACAATGGGGGAACAAAGTCATCCCAAAATCCTTTACACAAAAATAGAAAAATAAACACACTAAAGATAATTGTGGTAGCACAAAGTCTCTCCACAGTCGGCTTCAAGACACCTTCCTGATTACTTCCACTAGTTCTGCTTATTTAATTAAATGAACAAGACTGCATCTAGGAAATAGACATAAGAACAATCCCCTAAATAACACAAGTTATTATAGCACAAAGTCTAAAAGTAACCTACTTTCTCATTCATATAAAAAAATATGATTAACGATCTGAGCTCAAAGTCTCAATAATGCCTTTTAATTTGGGTAGAGTTTTGCTTCTACAACAGAGAGATCTCCTCAAAACAATAAGAGAGATTACAATATATAGTGCTCTAAGAAAGACTTGGGAACTTTATTTCATGGAAATGGCCCATGCTACATTCAATGCTTTGAATGCATTTCCATGAAAGAGCCATGTTGGAATAGGTCGTTGGCCTTAACTTTGGCATTCTAAATCATATCAAACGTCCTTTCCTAAGCTTGGGTTGCCTAGTTTTCTTTATGATGCTTACACGGCTATCCATTTGCCTTCACTTAATGAAGATAAATAGATTGTGCCATTGAATGTTCACGCTCTTTGATTTCCACCTGGTGGACTATTCCACGTACTAGAAATAACTTTCTTGTAGATATTTCTAGATTTCCTATAGTTGTTCTCTTTTTCCTCACCACATCTTGTCCTTCCTTGGCGATTTGAGTTCTCAGGCTATCTTCTCGCTTTTTACTAGCTCCTTCAGCTTCTTCTTTGGCCGGTCACTAAATTTGCTCACGAGGTCTGTGCCATTTTTGAAAATTAATAGATATTTGATTACCTTGAATTGACATCCATGGGGATGTCATGATCACTTAGTCATTTATCCCATTATGAACCTTGAACCTTGGAGTGTATCCATTTAATGGTTCAAAGTGTATCAATGGTCAACGGTTCAATCAACTCTTCGGTTCAATCTCTTGTGAAGGGCCACATTCACTTTGTTTTCTTTATTTGGTTGAACCATATTTGGACTTGTTTGAAACTTTGAACCATATCAATTCAATAGTACAATGGTTCGGGCGGTTCAATCGGCTTGTCTGTTCACTCAGCGCTTTGGTTCAATCATTCTTTAAACCCTTTGGTTGAGCTTCTTTTACTTCTTCCATTCGCTCAAAGATTCCTTTCTACACTTTGAACTTCTTTGAACCCTTTTAACCTTTGAACCATTTTGGTTTAAAGTTTAATGGTTTGACAGTTTATTCTCTTTCTTTGAATCCTTTTATTCTCTAAGTCTTTTGAACTTATTAAACTCGTTGAACCATTCTGGTTCAAGATTTAACAGTTCAATAGTTCAACCTTCACTCTTTGAAAAATTTTTTTTTTTAAGTCCATTGAATTCTTTGAACCTTTGAACCCATTGAACCCATTGAAACTTTGAACCTTGCAGAGGTGGGGTTCAATGGTTCAATGGTTCAAAGTGGTTCATTCTATTTGTTTGAAGACTGCACATTAAGTCTTTTGATCAAACCTTTGCATTAAACCATTTTAAAAACACTAAGGAAATGCATTGAGTGTTTTACAATTATTTTGAAGAAAGCCCACCTGTTGAACTTGTAACTTCCTTAGTTGAAGAGGCTTGAATATTTGAAAAACTTAACTGCTCAGAACATTTTGAAAGAAAGAAAGAGACCATTTTGACCTGTAGGACCAAAATAATCGCCCTATTGTCCATAAAAACAAGTGAAAAATTTTGGGAACAACAAGATGAAAAAGGTTTTAATCTACCATATTATGTTCACATTTGTTAAACAAAGTCTTATATCATTTGATAAAAGCTTGTGCAGTTTTAATCTCAAGTTGCTTACAATTGATAAAATGGGCCAAGGTATTCTTAGGGAGATCTCTAGTTTGGAACTCTTGGACCAGAGCATTTACTAAATCTTCCAAACTGGTAATACAATTTGATTTTATTTGGTTGTACAAATCTACAACATCACTTATGAGAGTTTTTGATAATATCTTGTTAGTGGAAAAGGTATTTAATTTTACCCAGTCTTTATATAGATTTACAAATGTTTTTACATGAAGAGTAAGATCTATTGACCCATTATAAGAAATGGTATGGGTGATACCTCCTAAATTGATATTAGTAATTTGAGATGTAAGAGGCTCATTTTGAAGATGCTTGATTATTTTATTTACAAGAAGAAGTTGAGGGATAAGATTACCATGGGAATCCTAAAGAGTAGGTGGGGGAAAATTTTGATTATGCACACCCCATGTCATCTATTGAGGGTGGGTTTAAAGATGGTTAAGATAATTTTGCATTCGTATCATTTAATTTGCATTATTATCTTGGAAAGAATTCATTTGATTAAGAGTTTTTAATAAGATTTGATGGGTTTGAGTTGCATTATTAGCATTTTTTGAAGTATTAGAATTAGTAGTAGTGGCTTCGGTAGCACTATGGGTGTTAGTAGGAGCTTGGGAAGAACTATTAGTAAGTGAGGCACTAGTGGCATAATTTGTTTATGTGGCAAAATATGGAATAGTAAAAGGATGAGAAGTAACACTAGAGGCATGATTACCATAGGTAGTAAAAAATGCACTAGTGGAAGAATTGATAAGAGTGGATCTTGGAAAAGGTACACTAGATGTAGAACCTGCCATGTTAGTAGAGATACTAGGAATGGAGGTTGAGGAAATCAAAGAGGAATAAGTCATGGTATGAAAAGTGGTCAAAATAGAGGGAAGAGGCTGAGAAGAAAAGAATTCAGTATCCCCAAATCCATGTAAGAACATGGGAGAAGGTGAATGGGGTTTCTCAACTTGACCACTTATAATGAGATGGTAAATAATTCAAGGATCCTTTTCTCAATGTTGAGGAAAATCATTGATGAAGAAGAGAATTTATAATGTATAATCTAATTTGGGTTGATATTTAATTGAGAAGAGAGGATTTCAAAGTGAAGAGGAATGAGGAGGGGTCCCATAGTTTTTAGTGTGAGTGGCTATATGCACATTACTTTCATCTAGAATAGGAGCCACAAGCTACTTATGGGATAACCTATTAGGGTTGGTTAGACTCATCATATATATTGAATTTAAATTAGTGATATTCTAAAATAGGAAGTTCATGATGAAAGAGAGAGATTAGGGAAGGCAAATTTGATGTAAAAATAAGGATAGATAAAATGCAGATAAGAGTACAGAGTCGACTAGGTTGACCTAGTATTGAAAACATGGTTTTAAAATTGAGCCAAAAAGGATACAAAGTTGACCAGGTCAACTTAGTACCATAACTTGAGATAAAAGGTAGTCTAATAAGGATACAAAGTCAACTAGGTCAACTTAATTCTATAACCTGAGAGGTAAAAAGGAGTACTAGTTTGACCAGGTAAACTTAGTACTGCAGTTAGGGAAAAAAATCTATAAGACGCTGTGTTGAATAAAATGATAGTGTACTAAAAATAGGGAAATTTTTTTCAATTTAATTTAAATAAATAAGTGGAAGTAAGCACATAAATAATTGGATCAAGAGAATGATACAATTGAGGTGCATAGCACAAAACCTTGCACCAATGATGGCCAATGCAAGTTTTTACAATATAACATACAATGAGTAGAGAGAAAGCAATCAAATAAAAAGTAAATGCTAAGTGGTCATCTTGAAAGTTGTTAAATTATTATAACGTGTTATTTTAAGTGTGATATGGAAGTTGGTTAAAAGTAGGGAACTAGAAAGCAATCTATGAATGGTTTTAAGATGTTTAGGCTAAAAGGGATCTATGTTGGCAATGGTGTTGAATTGGTATTGGGGCCTACCTCCTCACTTCACAATCCTATAATGATAAGGTATTAGGTGCTTTACCAATATATACCATTAACCACATGTTTATACTTGGCCCGGAAATAAAGACAACTTTCACCTTGGTGATGAAATCTAAGTAGGTAGGTCTTGGGTAGATGAATGTTTAAATGCATTTTAAAATTATGTAATTTGGTAGTCTATGCAATAAAGATAAAAATAATGCAACTAAATGGTATATTTAAAAACCACCTAATTATACTATGTGATCTACTCTAAGCATGCAAATAATTGAAAGTGAAATTATGAATTAGTTACTAGTATATAGTTTCTAATTCTTAATTTAAGCATAGTACAAAGTTAATTTAAATGATAATGTATGTAAATATTATAGAACATAGTTGATAGGGTCGTTACTATATTGCATAAGTAAGACTCCTTAAGAACTAGGTTGACCAAGTTGACCTAATATTTTAGAAAGAAGATAAAATACATAACTAGGTCAACCAGGTCAACCTAGTTTATTGTATGATAAAAGTTTTAAAGACTAAAAACTTTGAAAAATAGAACTATAAGGAAGAACTAAATTAAAAGAGAGAGAAAGAAAGGAACCTTGGTTGGTTGGAAGATGTTAAGGACTGTGAAATTTTTGTTGAAGTGCCTTGAATGTTGCTTGTAATCTATACTAATTATGTCGATTAGATCAACCTAGTTATGAAATTCCTTATTTATTGAAGCCTATTTAAGATGACTATATTAGCTTGGTTTACCTAGTTTGTTATCTAGAAGTTGACTTGAATGACTTAGTTTTTTATGCTAGAGCTGAATAATAGACTAAGTTGACCTATTTGACATAGTCTACTGTCTGGAACTGTATAAGAGTTCTATGTTGATATGTGTGATCCAATAACTTGTATCTAATGAAGAAATTCATAGAAATAAGAGTGATTTTGATGTGACTGTATGTTAAACTTGTGCACATAAGGTATAAACTATATCATCCTAGTTGACCTAGTATTATAAATATAGAAAAATAATAAAAAGATAAAAATGAAAGGCGTAAAATAAACTCTGTAAGGGTTAGATTTGTATACACATAATATTTTAAAATTTTTATCAATTATTGACACTCTTTATCTTTCAATAACCCATCGAGTCTCAATCTCTTTGAGTGCACGCTTTAAGGGGTATAGTGAGAAAGGGGTGGATAGACCATTGGTGCTTCACAAAATTGTTATCCCTTTTAACACTTGATATATACACACTTGTCTCCCAAAAAAAACATTCCTTAAGGTTGACATTCTTTTTTTTACACTCTGTCAATCATTTTCCACCTTCAGTACCTATTGACCAAAATTGGCCTACATATGAAACTTTTGCTGAAGATGGATTAGGCCACTCTCCTAGACAATTCAATGACCATTCTTATGGTGCTCTAAAGAGGTTCTAAGGTGCTCTGGATGGGTTCTAAAGTGCTTCAAATATGTTCTAAGGTACTCTAAAGACGTTTTAGGTTGCTCTGCAGAGGTTCTAAAGTGCTCCAAAGATGTTCTAAGTGCTATGAAGAGGTTCTAAGGTGCTCTAAAGAAGTAGTCCCAGTGTAGTGGATGATCCAATGGTGGAAAGAGAAATCCAAGTTCATGAACCTAATAAATGTTTTAGTCTTCTTGAGTGCCTTCCCCATCTTTTTTTATGCCTCCATAATCAAGTTTTGATGAGAGGATCCCCTCCATGTAAAAATCATTATTTTGGCTCTCCTCGCTCAAAAACATCACCTACAACCAACTCAAGTGCCTTTAAAGCCAAGTCTGAGAGACAATAGTTCATGAGGAAAGTCTTTAGGCACCATGAAAGTGATGATGATATGAAAAGCTAAAATAAGAAGTGTTGAAATCTTAGAAGCTATGGGGAGAAGCATTTACCAGTTTCACCTACAACCAATACCCCAAATCTACACCTACATCCATCTAAATGACAATTTTATTAACTCATTTAATCATTTAACCAAGAATGAAACTCAAGGCCTTTACATTAAAGGTTAATATTGTGAGGTATACTTTGAAATAGAAGTAAAAACTAGACATCTCTAAGCCTTCATCAAGACCAATTAAGCAATGACAACTCATGAAGATACAAATACTGTCAACTTTTGAAGGTTTTTAAAGTTTTGGGGCACCTACACATGGAGTCAAGACCTAAAAATTGGTATAGAGGATCCTTGTTACCTTTTAGATACCCATATGATTTATATTTGACATGAAAATTAATGTATATATCCTCTATTTTGTCTCAGCCCTGAGGCACTCTCCTTGAAAATTCAGGCAACCTACTGGTAAATTTTAGAAAAAATCACTTATAGGCCTTAATATGCATGATCAAAGCATGAAACTTGGTGGAGACATTCATAATGTGTTGTTATACCTATAAATAATATTTTTTAATAAAATATATTAGGGAAACTACTCAATGGTTTTTCATATTCAACCCCCTGTATATTGATAGTTAGAAGGTAGGTTAAGCAAAATTTGAGAAAAATCCATCTACACGCTACAATATGCAAGATCTTGGTATGAAATTTGGTGGGAATGTTGTTTATGAGTCCTTATAAATGCATAAAATATTAATTGGGTATAAATAAGTGTGGAAGTACTCTTTGTTTTATCACAATCCTCCACATGTCTGTTGGTAGCCACATGTGTCAAATCAACCTGCATAACACTTTTCAAACACCTTTTCATAGGGATAAATAAACTTCAATCACCTTAAAATTTCACATGATGGTAGCCAAATGTGGGAAGAATGAGAATTTAAAGAAATAAATAGATAATTCACCTCTAGTGGTAAAGTCATAGTTATAAAAATTGGCTTTTGAGCTAATTTTTACTTAGTCAATTTCTTGTGTTTCTAGTTTTTAGATCTGGCCAATGCACATGTTTAAAGCTCATTTTTGTAGTAGTACAAGAGGTAAAATAGTGATAAAATTTATCATGGTGATAGATAAATGTCATTATAGTGAAATGGGAAATACATTGTGTACATATAATGTTTAACGTGAACAATACGTATGGTTAAAAATTGGCTTCTGAACTGATTTTTTAGTTAGTCATTTTTTTGTGTTTTCAGTTGTTAAATTTGTCTAGTGAGTACTTTTTATTCCCATTTGAATAGGATAAAATGAAGTCTAAATTACATGAAAATTAGTATTTTTATACTATGATATCATGAGAAGGTAATGCACTTTGTTTTGCAGCTGCATGAGTTTCTAGTAAAAAGTTATGATGATGAGAAATGACATGTCTAGAAAGATTTATCACTTAGCCAACTTTTTACCAAAAAACACTTAGAGGGTAGGTTGCAGGTTTTTTTAATTTTTAAAAACAATAAAAATACTCTCTTGAGATCATTTTTAATATCTTTCCATAAATATAAGATATTATTAGTTTTGCTCATATCTTATACTGTGATTTTCCATTTTTCCATTTTTTGAAGGTGTTGATGCCACTGTGTACAACTACATATTGGGTTTTTATCCCTATATTTTGATTCATAGATATATTTTCAATTTTGTTGTTGCATTGAAAATTTTATCTCTACCTCTTTTTAATTATGATTATTTAAAGTTGGATAAATGTATGGAAATTTATTGATGTCATAACTGAAATGGTGGTTTTAGCCCTAAGGAGGCTCTTCTAGGCTAGGTTATGAGCAAAGCTTCAAGTTATAGATCTAATGGAGGTAGAAATGGTTGTAAAAGTTTATTTTAAGTCATTTATCATTAGTAGAGGTTGAAGAAGGTAATTAAAGTCACTTTCAAGGTCCCCAATCATTAAATGCTAAGATGACAAGCCTTCACAAGTATCTAGAGGCTTCTAAAAAGACCAAGTGAGAGGTGTGGCAAATTTGGCAAGTGGGAGACGTTATGATAATTTGATAAAGGTTTAAAAAATAAGATCAAAGCATTGAATGAGGATTATCAAAAATCAAATACTTTCATTCAACTAGATTGGATGGTGGTATCATCTAAGATAAGAGACCTTTAGCCCAAAAGTGCTTAATAGGCCAAATTAAACCTTTTGGTGTCTTTTGGAGCTTAGTGACTTAAAAGTGAAGCTAAAAGATGAATTAAAAGAGATAAAGGAATATAAAGGAGATTAATTCCATATCTTATGTTGGAAATTAATTATTAGAGCTTGGAGAGTGGTTAGAAATTCATTTATTGAAGATATAAAGCTTTCTCTCTTCTCCTCTCTTCCTCTTCTTCCCTACATCTCCCATTTTTGGGTTCATTGGTTGGATACTCTCATTTGAAATGATAAAAAAACCTATCAAAATTTGTAAGAACTACCTTTTGAAGTAATAAGATTATTATTTCACCTATCTCTTGACTTTAACTTGTGCTTAGTAAACTTGTGCATGATGACTTTGTGAAGAAGTGTTCTTCCATGTTTATTATCCTTATTTCATGCCTATTTTTAGGTGTTTTCAAGATATTTGTAGGTCTGAACTTGAGATTTTTTCACCATTAATGGATTCTTAGTGTGAGTTTTATAACCCTTCTTTGTTTCATCTATTACTTAGTGATCCTAGTTTAAGAAATACTAATGCAAATTGGATAGTTTGTGAGATTGTGTGAAAAAAGATGGTCTTTATATTGAATTAGTGTGTGTTTTAAGCTTATTTTAGTGCCATTTATTTTTTTTATTCACCCATTAAGTTCTCTTAGTCATCTTATACCCCTTTTCTATCCATTTTCCAAGCAAAATATTATTTTAGGTGATATACCAAGAGGAATCCGGCCTTATCTAAAGGTTGAACCTCATTACAAGATACCCAGAGCTTAAGGTTGCTCCAATATTATATTTGGGACTGAGAGAGCCTAAATAACTCTCCCACAAGGGTGAAATTATATGCTACAATAGTTTTTAAGATGCTCGATGGCAACACTTTCAAAGAAGATTGGTCAGGATTGATGTTGGCTTGATAAATTTATAGTGGTTATATATTTCATCTTTCTATATATGGTGACTCTGAAGAACAGTCAACATTATAGTGGTAGAGAAGTACCTATCTTTCATGTCAAAGGTGACTAAAAGATTAGCTTCTAGAGGAATTACTTTTGAATTTATTTAACTACCTTTAAACTCAAAAATAAGGTTAATATTTTATAAATCTCATCCCTACAAAGGAAACTTTCATCCTAAACTAGTTTCCAAGTTTACCTCTACAAGAAGATCTTTGTTGGGTCCTTTCACTACCATTATTGCCCCTAGATATTTGCCTTTTGTGGATTTCAATGTTCATATTCCTTTAGACCTCAATAAATATGAACCTATCCTAGTGGCATCCCTTAAGAGTGTGCCTTACTTTATGAGAAACAATTCTACAACCCTCTCTAAACACTTCAAAGATATAGCTAGCTTTTACATTATCCATGACATCAATGAAGACAATGTGGCTATCAAAATGTTGGCCATATATTTCAATGGTAAATCCCTAGATTGGTATAAAAATATTACTTATAACTCCATCACATCATGGGATTAGTTAGGTGATGCCTTAGGTAAGAGGTTTGAAGACAATAGTGACCACTTGTCACTTGTAGAGCAATTAATTACAATCAAGAGGGCTCCTCAAGAGGTTATGTAAGATTTTGATACCAAGTTTTAAAAGACATGGGATAGGATTCCCATATTTGTTAGGCCTAATACTAACTATGATTTTCTATACTATCTGAAATCTATTAATAGTGACATTATAGTGATGATACAGTCTATGAGGGGAAACACACTACTAGATGCTTATGAGATGGCAATCATAGTAGAAAATAGCCTAGTACAGGCTAGTAAGCTCACACTTAGGCCACTAATTCCTTTATTTCCTTATATTCAACCACCTCCTATTACCATTCATATCCTTAATACCATTCCACCTATGCCAACACTTACTGCCATACCTACACCAAAGCAGGAAAATGCTTCAACTAGTCAATCTAGTGACTCCCAAGAACATAAGAACTTCTAAAAACTCAAGAGAATGTTTCAAACCTTAGGTAATGATTTGGTAAATTCAAAGAGGTATAAATATTAGTTCAATAGACCTTATCAAGCCCCATATCAACCTCAATAATCTTATCAAGCTAATAGGTCACCCTTCAATGGAAATTTCCAAGTTGAAGGACAAGGGCATCCTAACTATGCTAGGAAAAACAATTAAAATCCTAATGCTACAAGTACTTCCAACATTTTGGTCCCTATTCATAACAACATTATACAAGAAGGTGAGGGTACTATGCCTTTGAACCGATCATTCAATCAATCCATGGTTCCAAACACCAAGTTCAATCATACTTTCAATGATCAGTGGTAGCAAGGTGCTAGTTATGGATTCAATCAAGCTCACATGGCTCAAAACACAGTAAACTATCATGATGACCAAACTATAAGAGCCTAAAAAATGCCAAGGGCCTAATGAAGGACAAAATTAGTTGGGTGATACAATGGTTAACTATGAACAAGAAGAGTGCTATGCTTTTAATTAGTAGGCTAGTTTTAGCCATGCAACAAAAATTCTAGTGGAAACCAACATAAGGTTCAAAAGACAGAAGATGGAGGGAAACCAAGTAGTTAGAGAGTCTCCTACTCTTTCTCCATTTTTGTTAAAGCCAAATGAGCCTACTACTACCTCAAGTGTTCATATAACTTAAAAAAGTCAAAACTAAGGGAATACCTTTGTACCCCAAAAATCATAAGTGGAAAACATGGTTGTGGCTCCCAAAGTACAAGCAAAGGTTGGTGGTTTCCCCATCAATAGTGTTGAAAAAATGAAGAAGTGCAATGTGAGTGTTCCAATATGGGACATGATTTCTATTCCTAGTCAGGTGGATATCATTTAATAAGGCTTGTCAAAGATTAGTGTTTTAGAGAATCCACCAAGCAAGGAGAATGTAGTTCTCACTAATGCAACCAAAGGGCCTAAATAAGGATAATAAAACAAAGTGGTTAAACCTCATCTGTTATACCTTTATATAATCATTGACAACTCCTTGGTATACAATTACATGGTAAACAATGAAACAAGTACTTCAGTGATGTCAAAGTCAATAGTAGATCAGCTTGATTTGAAGTATGAACCCAAATATAAGGTGGTTTTGTAGCTTGATGGATCTTCTACACAACCAACTAATATTATCAAAGGTCTAACATTAACCCTTTATGCTTGTCTTAGTGTTTCATTGGTTGAGGATATGTTGATTATAGAGGTGCCTCCTCATTTTTCTCTATGATTATCTAGAGATTTCATAGCCAAATTTTGGGGTTACCTAGCAGTAGATTGATCCTATATGGATTTATAGGATAAGGTATGGGGCCAAGGTATCTATCAAAGCTAAACCTATTGCCCAATTTCACATTGAGTCTTATGGGCCAAGTAACTTAAACATCAATTATAGCATTCTAGATAAAGATGACCACCTAATTGGTTAAAAATTAAATAATCATCTTGAGGGAATGCCTGATATGTTTTTAGATGAGTTATTAAGTGAGAATCAATTATTTGATCCTTTGGTAGGTGTTGAAGAAATAGACATGGGAGTCTATTATCTGCATGAAGAGAATAAGTTCATGCCATGCTTTACCAAGCCACATGAGGATACTTGTGGATTATGAAAGATGTTATTTGATGGCTCAAGGAGCAAGTATGGAGTAGGTGTAATGCTAATATCTTCCTCTAATGATAAATACTTTTCATCAAAAAGGTTCTAATTTATTTGATCTTATAATGAAGTTGAGTATGAGGGTTTTGTCCATGGTCTTCAATGGGCTAGTAAGAGGGGAATAAAGTAATTGTAGCTGTACAAAGATAGTGAGATGATAATACATTATGTTAGAGGTCAAATCATAACAAATAACCCCTTAATAAAGTCCTACAAACATAGAGTGTGGGACATATTTGAAGACCTTAAAGCCTTCAATATCCAAGCAGTGCCAAGAGAGAAAAATTAACATAATGATAGGTTTGTAGTTATAGGGGCTTAGTTTTACATCCCAAACAAGTTGAATAAGTCCAAAGTGTAGCCACATGTAAAATTAGTAGTGAGACCATTCATTCCAGACAATAAAGCTCATTGGTAGTTCTTATATAGTGATAATCAGATTTCTTATTTATTGTAGAAAAAGGTAGGTTTTTCTTCAATGAACCAAAGTAAACTTCATCAAAAATATGAAGAACAAATTATTTGGCTAAAGTCTAATAAAGTTCCTAAAGGGTTGGTCTCCTATGAGGGTCTTTTCCATGAAGGAGATCACATGAGGAAAGACAAAGTAGTGATATTGACTGATGAAGGAAACTATGAAAGAGTCCTCATCTTCAAAGACAAGATTATCAAGCTTGGAAAGGTGAGAAATTAGGCATGAAAACATGATTTCATTGATATTTGTAAAGAGTATTTAGACATATTTGTTTTAGAGTATAGTTATCTGAGATGTTTTGACCCCAAGATACCCCAACACACCATAGAGTTGTAGGTTAATATTAAGCCTATTAGGAAAAAGAAAAGTCCAATCAACCTAAATGTTAAAGATATGATGAGAAAATAATTGACCAATTTGATTGAGTCCAATATCATTTTCCCCATCGAGCACTCCTCATGGGTAGCTAACCTGGTGCTTGTGGGAAAGAAGAATGGTGTGATCCAATTATGTGTATACTTCAAAGACTTGAACAAGGTCTCTTTGAAAGGCCCCTTACCCTTACCATCCATGGAGAAACTCATTCAAATGGTTGTTGGTTCAAAACATTTCTCTCTTTTGGATGGGTACTTAGGGTATAACTAGGTTCTAGTAAGAGAGGAAGACCAATACAAGATTACCTTCACCATAAAGTGGGACACACATGCTTATCATAAGATACCAATTGGAATCTTAAATTCTAGATATACTTTTTAAATATCCATGGAAATGGATTTATAAGGTTTGTTAAATTAGATGGTGCTTATCTACTTGGATGATATAATAATTTTCTCTAAGAAAGCTAGTGAACACTTGGACTACTTGAGGTTGATCTTTGAAAGGTGTAGAGAATATGGAAACTTATTAAATCCCAAGAAGTGTGTGTCTACTATCCGTTAAGACAAACTCTTTGGGCATATTATCTCAAAGTAAGGATTAGCTATTGATCCTAATACAATAAGTGCAATCTAAGCATTATCTTTTCCCAAACATGAGAGGGGAATTCAGAGTTTCCTTGGAAAGATAAACTTCATGAGAAGGTTTATACCTAGTTTTTAAAACTTGGTTAAACCCATCACTACTATTCTAAAGAATAATCAAGTGTTCACTTGGATAATAAAAGGCAAAGTAGGATTTGAGGCTATCAAGCAAGCTATTGTTTAATAACCTACACCCATGAATCCACTTTTCTCAAAATATTTTATATGATATGCCCTTACCAACATTGAAAACATATGAGCTATGTTGATGCAAAATAATGGTGAAGGACTTGAACGACCAATTGTATTTCTTAGTCAAGGACTTGAAGGGTATGAATAAAGGTATAATTTTGTAGAGAAGAAAGTCCTTATAGTGGTAATAATCCCTAAGACATTCAGACCAATGATCTCTAATATCAAAATCTATCGTATGGTGTCTCATCTTGGAGTGAGATACTTCCTTCTCAACAAAGACCTGAATGAGAAGAGGGCTGGTTGGATTACATGGGCCATGGAATATGATGTAGAAATCAAGGTCACTAAGCTACTAAGAGTCAAAGGTTTATTTCAGCACATGGTTTATGACCTTCATAAAGATAAAGAGGTTGTCTTTGTGACACAAGACAACTCACAAACATATCCACTCCACCTCACACTAGCTAGCTCTAAGATATGACAAGGTTATTGATAATAGGTGAGTTCCCTCAAAGTATTGATAGGGCAAAGGAAAGATATTTTATAATTTATTCCATACCTTATGTAATGGTTGATGGGGTTATATTCATAAAATACCTCAATGGAGTGATTCTAAGGTGCATAGATGATAACTAAGTGATTAGGCTCTTGGAAAATTTCCACAATAGGCCTACATGAGGCCATTTTATCCCAAGGACTATAGTAGGAAAAGTGACTAGGGATAGTTATTATTAGTTCAACCTCTTCAAGGATACATATGCATGGGTGATAAAGTGTAAAAAGTGTGATCTCTTTGAAGGAAAGTAAATATTGGTAACCCTTCCTCTCAACCCAATTTAGGTAGAGAAACCCTTCATGAAGTGGGGTTTGGACTTCATGGGAATGATCAATCCACCTTCTAGTAGAGATCACAAATGGGTATTGACTACTACTAATTTCTTCACCAAGTGGGTGTAAATAATTTCTATAAAAGAATCCAATGAAATAGTAGTGTTGGACTTCTATGATAGTATAGTAATGAGGTTTGGTATACCAACACCAATCATTTTAGATAATGCCTTAGCATTTGTTGGCATGAATACAAGTGAGTGGGCACTTAAGTTGGGCATCTACATTAGTACATCCTCCAATTACTACCCCTAAGGAAATGGACTTGTAGAGTCAACAAAAAAAACTTGATAAAGATCATTAAGAGGAATATGGAAGAGAATCAGAGAGTGTGGCATTCAAAGTTATGGACAACCTTATGGGTTGATAGAGTAACTCACAAATTTGCCATTGGAAACTCAACATTTATCTTTGTATATGGGAGAGAAGCCAAGTTCACCATATCTCTTAAGTTACCTACCTTGGAGATATCCCATTAGTTTGAGTTGATGGAGAGTGAATCTATGAGTGTGAGGATGATAGAGATCATGGAGCTTAAAGAAACAAGGGACCTTGTAATGAAAACACTAGAGTCACATCAAGCTCAAGTTAAGAAAGCCTTTGATAAGAGACCCATAGAAAGGGAATTTAAAGAGGGGGATCTATTCCTTAAGTGGAATTCAAATAAGGCCAAGCTAGAAAACCATACTAAGTCTGATAGCTTGTGGAATAGCCCTTATTTGATCCATGGATGCAAACAACATAATTCTTTTCAATTTGCCCAACTAGATGGAGAGGTATTACCCATCCTAGTTAATGGGATTCATCTAAAGCCTTTCTATTAGAAGATTTTATAGCCATTGTATATATTATACATTTTGTATAGCTTTTCATGTTTTCCTCTAAGTGCCTTGTGCACATAATTTTTAGTTGTGTGTTTCCCTTCCCTAAGTGCCTTGGGCATAGTGTTGGTTTTGTTCCTTATTGTCCTTAAATCTTCAAGAGGAAGTTTTCAGAAATAGACAACCTTGTATCATATTCATATCAATTAGGAAGAAAGTATTGTGACACCATATGCCCAATGGATCAGATGAGGAAACTAATATATTGGATAACATGCATGAAATCCTAAGAGGTTGAAAAAAAATTTGGCCAAAATTGGCCTACATATGGAACTTTTATCAAAAATAGATCGGGCCACTCTCCTAGACCATTCAGTGACCTCTTTAAAGGTAAGCCGAAGAGGTTATAAGGTGATCTAAAGAGTTATAAAGTGTTAAGAATATTTTATAAGGTGCTCTAAAGAGGTTCTAAGGTGCTCCAAATAGGTTTTGAAGTGCTCCAAAGATGTTCTAAGGTGCTCTAAAGAAGAGGCAACCCTAGTGTAGTAGATGATCCAATGGTGAAAAGAGAATACAAAATTCATGGCCATACTCATTGTTATTATCCTTCTTTAGTGACTTACCCATCCTATTTTAATCCTATATAATAAAATTTTGATGAGAGGATCCTCTCCAAGCAAAAACCAATGTTTTGGCTCTCTTAGCTCAAAAACATCACCTACAACCAACTCAAGTGCATTGAGAGCCAAGTCTGAGAGACATTAGATCATGAAGCAAGTATTTAGGAACCATAAAAGTGATTATGTTATGGATAATATACAATAATAAGTTTTTAAATATTGTAAGCTATGGGGAGAGACATTTACGAATTTCACCTACAACCAATACCCCAAATCTACACCTGTAGCCATCCAAATGGTAATTTCATTGACTCATTAAATAATTTACCCTAAAACACAACAAAAGACCTTTAAATTAAAGGTTAATATTGTGAGGTATATTTTAAAATTCAAGTAATAAATGGATATCTCCAAGCCTTCATCAAGACCACATAAGCAATCCCAGCTCATGAAGATATAAATACAATCAACTTTTGAAGGTAGTTTTGAAGGTTTTTGATGTTTTGGGCACCTACACATGGAGTAAAGACCTAAAATTTGTTATAGAAGGTCCTTTGACCTATTAAATCCCATATAATTTATATTTGGAATGAAAAATATCTTATATATATGCTATTTTATCTCAGACCTGAGGCACTCTCCATGAAAATTTAGGCAACCTACTAGTAAATTTTGGAAACAAATCACCTACAGGCCTTAATATGCATGCTCAAAGCATGAAACTTTGTGGAGATGTTCATAATGAGTTTATATAACTACAAATTATATTTTTTAATCAAATATAATAGGTAAACTACTCATTTTTTTGTCACAGTCAACCCCCTATCTGTTGACAGTCAAAAGGTAGCTTAAGCAAACTTTGAGAAAATTCCATCTACAAGCTAAAATATGCAAGATCTAGTTATGAAATTTGTTGGGATGTTGTTCATGAGTCCTTATAAATTCCTAAAATCTTAGTTGGGTATGACTAAGAGTGGAATTACTTATTTTTTTAGCACAGTCATCCACATGTCTATTAGTAGCCACATGTGTCAAATCAACATGTGCAACACTTTTCAAATACCATTTTTGTAGGGCCAAATGAAATACAATCACCTTAAAATTTCACATGATGTTAGATAAATGTGGGAATAATGTGAATGTAAATAAATGTGTAGATAAGTCACTTCCAAGTGTTAAATGTTTAGCTATAAAAATTAGATTCTGAGCACATGTTTCAAGATCATTTTTGCTGTAGTATAGGAGGTCAAATATTTCTCATGGTTATATATATATATATATATATATATATATATATATGTAATTAGATTTAAATGGGAAATATATTTTTCATATATCAGGTTTAACTTAAAAAATGCATAGGGTTAAACATTGGCTTCTGAGCTGATTTTTTACTTAGTCATTTTTCTATGTTTCCAGTTGTTAAATTTGCTTAGTGAGCACTTTTGATTCCCATTTACACATGATCAAATGAATTACAATTACATGAAAGTTTTTATAATTATAATATGATATCATGATAAGGTAATACACTTGGTTTTTTAGCTACTGAGTTTGTAGTTAAAATTTATGATGGTGTGAAGTGACCCTTTTGGTCAAGATTTATCACTCGACCAATTTTTTACCAAAAAATAATGAGAGGGAAATTCGTAAGGGTTATTTTGTTTTTTTTCAAAAAAATAAAAATAAACTTTTGAGTATAATCGTAATATATTTCTATAGATATAAGATATGATGGGTTTTACTCATATCTTTTGCTGTTATTTTCCATTTTTCTATTTTTCCATTTTTTGAAGGTGTTGATGTGACTGTGTTAGTTTTTTAGTATTATCTTTTGCTCCGTAGCTCCATTTTAAATTATATTGGTTGCATTTTAAATATTATTTATCCTTATTTTTAATTTTTAAAATTTCAATTTGGATAAATATATATAAATTGGTCAATATCGTAGCTAAAATAGTGGTTATTGGCCCTTAGGAGGCCTTTCTAGGCTAGGTTGTGAGCAAAGCTTCAAGTTACAGATCTAATAGAATTAGAAATGGTTGTGGAAGTGTATTTTAGGTTAGTAATAATCAATGGAGGTTAAGGAGGATAATCAAAGTCACCTTTAAGGTCCCCAATCATTAAATACTAAGATGACAAGCCTTCATAAGTGTCTAAGGGCTTCTAGAAGACCAAGTGAGAGATGTGACAAATTTGGCAAGTGGGAGAGGTTATGTGAAGTTAAGGAAGGTTTATAGAAGTATATAAAAGCATTTAATGGGGATTATATAATATATAATACTTTAAAACAATTAGAGTGGATGGTGACATCATCCAAGACAAAAAACCTTTAGCCCAAAAGTGCCTAATAGGCTAAAATAGACCTTTTGGAGCTTAGTGATGTAAAAGTGAAGTTAAAAGACAAATTAAAAGAGATAAATGAAGACAAAAGAGCCTAAATATGCTAGGAAAAAAATTAAAACCCTAATACTTCAAGTACTTCCAACACTTTGGTCCTTGTTCAGAATAACATTACATATGAAGGTGAGGGTACTATGCCTTATAATCAGTCATTCAATCAAGACATGGTTCCAAACACCAAATTCAATCAGGATTTCAATGATTAGTGGAAATATGGTGATAGATATGGATTTAATCAAGTTCACATGACTTAGGACAGAAAAATTCTCATGATGACCAAACTATAAGAGCCTCAACAAGGCCAAGGGCATAATGATTGACCAAACTAGTCAGGTGTTACAATGGTTAACTATGAACAATAAGAGTGATATTATTTCAATTAGTACGCTATTTATAGCCAAGCAAACATTCTATTGGAAGCCAACACAAGGTTAAAAATAAGGAACATAGAGGGTAACCAAAAAGTAGTTAGAGAGTCTCTTACTCTTACTCCATTTCTTTCAAAAACAAATAAGATTACTGCTACCCCAAAATTTCCAATAAATCAAAAGAGTTAGAACCAAGTGAATACCTTTATACCCCTAAATTCACAAGTTTAAAACATGGTTATGGCTCCCAAAGTACAAGCAAAGGTTGATGATTTTCCCATCAATATTGTTGAACAAATGAATAAGTACAATGTGAGTGTTCCAATGTGGGACACGATTTCTATACATGGTCAAGTGGATATCATTCAAGAAGGCTTGTCAAAGATTAATGTTTCAGAGAAGTCACCAAGCAAGGAGAATGTAGTTCTTACTAATTCAATCAAAGGTCCTAATGAAGGATAATTAAATAAAATGGTCAAATCTCCTCCTTTATACCTTTCTGTAATCATTGGCAACTCCTTAGTACACAAATACATGGTAGATAGTGGAGAAATTAATTTAGTGATGCCAAAGTCAATAACATATCAACTTGGTTTGAAGTATGAATCCCAATCTAAGGGGTTTTTTTAGCTTGATAGATCTTCCACCAAACTAGCTGGTATTATCATAGGTTTAAACTTGACCCTTGATGCTTGTCTTAATATTTCAGTGATTGAGGATGTGTTAATTCTAGAAGCACCTCTTTAATTTTATTTATACTTATCTAGATTTTTTACAGCTAAAATTAGGGGTTACTTAGCAGCATATTGGTCTTATATGGATTTTATGACAAGGTATGGGGCCAAGGTGTCTATCAAGGTTGAACCTATTACCTAATTTTAGATTGAGCCTTATGGGCCAAGTAAATCAAACATCAATTGTACCTTTGTAGATGAAGATGAACACTTGGTTGGTCAATAACTAAACACTCATCCTAAGGGGATACCTGATATGTTCTTAGATGAGTTATATAGTGAGAATCATCTACTTGATCCTTTAGGAGGTGTTGAATAAATAGACATGGGAGTATATTGCCTACATGAAAAGAATAAGTTCATGCCATCCCTCATGAGGCCACATGAGGATAATAGTATATTATGGAAGATATTCTTTGATGGATTGAGGAGGAAGCATGGAGTAGGTGTAGGTGTAATTCTAATATCTTCCTTTAATGCCTAATACTTTTCATCAGACAAGTTCCAGTTTAGTTTTTATTACAATGCAATTAAGTATGAGGGATTTATCCATGGTCTTCAGTGGGATAGTAAGAAGGGAATAAGGTAAACGTAGGTGCATGGATATAGTGAGCTAATAGTACATCATGTTATAGGTCAAAACACAAAAAATAACCCCTTAATGAAGTCCTACAAACACAGAGTGTAGGACATATTTGAAGACTTTGAAGCCTTCAATATCTAGGCAGTGCTAAGAGAGAAAAATCAACATGGTGATAGGTTAGTAGCTGTAAGGGCTCATTTTGACATCCTAAATGAGTTGAAGAAGTCCAAAGTAAAGACACATGTCAAATTGGTAGTTAGACCATCAATTCTAGACAATGAGTCTCATTGATAAATCTTTGATAGTGACAAGTAAATTACTTATTTCCTAAAGTAAGAGGCAAATTTTCCTCAATGAACCAAAGTAAACTTTAGAAAAAATATGAAGACCAAATTATTCAACTAAAGTCTAATAAACATCCTAAAGGGCTGGTCAACCTTGAGGATCTTTTCCATGAAGGATATCACATGAGGAAAGAAAAAGTAGTGATGTCTATTAATGAACAAAACTATGAAAGAGTCCTCATCCTTAAGGAGAAGCTTCTCAAGATTGGAAAGGTGAGAAATCATGCAAAAAAACATGGTTTTTTTGAGCTTTATAAAGAGCATTTAGATATCTTTACTTGGGAGTACAGTGATCTAATAATTTTTTACCCCATGTTAGCCCAACACACCATAGAGTTGGAGGCTAATGCCAAGAATATTAGGTAAAAGAATATGCCTATCAACCCAAAGATTGAAGAGATGGTGAATAGAAAATTGACCAAGTTGATTGAGTCTAATATCACTTTTCCCATCAGGCACTCCTCATTGGTAGCTAACCTAGTCCATGTGAGAGAGAATAATGATGAGATCCAGTTATGTGTGGACTTTAGAGACTTGAATAGGGTTTCCCTAAAATACCACTACCCCTTACCTTCTATGGAGCAAATACATTAAATGGTTGTTGGTTTAGAATGTTTCTCTCTTTTTGATGGGTACTCAGGGTATAACTAGGTGTTAGTAAGAGAGGAAGACCAATACAAGACTACCTTCACCACAAAGTGGGGGCACATATGCTTATCAGAAGATGCCCTTTGGCCTCTCAAATGATGGAGATACTTTTAAAATAACCATGGACATGGAATTCTAAGGTTTGATAAATCAGATGGTGCTTGTCTACTTAGATGATATAATAGTTTTCTCTAAGAAAGCTAGTGAACACTTGGACCACTTGAGGTTGATCTTTAAAAGGTGAAGATAATATGGGATCTCATTAAATTCCAAGAAGTGTGTGTTTTATATTTATGAGGGTAAACTATTAGGGCATATTATCTCAAATCAAGGATTAGCAATTGATCTTGATAGAATAAGTACAATCTTGGCATTGTGTTTTCCCAAGCATAAAAAGGGACTTCAGAGTTTCTTTAAAAAGATAAACTTCATGAGAAGGTTTATACCTAGTTTTGCAAGCTTTGTTAAACCCATCACTGCTATGTTGAATAAGAATCAAGTGTTCATTTAGACAAGAGAAGGAAAAGTAGGGTTTGAGGCTATAAAGTAAGCCATTACTCAATCACCTACACTCATGAATCCTATTTTCTCAAAGGATTTCATATTATATTCCTTGGCCAATATTGACAGCATATCAACTATGTTGATGCAAAATAATGGTGAAGGACTTGAGTATCCAATTACATTTTTTAGTCAAGGGCTTGAAGGGTATGAAGAAAGGTATCCTTTTGTAAAGAAGCAAGTCCTTGCAGTGATAAGAAGCCTTAATAAATTTAGACCAATGCTCTCTTATAGAAAAATCTATCTTATGGTGTCTCATCCTAGAGTGAGATACTTCCTTCTCAACAAAGACCTAAATGAGAAGAGGGATGGTTGGATTACAAGGTTCATGGAATATGATATAGAAATAAAGATCACTAATGTAGTGAGAAGTAAAGGTTTATGTGAGTATATGATTGATGACGTTCATGAAGATAAAGATGATATCTTGGTGATACAAGACAACTTACAAATAGATCCACCTTCACCTCACACTAGTTGGCTCCAATATATGACAAGGTTATTGATAATAGGTGAGTGTCCTCAAGGTATGGATAGGGCAAAGAGAAGATATTTTAGACTTCATTTCATACCTTATGCATTGGTTGATGGGATTATTTTTTAGAAAAATACCTCAATGGACTGCTTCTAAGGTGCATAGATGATGACCATGTGATTAGGCTCTTGGAACATTTCCATGATGGGCATGTAGGAGGCCATTTTGCCCTAAGGACTATAATATAAAAAATGATGAGGGCTAGTTATTATTGGCCTAGCCTATTCAAAGATGCATGTGTATGGGTGAGAAAGTGCCAAAAGTGTGCTCTCTTTATAGGCAAGAAAATATTAGCAACCCTTTATGTAGTGGGGTTTAGAATTCATAGGAATGATCAATCCACTTTCCAGTGGAGGACACAAATGGGTACTCACTGTTATTGATTACTTAACTAGGTGGTTGGAAACAATTGCTCTAAAAAATCTAATGAAATAATAGTGTTAGACTTATATGATAGTATAGTAATGAGGTTTGGTATACCAAAAATAATCATTTCAAATAATACCTTACCATTTGTTGGCATGAAGACAAGTGAGTGGGCACTTTAGTTGGGCATCTACTTTAGTACATCCTCCAATTAATATCGCCAAGGCAATAAAATTATAGAGTCAACAAAAAAAACTTGATAAGGATTATCAAGAGGACTATGGAAGAGAATTAGAGAGTGTGGCATTCAAAGTTAAGGATAACCTTATGGGATGATAGAGTGAATCTCAAAGTTGCCATTGGTAACTCACCATTTATACTTGTATATTAGAGAGAATCCAAGTTTCCCATCTCTCTTGAGTTACCTGTCTTGGAGCTATCCCATCAAATTGAGCTGATGGAGAGTGAACCTATTATTTTGAGGATGGAAGAGCTCATAGAGCTTGAAGAAACAAGGGACCTTGCAATGAAGACACCATAGTCACATCAAGATCAAGTCGAGAAAGCCTTTGATAAGAAATCCATATCAAGGGACTTCAAAGAGGGGGATATTGTCCTTAAGTGGGATTCAAAAAAGGTCAAGCTAGAAAACCATACTAAGTTTGAAAAGTTGTGGAGTGCCTCTTATTTTCTCCATGGATGCAAACAACATAATGATTTACATCTTGCCCAGCTGGATGGAGAGGTATTACCTATCCCAGTCAATGGGATTCATCTAAAACCTTGATATTAAAGGATTTTACAACCATTATATATATTATACATTTTGTATAGATTTTCATGTTTTCCTCTAAGTGCTTTATGCACATCATTTTCTATTGTGTGTTTCTCTTCCTTATGTACCTTGGGAACAATGTTGGTTTTTTTGTCCTTATTGCTTCAAGAGGAAGTTTTCAAAAATGGATAGCCTTGTATCATTTTCATATCAGTTGGGAAGAAAGTCTTATGACCCTGTATGCCTAATAGATCATATGAGACAACTAATATGTTGCATAATAGACATGCAATACTAGGAGTTTATCAAAAATGTTGGCTAAAATTGGCCTAGATACAAAATTTTTGTTGAAGATGGATCATGCCACTCTCCTAGACCATTCAATAACCTTTTTTAAGGTTCTCCAAAGAAGTTCTAGGTTGATCTGAAGAGGTTCTAAGGTTCTCTGAAGAGGTTCTAAAGTGATTAGAAGATTTATAAGGTGATTTGAAGAGGTTCTAAGATGCTCTAAATAGGTTCTAAAGTGATTCAAAGATGTTCTAAGGTGCTCTAAAGAAGAGACAGTCTGAGCATAGTAGATGATCCAATGGTGGAAATAGAAGACTAGCTTCATGACCATACTTAATACTATGACACTTCTTGATTTCCTTCCCCATCCTATTTTATGCTTCTATAATCAAGTTTTTATGAGAGGATCTTATCGAGGTAAAAATTAGTGTTTTGGCTCTCTTATCTCAAAAACATCACCTACAACCAACTCAAGTGCCTTAAGAGCCAAGTTTGAGAGACATTAGATCATGAGGGAAGTATTTGGGAACCATAAAAGTGATGATGGTATGGAAAAGGTACAATAATAATTTTTGAAATCTTGGAAGATATGGGGAGAGACATTTACCAATTTAATAACCAATACCCCAAGTCTACACCTACAATAATCCAAATGGAAATTTCATTGACTCATTCAATTATTTACCCTAAAGCACAAATTGAGACCTTTCTAATAAAGGTTAATATTGTGAGGTATAATTTGAAATTAAATTAAAAAATGGAAATCTCCAAGAGTTCATCAAGATCACTTAAGTAATGCTAGCACATGAAGATACAAATATAGTCAACTTTTGAAGGCATATTTTAAGGTTTTTGATGTTTTAAGGTACCTACACATGGATTCAAGACCTCAAATTTGGTATAAGTGTCCTTGTGACATATTAGATACCCCTATGATTTATATTTGGAATAAAAAACAACCTATACATCCATTTTTTTGTCTTAGACCTGAGGCACTCTTCATGAAAATTTAGGCAACCTACTAGTAAATTTTGGAAAATAATCACGTACAAGCCTTAATATGCATAATCAAAGTATGAAAATTGGTGGAGATGCTCAGAATGAGTTTATATACCTATAAATAATATTATTTAATACAATATAATATAGAAAATACTCACTATTTTTTCACAATCAACCCCCTATTTGTTGACAGTTAAAAGGTAGCTTAAGCAAAATTTGAGGAAAATCTATCTACAGGCTACAATATGCAAGATATAGGTATGAAATTTGGTGGGGATGTTGTTTACAAGTATTTATAAATACCTAACATATTGGTTTGGTCTAAATAATATTGGAAGTACTTGATATTTTAGCACAGTCTTCCACATGTCTATTGGCAGTGACAGGTGTCTAATCAACCTATGCAACACTTTACAAGCACCTTTTTACATGGCCAAATGAACTCCAATCACCTTCAAATTTTACATGATAGTAGAAAAATGTGGGAAGAATGTGAATTTAAATAAAATATCAAATTAAAACCTTCTAGGTGACAAATTCATAGCTATATAAATTGGCTTTTGAGATGATTTTTACTTAGTCAATTTCCTGTGTTTCTGGTTTTCAGATTTGTCTAGTGCACATGTTTCAAGCTAGTATTTATAGCAGTACATGAGGTCAAATATTGATGAAATTGATCATGGTGATAGATAAATGTAATTATATTGGAGTTATAAATATTTTATGTACATATCAGGTCTACCATGCAAAATGTGTAGGGTTAAAAATTGGCTTTTGAGCTGATTTTTTACTTAGTCATTTTTTTTTATGTTTCCAGTTGTTAAATCTGACTTGTGACCAATTTTGATTCCCATTTTCATAGGAAAAAATGAAGTCAAAATTATATTAATTTTTTTTTAATTTTACAATGATATAATGATAAGGTAATAAAATTGGTTTTACAGTTTCGTAAGTTTCCAATAAAAAGTTATGATGGTGCAAAGTGACCCTCCTGGGAAGATTTATCACTTAGCTAATGTTTTAACAAAAAACACTCAGAGGGTAAGTCGTAGGGGTTATTTTGATTATGTGTGTGTGTGTGTGTGTATATATATATAATTTTGAGAATATTTTAAAGATATTTCTAGTAATATAAGATATGATGGGTTTTGATCATATATTATGCTGTGATTTTCCATTTTTCCATTTTCTAAAGGTGTTGATGCGGCTGTGTGTGACTACGTGTTGGTTTTTTAAGAATATATTTTGATCCATAGATTTATTTTAAATTATGTTGGTTGATTTATAAATATTATTTATCCCTCTTTGTAATTATGTTTATTTAAAGCTGGATAAATGTATAGAAATTGGTCAATATTATAATTGAAATGGTGGTTATTGTCCCTGAAGAGGCCTTTCTAGGCTAGGTTGTAAGTAAAGCTTCAAGTTGTAGATCTAATGGAGTTATAAATGTTTTTAGAAGTGTATTATAGGTAATTTATAATCAATGGAGGTTAAGGAAGGCAATAAAACTCACCTTCAATGTCCACAAGCATTAAATGCTAAGATGACAAGCCTTCACAATTATCTAGAGGCTTTTAGAAGACCAAGTGAGAGATGTGACAAATTTGGCAAGTGGGAGAGTTTATGAGAAGTTAAGGAAGGTTTATAGAAGTAGATAAAATAATTAAATGGGGATTATATAGGATAACATACTTTTAGGCAATTAGAGTGGATGGTGACATCATCCAAGATAAGAAACCTTTAGCCCAAAAGTGCCTAATAGGCCAAATTAGACTTTTGGTGCCTTTTGGAGCTTAGTGACTGAAAAGTGTAGCTAAAAGACAAATTAAAAGAGGTAAATGAAGAAAAAAGATATTAAATCCATTTAATATATTGGAAATCAATTATTAGATATTAGAGAGTGGTTGGAAATGCATTTATTTAAGAGCTAAAGATTTCTCTCTTCTCCTCTCCTCCTCTTCTTCCTTATATCTCCCATTTTGGGCTCATTGGTAGGAGAATCTCATTTGGAAAGAGAAAACACCCTATCAAAATTGGTAAGAACTACCTTTTAAATAAATAAGATTATTTTTTCACCTATCTCTTTCCTTTAACTTATGTATAGTAATTTTGTGCATGATGGGTTTATGAAGAAGTGTTCTTCTATGTTCCTTTTCCTTCTTTCTTACCTCTTTTTAGGTGTTTTCAATCCATTTTCAGGTCTAAAATTGAGATTTTTTTTCCATTAATGGATGTTTAATATGATTTTTATAACCCCTCTTTACTTCATCTATTGATTTGTGAGCCTAATTTAAGAAATACTGATGTAAATTGGCTAGAGTGTGAGATTGTGTGAGAAAATATGGTCTTTATGCTGAATTAGTGTGTTTTTAAAGCTTATTTGAGTGTCATTTAATTTTGTGCATCACCCATTCAGTGAACTTAGTCATCCTATACCCCATTTCTATCCCTGTTCCAAGTAGAAATATTAGTTTAGGTGATCTACCAAGAGGAAGTCACCCTTCTCTACAAGTTCAACCTCATTATAGGATACCCATAGCCTAAAGTTATTCCAATATTGTAGCTAGGAGTGTGAGAGCCTAGAAAATATACCACAAGGGTTCAATTCTATGCTACAATAGTACCACTTTTCCTAACCTAAAACCTCTTTTGATAGTTTTCATGAATATGTCAGTTGTGTCAACCTTGTACTCTTATTGGAAAAACTTATTTAGGGTCTAGGTTGGCTCTTGGCTGACCTAGCCTATGACCTAGTGAGTTTTTGTCAATAATAATACTAGGTCAACTTTGTCAACCCTATCGAACAAAACTTTTAGAAGGGTTTAGGGTTAAATTTGCCTATATATACATAATCATCTCAACACTATTTAGAGAAGAAAATAAGAAATAAGAGTTATTTCACATCTACTTATCCACCATTATACTTGAGGAGCAAGCTTAGGGTTTCATACTTTTTTTGGAGATATGGATCTTATCTTGTGGAGAAGTCTTTTGGATGCATTGATAGGTTGTGTTACATAGAGATGATTTATCCTTGTCATCCTTACATACCACAAAAATCTTTTATGAAGCACCTTTACCAAATGAGGCATTGAGGCTTGATGGGTTCATATTCAAAGGTAAGTATTCCTAACTTTGTTCCTCCTTTGTAATAGTAGATAGATGTGCATTTGTCTTTCTCTTACATGCATTAGGATTTTGTATACATTGGTGTGAGTATATGTCTTCTATGCATGTTTACTTTTATTATTTATTACCTCTCACTTTGTGTCACAAGATTTGGTGAGAACTATATTAGGCTTTACTTGTTATTAATATAGTGAATATGAAAATATAAGGCTTAATTAAGGTTATTGTGTGATTGTGCTTGACTGGAGGCTTTGGAATCCTCCCTAGTATTATTTTTGTGATGAGATCCCCTAATTAGGTCTAGTAGATCCATATATTGGTTATGTTCCTGATTATCTAATGTATTCCCAATCATAAGTTTAAGCATGATCTATCTTCTCTAGGTTAGGATTAATTTATAGACATGATGCATTTTTGATTGCATACATTCTGGTGAACCTAACATGAACCCAACCCTTGTAGGTTTTATTTCATGTTTTTCATTTTATATCATTTTATTTATTATTTTTCTATAGTTATGATACTAAGTTGATAGGGCCGATATAGTTTCTAGATTTTGTGCTTAGGTTTAACACAACTCACATAAAAAATGACTCTATTATTTTTATGCAGGTCTTAATTAGATACATGCTACTAGGTCAAACAAATCACCACAATCATATTCTAGGTTTCTAGAAAATATACTAGGTTGACCAGGCCAGTATAGATTCCAGATAACTTCTAGAAAACATACTAGGTCGACTAGGCTGATATAGTATTATTCTTCATAGGCTTCAATAAATAGGGAACTATAGAACTAGGTTGACCCAGTCGATATAATTGGTAGAATGTGTAAGTAACAATTAAGGAAATTCAACATCAATCTCACATTCCTTAGCATCTTCCAACCCACCAATATTCCTTTCTCTTTCCCTTTTATTTTAGTTATTCCTTACAGTTCTATTTTTCATAATTTATAGTGTTTGAAACTACTCTTATACAATAAACTAGGTCAATTTGGTGGACCTAGTTCTATATTTAGTCTTCTATCTTCATGACTAGGTCGACACTATCAACATAGTTATTAAAGTCCCTTGTTTTAGTAGTAAAATAGTGACACTATCAACTCTATTCTATAATGTTTCCATACATTGTCATTTGAACTGACACTATACTATGTTTCAAATTATAAATTAATAATTATATGTTAGTAATGACTGCAAACTCACTTTCAGTTGTTGCATGCTTATATTAGATCACATAGTCTAATTAGGTGATTTTTTAATATACCATTTAGTTGTAATATTTTTTTCTTTCTTTCACATACTATCAGATCACATAATTTAAAAATGCATTTAAACATTTGTGTACCCAAGGCCTACATACTTGGATTTCATCACCAAGGGGGAATCTGACTTGGTTTTTTAGCTAAGTATAAACATGTGGTTAATGGTATATATTGGAAAAGCACCCGACACCCTTATCATTGTGAGATTGTGAAGTGAGGGGGTAGGCCCCAATACCAAGCCGATACTATTACCAACATATATCTTTTTTAGCCTAAAATGTCTTGAAACCATCCATAGATTGCTTTCTAGTTACCTTATTTCATTCGACTTCCTCATCACATTTAAAATAACACTCTAATAATCTAAAAACATTTAGGATGACCACTTAGTTATCATTTACTTTCCAAGTTTACTACTTACTTCTTGCTCATTATATGTTGTATTTCAAGAAATTTCATTGGCTAGCATTGGTGCAAGGTTTTGTGCTATATGATTCAATTGGATCATCCCCATTGACCCAATTGATTGTGTTTTTAATTCCATTTATTGATTTCAAAGTATATTTCAAATTGTTTCCTAGTTTTATTACACTGTCATTATGTTCAACATAGTCTCTTATAGACTGTCTCTTTGCATTTGAAACTATTTTGTGTGTGGTTATCTAATATTATTTTATAATTATGACATATTTTTAGCCTTCACTTAGTCAATAACATTTCATAATCAAGGATTTAGATCATAACCTCACTTATTTTATTACTTCAAATGAAACTATTTACTTTCTTCTTTCATCTTTTCCTACTCCATAACCAATCACTACACAATGTACTATTGTTGAGGTCCTTCATCCTAGTCCTCCTCCAAATACCAATGTTGGAAATCCTCCACCCAATACCCTTCATCACACCAAAACTAATAATCCAGCTCTTAACAATACTAATACCCCACCTTCACATACTAATTCAAAAATTGACACAACTCAAATTCTCATAGATATAGTTCAACAAATGAACATCATGAAAAAAACTAATCATTCCCAAATAATGGAAATGCAACAACATTTATTACACATGACTAAACAACCACCTCAAGCCATCATATGTCAACCAAATCAAAATTTTGTCCCTCTTCCTCTTAGAGATGCCAATGGGAATATCATCCCTCAACCAACTTTGAATAAAAAAATGCTTCAACATATTCAAAATGAACCTTTAGCCTCATTCATTACATCCATAGATATTGGAAAAATTTATCCAAATATCACATATGATGGGACTAAGGACCCTGTTATATTTCTTAAGTATTTTGGTAATCTCTATAAGGAATGGGTCCAAACTAACACCTTTGATACCACCAAGATCTTAGCCAAAACATTTGTTGGTGATTCACTTGAATTATAAAACCAACTTCCTAGACATTCCATCTCACAACTAGAGGATTTAGTCAATACTCTAGTGAAGGAATTCCAACATGACAACCTTCCTAAAAATTACCTTATCCATTTCATCAATGCCAAGCAACTTCCTAATGAATCTACTCACAATTTCATCGAATGATGTAAGTCTCTATCTCACAAAGTAAACCATAACATGAATGATGATACTCTTTTAAAACTATTTGTTATTTTTCTTAAAGTTCCCTTTCAATACAAAGTTTGAATATTTTCTCTTAAAACTTTAGAAAAAACTTTAGACCAAACAAAAAGATAAGACTTTCTTATGACTCAATTTGAAACACCTCAAACAACTAATAAATAAACTTTCCAATCATTTTATCATAACATTGATTATTCTAAGCCCCCCCCAACCTCAAAATGGAGCATCCAATTCAACTAATTTTAACCCAACCCACCCTCCCTTGAGTCTAGAACAATTAAAAAAGAAATTGACACCCTATAAATCCATGAGCTTTGATACTTCCAAACCTCCTCCCAAATGGTACAATCCTGATAAGTTTTGTTGGTGGCATGCTAATATAGGTCATTATCATGAGTCTTGTCATGACCTTCACCAATTTATTCTTGCTTCCTTGCTTGGTCCAGATTTCAATCTTGATACTCTCACAAAATAATGTTATCAAAACTATCTTAAAGCTTTTCAAATTAAATCTAAAGAACCACAATCATATTACCATCACCTACCTAATGAATAAAAAAATCTTATCCCATACCTATACCTCATCCACTAATGTTATTTAAACTATAGTTGATCCTTATTCCTACACCAATAAGGAAAGGATAACTAACATGAACAACTTTAAATATATCATTACATCCATTTAACCTCAACCTCTTAAGTCACATGAACCAAAAGAGTACTAGCTCAAATTCTTACTCCAAAGCATATCATACATGGTCCTCCTTTACCTCTTCATACCTCTCCTACACATCCTATGTCAAATTAAAGATCCTTAAAATCTAACAAACCAACACATTTACCTATCTCCAAATGTACCTACCTACCCAATTCAAATAATTTTATGGTTCAATGTTACCTCACTCCACTCTGGGGCATCTTGTGATGCACATACCTACATCCACTTACCCATTGGGACATCTTATGATGCCTACTATTATTCTACAATGCATAATAACAAACAATTCAGCTTCAATAAATCTTATGAGACTTATAGACTTATATTTCACATGTTCATCTTTGATACAGATGTTATAATAGATCTTACTTGTTATTTTTGTCTAATATTTCTTTATTTTCATGCACTTTACTTCTTTTAGTTACACTTTGCTAGCGTCATTATTGCCTTTGGGTTATTTGGTTTTCTTACACATTATATTTGGCATTTTTATTAATTATGGTTCTTATACATCCTTTTTTTTGTCATTCTTTTCCTTAGTAACTTTATGATTAATTTTCCTCTTATTTAACATTCGCCTCATTGGTTTTCACCTTGTGAGTTGTAGAGTAATACCATGTATAGAACCTAGACTTCCTCACAAATTACCACATTAAAACATTTTTTATCCACTTTTTGGGATGACTAATACTTTCATTGGTGCTTGTGTTAGATCCATTATAGGTTAGTATGGATTCTCTAGTGACATGACTATCATAATCACAGCCCCATCCCTTTCATAGCACTATATTACCTGCTTGTGATTATGTATGAGCATATTCATAATTAGATCACTTATTACATAGGAAAATCTCTTATGATCCCCAAATTTACTTTTCTTTTATTGGAGGCTTGCATCGGTATATTTTGAGATTGCACTCTTACTTGTGGGCAAGTCTAGGAGTCTTTAGACACCTTCGTCTTTAGGTCCTTTTCTCTAGTGACTATGTGTGAGCTCTCTTGTGTTTGTCACTTATTTCACTCATGTTTGGTTCTCTAAATCGATATGGAGGAGGAAAAATAAAATAATACAAAACAAATTAAAAGCCAAATCATAAAATACAAACAAATTGCAATCATTAAAAGGCATGAACTATATTAGAAGTCATATCACACCAAAATACATGATTTATATTTGTCACATCTCCTGTCTTATTTGAAGCTAAAAATTCATAGTTGGCCTCATGATAGAGCTGAGGTCCATTGGGGTGTGGTAGGACAATAGATTGGGGTAGGAGGTCTTATTATATCATATACTATCTAGTGCCACCTATTTTCTCACACAAGCACTGAATCATCATAGTAAACTGATGGCTCTGTAAGGGGTCATAAGGAATGGGTAACACATTGTGGGAAGGTAGGTCCATTTTAATTTTCATGCATTTAATCTTCATGGGTTGATCATGTACTTCAATTGTTAGCCCAAGATTTATGTTCATTATTCAAAATGTCCTAAGTCTTTGGTGTTGATATTTATTATCCTTTCTCACTTGCTTACTGTGTCTCATTATTGCTAAAGATGTTCACATCACCCATGTGGTGCCTCAAATTTCTTATTTACATCATATTTTCCTTATTTTGTCCTTATTGGATATTGATTTTAATTGATCATATCCTTAATCACATCTACCTTATTACACCTCTTGATTTATAGTTTGTGTGTTGTATTGTAAGACCATAGATAGGATCAGAACTTCCTCACAAATATACTTACGCCATTTACTTACCACACCATCTCATTGTCATACTATTGATGTCATTAGGTGGTTGTGTTTTCTTACATTGTATCTTAAAACAAGCAATAATTTTGAGTTTTCATCCTTTAAAGCTTTTGATTTTCATCAGTCTATCATGTTCTTATTTGATTTTTGTGGAATTTACTTATCTTACGTATGCCATTTGACATTATTACATGTTTCTCTTTATGTATGACTTCTTCATGTTTGTCTTCCATCTTGACTTACATTTCATTTTCAATCATTCATGTTTTTATTTATGTTTGATTTGACATGCTTGTCTTACATAAGATTACTTATCACTTACATATATTTTTTAAATTTTTCTTGCATTGATATTTCATTTATCATTCATGTTTTACATATTTACCAATGTGATTTAGTATGTCCTACATTCTTTTTTGCCATTCATGTTTTACATACTTCCCAATGTTATTTAGTATATTCTACATTCCTTTTTTACCTTTTATGTTTTACATGATTTCCAATGTGATTTAGTTTGTTTTAAAATCATTTGTCATACATTTTCCATCATTTTGTCATTCATCTACCCTCAATATTTTAACCTTGCCTTAACAATCCTAATTTGCCAATTTTCCTCAGTCCCTCATCTCTTTGTCTCTACTAACTCTTTTCTCAAATTGTAAAAATTTATAGAATCATGATGTCATATAGATTATTTTACACCACTATATTCTTACATTGTTTTTTTTTTAATCTTTTTAACACTAATCACTATAGGTTTTCCTAATGTTATTTATATTGGACACCTTCAAATCTCTCACAGTCTCCTTATTTATCTACAACACTAAGGTAAGTAAAGTTATGTGTTTTTAAATTCAGTCATTTCATTTATCTTATTTGATCCTTACTTCATTTTACTTAGCATCAATGTTATGTGTCATCATGTTCTATTCTTAAATCACCATCTCATGTTACAATTACATAACACATGACGATCTTCGATTGGGGCATTTGTATACACATAATATTTTCAAAATTTTATCAATTATCGATGCTCTTTATCTTGTAGAAACCTATTGAGTCTCAATATCTCTAAGTGTATGCCTTAAAGGGTGCACTAGGAAAGGGGTGAACAAACCATTAGTGATTCTTAGGATTGTTTTCCCTTTTGCCACTTTCTATATACACACTTATCTCCCAAAAAACCATTCCCTAAGCTTGAACTTATTTATTTCATACTCCTCCAGTCATTTTCCACCTTAAATACCCATTTTCCTAACCTAAAACCTCTTTTGATAGTTTACATGACTATGTCAGCTATGTTGACCTTGTACTCTTTTTAGCAAAACTTATTTAGGGTTAGCTAACCTATCCCATAACCTAGTGAATTTTTTCCAATAAAGATACTAATTTGACTAAGTCAACCTTGTCATCCAAAAATTTTAGAAGGTTTAGGGTTAAATACACACACACATATATATACAATCATTCCACCATTATTTAGATAAGAGAAGAAGAAGTAATATCTATTGCACATTTGACCATTCTACTTGGGAAGAAAGATTAAGGTTTTATGTTTTTTATTTTATTTGGAGATATAGATCTTGTCTTGTGGAGAAGTCTTTTGGATGAATTGATAGGTTGTGAAGCCTAGAAATGATTTATCCTTGTCATCCTTACATAACACAATAACTTATTACGAAGCACGTTAGCCAAGGGAGAGATTGAGGCTTGGTAGGTTCATCTTCAAATGTAAATATTCCTAACTTTGTTACTCCTTGTAATATTAGATATATATGAATTTGTATTTCTCTTCCATGCATTAGGATTTTGTATACATTGACATGAGTATATGTCTTCTATGCATGTTTACCTTTATTTTTTACTAACCCCCATTTTGTGCCACAAACTTTGGTACGCACTATATTAGACTTTACTTTACTTATTATTAATATAGTGAATATGAAAACATAGAGATAAGTTAGGGTTATTTTATGATTGTTGTTGACTGGAAACTTTAAAACCTTCCCTAGTATTATTATTGTGATAAGAGATACTCTAATTGGGTTTAGCATATCCACATATTGGTCACATTCATGATTATCTAATGTATCCAAAATTGGAAGTGTAAGTATTATCTATATTCTTCAATTTAGTATTGATTTATAGACATGCTACATTTTTGATTGCATAAAAGATTTAGGTTGGGTTCACTAGAATGCATGCAATAAAAAATGCATCAGATGCACAAATCAATCCTAGCTTAGAGGAGATAGATCCTACTTATAGTTATGATTGGGGATACATTACATAATTAGGAACATGACCAATACAAATATAATAGAACTAATTAGGGGATATCTTATCACAAATAATATCACTATGGAGGGTTCCAAAGCCTCTATTCAAGCAAAACTATGCAATAACCTTAACTAAGTCCTATGTTTTCATATTCACTATACTAATAACAGGTAAAGTAAAAGTCTAATATAGTTCTCCTTAAAGTTTATGGCACAAAGTGGGGAGTAATAAACAAAAAAATTAAACATGCATTTAATAAATATACTCATGTCAATGTATATAGAATCCTAATGCATGGAAGAGAAGTACAAATGAATATATATCTAATATTACAAAGGAAGAACAAAGTTAAAAATACTTACCTTTGAAGATGAACTCATCGAGCCTAAATCTCTCCCTTGGCAGAGGTGCTTTGAAAGAGGTTATTGTAGTATGCAAGGATAAAAAGGATAAATCAGTTCTAGGATACACAACCTATCAATGCATTTAAAAGACTTATCCACAAGACAATATTCATATCTTCAAAGAATGTATGAAACCCTAGGATTTCTTCTCAATTAGAATGGTGGATAATTACATGCACAATATATCTCACTCATTCTTCTCTTATCTAAATAATGGAAAAATAATTGTGTATATATAGGCATATTTAACCCTAAACTCTTCTAAATTTTTTGACCAACAGTGTTGACCTAGTATCTTTATTGACAAAAACTCACTAAGACACAAGCTAGGTTGGCTAAGAGCCAACTTGGGCCCTAAATAAGATTTACCAATAAGAGTACAAGGTCGACCTAGTGGACATAGTCATGTAAAATATCATAAGAGGTTTCAGGTTAGGAAAACGGGTACTAAAAATGGTAAAAGACTAGAGGAGTGTGCAAAAGAGAAGAACAAGATTAGGGGAATGGTTTTTAGGAGATAAGTGTATAGATAGAAAGTGGAAAAAGGGAAAACATCATGTGAAGTAAAAATGGTCTACCCACCTCGTTCTAGGTTCACCCTCTAAGGCATGCACTTAGAGAGATTGAGACTCTACAGGTTCTTACAAGATAGAGATAATCAATAATTGATAAAAGTTTGAAAATATTATGTTTATATAGATTTCACCACCATACAGTAGGCCAAACCCCATATATTGGTGGGGTACATAAATAGAGATATAAATATTTCAATTGACTTAGTGGTTATATCTTTTAAGCACATCATGACATGAGGGGATTTTATGCTCTAATACCCAAGTTTTCAATAATCATCTCAGAAATAAAAGATTGATGATTGTCAACACACTAAAACCCTTATAACTATGTTGGGCACATTGAGACAAGATCCAATAGTGTACATCCACTTTATCTATTTATTCCATAAAATATAGCCTCAATTTACCAAAAGGTACATCATATAACTCCCCTTAGATAATCTTGTCAAAACCTTAAGCTTGGGAAAATCTTCTTTATCATTCAACTTTGGCAAATCAATTAATGGTTAACACCAAGAATATACCTTTTACACACCCTAAAAACTAGACTCAATGGGCCATGTGAATGGAAGGATCCTCCATGGTTTGTGCCTTGAATTATTAGGCTGTAAATGAGAGTATGAATGAGTAAGTGACATCAAAAGGCTCAAACATTATTCACAACCTTTATCCTAGTTTCTCACCTTTTTGTGCAATTGATTGACTGTTTAAAGTAGGACTTTGTTTGTTGTTTCCTTATGTTTCCCACATGATAATATATATATATATATATATATATATATATATATATATATATATATATATATATATATATATATATATAATGAAATTAAATTGAGTTTTTGAATCCATCAAAACATCCTAAAAATCAAACTTTTTCCAAAATCTTAAAGTAATTAGTTTAAGAATCAGATTTTTTTAGTCACTTTAATTAGTGTTTTTAGTGTAAATATTTCATTTCTTTGAGTCATTTTATTTCATTATAGTCATGCAACCTATCACTACTCATATGGACATGATTAACAACCCAAAATCAAGGGCTGAACCATTCAAAAATGATCCCTTTCAATTCACCGGCCAACTACATCATGTAGAAAAACATGAGATCACTGAACAAGAAGGAGGGGATTACCAAGATGAAGGTAAGTGAAAAATCTATCTAACCTCCATGATATTCTTATTAATATATCATGTCAAATAATAATGAATTATTTCTTTAAGCCTTGGGATTTGGAGAAAAATTCTCATTTGACTTTGATGTGCAAGAATTACAATACTTGATTACAAGTAAAGAACTTTCATCCTCTAATATTAATCAATCTAACTCTCAAGGTTATTTAGAGGGTATAAATTCCATTTTAACATACTAAAAAACCCATCCCCATGTCTTTTAAGGCAAATGAAAAACTATCTTATGTGAGGAATCATCCCAAACAATCCATGGATTCTCTATGAAAATTCATACAACCCAAGGTAACCAAGAGATTATGCAATTTTAATCTCATGAACTAACAAATCCTTTTAGTAATATTAATGTGAATGTGAATCCTAATTTACCTTCACATATTTATCCAACTAATTTAAGTTTGAACATGCCTTTAAATTCTTCAATCATCTGACCAACTAATCAAAACGTGAATCTTCATTCAAGTTTAGCAATCATGCAACAAGTCAATCCCAACTTGAACATAGGCATCATGTCTAATTCAAGTTTAACCAATACAAATTTGACTACACTGAATTTGAATGTAAATCCAAATTTTCAAGGTTATGGTCAAGTTAATTTGAGTTTGAATCTTCATTCAAACTCACAAGTCAACCCCAATAAGAGTATCTAAGGCTCACCCATGTTCCCAATCAAAATCAAAATAAAATCTTGAATACTCATTCTCTCTTGCCAAGTTAACCATCTAATCATAGTTTGAGCATTGATTCACACATGATCAACAATATAAATTTAAATAGTGATTCACCAAAATAGTTTTCTTCTCTTAATACTCTTGGATTGGTTTTACCCAATCTAATCGCAATCCAACTCAAACTCATTATAACTCTAATCCACCCATTCATTTAACCCAAATAAAATCTTAACTACCATTTGAACAAAAACTAAACAACAATTAATTCCAATAATATTAACTTTAAATCCAACCTTAACCTCAAAATACAAACACAAATCTTAATTCTAGCATTAACCAAAACTAATAAAACCTAAACCAAAATTTGTTGCAACCAAACCAAGCTAATTATGATTCAAAATTAGGTTCTAGTCCATTTAAATTCAACTACAACATTCATCGACAACAATGTAATCCAAATTTGTTTAATAAATCTAAGTTTGGTTGCAACACTAATCCAAACCCTAGGAACTTCAATAACAATCCACCAACCAACTCAAACTTTAACAAAAACCCAAATCAACCAAACACAAACATAAACTTTGAAAATAATCCCAACCTTGGTTTCAACCCAAATCTAAATCAAATAAACTTTGCTTCTAACCCAAATTCAACAAAATTTGGTTCTAACGTAAATAATTCAAACCTTGGTTACAAACCCAATTTCAATATTTTTTCAAACCCTAAAAATGTTAATTTAAACAACCAACAGTCAAATAATTTTAACCAACAGCCTAATCAAATTACATAAAACACAAACCAATTTATTGGTCATCCCTCTAGTTGCTATAATCCAACAAATCAAATGAACCAATTAGCTCCATATCTTCTACAAGAGTTTCAAAACATAAAGGCTAGGATTACAAGATGGTTCTTATTCTAGGAAAAAATATTTCAAAATTGAGGAAATTTATTCATATCATTATGATTTAATTACAATGACTATTTTTTTTCCAAAATACTTCGAACTCCCAAAATTTAGTAAATACAAATATAAAGGGGATCCCAAAGAACATGTAAACTACTTATAACATGCATGTGCAGATGTTACTTATCTAAATGAATACATGTTGCATTTATTCCCATGAAGTCTTAGGGGCTAATCCCTTAAATGGTTTTCAAATCCTCCAAATGGTTTTATTTTTACCTTTGAGGACTTATCTAAAAAAATTGTTCACCACTTGTCTTATAACATCAAAAAATATTTTACCACTTTGGATTTACACAATACCAAAAAAAAAACTATGAAACCTTTGCTTCCTTCTTATAAGGATGACAAGAAATGGCAAGTCATTTCACATGGTCATTTCCCAAAATCAATCTTATTGAAATATTCATGAACAATTTAAACTTAGGATTAGGATACCATTTGTTACTTATTTTCCCAAGATCCTTTGATGAAATTATTGAAAATGGAGTTCAATTAGAAAGAATTTTAATTAATATAGGTGTGATTAAAATATTTAAACCAGACAACAATAATAATTCCTCTAAACCAAAAGAAAACCCAAAATTATTTGAAAAGAGTAATAAATTTGTCGGAGATGGTGTGAATGATGTAAATTTTATTAAAAACCCTCAACATCAAACACAAACCTACACTCAACCAACCAATAACACAACTATTCCTAGTGGACAACATAGACAAGAAAGACCTAAATGTAAATTCACTCAATTGGGTGACACTTACGATTTTTTTCTTCTAAAATTTATCTTAGATAAACATGATCACATGGCCTAACAAAAAACCCTTTGAATAAAATGTTTCTAAACCCGATTGGTATAAATAAGATGAGTATTATGAATACCATAGGATCAAATGACATTCTAGTAATAGGTTTATGTGCCTCAAATACTATGTTCAAGACCTCATTGATAGAGGAGATATAAAAATTGAAAATCAACCATACAAACCATATAAAAACTAAAATCATGGGATATACCAAGATACATTCCTCAATCATGAGTAGGGAAAAATAAAATAGAAATAAGAACAACTAGAAGCTAGTAATGTTAATCAGTGAAGTCATCTTTTTGATTCTATAGTTAATAACATCAATTTTATTCATAACCATGTAAATGTCATTAATTTACCATCATAAGAGTGGATTGTTACTATAAGTAATACAAAGCTTACTATCCCAAGTTCATCATCCTCTAATGTTGAATGCAAGTACAACATTATTGACCATCTTGAAAAGGCACCAACAAATATTTCTATATTAGACCTTCTCAAGACATCTCCTATATATAAATATATGTTGTACAAAGTTATCCAAGAGTCAAGCATTCCTCAAGAAATCAATCATAAAAATTTCCAAGTGTTAATAAGTTATTTTTCCAATAATAATCAAGTAATGTTTGATAATGGTTATCATCTCGAGGCACAAGGTGAAAAGGGTTTTTATAGACAATGGTTATACACTAAATCGATGTACATTACAACTTAAAAAACACCTAGTGTATCCAATAATAGAGTTGGAAATAAATATTATTACTATAAAGGCATACGAAAATAATGAGTGACAATCTATAGGCACAATGTATTTTCCTTTGATGGTGGGGTCCATTATTAAATAAACTCTCGTTCATGTCCTTGATCTTGATCTATCATATAACATACTTCTTGGACATACATAGATACATTCCATGAATGCCATTCCATCCACCCTACACCAATGTTTGAAATTTTCCCATGTAGGATGGATGTTACTATACAAGGTGATCCTTGACCCTTCCAATATTTAAAGCTATTGGAAGGTAAATACCAAAAATAAAATTATCTACCAATTACCGATTGTAACTTTAATCTTGTTGAGGATTATTCTTTGCTTGAAAACTATGTCCATCTAGAAAATATATTTCCAACACCTCCTCTTGGTGGTTGGATTAATACACTGACTACCTCCATTTCCAATGAAAAGGCTTCAAACAATAAAGCATATAACCAACCATCTAAGCAAGCTTCAAATCAACCTTCTATAGATTAAGAATAAAATCATCTTTCTATTGAGCAAGATTCAACTCCACCACCCACTTCCAAAGCATCCTCATCCATCTCATCCCATTTTAAGATCATTGATAAAAGAATGAATGAGTATATAATTAAGGATTTTAACTACACAAGTACAATCCATGTAAATAAAAATAATTATGGTAGGCCCTATCATAAAAAAAAATAGAGTAGTTATGAAATTTGGCAAGATAATATTTTTATAAGGTGGTTTCCTTTCAGATGAGCATATCAAATATTATAATCCTTTTTGGCTTTATTGGAATGAACCAGATATTTGATTTTCCAATAACAATCATGTGTAACATAATGAATTATGAGGGTAAAGGCCTTAACATCCATGAATAAGGATCCATCAAAACTATCACAATAAAATTAAAAGAATCTAAACATGGTATAGGATTTAATCAGCTCAATGTGTATGTCACAGTTTTCCAAAGTGACTCTTCTAGTGAGTCATGGGATGATTCTTCAGACAATGAAATGGGTTATATACTTATGCACTTTGAAGACCTTACCCTCACCAAATTTTTTCATGGGAATGCCATTCTTACACTTGATCTCACATATCCATCACTCATAAAGTGGGACCACCATACAAGACCTCTGCTTGATAATTTTTAGAATGATGAATCTATTTCTAAATTATTGAGAACAAAGGATCAAATTACATTAGGTGATAAAAAGAAATGGGTTTTAATTAATTTAGATGATTCAACATATTTTGGGGAACATAAATTATATCACATTATCAGTATAACTTCTACATCAAATCAAACAGACTTTGAGGAATATCTTCATCTTCCTTCACCACCCCTAAATTACAAATATGAATTAACTCTCCTTGTTGAAGAAACTATTCCTATGAACATTGGTGTAGAAGAGGATCCTAAAATTGTTAAACTTGAAATATCACTTACTCAAGAGGAAAGGGACATATTTACTATTTTTCTTTGTGAATTATCTTATGTATTCACATGGTCTTATGCAGATATGCTAGGCATTGATCCAGAATTATTAGTACATCACCTTATGATACATATAAACATCAAACTAATCAAATAAAAACTCCATAAGATGCATCCTAAGATTATACTAATAGTGAAAGAGGAACTAAAGAAGCAACTAGATATTGGTTTTATACACCCTATTGATTTTTCATATTGGATATCCAACATAGTACCATTATCAAAGAAACCAAAAGGGGTTAGAGCTTGCACAAATTTACACGATATCAACAAAGCATGTCTTAAAGATGATTTTCCATTGCACAACATAGACATGGTCATATATTCAAATTTAGGTCATGAGATGATATATTTTATGGATGGTCTTTGATATAGAGGATACCTGATGGACCTTATAAACCATATCTTCTTACATTGAGAACTTCTCTCTTGTGGTTAGGCTTAAGACCCCTCACTATTCCCAAATAGGCTATTTTGCAAAGTAGATGAGATTCTATCATTCTATTGCCTTTGAGGGGTATATTTCATCATATAAAACTTGTCACTATTGATTTAAATCAACTCTTAATGTTCTATCACCTCTTTATTTCACTTTCCCATTCTATGAGCATGCAAATCCTAGTAGCCCTATTTTTATGAAAATATTATTATCTATGAGAGTACATGAACATCAATCAATAGATTTTTGAGGACCCATTAAGGTCATACACCTTTGAATTTTCTCTCCTGACATAACCCACAAGACACAACACACTTTATTCTTTAAGCCACCCCTTAATTAGCCCTCCAAACTAACAAATCTCTTTAGTTTGGGAAAACTATAGTCTTTAAAAACCAAATCAAGATCTTTTAGGATACCCTTTTGTATCCCCCTACTGAATCATTCCTTTCTTAACTTTCTTCTTAAGATAATTTTTTTCCTTCATTACCCTTACTCCACTTGGTCTTCCCTAGACCTAGTACTAGAACACACTCCTAAATCCATACTTTTTTGTACCTGACAACCCTAATTATTTGTTTGTCTAAAATAATACTTCATAATAAGTCAGATCACCAATCTAGGGTTCCATATTCTCAAAACTCTAGTTCTATGGTTCCTCTAGCTTGCATAGGGCTGAGAGGCTATTTAATTCCATATCTAGCATTTCTCAGGGATTAAAATAACCAAACCACCATATATAGGTATGTATTTACATAAAACAACATCTAAAATAGGTTAAAAACATTATGAAATCTTCATTTGTATGGAATGTATTCAAACACAAAATTTTGTACCCTATCTAATGGATTATGCAACAATTTTTGAGGTCTATATTTCTTCATCAACCTTTAGGACTTCACTTGGTTTATTTATAAATTGTTTTCAAAGTTTAATCCTTCATTAACTCTCCTCTCATAATGGTCATTCACTCCTTTAAATAAATATACCTCCTCTTGAATGTGACTATGTAGAATAGTGTCCTGACGGTTGGGACTATGACTCAATTGATGTAATGATCTTTCATGTAGATGATCACAAATTTTTGGGGAACATTATACAATATTGAATTAAATTATTACATATTATATTCAACTAACCAAACAATTATTCACTCTTTCATACATACCATCATTCCTTAGCACTTCTTTATAAGGACTATATATCCAAAATAAGGTACACATAGTTATAGGTGCTTGTCATTTAATTGTCTTCAAAACATGATATCCATTATAAATATTATTATATATTTCTCTTTAACCCAAAAAACAAGAAATCTCGAAATCATACTCACTCTTCTCTTTTTAATGAGTTGTCTTTTCAGTACTTTCTCAAATAGGGTTTTCATACTGTGTAGTCATGGTCTGTTTGTACTAATAGATTTGCTTTTCTTGACATGACTTGTATTTTAAAATTTAAGAATTAAATTATTGTAATAAAAAATCTAATTAACCAATATATATAACAACAAATCAAACATTTACATAATATACATCTCAATAAACATATAACTTGTTTGCATACATCAGACTCTCATTACTGTGAATAGGGGTTTATGAATGGATTGCCTTCTCTAAGTTTTCCTTAGTTTGAAGTGTTTATTAATTATATAAGGGTATATATAACCCTAAAAAACTTCACACAAGACTTAAAAATTATTAATTCTAATCTCTTCCCTTCATAGCCATTGTTTAATGTCCTTCCTCCTTGACTGTAATCAATAGTCAATGCAAACCTATAGATTCTCAAACATAAGGGATGTCCATACATAGATTAAAAACTCATCTAAAAAATATGTGAAAATAAAAATAAAAATTCATATAATATTTAAAAGAAACTAATATAGTTTTTACTTATCTTAATTTATTGAATTAACGTTCATATAAAACAGTCCATCAATGGACTTGGTCACCAATCTTGAGGGTTCTTGAGCATTTTCTCATTTTAGATTTTCTATTTTCTTCCCTATACTTTGAGATCCATCTCCTTCTCATATTATCTACTCTCTCTCCTTATCATCTCCATTAAAACTCATGTAGCATTCTCTATTTTCACCAACTTTAATGTTGGTTATCAAATTAGTTACAAAACTACCTCCTTTCTTGTCAACCCAACGTATGGGTGAGGGTGACCATACAAAAACATGACTTACACCTTATGAATTAACATAAATAACTTATAATTACACTTTACATGACTTAATTATACTCCTTCATCCCAATTTAATCTTATATTCACTCTTTACATGCATTTAACCCTCCTAGACTCCATTCAAACATTTAAAATTTAAAATTCCTTGTTTTGGAGGGAAAACACCCAGAGAATATTTGACACAACCCTATGACTCCAAATGGGATATAAGGACATAAATTGAACTAATAAGGTCTATTAAAATAATTTAAATCATACTTTAACCAAATTTTACATCTTATTGATAACTCAAAAATAGTGGTTCCTAGTTTGATGCTACCGTATTAGTTTTTCAAGTTATAATCAAATCAAAATTGATATTAAAGACTAGCATAAAACTAAATTTATTACACCATGGGGTGAATTTTTCTACCAAGTAATTCCTTTTTGTTTGAAAATTTTTGGAGCTACATATCAGTGGTAAATGATTGTCATTTTCCATGAAATGCTTCATGACATCATGGATGAATATGTTGATGATATTCTTTTAGAGTCTAAATCTAGAGAAAAACACCCTCATGTGCTTCAATGAATTTTTTAACTTATGATAGAGTATAAAATAATATTTAATCCTAAGAAATGTGTGTTCATTGTGACTTCATTAAAGTCGTTAGGTTTCATTTTTTCACAATGCAACATAGAAGTCGATCTTTATAAATTTTTAGCTATTATGGATATGCCTCCACCTAAGAATCTTAAATAACTGAGAATGGTGGATGTACACACTTGGGGGACAAAAAAAATAAAATAATTAAAAAAAACATTTTATTTAAAGGGAATATGCCCTTTTCAAAAGGGCATACACCTTTTTTTTAAAAACCAATGCAAATGCATAAAGGGTTGGTCCCGAGTACACCCTTTGTAGTCCAAAGGGTGTACATGAATTTTTAGTTTCAAATGGCATAAATTTAATTTTATATTCTTATAATTTAAATGTATTTTACTAAATATAATAAATTATGGCCACTCTTCATCTTCTAAAATTGATTATAGAGCTGTAGGAGTTACTATTTAGAAGTTAATTTTTCAAATTCCATTCTAGTCAACAATTAGTTTTTAGAATTTCAAGATTGGAAGATCAAATGAAAAACAAGGTTTCAAAGCATTTTATGTATGTAATATATCTATACCATTGAGGCTAACATGCTTACTTTACCTACTTAAGTATTCCCTACCTACTTTATCTACTTGAGTATGCCCTACCTGATTAAATAACTGAGCCATATCTTGATCTTTACTATTACCTTTTGGACTCAAAAGTAAGTTCTCTACTTACTCAACTTGGTCTACTTCAAGGTCCTATATAAACTTGCTTATAATTAGGTCTCTTCCTAACTATAAAATATCTCTTGGTCTATCACAAAAAGGTCTTCTAATTATTGGTTTCTAAAGACTAATAAAATTATTATTTAGTATTATATATTAACTTCTTAGCCTCTATATTCATATAAAAAGACACTTTCAATAACTTAAAATAGGGTAATCTATCCCAAGATGGTAATATACCTTAAATTAAAACCCTTCTTTGACTCCTAAATCACTCAATTATACATCCTCACTTCTTTGAAAAATACTATGAGGGTTTCACCAATTATTTGACTCCAACTTATTAGTGTATGAAGAAATTTAACTCAAAACTTAGATGACAATAAATCTACACTTTATAGGCCTATTAGGCCAAATTCCACCTCTTAAGGACTTGATACAAAGAGGTCTACAACTATATATTTTTTGGACTCATTTGCTTCAAAATACTAATTAAAATATCAAGAAAATGATACAAGACTAATAGGTGTCTTTACACAACGTCAAAATACTAATTAGATCACCAAAGTGCCCAAAACATTGATTAAGTCCTAAACATTGTTATAGTATTATGTATAGGCATGTTTGTTATTGAAAAGGTGTTATTAATATAAGATTATCAAAGGATTATTATATGTATTTCTTAAGATGTTTGGAGACTATCTCTGAGGATGAGAAACTAATTTCCTTTATTACTTTCTTAAGAATTACACTTCAATGGCAACTCTGCTCTTTAGGTCCAGATGGTCTAATCTGCTTACTTGGAAGGATATTGACTTGGCTTAAATGCCAAATGATTTGAGTCATGTTAAGTAAGTATGATATAGTGTTTACACAATAACATTGGAACTTAATAAGAGGTTTATACTCAATCAACAAAGTAAAACACTTGAAGTTTCTCTAGACTGAGCTTTCCTATCACTATCTATAGGCAGATCAAAAAATAGTCCTCTGTACTTGTAAGAACAAGGTGATTTTGAGCATGATGCCTATTTTAATACCTTATAAACCTTATCTAAGCAATTACCTATGATATTTAAGAGATTCCACTAGTTTAGATTCAAGTTATGGTTCTTTTTGTATCAAAAACCCTATTCTAAGGTTTGACTCTATACACAGTCTGATAGCTTTAAATTGATTATTCATACAACTTAAATAATATTTTAAATAACTAAAAACTTGGAATAGAGTATTGAATACCTCCCTTAACTTCTCAAATCTTCTAAACAAACTCATGAATTTTTTTCTATGTGATATAATAGACTGTGAGTGACTTTAGATACACAAAAAATAGGCTTTAGCAGGTGTCTATGACATGAACCTTGGATCAAGTATAAATTATATTCAAATGAAGTTACAATTCATTCACACATGCAACAAATTTGTGAATACAAAAAATTAAGTAACAACACACCTTTTATTCACAATTTTTTTAATTTTCACTACATATACCCCTGTTCTATCTTGGTAGACTATCAAGTCTACTTATAATCATGAAGTTATTCACTTTTTAAGCTTGTTATGACCTTCAATTCCTTATTTTTTTATAGTTTTTAAGTTTATCAAGTTGTTAGAGATATACTATACTTGGAGTTTACTATATTTTCCTTGGAATCTTCTTCTCAAATTAGAAAATGAACTTTAATTAATGGGTCTACCAATATGCATAAATGAATAGCCTGTATCATGCAACCTATAAAAAATATATAATAATGATACATTCATTCATACATTACATTTACCATAGACATAGTACTACATGTAGGTATGCAGCCACTCATACATGACATCTTCCTATGGTCACTCATATTAGACATGAATGAAACTAATCACCCTACTCCATTTGCACATAAACCATTAAACCCAAACCCAAAACCCAAAACCCAAAACCCAAAACCCCAAACACCTTAAAACCTAAACATTTAAACCTAAACCCTAAACCCCAAACCCCAAACCCCAAACCTAAAACCCTAAACCCTAAACTATGAACACTAAATAATATACCTAAACCTTAGACCCTAAGCCCTAATATTTGAACCCTTAACCCTAATACATTAGCCCTAAAGCCAAAACAATAATCCATAAACCATAAACTATATACCCTAAACATATAAACTTAAAAAATTAAACCCTGTACTTTATACCCTAGACCCTAAACCCTAAAACCTAAATGTAATCCCTTAACTCTAAACCCCAAACCATAAACATAAAATCCTAAATTCTAAACACTAAACATTAAACCCTTAACCTTATACCCTTAATTTTAAAAACTAAACCCTAAAATAAGTTCAAAATGAATAATGTTAAACCCTAAACACTAAACAAAAAACCATAAAACCTAAACCTTGACCCCTAAAATCTTAACCCTAAACTCTAATCCTAAAACCCTAAATAGTAAACCCTAAAAATTAAAAGTTAAACTTGAAAACACAAACCCATAACCATAAAACTTCAAACTAAAAACCATAAACCCTAAATCCTAAACCTTAAAACCTAATTCTTAGAAACCAAATAACCAACCCTAAACACTAAAATATAAACCTTGAACCTTACACCCTTCACCCTAAACTATGAGCACTAAACCTTAAACCCTAAATCCTAAACCTTAAAACCTAAATTCAAAATCTTAAACTCTAAGTCCCAATGCATTAAACCCTAAACACTAAAACTTGACACCAAACCCAAAACTACAAGATGTAAACCCCAAACCCTAAATAATAAACCCTAAACTAAAAACCTTAGACCTACTCCCAAACCCTAATCTCTAGACCCTAAACCCTAAACCCCTAACATTAAAACTAAAACCCCAACAACTAAGCCCTAAAACTTTAACCCCAAACCACTAATGCCAAAACACAAGCCCTAAACTCTAAATCCTAAATCCTAAACTCCAAACCTAAACTCTAAACCCTTACACTTAATCCCTAAAATATTAACCCCAAGCTTAAAACCATAAACCATAAGTCATAAACCTTGAACATTAATTCATAAACCAAAATTTTTAAACCCAAATCAATATTACAAAACTAAAAACATAAATCCCTAAACCCTAAACCCTTAACAATAAACCTAAAACGTAAAACCCCAAACCCCAAAACATAAAATCTAAACCATAAACCCCAAATATTAAACCCTAAGCCCTAATCCCCAAATACTAAATCCCAAAACCTAAATACTAAACACTAAGTTCCAAACCCAAACCCTCAATCAAACCCCCAAGACCAAAACCATGAAACTTACACCCTAAACCCTAAACCTTAAGTGTGAAGCCATAACCCAAAACCCTTACCCCAAACACCAAACCCCAAAACCTAAAAGTTAAACCCTTAGTTCATTGAGCCACAAACCATAAATTCCAAACCTTTAAGCATAAAATATAAATTATAATCCTTAAACCCTAATCCCTAATCTATAACACTAAAACTAGAACCCTAAACATTAATCCCTATATATTAAACCCTAAATTGTGAATATTGAACCATCAACCTTAAAAATTAAACCCTAAATTTATAAATCTTATACCGATAACCATAAATGATAATCTTAAGTTTTCACCTATATATAAAAAGGAAAGGGATTTAGGATGAATTCTTAAATAATTTGTTGATTTTTTAATCAATGGGTCTATCAATATGCATAAATGGCTAGCCTATAGCATTTAACCTATAACATACATTTAATAATGATACATTAATTCATATATTACATCTAACCCCTACCTAATGCTACATGTAGTTATGTTGTCACTCATACATGACATATTCATGAATTTATGATATAGTCACTCATATTAGACACAAATATAATCAATCACCCTAATACACTCCATTTACACCTAAACCATTAACCTTGAACCCTAAACACCATAAACCTTGAAATTTGAACCCTAAACCTAAACCCTAAATTCCATAAACATTGAATGATTAAACCTAATAAATTAGCACTAAAACCAAAATAATAATACATAAACCCTAAAACCTAGACACTAAACATAGAAACTTAAAACCAAAAACCCTATACTTTATACCCTAGACCTTAAGCCTTAAAACCTAAAATTTAAGCCCTTAAAACTAAAGTCCAAACCATAAGCATAAAATTCTAAACACTAAACTATAAAACATTTACCCTATACCCTCAATATTAAACACTAAACCCTAAACACAAAATTCAAAATCATGAACCTTAAACCCTAAACACTAAACCCCAAACCCTAAACCCAAAACTTAAAACATTAATCCCTAAAATATTAACACTAAACCCTAAACCTTGAAAGTTTACACCTAAACCACAAACTTAGAACCATAAAACCTCAAATCCAAAACCATAAACCCTAAATCCTAAGACTAGATAAACCCTAACCCTTAAAACCTAAATTCTAGAACCTAAATAATCAACCCTAGACACTGAACTATAATCTTTGAACCCTAAACCCTTAACCCAAAACCCTAAAAATGAAACCTAAATGATAAACACTAAGAATAAATTATGGAGACCACACCATAGAAGAATGATGAAATCATTAGTAGTTTTGATCAACCCCCTCTCCACTTTCCTATCATAATTCCTACACAAGCACAAAGATTTCAATGCAAGGAGAAAACATGCAATAACAAAGTTAGTGGAAAAAATACTAATAATTTATACTCATGACCCACATAATTATTTGAGAATAACTCACAAACATGAGAAGATCCAAAATTCTTTGTCACTTTCACTCAATGATTTAGAAATAACTATGTCTAGAAGAAGGATTTCACCTTATACGAAGCAAGTGAAAAGAGGCAATATTTAATCTATCATCATTTGTCATCATCCCTCATCATTCAAAATGAATTTCCACCATAAAAGTGTAATGAGTATATTATCTTATTTCCACCATGGAAATCATTCAATAATCTTCCTAGAGTAATCCATCATGACCCTATATAATCTACTAGACATGAATGGGAATAATCACACTAGTACACTCTAATCAAAATAAAAACAATTGAAAAACCATTCAATATTAATTTAAAAAGGATATTGTTCAGTCTAATTTTTTTTTATAGTAACTACTGTGTTAGGGCCGAAAATTACATTGAACCAATTGAGCCGTTGTCAAAGTGTAAATGCCTAAGTCCTTAGCCATATTCTTGTTTTCTAGTGTTCCTTTGAAAGGTCAGTTTCATGTTGAATTGGGTAAGTCTTCTATGGGTATTTACTTATCATATGCTAAAGGTTTATTTCCTTTGGGAATTTTGCCCATGCAAAAAAGTCTAAGAAAATTCTATGTTTCAATGAAAGTATTAGTAAAAATCCTAAAAACCTATTTGTTTTGGACATTTTATCCACTACAAAAAGTTTGAAAGCCAAATTCTTTTGGGCATTTTGATTGCATAAAAAGGACTAAAAAAATTCCATTGTTTCAAGAAAAGTGTTCAAATTTAATTTCTTTAGTAAAAATTCAAAGTTCAATTTCTTTAGGGAATTTATTTCAGACAAAATGTCTGAAATAATTATCTCGATAAAATGGTCCATGATAAAAACGTCTGACAAAGACTGATTCTTTGGTGAAATTTTGCCAGACAAAATTTTTGAAACAATTGTCCCAATGAAGACAAAAATGCTGAAGACCAAATTGCTATGGAGAAGTGTTTTAGAGAGAGTTCAATACTTCAAGAAAATTATCCTGGAAAATTTCCAAAATAATTCTCTTGATAAACAAAATCCAATAACAATTATACCAAAGATAGAAAAGTCAAAGACAAAGGGGCCCTTAGACTAAAGGGGTTGATGAGAAAAGTCCTAAGGAAATTCACCTAAATTTCATAAGTGTCGATCATGTTTCTATCGATTGATGGTTTGTGCTTGATATGTATAGGTCCTAATAGATTGTGCAAGTTAGATGGAGGACTATTTAGAACAACTCAAAGAAAACATAGAAATGGACTGGTCAGTATACTTACATATTTTTTAAGTTTGCCTAAAAAGTGTCATGGTCAAAGGATCACATAGAATAAATATTTTGGATGCTATGAACATATCCTATAAGTTTGGTTCCTTCATGTTTTTTATGACTCAAGATGTAAGATTTTAAAAATTTAAACAAGTAGTGTGACAACCACACAAATGTTTTTTATGGCCCTGGGAAGAAAAAGAAGAAAATGTATGATGTTCCATGGGTAACAAACAACATGGCCCTAGAGGCTAGAGATGCTGAGCTTGTGTTGCTAAGAAAACTTGCCTTCCTAGTTTTCTCTTTAATTAAAGATAAATGGGGATATGACCCCAATGGTTTCATAACTTTTTGGGTTAGGGATAATAAGGTTGATGCCAGAATTGTGCATGAGGGATGTCCCTTTTGGGAAAATAGAAGAAATCCTAGGGAAGGTATTCCTGATTTTTATGTAGAATTGACGGATTTGCCCCTTCAAGAAGACAGGCCATGGGAAAATTTTTATGTTCAAAAAATGGATTTTGATCCTAAAATTAGAATGACTTCTGGTTTGAGAAGAACATTAAATAACAAAGACTGGAACATTGAGAAAATAGAAGCCTATTGGAGATATAGGCAAGAGATTTGTGAGACAACTCACTCTTTTGGAAATGTGGATTTAGATGAGTAATGGGAGGAACTCTAGGATGAATGTCATTTGTCTCCTATCTCTAGACCTAATAACAACAATTTGTAGACACAGGGTGGAGAACTAGAAGCCAGAGTAGAATCTAGTCAAACATTGCCGACACCAGGGCAAACCTCAGCTACAGTAGCTGTAACTATTTGGCCCCAATCTCTCAGTGCCATTAAAAAACAAAAGAGTTTGGTATCTTCACCACCAAAAGATTCTCCATCAGCATCAGCCCTTGGGGTTCCCAGTTTTACACAATCACCACTAGCAATAGTGGTAAATGTTGAAGAGAAGGGAACACAACCAGAAGAAGAAACACCAAGGAAACATAAGCGGCTGAGGTTTTAACTTGATTTAGAGGAGAGGGTAAAACCCTCACAACACCAACCATAGAGTACTTCAATTTCTCCTTAGGTAAGTGTTGTTTCTCCTTCTCCTTCTCAATCTCTTTCCTCTCTTATAGGGGTGATGATTCCATCTGGCCAAATAATTTCCCCTACCACCTCTGTTGTGCCCATTTCTCATTTTTCCCCATCTATCCATACTCAGGCCATATCATTGCCTCATTTTTCCCCCTCTATCCCAGAGAAAGTACCTCCTCAGATTGCCCCTAGCCAGCATTTGGCTATTCCATATGGCTTTCCACAAGGTTATCCTTTTGCGGGTGGGCACATTGCCTCTCTTTCTACCTTCCAAACTCAAGAAGATACTGCTAAGAAGGCTAGAGAAGCCACGATGGAGAAAAAGAGGATGAAAGATAATAAAGTCTTGGCTACACCACATATGAGGTCACAATTTGACCCAATACAACGACAACTTATGGTGACCTATTCGTCACCTAATATAGTTAAGCCAAATAAGCAGATGCAGCTTGAAGATTACGTAATGAATGCAGTGGCAATAGATATGTCACTTTTTAGACCCCAATATAAGATTGAGCTACTAAATGAATCCAATTTTGTAGTAGCTAAGGATTATTTGAAAATATTAAAGAAGCTACAAAAGATAGAGGCTAATCTAGCCCAAGAAAAGGCAAATTGTAGTAGTTTGACTATAGAAATCAATACCAAGAATAATGAAATAGAGAGTCTCAGCAAACAATTGCAAGATACTTTTTCTATTTAGACTCATCATACTATTCAAGCCCAAAATGATTCTTTAAAAGTAGGGCTAATGTAGGTGAAAGATGCAGTGACAACCTTAAGGCGAGAAAAGGCAGCATTTCAAGAAAAATGTGAGGATAGCCTACTATAGGTCACTCAACTTTAACAAAAGCTATTGGATGAGAAGAACAATACCACTGCTATTCAGGCCCAACTTCAAGCTGAGTGACAAATGATAGAACAATTGACACTTGAGTTGGCTAGTAGGCCAAAGAATACAGGGGTTTTGAATTTGGTTAAGGAGATTTATGTATCAATATGGAAAAGAATCTCTGAAGAGATTACTCAACTCAGACCCTCTCTAACCTTTCTACAAAATGCATAGAAATTGTGTGAAAAGGTGGAGACTTTAGTTGAAGTCACTCTGTCCACTGTCTCCTTGAGAGTGTTTGACTCTCAAGTGCTGTTGCAAAAGCTATATGATGCAAATGATAAAATGTTATTAGTAGTAGGAATCAGTGACAGAATGACCACTGCTAAAAGAGTAAATGAAGTTCTTAGTCATAACTCCACAATAGTTAAATGTGAAGAGCTTCTAGATGTGGTGAAATAAGGAATCAAAGACATAAAATAACACATTAAAGATCTGGTGCAATTGGGTCTTCCTTCCCCTTTCCCTGATAGCAATACAGTGTTGATGATTGATGAGATTAAACCTTTGTTATTAGGCAGACAAAGTGATCAGTCAATTTTCTAGGGTTTAACAAATGATTCATCAGTACTTGAAGTAGAAGCTATCTTGATGCCCATGTCCTAGCTTGAATTTCAATTGAAGGCTACAGTTCATATTTTGTAGAATTTTTCACACAAAGATATCATTAGTCTTGATTTAGCCTTCCACAAATTGCAAAATAAGCAGGGATTATTTGATGATGAGTGGTCTGCTTATCAGACAACCTTACTAAAGTTGTGATTTTTGTCACATTTTATCATGTGGGAGATTGTGGATTATGCTTTTTGAGCAGGCTCAAAAGTCCTCGGGGTCACCAAGAACTGTAGAGTAAAAAAATCTACATTTTTCATTTTCTAATTTTTAGTTGTGCACTCCAAGTTTTGTCCCTGCACATTTCAATTTTGAGGCAGTAAAGTTTTTGACATAGAGCATGGGCGTGAGTTTCTTTTTCCTAAATTTTATCTAAGTATCAAAGTCACATGGAGGCTACCAAGTGTTAGTGGCTGAAACACATTTTTAGTTTATGTAAGTTGCTCAGAATGTACCACGTGTCCCATGGTAAATTAACAGAGTGTGACAAGTGCTAGCATCCATGTTTCAAATTTCTTTTGAGTTTTGAAATATTCTTTAATAAGATTTTCTCAAGATCAAGCGGAAGGTGCCAAGTGGAAACTATAGAAGGATTCAATATGTTTTTCTAAAAGCAATGGAAGATGCCACATATCTATAGCTGAAGAAAGTGAAAGCCACCATGTGTCAACATCCAAAATATCTTCACTTTGTTTCATCAATAAGTAAATAATATGGTGGGACACAAGTTTTTGTTTCTAAAGTTAGTAGAAGCTGCCAAGTGTCACCATCCGTATGAATTTAAAATGAGTCCCAAATGTTTCTACAGTCTAGCTAAAGATCAACGAAAGCTGCAACGTGTCCCTAGCTGAAGAAAATGGAAGCTACCACATGTCATTTGTTAAAGATATGTGTAAAGTGACACCTATCCCTATTCCCCTTTTGAAGCTACTCAAGTGAGAAATGTTATGGGTCACATTTTTTGTAGATTGTTAAAGTTTGAGGAAGCAGACTATGAAAGATGTCAAATATAGAACACTCTTGAGCAAAGACATAGTAAAGAGTATAAGCTACATGGGAAGTGTCGTGTGTCTTAGGTAAGTGTCTCAAAAGCTGCCAAGTGTCATTTTTTGGTACCTTTTGAATAATGAAAAAGTTTTCAATTAGAGTAAGTAAAACACACCAAGTGTCTTTTCCTTTTTCACAGTGGGAAGCATCCTATGTATCTTTTTCATCTAATGAACTGTAGGGAAATGGAACATTTTAGAGCCAAGAAATATCTTTTATTAGACACTTTTAGTTTAGTTAGAGTTTAGTTATACTATTAGATTGGGAATGTGTAGGTAATCGAGAGCTAATCTGATGCTATAAATATGGGTGCAGAGGCCTCTAGAAAGATCATCATTAGAAGATAGAGAGAATTTTTTGTGAGAGATTGTTATCAAGAGATTTTAGACTTTCTTGCTGTAGCTAGTGATGCTGTTTGCCTTTGTTCTATTTTCTTGAGTTAAATTTTTTGTGTAACTGTGCATGTTTTTGTGGCTTTTATGAAACTAGAAAATAAATAAGAAGACTGAGTTCTGTGCCTTTGTTGATATTTTCCGTGTTATTACGAAATCGTCTAAACTGTGAGCCTTTGATCCTATCTATTCTTATCTTTTACATTGATCATGCCTTGTCTGCTCTTTAATGTAATTGAATTTTAAAGATAGCTTCATTGTGCTTAGAATTAAGGGTCAAATTAAATTTAGGTGCATTGCCATAGTTAGATTTTATTTCATTGCATTTGTGTTTCTATTTAATTCCTATCCTTTTCCTCATAATATACTTGAGATAAATAAGAGTCAGCTTCTTTAAAATTTGGAGGTCATTTCAGGTTGCATGTCCCACATTCCTGAAACTTCCCATTGTTGGTGTTAGAAATAACACAATTTTGATCATCAACAACAACCACACAAATGTTTTTGATTGTCATGCAGACGTCAAAATTAAGCTTAGCCATTATACATTAGGGATTAAATTTTATGATCACATGGACATCATTGATGGTCACATGAAAATTAAATGATGGGTACCTGGACATCAAATTTAAGCCATGATAATTATCCTTGGGTCTTAAATTTGATGGTCATGTACCCATCAAAGACATTCACATGGACATCAAATGATGGGCATGAAAACATAAAATTTAAGCTATGGTGGAGATATGTTATAGTTTAAATTTGATGATCGTATGACCATCAAAGACATTCATGTGAATGTTAGATGATGGGCACACGGACATCAAATTTAAGACATGGTATAGTGAAAATTTTAGCAAAGCCCAAAATGAGTGTGGGACTACCACATGGCAAAATGGTGTTAGCCCAAGCAAAGACTGACTATGTAAGGTATAAAATGCCCATGAATTATCTAGGTGGCATGATCTCTAGGCTCATAATAAATGCTATGTAAAAGTCTATGATAAAGTATGGATAAGATGCACTACCCCAAATGCACTTTAATAAAAGTGCAATGTGCTCCTATAGTTCCACATTCCATAGAATAAAATGAAATGGAAATGGGACTTGGTGGAAGGTGGAATCAAATAGGCAATTTGAACATTCTCATAAAGTGTCAAGTGAAATGGCACCTTTGGATTTTGTGAGTATAATGGGTAAGCAAGAAAAGACAAAAGCAAGGGCACAGTGAAGAAGGGAAATAGTGAAGCATTTTACATGTTTGGCAAGTGAAATGTGATTATGGACCTCCAAATCTCATGAAATAGAACATGATAGGGTTGGTGGAAGGTGGAGTCTTACATTCAATTTGAACCAATACAAGGTGTAATGTACTCCTATAGGTTTGCATTCCATGGAAGGGAAGAGAAAAGAAGTTTGGTTAGGAGTGGAGGTTGATGTGCATTTTACACCAACATAAGTTGCAAAGTGTAATGTTCACCCCCAATTCTAGATCCCATAGAACAAGGCTTGAATAAGTGAATGAGTGGGAAATTAAAAAGTATAACAAGAGGAAAAAATTCAACTCAAGGAGTTTTAGGGAGATGTTGAGGATAAATGCAATTTTGCACTTGTGCAAATTGAAAATTACACCTAGATCTCCCATTTCTTCCAGTTAACACTGACCAATAAGGGGCAAGTGCAAATTACACTTGTGTAATTTATAAAAGGGGGCCAAAATTTCCTCTAGAGGTTAAAAGGTGAAAATAATGCATTTATGCATTAAAAAATATGAATTAAATCATAAAAGGGAAAATTTGCAAAAAAGAAGCAAATGTAAAAATTGTAAAGTGTGAAAAAGCAAATTTGGAAAAAGGCAAAGGTGCAAAATGCAAGGTGATAAAAAACAAATTGGAGCTAAAAAGTAAAAAGGTAAATGACCTAAGTCTTTTGCATTTTCCATTATTGTGTTTGTCCAAGCTTCTCCATAGGAGAGAAATTGTAGGCTTGAAAATCCAAGGTGGGCCACCCAAAGAAGATCATTCAAATATCCATGGATCTATAATATTTCTAGGACATCATTGTAAGAGAAGGTTGTTCCATGGAATGCATAAGAGGAAGAACAATTGTCTAGGAGGTTCCAAGTATGAAAGTAAGTATTCTAGGGCATCTTCAGGTAGTTCCACATAAATACCAAGTTTATTTGGCCCTCTACCATGATTATTCTCCTTCTAGCTCATGTGAAAGGTATCTCCATCTAAAAAATTAGAGTATATGCTCTAGATCTTCATCATTCCTTGTGGAGGTAGTTATAGGAATCATTTTCCTTGCAAATACATGAAGATTCCAGGCATGGTAAAGGGTTTTTATAGATGGGAGCATCTTGGTAGAACTTAGAGGTGTGTTTTGCACTTTTTGAAAATTACAACCCTCATTCCTATATTTGAGAAATGGGTAAAAAATGTATAAATAGATGGATTCTCCTCTATTCAGGGCATTTTTTTTAGTTGTTTTTCCTTAGTATAGGCTCTTCCATATTTTGGGATCAAAGATATGTGTATTATGTCTCTCTTGCTAAGGTGGTTGTAGTTGTACAACCATTAGCAAGCTATGAGAGCATCTTTATATGTTTCCCCTGCATAAGATGGAGTAAATCCACCATGCTTGTCCCCATGGTAGTATTTTGAAACACTAACATGTGTAATATTTTCTTGCAAAGTTAATAAAAATGCTTATGGTTATTTTCTATTTTTATTGATGTAGTGAATTAATATGTTTTACAAATGTTGTTGATTGAATATATTGTTCTCTACTCATTACTAGTTGTCATCTTGGGCTTAGATCAAGATTATAAATCCCTTTCTACATTATGTTTGGAAATATGTTGTTGAATAACTTGCTAGGGCACCCTAGGTGTATGGATTTGATAAGAAAAGGCATGTGAGATTCTATTTTTAGTGTATGTTCTAGGATTTTAGGGATCCTTTGGGAATTTGCATTCTATTGACACCAATGGATGTAGATTTCTCCTCATAGTTTCCATAGCTTGTGGCACTAATGAATGCAGATTTCTCCTCATAATTTCCATAGCTTGAATTTGAGTTTTGACATATCTTTACAATAACTGATGACATGTATGTTGAAAGAATCCTTTACTATTGAACATTACTAGTGCACTACCCTCCTTATCTATATGAGAAAAAATCATCCTACCCTATCTTACCTTATGAATAATATACCCTATTACATACTATAAGTTTTATTTTATAGTAGTTGCATAAATATTGCATACTTAACATGTGTTTGCATAAATACCCAACACTACAATCTTTCTTTTAGTCCCTTGTTGAAAAATTATTTAGAATGAAGGTTGCATGCACATCCTCATCTATCTTCAATATCTTGTATGTGAATTAGTATATTTATTCATTCTACGTGACAACCCTTTGTGGGTGGATAAAATGAGTTTGGTTGTGCCTTGATCACATTTGTGCCTCTTTTTTAAGATAGTCCCCATGGAGATTAAATTTCATAATCTCTCCATGTGAGAAAGCTACCCCATAGGTCCTCTCACCTTAGTTTAGGCTGATCTAAAAGTAGTAGGGAGATGACCATACCCTCTATTGGTGCCTCTCAGTCATTTTATCCATTTGGTTCATTCTTGATGCCAAACCCTCCCCTATATATAATGATATATCAATGGGTTTCTTATCTTTTTTTTTCATTTTCTTTAAGTGTGTAAGGCCGAATGATAGAAGTGTAAAATTGGGAACCAAAAATCAACTGTCACCATTGCTAGGGACACTTCTTGTCACCCATGTTGCCAGGGACTCTTGCAAAGAGCTGCAAGTATTTCAAGTTTGATTTTTTTATGCTTGTTATTTACTATAGTTGGACTATCTTGGCCATCAATGACACAACATTCCATTGGGGATGTGCCAAGATTTAAGATATTTGATAATTTGACTTTTGCTAAGTTTATTGCAAAGAGCTATCAACATTGCATGTTGAAAGGTGCTTTTTTACTTTTGAACACTATTTCAAAAATTTTAGTGTCTTTATTTTCTATCTCATTAAGATTCAACAAGTTTAATTTCAACATGTATCACAACAATTTATCAACTGTTATATTCTAGAATTTTGATTCTAATGGTAACTACATTTTATCATCTGGTTTCAAGAAGACCCATGCCTAGTTAGAATTCTCTTTACAAACTTTCAAATTTGAGTATTTTATTGTTTATAAAGATAAAAGGACTGAGATCATCTTTCAAAGGTGACCCATCTAAAAAATTTGTCTCACCATTAAGTTTATATCAAAGATGAAGGAGACAAGTTTGGAAGCCTATTGAAGGGTAAAGCTCATCTGATAAGGGTTGTCAAGATTTTGATAATATTGAAATATTTGTTGACCCTCCCATTATTGAGGATTATCATAGATCTTCTATTGATTTTAAAACATATAGTCCCATTTAATATCCAACTCCTTCTCAACCAACTAAATCCCCTCCTAAGTCTGACCCACCAAGTCCATGCCATTCACCCCCTCATATCCCTTTCACAGTTATTCATGAACCCACTATTGAACCAATCATGAGGCATAGGGATCTAGATGAGAATGAATGTCCTACATTACATGTTCCTAGATTAAGGCCCATCAATTTCAATGAAATGGAAGGCTATCCTAATGAAGTACCAAATGAAGCTAGGAAACACATCCCAAAGTTTCAAGGGAACAATGCAGTGAGTGGTGATCAACACTTTAGGGATTTTAAAAATATCATTAAGGATTATGAGGTTGAGTATGAGGATGTGTGCATCAATATATTTATGCACATGCTAGAGGAATATGCTCATGAGTAGTTTAACTCTCTTCCCCTTGGATGCATTGATTCATATGAAGAGATTAAGAATGTCTTTAGAATTTAGTATGGTGAAAGAGTTGATCCCAAGTTTCTTTTAACTGAGTTTGAAAATATCAAAAAGAGTCCTAATGAATGTGTGTAGGATTTTAATACCTAGTTCAACAAGGTTATGATGTAGCTTCCCAAAAACATCAGGCCCAATGATACAACATGCCTGATAAAGTACTATGATGCCTTTGACAAGAAGATTACATATTACTTGTGGGATACGGCTCCCATGAACCTACAGTTGGAATTCAATATGGCCATCTAGATTGAGAATAACATCAAGGTTGCAGGAAAGCCCATAAACAAGTGGTCATGTAAAATTGGTTAATCTAGAAAAGGCACAGTACATAAAGATAGCCAATTTGGAGGAGACTATCAAAACTATGGCCTCTGCTATCAAATATATGTCCTACAAGCTTGACAAAGTTGAGAAAAAGATCTCACATGTGTCTACCAGTTAGGAGAGGTCTCTAAATCTAAATCAAATAGAAAGGGGGCATGCTTTCCATAGTCAAGAAAATGATAAAGGGAAGAGGCCTAAACATGATGAGAGAATAGATAAAAATCTAAATAGAGTGGATGGAAAAAAAGTGCTTGATCCTTTAAATGCCAAGGTGAATGTTTTAGATTATGACATTGACATTGATTAGTGTGATAAATGCTTCATTCCATATCCTATGTGTGATATTGCTGAACAAATTGATGAATACTTAGATGAACCTAAGTATACATCATTTGAATATGATATTTTTATGTTTGATTGTAAAGTTCCCCATATCATAATGTCTTACTCTAAGAAAATGTTGAATGTTACTACGATTGATCAATTTTGGAGTGTACTCAAAATAGAGAGTGTCCCAACTTTTGAATTTTCTTTTGATGTTAATATGGCACAAGTATATGAATTGCCCATTCATGATTTTGATCTCTTATATTTTAAGATGATTAATAAATATCATGGGGTAATTTCATTAGTTGAGGATAGTCAATTATTAATTAATGTAACAACTACCCAAAGGAAGGAATATTACTTGAGAAGTACACAACTAGGTGTTGCTCCTCAAGACACTACCCCTACAAATCCAAAGGTAGGGAATGAAAACAAGGAAGAAAATAAATTTAAAATAGTCCCAAAAGATTCCACGATAGCACCCATGCCCCAAACTACTAATATTAGAGGTGTTGCTACTAAGAGTAATAGAGTGCCCATCTTGTCTAGTATCCCTAAGGGTACAAATGAGGTTAAACAAAATCCACCCTTAAAGACTACTGCTAAGAGTGTGAATCCATCCTAGTATACTCTACTTTAGACTTTAAGTGATTGCATCCTAGCTAAAGGTGTTGTCACCCTTCTACCAAATACCCCTCTTCCTCATTATAGCATATGTGATATGGCCCAAGTGTTGAGTCAATTAAAAATCACTGTGCCACTCATTGAATTATTATGAATACTTGAACATAGGAAGAGGGCTTTTGAGTACTTGGAATTGGTGAGAGGTCTACTGTGAATGAAATAAAATTACCCCAAGCACCCCTAGAAGAATATAGGGAATCAAAAGAAGTTATAAAACCTACTTCAAAGGTTTATTTGGGGACTACATTAGTGGAGAGTCAGCTAAATGTGGATCCATTTTATATAAACCTACTGATTAATGGCCTGATTGTCCACAACTATATATTTGATTCTAGAGCTTTTTACAATGTGATGCCCCTAGGTGTCCTAAACAAGCTTAGAGTAAATATTACGTCAGCCTTTGACAAATGTTATGCCATGGAATCATGAGAGGAACTAATTATGGGATAAGTAAAGGGATTAGTTATACAATTGATAGTTCATCTTGGTAAGTATATGAATATAGATGTGATAATTGTAGACTGACCACCTAAGTGGAGGATGTTGCTATCATGAAAATGGGCTAATAGCATGGGTGGAAGTGTGCAGATGGACATTTCCTACACCACCATTCTGTTGGAGGGTAAGATGGTCAAAATTTATAGAGAGATGAATATGTTAGATGTGATTGAAGATCCAAAACATGATCTCAATGAAATGTTGTACATAGATGTTGATTTGGGTAGTTTTATTAGGAATGTTGATGCTAATGACTGACCTACTATTCTTGGTATTGAACCAAGTGATGAATATGTGGATGATATTAAGTCTATGTCTGATCATGATGATATTTTGATGTTTAATTAACAAGACTCCTAATGTAATTTTTCTACCTTCATGGAAATGATGAGGGATACTATTGTTGTTTAGTTTTGGAGTGTAGTCAATGAAGTCCTAATGTATGAATTTGTTTGTGATGATAATATGACATAAGTAAATAAGTTATCCAATCATGATGCAATTGAATATTTGAGGTGTGCTCTAACTAAAGTACTGCAAATGAATATGGAGTTGGGTAACTTCATTGGGAATGTGGATGTTGTAGAGCAACCAACTATTCTTGACATTGGGTTTGACAACAAAGGTGTTATTTGGACAATGTCATTCAATTAAATTGGGGTTATTATTTATGCCCCTAAGTATGAAAATTTTAAGTTCTTTTTTGTATTAATTTGAGGGCATGAATGATATTTCTGAATTTGAGGCACTTTTACTTGGTACTCACCTAATTACAATTGAGAAACAAGTTTATTTACAATTGTTGGAGTACCAAAATATTTTAGTGTGGTCTTATCTAGATTTGAGATCATGTAAAGAGGATTTATTTCAACTTATCATCTTATCACATCCTATCAACTATACTCTTAGACATTTACATAGATTAATTTACTTCACCTTGGCCACCAAGCTACTGAAAAAGCTCAAGAAATTAGGGGATGACAAGATTTTGAAGATGCCAATTAATGACAAGCATTTGGAATATTTCTTAGATTGAGATCATGATAGTGTACATAATTTTATAGTCTTTTGCTTTGTTGTTTTATTACCCCCTACTTTAGGCCTTGTTTGTACAGTTTCCCTTTGTGTTTTGTTGTGTGTTCATTTCCAGATCCTCCTGATCTATTTTGATCAAGTTTTCCATTATTTTATTGAGCCTCCATGAGTATTTATATTAAAATGTTAAGTCTTCACTTTGTGCCCTAATGGATTGGCACCTAGTCTTACATTTTGGGGTTCTTTGCACATTGATACGGGGTATGCATCCCTAGGTGAAAGCCAATGTTAGTACCCAAAATTGCATTGAAGTAATTGAGCCCTTGTCAAAGTGTAAATGCCTAAGTCCTTAGCCATATTCCTATTTTTTAGTTGTCCTTTGAAAGGTTAGTTTCATGTTAAATCAACTATCTTAAAGTAGTCTTTACTTAGCATATGCTAAAGGTCTATTTCCTTTTGGCATTTTACCAATGCAAAAAATTCTAAGAAAATTCTATGTTTTGGAAAAAGTGTTAGCAAAAATCCTAAAGACCTATTTATTTTAGAAATTTTATCTACTACAAAATCCTGAAAGCCAAATTCTTGTGGGCATTTTGTTCTCACAAAAAGGCTTGACAAGATTCCATTGTTTTAGGAAAAAGGTTAAGTTTAATTTCTTCAATAAAAATGCAAAGCTTAGTTTCTTTAGGGAAATTATTTTGAATAAAATGTCTAAAATAATTTTCCTAACAAAATGGTCCATGATAAAAAGGCTCAACAAAGATTGATTCTTTCTTTAGGGAAATTATATCAAAAAAAATGTTTGAAACAATTGTCTCGATGAAGATAAAAAGGTTGAAGGCCATATTTTCATGAGAAAAGTGTTTGAGAGAGTTAGATACTTTGAGAAAATTATCTTGGAATTTTTTTTTGAAACAATTGTCCTAATAAACAAAAGCTCATAACAATTCTACCAAAGATAGAAAATCCAAAGACAAAGGGGCCCTTAGACCAAAAGTCCTAATGAGAAAAGTCTTCATGGAAATTATCTCAAATTAAATAAGTGTCGAGCATGTTATTATTGATCGATGATTTGTGCTTGATCCATACAGGTCCCAATCAATGGTGTGAGCTAGATGGAGGACTATTTGGCACAACTCAAGGCAAAAATAGAAATGGACTGGTTAGTATACTTACATATTTTTTAAGTTTTCTTCAAAGGCATCTCATTATGAAAGGATCACATAGCATAAATATTTGGATGCCATGAACATATCCTACAAGTTTGGTGCTTTTGTGTTTTTTTGACTCAAGAGGCAAGCTTTATAAAAGTTGAACTAGCAATGTGATGGCCATGCAAACATTTTTATGATCATAAAGATTCCAAAATTAATATCAGCCATTATACATTAGGGCTTAAATTTGATGGTCAAATAGGCATCATTGATGGTCACGTGAACATCAAATGATAGGTTTGAAAACATCAAATTTAAGCCACAATAATTATCCATTAGGGATTAATTTTGATGGTCACATGCCCATCAAAGACTTTCATGTGGATGTCAAATGATGGGTGTGTAAACATAAAATTTAAGCCATGGTGGATATCTATTAGAGCTTAAATTTGATGGTCATGTGACCATCAAATATATTCATGTAGATTTCAAATTTAAGCTATGGTAGAGTGAAATTTTTAACAAAGCCCAGAATGAATGTAGGACTGTTATATGGTAAAAGGGTGCTAGCCTAGGCAAATATTTACTATGTAAGGTGCAGAAAGCCCATAGATTCTCTAGGTGGAATGATCTCAAGGATTGAAATAAATGCGATGTCAAAGTCTGTGGGAAAGTATGGTGGAGATGTACCATCCCAAACACACTTTCATAAAATCACAACATGCTCCTACAGTTTAACATCCCATGGAAGAAAATGAAATGGTAATGGGACTCAGCAGAAGGCATAATAAAATAAGAACTTTACACCTTCTCTTAATGTGCAAAGTGAACTGACACCTTTGGATTATATGAGTAGAATGGGTGAGTGTGAAATGACAAAATCAAGTGCATGATGGAGAAGGAAGCAATGAATCATTTTGCACATTTGGCAAGTGTAATGTGCTTATGGACATCTTATCCCATGAAAGAGAATATGATGGGGCTAGCAGAAGGCAAAGTCTTACATTATATTTACACCAACACATGGTGCAATGTGCAATGTGTTCTTGTAGTTCCACATTCTTTGGAAGGGAAGAGAAAATAAGTTTGGTAGAGAGTGGAAGTCAACATACATTTTGTACCAATATAAGGTGAAAAGTTAAATGTGCATCCCCACTAATGGATCCCATGAAATAAGGCATGAAGAAGTAAATGAATGATAAATTGAAAAGTATAATAGAAGGAGAAAAGTCAACTCCAGGAGATTTAGGGATATGTTGAGGAGAAATGCAATTTTGTAATTTTTTACTTGTACAAATTGTAAATTTCACCTAGATCTCCCATTTCTATCAATCAACAAGGGGAACTACAAGTGCAAATTACACTTGTGTAATTTGCAAATTACAAATTTGCAAAAGGGGGCCATAATTTCCTCTAGAGGTCAAAAGGTGAAAAATAATGCATTTATGCATTAAAAAATATGAAGGAAATCATAAAAGGGTAAATTTTAAAAAAAGAAGAAAATGTGAAAATTTCAAAGTGTGAAAAAGCAAAATTGCAAAATATAAAGGTGTAAAATACATCGTGCTAAAAAACAAATTGGAGCCAAAAAGTAAAAAGGTAAAATGACCTAAGTCTTATGCATTTTTCATTATTGTGTTTGTCCAAGCTCCTTCATGGGAGATAAATTATAGGCTTGAAAATCCAAGGTGGGCCACCCAAAGAAGATCATTCAAATAGCCATGGATCTAGAATATTCCTAGGACATCATTGCAAGATAAAGTTGTTCCATGGAATGCATAAGAGGAAGGGTAGATGTCAAGGATGTTCCAACTATGAAAGCAAGTGGTCTAGGGCATCTTCAGGTAGTTTCACATAAAGACAAAGTTTAATTGACCCTCTAACATGTCTATTCTCCTTCTAACTCATGGAAAAGGCATTTCTAGCCAAGAAATTAGAGGATAAGCTATAGATATTCATCATTCCTTGTGGAGGTAGTTAAAGGAATCATTTTCCTCATAAATACATGAAGATTCTAGTTGTGGCAAAGGGTTTTTCTTGTTGGGAGTATCTTGACAGAACTTGGAGGGGTGTTTTGCACTTTTTATAAATTGTAACACTCATTCCCATATTTGAGAAATGGGTAAAAAATGTATAAATATAGGGATTATATTCTATTCATGAGGTTGGTTGGTCATTACGTTGGTCATTTTTTTGGATTTGTTCTTCCTTAGTATATGATCTTCCATATTTTAGGATCAAAGCTATGTGTATTATATCTCTATTACTAAGGTGGTTATATTTGTACAACCATTAACAAGCTTTGAAATCATCTTTATATGTCTACCCTACATAACATAGAGCAAATCCACCATGCTTTTCCCCATGACAACTATTTGAAACACTGACATGTGTAATATTTTCTTACAAAGTTAATGAAAATGCTTGTGGTTCTTTGCTATTTTATGTTGATAAAGTGTAGTAATTATTGTCACTTGGATTTTCACCCTTTGAGGAGATGAAAAAGTTATCTTCATAAAACTGGCACAATGGAAACACCTTTAGGCTTGTGGGTAGCCTAAATAATGAGGTGAATCTCTAGAATGAAGGGCTAGCTCCCTAGATGTGCCTTGAAATGCTTTCACCTATACTAGTTGATTGTTTATGGAGAAAAGGGATATAACTTGCATGAAATGAAACCTATTATAAGTGGTGATGAATCAATATGTTTAACAAGATACTATTTTACTCCATCACTTTGAAACAAATCATACAACTCTAATTTGAGAGTCCTAGAATTCACTAACATCAGTATTTCAATACAGAGGTACCATATATGAAAACTATATAAGGTAATTGGAAAAATAGATAATTTTGTAGATTTTAGTAATTCCTTATACACTTAAGAACATGTTAATACACTTCAAAACACTTCATATGGATTTCTAGGCATGGAATCATTTGCATCAAACATGGAAGGATTGAGAGAAAGCAAGGATAAATGGATATCTCTTAACCATTCACTATCATCTCTTCACACACTTTAACAATATGATATATGAAATAAAAATTGAATTTAATTTATTGTATATGGCAAGTAAAATTTAAAAACCATTAGGGCAGGGCTTCACCATACCTAGTGTGGTATTGGATTACAAAGGTCAAAATGGCAGCTCTTATAAAGCTTGAGAGAGAGAGAGAAGAGAGATGTCCAAGGGTCATAAGGAAACTTGTAAATATGATAAAATTAGTTAAATTGTGTATTATAAGATGATATGGGATGAAACATGCAAGGTCAAGAAGCACAAGTGTCAATTTAAGGAATAAACTTCATGAAAAGTGGCAAGAAATTCCTTGTGTTGGCTCATAAAAACTACCTTCATGATTATCCTTGTTTTAACATCCCATAGCTAACTAGGATTAGGTATTATTATTGGGATGAATGTAAAGGACATCATACATGAATCTCCATGCATTGGTTGTAGGCCTATTCATCTAGAATCATCTGGAAAGGAGCCATCATCATCTGTAGTCCAAAAAATGCCTCCTTCATGTACCCTACACACATGGCTTATGAAAAGAGATTCGTTGATCATTAAAATATGTGGGAGGGAGTGTATGAAAAATTTAAATACCCTTAATGTAATTAGAGTCATCAAGCATGATTTAAAATCAATCTACTTGAAGTTTTCTACCCTTCTCACTAGCTTGTCTACTAAGCTAGTTTTGATTGGCTAAGATGAATCACCTTGTTTGGACACTTAAGAGTTTTTTTATTGAAATTAAATGACCATATGGAGTTATAAAAAGTTTAAATATTACCCCCAAACTTTATTTAATCTTTAGAATCCTCCTATAGCCTACAAAACACATAAAATTGTAAACAATATCCTATTTTGTACCTTGTTCGTACAAGACCATATAACCAAAAATCATGTGATGGATCTTGATTGAGTCCTATTAAAATTACAATATATTTTATGGCCAAAATATTCCATTATATTATATTTATATCTCCATTTCCATCATTAGGTCACTGGTAAGGGTTTAGGAGGGTTTTAGGTCTCTTTGATCTCTTAAGCTTCATTCATAAAATCTAGACATATGAATTTCAAAAATATCCCACAATCATGGCATTAAAGACCATTTATAACATCCATAAACTCATTTGGAATCCATGAATCACCTCCAAAAATATATGAGTATAAAAACTTGACCTATCGAGCTCTTTTCCCCATTTACATAGGCATAACAATGGTCTCAAGACAAAATTGATTCTTTTAAATTCCTCTATGAAATATGGAAGTTTTAACATACCTAATTACACCTTAGGAACATGATCCAATAGGCTAATAATCATAAATCATGTTAGAATTTCAAATAACATCTCTTTTGGGCACTAGGCCTCATCATGTCTAGTTAGGTTGACTGTACCCTTGGTGCTCTAGACCTTCTTATTGGTATTATTTATATTTCACTAGATTAAAAAAATATATTGTGTCCCCATAAAATTTCCTAAATAGGATATAAAGATCACTACACACTAAAAATGAAGATGATTCTCTATTTGGCTTTTAGGCCTTAATGTGTTTGACATGCATGCTTACAAATTTTGGTCTTTATATCTTATTACTTGGTTCCATCCTTAATTTAGGTGTCCTTCATGTCTTTTTATATGTTTTTAAATCTCTAAAACCTTCCAAATAGGTCCCATTATCCCTTACTTCATCTTTTGTACATCATTCACCAAAACCTATCAGTCTTGTATAAGGAGAAGTATCCCCTATCTGAGATAAAACAAGGTGTAATTCCATTATTTAATAATTAAAAATAAGGATTTTATAGGCCTAATAAAGTTTCAAACATTTTATATACAAATTTTTAGTCCTTGGTATTATGTATAGACCCTTCAAAGTGTGAAAGTTTGAGAAAGACTTGTTAGGGAAACTAGATTGTGTAGGGTTTCATTAAATGAATGATATGGTGTATTGTTAGAAACCTATCCATATTAAATATTTAATTATGAGAGATTCATGGAAAATTTATATTCATGATAAATTTTTTTGAGCCAAAAAATAACTTTAACCTCCATTAGTCTCTCCTCATAATTTATAAGTCAAGACTGAGTGTGCCACATTGTTGACTACGACTGAGTTTTGCACTTGAAAGTACCTTTCTCTACCTTGTCTCCTTATCATGGATGGCATATTAGGATATCAATAATATTATTAAGGTGATTTTAAACTTGAAATCCACTAAACCTCTAATATTTTCTCCTCACTCCTTGATTGGGACAAGACTGAGTTTCTTTTGCATGAATGTGTTTCCTAGAAACACCACACCTATAGGTGTATATGCATGCCTTGGCCTTGAATAAAAGTTTAAAGACCTTATATTCTCCCTTTAAGTTCATATGGTGTTTTTTATACTCAATTTACTCATTCTTATCACTATAACTCCCTCTAGAACCTAGTTTGCTTGCTCTCTGCCTATTCAGTCAACACAATCAAGTATGCTAAAAAAATGGGACTTTGTAGGTGTTGATTTGCATTGGTCATGATTCCTATGATAACCTTAAAATATCATTTACTAGTGGTTTTAACTTGTTCATTCACCAAACTTAGCTAGACCATCACTTTAGAGGTTGAAAATCTCACTAATACTAGTCATATGTAAATGACTGTATACTCTACCTAGTGTACCCCTATAGGTCTACTTTTCATGAGTCAAGATTGAAACACTGTTAAGGGTTCTTTGAGAGTTATTTGGATTAACTTGACACATAATTGGAGTCACTTAGTTTCACCCTACCTAATTTAAGGCCATCATTTTAAACCCTTACCCTATTCACAGTTTGCCTTAGTCAACTAGTAATGGTTATAGGTGCCTTTTACCTTGATAGGGGTACCTGTAGATGCCAAGAAACTCAATCATTGCATACCAACTTCCTCTAATGGTTCCTTTTATCTTATATATGTTTTTTTTCCACCATCAAAGACATTATAGCATGAAGTCATGGCTTGGAAATGTGACATTAGGTGAAGAGTCAATTCTGGGAGTTAAATCTTGTAGATTTCACTAATGAGTTTTAGTGAACAAATTCCATATTAGAGCACATTCAAAACTAGCTTATATTACTCATTTGGCCTCCAATTTTTTTAGAGTGCTCTTATATTATAGTGTTTTGAAAACCAAAACATTTGGATGCCCTAATAGCTCATGTATTCATGTCATATGCCATTGTTAAAACTTTTATGGACCTCTATTTCTTCATTTTGGGGATCAGGGGCCTGAATTCACAGTCATTATCTTGGAAATAAATTTCAAATTTGTTTAACCATTATATAACTTCAAAATTCATGTTAGGGTATCTTATAACTTGTGAGATATTTAAGATGAGTTACATCACCTATCTAGCATTTAAAAATGGCTCTCTAACCCTTACTAAACCATATGTAGGTGTGTATTTTTAGTAAACACAAGCAGTGGGAAGAACATAGGCAATGTGCATTTCTTTAAAATTCTTAGGAATTATGAATTTATCTAAAAAAAAAAAATCCGTTATTCATGATTCAAAACTCTTGAAACCATCACCAAGCCATTTACCTTAGCATGGCATCATCAAGAGCTCCTATAGGTGACTTTGACTAGGTTTAGCATATAAACTATGTGCATGGGCCATGAATTAGAACTATGTATGGTGTATGGGCCTTGAACAACCATTTTAACTCATAATAGATTTTTAATATTTCAAATCATTTGAAACCAACTTTAAAATCTTATTCTCAATGTGGAAACCTCCTTCAAAGTACTTATAAGTGCACTTCCATGGCAGATAGTGAGAAGGTGCTATATATGACTATTATAGTGCCCTTTTTACATTAATTAGAAGCTATAACTTGATACCTAATAGTTAAAAAATATAAAACAAGCCTTTATACCTTCATCACATCTCTATGGACATGTTATATAGGTCTCATGCACATACTTCACCATGACTACATGTAGAATTAGATAAAGAGATGACTATACATGTTAATGGATTCTATAACTCAATATTTTTCACCTTAAACATTAAAACCTTGAATTAATGGTGATACCATGACTATTTATTTGAGTGAAACACCATGCTAAATCATGTTAAATCTTTTTCAAAGAAAGATGACTTTTGTAAATGGTAGAATTTGAATGCAAGTTCAGTTTTAACACCCTCTTATAAAGTGAGTTGTTTGAGATATAAAATCAACTTAAAGCATGAAAAAAAGAATAAAGTAAAATTTATGAGGAAGATATCATCATCTAGGATCAACTTCAGCAACTAGTTTGTGAGGAGTTATTCAAATCAAGGCAAAACCCCCATGTTACATAGATTAGCAGGCAAATTTGAAAGGTCAACTTTTTCGGAATGGTTTATAAAGCTCAGGGCACCATTCCTCTTCAAAAAAAAAAAAATGGAAGATGAATAATTTTATAATACACCCCTAGAATAATTTTTCTTGAAACCCCTCATCTTAACTGTACCAAGCAAAAACTTGAAAGTCACTTTTACTTGCCAAAAATGATGAAAAGGGAGAAAAATAGTTTTGGGCCAAAAATTGAACTTCTAAAGAACTTAAAACATTAATTTGAGCTTGGGGAAGTTTAATAGACATTTTTTGATCCTTTCCCATGTGGCACACTTCCCAAAGAGTTGTATAAGTTCTAAAATCTCCTTTTTTCCCAAGAAAACTAACCTTTTAACTGAAGAACCTACCACTTTTTATTTATGTTAGTTTATTAAGACTTAATTAGACACATGGGGAATGACATCACATATTTAGACCTTCACACTTCATAATAAATCTATATAAGTCATTAAATTCTCAATTTTAACCCCTAAAATGACTCAAAAGGACATGTTGGCTACTAAAATTAATGACCAAGGTTGATATAACATTAAATAACATTAAATAACCTATGATATACCTTATTATCATAAATTAAACCCCCTAAAACACTTAAAACTCAAGTTTTTACCTAGGGGTACCCTAATTTGACCTAAAAGTCAAATTTGGTCAACAATAATATGTTTTACAAATGTTGTTGATTGGACATCTTGTTCTCTACTCATTACTAGTTGTCATCTTGGGCTTAGAGCTAGATTATAAATCCCTTTCTACATTATGTATGGAATTATTTTGCTGAATAAATTGTTAGGGCATGCTAAGTTTATGTATTTGATAGGGAAAGGCATGTGAGATCATAGTTTTAGTGTATGTTCTAGGATTTTAGGATCATTTGGGCATCTGCATTATATTGGCACCAATAGATGTAGATTTTTCCTCTTAGTTTCCATAGATTGCATTTGAGTTTTGCCATATATTTGCAGTATATGATGACATATATGTTGAAAAAATATTTACTATTGAACACTACCAATGTACGACCCTCCTTCTCTATTTGATAAAAAATCATCCTACCCTATCCTAGCCTATAAATAATACGCCCTATTGTATATGATAAGTGTTATTTATGAGAACATGCATAAATATCACATACTTAACTTGTGTCTACATTTTGTTCTTTAAAGACCTAGCATTGTAGTCTTCCTTTTAACCCCTTGTTAAAATATTTTATAGAATGAAGGTTGCATGAACATCCCCATATATCTTCAGTAGATAGTATGTGACTTAGTGCATTTTTGAATTCCATGTGACAACCCTTCTTATGTGGATTAAATGAGTTTGGTTGTGACATGGTCACATTTTTGCCTTTTTATGTTTATAATCCCCATGGAGATTGAATTATATAATCTCTTCATGTGAGAAAGCTACCCCATAGATCTTCTCACCTTGGTTTTGGTAGAGCCAAATATAGTAGGGACTTGACCATACCATATGTCGATGCCTCTCAGCCATTTTATTTATTTTATTCATTCTTAATGCCAAATCCTCCCTTAACTATAATGAAATATTAGTGGGTTTCTCATCTTTGTTTTCCATTTTATTCAAATGTGCAAGGATGAGTGATAAAGGTGTACAACTAGGAACCAACATACTGGATTGAAACACAATCTACTAGATGAGGGAGTGACTAGGGATGATGAATGAGTGATTAGGTACAATGAGGGCCAATGAGGGAATGGTTATGGATAATGCGGGATGAGGATGTATGAGGAGGGCGTGAGTAAGGATGATGAGGTTTTATGAGGAAGTGATAAGGGATGATGAGGGATAATGAAAGATGATGAAAGATGGACTAGGGATGATAAGAAATGATGACGGTTAATGAGGGAGTTATTAAGGATGATGAGAGTGACTAGGGATGATAAGAGAGTGATTATGTATGATTAGGGTTGATGAGGAAGTATTTAGGGATGATCAATGACAATGAGGGATTATTAGGGATATGAGGGAGTGACTGGGGATGATGAGGGTTGATGAGGGAGTGATTAACAATAATAAAGGATGATGATAGCCAATGAGGGAGTGATTAGGGAGAATGAGGGAGTAAGTATGGATGATAAGTGAATATGAGGGTTGATGAGGGAAAATTATTAGGGATGATGAGGATTAATAAGGGAGTGTCTTATGTTAATTTGAAGTGATAGAATATGACTTTATTAAATGTGACTTTGGAATAATGCATGGGATTGGAATTGAAGAATGCATGGATTGACCATGTATTTGATAATTTTTATAGAGTGAATGGTATATTTTTAGAATGAATTTTGAATGGTGTTTTGATTTATTCTATTTTGAATAAAATCTATTAGGGTGACTAACTAAATTCATGTCTGGTATAAGTTATCATATCATGACTATAGGTAGATGTCATGTATGAGTGAATGGATACATATATGTAATAGGTATGTGATAGAAGTCATGTATGAGTGATTATATCATGACTATAGGTATGTTACAAGTTACATGCTACCGGTTAGTCATTTATGCATATTGATAGACCCATTACTTAAGAAACCCATAAATTATTTAAGAATCCACCTTTAAACTCAGGTATTCAGTTAGGTAGGGTATACTCAAGTAGTTAAATTAGGTAGGGCATACTCAATTAGGTAAAATATGGGGCATAATCAATGGTATAGGTATATTACATATGTAACCTAATTTTTAACCTTGTTTCTCATTCTATCTTTGAATTTTGAAAATGTGAAAACTAAGCATTAACCAAATTGGCTTTTGAAAAACTAAATTCTAAGTGGTAACTCCTAGAGATATGGAATCAATTTCATAAGATGTAGAGTGGCCCTAATTTTTTATATTTAGTAAAATAAATTTAAAGTATAAAAATATAAAATTAAATTTAAACTAGATATATCCTTACAAACATAAACAAAAAAATTAACAACACAATAAAAAAAACAACCTGAGACTGTACATAGAAACAAAACCATAACAAAAAACATATACACGTCTTCAAATGCAAAAACAACTACCTCTAATTACAAAAAACATAAAAAATATACATATCTTTGAAAAGGGCAAATGCCCTTTCAAAATTTCAATATTTTTTTTGCATGTTCCCTCCAAATTTGCCTTAGGTAAAGGCTTGGGGATGTAAGAACCTAGATTAAAAAAATAGTCATGGAGTAGCCCAATTAGTTTCTAAGAAATTCAAGAGTATTTTTCATCTTTTTCAACACCTCTGATCAGGGAAATTTTATTATTAAAAAAAATTATATGGGTTTATAGAGGATGAAGTGTAGTTCTAGAATATATAATTTTTTTAATGTTAGAATATTATTTATAATTATTACTTAATTTATACATAACATAACTTATTATGGAATATATACATATTATCACAAATTCTCTTATAAATTTTTGAATATCAATCAAACGTTTATAAAACTTATCTCAAAAATCTACACATTGTCAACTATGCTTTACAAAAAAAAAAAATGATTTTCATGAATTTAAGGTTAAAATTTGTGTTTGTACACTTACAATTTAACTTTTATAGTTTTCTTGACTTGTAAAATTATTTTAAAATTATATATAATAAAAAATATTGTCAACAATATTTGACATTTGACCTATCCATATATGAAGTTTCATACAAAAATTCATTCGTTAACTCAAAAAATGTGTGTTTGGACACATGCAATCTTTTTGTCTTTTCACAAAAAATAACCAACCTATTATCATAAATGCATCTATTTCACAAAATTTTATCATCTAGGTATTGAAAAAAATTATATATTTAAAAACTACATTTAAAATTTTGTAATTCATGTTCTTATGTCATTGTCAAATTATTTTTCCAAGTGTCTCTAACATTCTCTCCAAGTTAAACTATTGTAATTTTAAGCAAAAAAGTGTCACTTTATACCCCTTCTTTTTTCCCCCATTAACCTACATCTACCCATAAGTATACAAGTAAAAATTCAAGCAATCAAGCATTTTATATCCTAGCTTGCAGACATTGTAACCCTTTCACATTAGGACACTCTTTTCAATTGGAATGAGAATTATGAAAAAACATTTAATAATATTAAACACTATCTTTCTAACCCACAAGTACTAATTCCACTTTTTGCTATTAAATATTCTCTATTATACATCTTAGCTACTTAGTTTGCACTAGGGGCATTATTATCACAACATGATGACAATGGGAAAGAAAGAGTAGTGTATTACTTGAGTAGAACTTTAATATATTATGAACTTAACTACTCTAAAATAGAAATGACATGTCCAGTAGTTGTTTTTTCCTCTCAAAAATTACAACACTACATGCTCAAAAATCAAACCAAGATCATTTCTAAGATATACCCCCTAAAGTATCTTCTATCCAAAACAACTCTAATGTCAGGATGGCTAAGTGGGTTATGCTTCTTAGTGAGTTTGATTTAGAGTATGTCAATCAAAACTAAGTTTTGTTACACAAATAACATAGCATAGTGTGAAGGTCTTATAGTAGGTCTCAAAATGGTAATATAATGGGGAATCTAACATCTTATTTTTGGTAATTCTAAGCTTATCCTTAATCAAGTAACCAATGAATTCCAAGCTCTTGATGATAAGTTAATCCCTTATAAACAAATGGTAGATAGTTTAAATTTATCTTTTGAATACATCCAATTTTAACAAGTGCCAATAATCAATAATAGGGCAATAAATTCAATGGATACCATTGGTTCACTACTGATTTAAGCAAAAAACATAACAAGTTCCTAGTTGAATACTTAATGATACTAGCTTATGATAAACCTAATTTAGAAATGATTTGTGAGGTGATTGATCCCACTCTTCTTTGGTACTCTGACATTTATACCTACCTTCATACTAATACCATATCATATAACCTATCCCATAATCAACATAAGTTATTTATCCAACATACCTATTGCTACACCATCCTTGGAAACACCTTATACCACAAAGGCTATGATGAAACTCTTTTATGCTATTTGAATTCTGAGGAATCTACTTTGGCAATTAAGGAAGTACATGAGGGAATATGTGGGGCACATTCAAGTGGAATGGTCTTTGAAAAAAATATTTTATGAGTAGGTTATTATTGGCCTATAATGGAATATGATTTATGTACCTATGTAAAGAAATGCATACCTTATAAAAAACATATGGACCTTATCCATATCCCATCATAAGCTCTACAACCTATCACAACACCTTGGCCATTTTTCACATGGGGGTTAGACCTCATTCAAAAAATAAATATTGGTTCTTTAGATAGACATAATCATATTATAATGGCAACATAGTACTTTACCAAGTGGGTTGAGGCAATGAACCTTACCTATGTCACTACAAATCATATTTTTAAATTTATCTTAAACCACATTATCTGTCACTTTGGTATCCCTTCCACTATCATTTATGATAATGGGAAATCATTTAAGAACAAGTATGTTATGGCTTTTTGTCAAAATTACCACATCAAGCATAAGTGGTCCACATCATACTACCCATAAGTAAATCCTTAAAAGAGTTGTCAATGAATTTAGGCATGATTAGTATACACAACTATATCTTACCCTTTGGGCATATCACACTAGCATCTGCACACCCATGAGGGAAACCCCTTGCTCCCTTATATATGGTAGTGAGTCTATTTTACCAATAGAAGTTGAGGTTATATTTTGCATATATCTTTATAACAAATAATTTATTAATAATCCTATTATACTTCATACCTTAGTGAACTTGACCTTCTAGATGAGAAAATACTTAATGCTTTAAATCATTTTCATGTTTAACATAATCACAATCACCATAGCTATAATAAGTGGATAAAAGTTAGGGAATTTGAAATTAGATATCTTGTTCTTAAGGAAAACTAATGCAATTCCAATACAAAAAGATAAAAGAAAGGAAAGTTTGAGCCTAATTGGTTGGGCTCATATATTATCATTGCTAAGAATGGATCAGGAGCTTACAAATTAGCTATAGAATATGGAGAGGAACTTGATGAGCATATGATCATCATGCACCTTAAGTGATTATATTACTAAATTTTTTATATATGATATTATTTATATCCTATATGTTTTTAAAATAAAAAAGGCAAAAAAAAGAAAAAAAAATATTAGAAAAGAAGAAAATAAAGAAAAATAGTGTAGATCGTCCAAAAGTGAAAACTAGTTTACTATGCTTTGGGAAAGTACCATGGTGAAAAATAGATTTATGACACCATGTGTAAACCATTATATATATTCACCCTATTCAATTTGGGGCATCATGTTTTGATACTCCATTTTTTATTTCCATTTTACTCATAGTTACTTGTTTGTGCCTTGTCTTGTAACATGTTCACTTAAGGTTTGATACTTCTAATTGTGAACATAAATCCTTGCTCATGATAGAGAAATGCCTTTTATATTACCTATTTTAAACCAAAAAACTCCAAAAAAACCAAATAAATCTAAAACACAACTAAAGCATCCCAAACTACACATAAAACACTTATCGAGAACATATACCATCATAATTATCTTCTAAAATCATTCACTCACATTTCTTGGGTGGGTCAATCATGCATCTTATCATCCAAAACTTTACACTTAATCAATCATCCACTTTATCATCACTTCCCATATTGGAAGAAATACATCTGACCTGATATCCACACATGGACTTTGTCTAGGATGGATTATGTAGGCAACATTTAGAGACATGGGGTCTCTAGGGTCAACTTAGCCATTGGCTTCCCCATCATCCATTTCCACAAGTGTGGATTTATTCATTTTTATAGTTCCTTCTCACTATTTGTTCAGTATTTATCCTAGCTCTTGGATACAAATGTATTAAAACCCTTATTTAGGATGTTAAACCTTTTATTATATATTTTTAGGTATTGATTACTTGCTTATAGTTTTCACTATTTGATTCATTGTTTGTTTTGTTGTTATATTATTTGTGTTTAAGTTGGTTGTTTAACTTTATCATTTTGTCTAACCATTATTTTGGTTATTTAGCTCTTTTTCTTATCCCTAACCATTAATTTGGTTATTTATCTCTTCTTTATCTCTAACCATTCATTTGGTTATTTATCTCTTTTCATACCTTAACCATTATTTTGGTTGTTTGTATTTTTATATTTTTAAACCATTCAATTGGCTATTTTGTGTTCTCTTACTTTAGCTATAATTGATTATTCAAATTTATTTTATGTCTTTATTAATACTTATGATAGTTTTACATCATTGTGCACTTCATCTTATTTCTTTCTTATTTTTTTATTTGTTTATATACCTCATTTGTGTCATCACATTTTCATCTTGGGTATTTTTACATCATCTAGAATAATCATGTTTTTATATCTTACTTTAATTATTTTATTTTAGTTTGTTTATAAATATTATTTTGTGAATTGAATCATAGTATGGTTATAATTTAGTTATATCATAACATACTTTGATTTTACACAATTTATTCCTTTTCAGTCTATATGCCTAAAACACCAACATTCATCATGATTATTTAATATCATTAGTGGTAATGTGTTTTAAGCTATATTAAAGATCAGGTTGATAAATTACTCATTATTGTTGGAAATCCAATACAAAGAACAAATACAAAATAACGCAACTATCTAAATCATTATACATACATTTATAAATCAAAATCCATAACAAAATGTTGAGAAGAATTAATAAATACTAATGTGAATATAAATGCAAGAAATATAACCAGTACTCTACATATCCATCTATCCATCAACCATGCATAAATAAAATATAATCATAAAAAATTCCATCTACAGTCCATAGTGTCCATCCAAATAATACAAGTCTTATAAAAATAATGTATGTATTTATCAAAATCAAGTGTGACTATATAAATAGATACATCTCAAACATATGTGAACATCGATGAAACCATCATTGAAACACTATATTATGTCTTGTCCTACCCCTCTGATGGAGTGTCTAGTCTTAAAATCAGCTCATCATGTATAGTGTATCCTACCCCATAGATATTTTTAACTCTATAGGTTACAATGATATACTTGACATAAATTGTCTAACTAAGTAATCCCTAAAGGATGGTGCTCTCTTCACGTATGAAATGGAATCATAGTATAAAATCCTACAATATATGGCCTACTTCATGGATCTTATAACCCTTTCTTCTGTAGTTATATGACCCTATCTTGTGTAGCTCTTATCACTATGGCCTATATTAGCTCTATCCTAACTATATATCTCTTTTGTCTATATTGATATGTCAATGTTGTATAATCTAGAATTCATGTCTCCACATCATGTGTCATAATTCCTAATGTATTAGTGATACCATATCTCTCCATCCTCTCAACCTTAGCATGTACCCTATAAACCTTAGCCTATAATCATCTGATCTCAACTGCTTGATCTCTTATGCTATACACATCCCCCTAAAATCTACATACCTCCTTATGAAACCCTAAAATATCCCATCATGATCTTGGATCTCCTTACAAAGTGTGTCAATCAGTGTTTACTCCTCCTAAGATCTCACTATGTGGGAATAACTAGCCATATAGTTATGTGTGCCATGTGCTAATATCATAACTATGTCCTCTCCATCCTTATCACCCTTTTTACTATTAAAAATTAGTAGAGTATCCTCTCCACTTTCCTACCTTATATATAATTCCATCTTTGTATTAACATCCACATGTTATTCCCATAAAACCTCCATTTCTCTAAGTTCAATAATCTCTGAATCATTTAGTTGGATCATATCTAAAACATTCCCTCTACCTCATCCTCATATCCATCCCTTGTATCCTATAATAACGCTCCTAATCTAGACTCTTAAACTTATACTTCATGGCTACCTTCTCAAACGGGTAACTAGTCTATATTTCTATATATGTGGTGGTGCATATGATACTGTCATCTCAATGGCCATTGTCAAGCCCATTAATTTTTATAAAAATATAATACTCTTACATCAATAACATCCATATGGTCACTTCATCTTAGTATCTATAAATAAAACCAACTTTGGTCTGCTATTGTTAGATCAATAGTCATCCCCCACTATGGTCTCTCCCTCACTGCTCATGAAAAGATGTGTGGCCCTGATGGAATGTGTTGTTTGATCCTAAACTACCTCATCACCCTATCCAAGTGATATATTTATATAATATAGTTATGTATCTTGATCACATAACACTAGCTCATCATATAGTTTGTATACAAGTCATCTTATGGCCACTAAAATATAATCTACTTGTATGGTCTCTAAGTGATCTAATCATCACCTAGCTTATCTATCTCCCTCATGTAGAAATATAGATCACGTAAGTGTTGTATACAAGTCTCAATAATCATATGTCATTCATATGCCAATGTCTCATCCATATAACGAGTGTTCATATGACCAATGAGCCTCTCCACCATAGTTTGATCTCAACACCAAACCTATAATAGTTTCGACAGCCAAATCTCCCTCCCATATGTATGTGTTGCATGGTGTAAGTCCTTGTATAAATATGATAATAAGCATGGAACCCATGCAAACCTCTCACCCATCTCCATCATGTTTTTGACAACATCCAAAAATTTATTGGACACAGTCTCTCTCTCTTATTAGGTAGCACAATGCCATTGATAATAGCCATAAGTACCATGGTTAAAGAGTCCATTTCTAATCATGTGAAATAGTCAATGCTAACTCTTCCTCTAATATATAGAATTAATCCATCTCTAAAAAACCTATATAGTGTAGTCTCCTATGGACCATGTCCCTAGTATACTTATCTCCATCATATCAGAATACCTATAATCTAATACACATCTTCTAGCATCACCATCATCTCCCCTATAAGTAGGGGAAATGTATTAGTTTTGCTATGTCATCTCTTAGCTAGAACTATCAATAAAGCCACATCTTATCAAATCTCTCATATCTACATAATGTATGATAAACTAGTCACCTCTAAAACCCTAAACTAATACTCTATAAACCCAATAATCCTCTCTAGCGCACTAGGAATCCACTTTCATGTAGTCAGAATTGGTAATACCTCTTGCAAAAAAAATACATTGGCATCAATTTAATTGTGTCTATCACCATAATAATCCATCTACCACTACTATAACACATTCAAAAAACTCAAAACAAATGTACAAACAACATTTTCAATCATTTTTTTTTTATGCCAATCATCATTGTGATTACTTATCCTTACTAATTTCTTAATTTTTGCCTCTTGAGTTCATGTTTTTCAAGTATATCTTGATGAAATTGATCTTAATTTCCTCCATTTTCCCCTCTAGTGCATTTTTTCTACTCATTTTCGTGATTTCACCTCTCAGTTCTACAATTTTGCTCCTCAATTTTTCAATTTCAAATTTCCCTATTTAATTCCCCACTAGAATATTTTTGCCACTTGTATTGACAAATTTGATGCTCAATTCTACAATTTCACAACTACAAAATTGTAAATTCATAATTTCCAACCTATTTTATACCCTTCAATGATTTTGTACCCTTATTTTACAAATTCACTATTAATTTTAACTAATTCATAGTTTTTTATAATGAATTCATAACTTTTAGTGCCAAATTCATAATTAGTTCATTTATGAATTAATTTCAGTCTACTTTAAGCCCTAATGAATGCATGTAAATGAAAAAATTAAATCATATCAGTTCACTTACTTTAGGCATGCTCCTCTTAGGTCTTTGATTTCTCCTCACTCATTTTGCATGGTGCTTGTGGTGTGGAATGCAGTCCATTTTTGGATAAAACCTTAGAGTAATATCCTTAATGACCTTTTATTAATAAATAACTCTCACAATAAAAATACACAAATGAATTTCAAACCCCCAATTCTTCTATTTATATTTCCAAACCATTTCAAATATTTTATACCCCCATACTTCCATTATACCCATTCTTCATCCATTTTCATCCAAATCTCAAGACAAGATCAATCACATCATTTTGAATTTATTTCAATAACTTGTAAGTATTAACCCTACAAATGTTGCATTATGATTTTAAAACTAATATATTTTTCCATTTTTAGATCCACAACTTACTATCACTGGGATATATCAATCCCACATCTATTCCATCGACCCTTGTGACATAAGTAAACCCTAAGCATGTAATCTAAGAATGGTTAAACATATCATTTTTATGATCAATACTCTATCTATCATTAATTAGGTGCATCCTATTTACACACACTTAAATCCTACAAGTTTGATATCGATTCTACTAAGTTGATTTCTTGCTAGTCAAAACCAATTTATCCTTTTCCTCTTTTTCATTAATTTTGAGCATTTATCCATTATATCATACAAAACCTTGAGGAGGCATAATTACACTCATTCTCATTCATTTGAGGCAAATGCTTTCTTCTCAATAATCAACACTCTACTTATACTATTCTTTGAAACAATATTACTTTACAATACTATTTTAAAGAGGGGCAATTGTAAACACCTAAATTACATTTAGTGTAGAAATACACCTATAACATATTAATTATTTTTCTTAACATAAATCATGACATCTCCATTTAAATTTTAAAAAATTGAATAAATCTTAATAAATTTTACACACTTTAAATCCATATTTAAATATTAAATTCATATTTTACATCTCACCCAACATCTTTCACCTTAATCTCTCTTACATTTTGACTCATCCCAACCAATCCCACAACTTCCTTAACCTCCTTTGAGTCATCCCTTGAGTTCTCAAATAGTTTGACTCATTCTTGGTGACTTAGTTAACCATTTCCATGTTTCTCTCAACCATTTGAAATGGTCATCATCCTCATGGATGAGGACTCATTAGCCACCGTAGATTATTTGGATCATTTAAAATATCTAAGGAATACACCATCGTTAGATCCTTCCTCAAAAAATATATAAAAAAGCATGAAATTCTTCACTTTTATCATCCTTACTTATGCTAAAGAAGTTCTATCAAAGTTATAATCGAATCTAAAGAGAATCAATGTTACTAAAGACTATTTTCCACAAAAACATTATCCATTTTACCTTGCATTGGAAAAGTGGGCAATTTTTTTTTTAAAGAGAGCTAATCGAATCTACATTGTAATGGAAGAAGATTTTACAACCAAGGTATAAATTTATGTTTGTTTCTTTTATCTGTAGCTCTATCATAGTTTGAGATAGTTTAGATTAAGATTTCTTAATTTAATTTATATTTCTAGATTTATTCAATACACTTTACATAAAATTAGGGTGATAAAAAATAGGCATAACATTGGTGACCTTGTTATCCAGTTTCACTTGTGAAATTGGGTTGTAAAAATGAATTTGTAATTAAATTTCAACTTGAGATTGTGATTTAAATTAAATAATTTCTTAAGAAGCTATGCATAAACATCTTTAAATGAGAAATATAATCAGGGATAGACTATTTGGCTAATGTGGAATGAAAAAAATAAATATAATAAATAAGAAATTTTATTTAAAATAAATAACCAATGCAAAACCTAGAATACAAATTATAAAAACTAAATAATGCTTCCAACACATTTATATTTAGTTCTTACTTAATCATAAAGAATTATATTTTAAATGATCATACAATAATATCTCAAATAATTGAAAACCTACAGTGATATAGCATATCCTACAAGTCATCATCCTTTATAATGATGAAAACTCACACATTGGACAAATGTGAACCAAACCAAACCAAACAATAACAAGAAAGCGAAGGCTAATAATGAAAAATCTATAAATGATGACCATTGACTAAATGATGCAACCAATTACCATTAAGGTCATATAAATTAAAAATATTCTTCCCAAGAATATTAGCAATTCTATAAGGACCAATCCAAATAGAATCAAACTTATGATGCATACCTAGGTCCCATGTACTTTATCTACATATAAAATAAGGTCACCCATTTTAAAACATTTCTTAGACACCTTTTTATCAATAATTTATTCAATTTCTCTTTATATTTCTATAATTTTTAAAAAGTAATGGCCTTGGTTTCATCTAAAGCTAATATATTATTAAGTCTTTATTCCATCATATTAGTATCTTCTGATAAGTATTGAAGATCAGTTCATGCATAAGAAATTTAGAGTTCTATTGGCAAAGTAGCTTTGAAAACATAAGCTAACATAAATGGTGAATATCTTATGGAATCTTTCACTATCATACAATAATCCCATAATGTTCAAAAAAATTCTAAATGCCAAATTTTCTTTTTCTCACAAACCAACTTTTTTTATGATTGAAATCATATTTTTATTATAGGACTCAAATTGTCCATTCGCTTGAGGATAATATTTTGAATAATGACTAGAAATAATAGAATAACATCCAAATAATTATAAATAATTATTTGAACTGAATTATGGATCATCATCAAAAATTATCTCATAAGGAACATCAAATATAGAGAAAAATTGATTTTTGAAAAAAGAAATTACATAAGTCATAACAAAACTTTTTAAGGCTCTAGATTCAGATCATTTTGTAAAATAATCTGTTGTATTCAAAATGTATCGATGACCAACAGAAGATCTAGGATGTATACTAGAAATAAAATTAATTCCCCATTTAGTGAAGGAATTTTTTTAGAATAATTGGATTTAAAATAATGGTAAGTAATTTATCTCTACCAATGAATAATTGGAAAGACATGCATGCATGAACAAACTTATACATATATTAAAACAATGTAAGTAAACAATAACATGCATGTAAATTCTTATAAGATGTGGATTTTACTACACAGTGTCCACCACAACTACCTACATGACATCATCTAAGCACCTTTTGAGTTTGATCATGAGTTAAACATCATAAAAGAATTCCATCTCTATTTATATAAAATAAAAAACATCTAATAAAACAAATTTTAAATCTTGAAGTCTAAATGATCTTCTTTGTTTCTAATCTAAATTATTAGGATATCCCTGATTTTGAAATTAGAAGACTAAATTATGATACCAATTATCCTAAAAATGTAAACAATAATATTCATTCATTTCAATGCCAAACTAAAATGATTTAGAAAAATTAGCAACTTTCATGTTTTATAAATAAGGATTATAAACAAGTCTAAAACATTTATACTTGAGGTTTCATCTTCAACTAAATGTTTTGCTAACTTGTAACCTTTGATATTTTTGGATGTTTCAAATTCAAGATCAAAATCTTAAATCTTTAAGATCTATTTAGTTAATATTCCTTAGGTTGTAGGTTTTTTTAAAAGATAATAAAGGACAAACACATTGGATTTAACAATAACCTTATTTACCTATCAAAATATAATGAAATTTGATTAAATAAGATACTAATGAAAACACATTTTGTTTCAAATAATGGATACCTCGTTTCTACATCCTTTAAAACTTGGATCATATAACCAATAGGTTTTTCTTCATTATTCACATCATTTTGTGTAATTACAACACCTGTGACCTTTTTAGGGGCATAACATAAATAATGAAAGGTTTATTTAAATAAGGCTTAATAAGTATAGGTGCACTTGCAATTGCAAATTTAATGTTATAAAAAGCTGAAACAACATCCGTATCCCACATATAAGATTGATTTTTATTTAAAATCATTTGGAAATTGTTAGACTTATTAGCAAAATTATAAATGAATTTCTATTCAAATTTGATTTTTCCATAAAAAATTCTAAGAATGGATTGATTTTTTTGGGGGGACAAATCCTTAATGGTTTTCATACACTTTGGATCAGTAGAAATACCATTTTTAGATATGATATGTTATAAACATTTACCTTCCATAAAACCAAAAGCAAATTTCTTGGGATTTAAATAAATACCATACTTTTTGCATCTTGTGATAAATCTCACAAAGATAATCAATATGTTTCTTTATTTTTTGGAATGTATGATGAGATTATCTAAATATACTTGAATGACTATGCCAATTAAGTCATCAAAAGCCACATAAATATATCTGTAAAATGTGCCACCTACATTCATAATACCAAAAGACATTATATTAAAATCAAAATTTCCTCTACACATTTTAAACATAGTCTTATGTCTATCTTCTAGATTAATAAACATTTGATTCTAACAAAAAAATTGTCAAGTAAAGACATCATTTCAAATCCTACAAATTTTTGTAAAATTCAATCAATTTTAGGAAGAAGAAAATTATCTTTAATACAACTTTATTAAGATATCTAAAATCTACACAATATCACCATTATTTTTATAAATAAGAACTAAATTAATTACATAATTTGAATATTTTATAAGAAAAATGACATCACCGTTAAGTATTTCATCAAGATCCTTGTTGATGGTGTCTTCCAATAAGGACATTATTATACTAATCTTTGAATAAAAAGTTTGATACCAAGTTTGATAGGGATATCATGTTTAATAATATTGGTATCATAACATTTTAGCTCTTTGTAAGACTAAACAAAATAATCAATAAATTCTTTAAACAACTTAATAAACTTAACCTTTCCATAAGAGTGCATTGAATTTTTTTATAGACACATTTAATATCTTCCTTATTACCAAGATTAATAGGAATTATTTCACCTATTATCCTCCTTAAAGTCTCTTTAGTGCATTGGATTTTTTTTGATCAGTAGGAGTGAACATTGAATCTAAACTGACTAAAATATTAGAAAATTTGTTAATACTTGACTGCATATAATCACCTCAATTCAACACATAATCATCATGATCAAAATAATTGCCTTGAAAAAAGAATCAATATGGTCATCATAGTAAAAAAATATTTTTTTATTTAAATTAGGAACCTTACGTTTGAAAACTTCAAAAAAAGAGAATTAAAGAGTTGGTTCACTTTCATTTAGAGTAGGATTTGAATAAAAAATAACAAACTTATCAGCTTGAACATTAAATTCTCTAAATATATGAGTAATATTAAAGGCTTCAAAATTTTCAAGAAGTGACCAATCCTTTTGAGTGTATCTATATAGATGTTTTTTTATTAGTTCTATAAACCTTTCTAACTTATCTAATAATTAACTCAAAATTACCAAATATTTTTAATTATTGTACATTAGGTTCAATTAATTTTTCTAGACCTAAGCATAAGGATTCAAATTTTGATATATTATTAGTTTTATCAAATGACAATTTATAAACATATCAAAATATTCGACCAATAGAAGAAATTAAACAAATATTAGCACCACTATCATATTTCAAACTTATTCCATCAAAATATAAAGATCATAAAATATCTATAGAAAAAGTCAAAATTTTAATATTTTTCAAGGCCATCTAAAGTTAACTCATTGGTACCAATTCTAGTTTTCATATATGAAATAGAAGGTTGTATGGAACCTATATGGTTCCTAAACCATTCATCCCTTTGCATGAAAGTAATTTATTTGCCAACAGGGACTCAAGTTGTATCCTTACCTATGAAAGCACCAGTTACTTTTGACCAATCTCTTCCTAATAACATAACATAATTTCTAGGAATATTCAACACTGGAACATTGATCATACATCTAATTATTTCATATTTAGTGATTTTAATAACCGTATCACAAAATTTTCCATAAATTTTGGTTTGAGGAGAATCAAAACATGTGATTTTTTTTTATCGATCTCATAAGATATGCTTAATTGATCAACAATGAATTTAGGCACTATATTATTTAAGACACCAATATCAATAATAAAATTAGGAATTATTTTATTAGTAATTTTTTTTGAATCATAAAAAATAAGCATATAATCAATAGGAGGGTCATAAATCTGAATAAAAATAATAAATTGTTCATTATTATTAATTTCTTCTTGAAATCCTTTCATAATTTTTTAAATTTCAATTTTTGATAGCATCATTAATTTTATAAAATCCAAATAGACCAACTACCTACAACACTATAATAAAACCCACCCTAATAGTGTCCAAATCATATATAATATTATAAGTGCCACCATCAAGATGATATATATGAGTATAATTCTTGGGCTTATAAAAAGGATACTATGGATTATTGAAACCAGTTGATAAAAGATTATTTTAGTGGTAACTAATTGCAACATTATCTGTGCAGCATTATTCTATGTACTTTTTCATTTATCTTGATTTTTAAAAGATGATGACTGATTTTTAATTGTGTTAGAATAATCTTTTTATAAAGTGTAGATAGTATAAGCATTAAATTTTTTGAAATCACATAAATATTCATAAAATCCAAACATGTTTACATTATCATCTAGATCAATGGAGATATTATCCTTCACATTTTGAACTTTTTAAACTTTTACACAACTATACAAGTGTTAAGATCATGATATAATTCACAAACATAATAGTAATGATTTTTTCTTCATTTTTACTTTTATGAGGAATTGAAAATTTACCTAATGTAGATGGTTTATTATTTACTTAACACTTGATTATGATTAACTCATTTCTAAGATTATGAATGGCTTTTAAGATATTTGCATTATTAAAATTTAAACATGTGGCAACTCTATCATTAAAACCAACACATTTTAATTTCTTTTCATACTCAATACATAAATTTATATTTTCATTGTAATATTCAATATATTTATCTTATAAATCCATTTTATATTTTAGAGATAAAGCATTGAAAAAATATAATCTAGTCAAATTTTTATATGGTCTACCATCATGGGAAATCTTTTGACATAGTTTAGTGAATTTGGTTATAAAATAGTAAACCGTATCACCTAGATTAATAGAGATATTTGTTAATTCATTGAATAAATCTAAATTTTATTTATATTTTCAAAAATATAGTTCTAACCAATCCTCTATATATTTCCAAGTATTAATAATGCTTATAGAAAGGTTAATAAAATATTGGCAAGTTTTACTTTCTAAAGTTTGTGAAAAGACTCTAAGAGAAACTTTTTCATTCACAATATCAATAGTAGCATAAACTAACTTGAAAATATCTGAATGGTCTTCCTAGGACTCACTATAAATTTTTAAGAATTTAATAACACTAAGTACTTTAAGCAAAGGTAATTTACCAAGATGAACACCAATAATAATAGGATTCACTAAAGTTTATGCAATATATTCATTAGAATTTACTTCATTACCATTTATTTTTGCTTGAATCTTGTTGTTTTGTAGGCCTAAAATCAGGTCTCAAACTCTCTATTTTACTTATTCTTCCATTAATTTTTTTATCAAATTCCACTACTTGAATAGTCTAGTTTAACTTTGTAGTCGTATTAGAGTAGATAAATTAGATTTAGAAGGAATAATAAAATCATCAAAAGAAACATATTTAGAAAGATAATGCATTCCATGAAGATATTATCAATTAAATTATGTTCTATTTCTTAACAAATTCGATGATTTTATTTAAAAATATGGAAATGAGTTTCCCAACTAATATTTGCATACAAAAAATTTCAAATTCTACTTCTTATTCTTCCTTGGTTATAATCTCAAGAATACAAGGTAAATTATAAAGTATATTATATCGATAAAAATGAGTAAGATTAAAATCAATGTCAACGTGATCCTCATCAATTTCAATCAAATATTTTATGATAGGAGGTGGTCCTCCAATGGTCATGGGAAAGAGAGAAAGAACAAAAAATTAAAACATATAAAAAAATATTTTTGAAAACTCCCTAACGGAGTCACTAAATTTGTTTATGGTGAAAAAATTCATGCCAATGAATCGACCCTTTCACTTATAATGAAGGTTAATATGAAATCATACTAGTTTAATCATAAGGGTATAAATAACAAAAATTGATTTCAAATATGTTTAGAAGGGGGATAAAATAGTTTATAGAAATAAAGAGCAAATCAAATATCAAATAATACATAATTATAATTCAAAAATCAAATGTCTTCAAATATTAAAAATAAGAATCATATTACAACTATTATCTAACCTATTCAATATATCTTTTTTAATAAAAAATGTAGTTTCTTGAAGGAAAGATCTTTAATCTTTTATAATTCTATCAAATATTATTGTATTCAATATTTGAATATCTCTTAAGTTCAAAACAAATCAAAATAAAATAAGTGAAACAAATTAAAAGGTAAATAAAATGAATGGAAACGAAAATGAAACAATGAAACAAAAATAAACACTAACATACTAATCTAAGAACAAAAATAACTATACTATAACTAACTAACTCCAAGCTAACTAAAATAAAATACAAAGTATCAATCAATCTATTCTATAAGATTAATGCATAACAAAATTTAAACAAGAAAAAAGAAGCAAACTAAGATTAATTTAAGAAATCACAGAAAATTAACTAGTAAAAACACTTATATTTAAATATTTTTAAAATTAACTTAAACTAATCTAAATGTGAACAAATAGTAATTGAGAAAAAAAATAGTAAGAACATAAAAATAACTTAAAAAAATTCTTAACCAATTGAGATAACTTCATAAAAAAGCAAACAATGATCAAATTAAGAAAATCTAAGTCAAAGAGTAATAAGAGATAAAATGAACAAAACAAGAAATGAAAAATAAGACCAAAATTAATCGAATGTTTAATACTAAAAGAATAAACCTAAAAGGAAAATTAATTATTAGATTGAAATAATTAACAAAAAATAGAAATGATACAAAAATAAATCAAGTAAAATATAAATACGATGAGAAAATAAACAAAATAGATAATCTAATTTAAATTTATTATCCAAATTAATCTAACCGAAAACTAAGATAATTTAAAATAGAAAAATAAAAACTAAATAAAATATAATTATGTGAAACAAGCATAGACTTTGTGAGTATTTAAATAAGAGTCATCTTAGAATAAAGTGAAATAAAACTTTCTAGAGGAACATAAATTTTGAGTACAAATAGTCTTAAAAAATACAACAATTTCCAATCAAAAGATCAATGAAATGTCATAAGATGTGATGTATTTATCATTATTCAGGCCAAGGACATGAAATTTTTCTCATATTACTACATATTTGCAACTATCAAAAAATATTAAATCTTGATAAACTTCATATAATTAGCTTATGAAATAAATAGAAAACTTGGATATACCTACATTAAATAAGTGGATTACTTCATCATCAAAGAAAGTATTATTTGATGTATCTACGAGTAGTCATTTGATCTTAGATATGTTTACACAAAATAAAATAAGGATATATAACTTTCAAACTTCAAAGAGAGCTATTTACCTATATATTTTCCTCACTTTATAATGTATTTTGTTTTGCTTATAAAGTAATCCATCTTAGAGATAGAAAAAAATTACAACTAACTTTTTAGTTAGTTATTATTAACTTTAATTGAATTTTAAATTCAAATAGTTAACTTATGACTTAACTTTATAACTTTAAAATTTAAACAAATTCTAATACATTAATTAAAAAAATAATAGATCAATGGCATTCTAATGGGTGGGGGTCCTTAACTCACTTGAAAACATTCAAATAAACATCTAACTACGTAAAACAACATTAAAAAATACTAACAACCAAATAAATTTAGATACTCCTAATATTAAATTCCATAAATATTCATCCATAATAATTAAGTAATATACCAATAAATTATTTTGCATAAAAAATAAAATGTTTTGATACATATTATTAAAACTACCAAATTATATCTACATGCTCAAAATCAATACCATGATAATAAGTCAAAGTATCAACATGAACATAATAGGTTAGTTAGACACATCATAAATAAAATCAATTAACATACTATCTGTTATCACCCAAATTTGCACCTTTGGAAGTAAGTTCAAGCCTTCTAAATGTTAAGCATGAAATATACTGAGACGAGGGGGGTGAATCAATATATTATATATCTTTTACTTAATCTGATTTCTTTTCTTTAACCACTTAATCACACATTCAAGATATGTAATAAAATTGAAAGAGTAACATGAAACATGTGAGAGAGAGAGAGAGAGAGAGAGAGAGAGAGAGAGAGAGAGAGAGAGAGAGAGAGAGAGAGAGAGAGAGAGAGAGAGAGAGAGAGAGAGAGAGAGAGATTATATTTTTATGTGGAAACCCAAAGTGAGAAAAAACATGGCTCAAGTATATGAATTTGCAAGAGCACTAACCCCTTTGCTGAGCACCAACACAAAAACTATTTGTGAGTACCAACCCATAGGAGCACCAACTCCTTACAAAGATTTGTGAGCACTAACCCACAGGAGCCACCAACCCCTCTTGTGTATAAAACACAACTATATCTCAATATTACTTACTAAACAAATGATAGAACTCTACAATATCTCCTTATTTTATCTCCTCTTTTATTATAAAACAATTACAAAACCATGCACTCTTTTTCATATTAAAAATGGCTTCTCAAGCCTTTACTTATAGCTTTACAAATTACCTTTGGTATTAATCCTTTGTGACCCTTCAATCCTCATAGAAAATGGTGCCAAACTTGCATGACCCTTTGTATCCTTGCATCTGAAAAGTCACATGGTGATCCTTCATAAGCAAAAACATCCTTTCCTCTTTTGTCTTTATCTTGGTGACTTTTCATATTCCTCAAAGTGTCCCTTCATGTAAAAATGTACCTTACCCTCTTTTATCTTCACTTGGTGACTCTTGGAATTCCTCAAGATGACTCTTCATGGGAAAATGCATCCCATTCCTCTTTTGTCTTTACCCTGTGACTCTTTGACTTCTCCATGGGCCCTCTTTTGACTTTTATACAACCAAAAATATATTTATTAATATTAAATAAATATTGACACACATTAGCCAATATATGAATATTAAAAACACCATTAAATGCTATGGGGCCTTTATCACCAATGCTAGATCTTTAACATCAATGATAATATTTCCAACAATCTCCCCTTTTATCATTGATGGCAACCTCAAACTAAGACTACCATATCCTAAAACCTATACTGCATATGCCAACTTGCACATACTACCATCTGAAAAACATATAGTAACTCCCCCTTAATTTAACAACCTATACCTATTCCTTGTACCTATTTATGCACTTGTACTTATATCTATACCTATTTCTATTCTTCTCCTCCTTTGACATCAATGGAAAAAGGCCTATCATGGAGCTAACACTTAGCTCCCCCTCAACTGATGCTGAAACTCAATAGCAGGAAGTAAAAAAAATTACTCCCAACTTCTCCCATAGATACTTAAATATGTCTTTTGGTAGTGCCTTTGTGAAAATATCTATAATTTGCTTTGTAGTACTGATATATTCTATTTTAACCTATTGATCTGCAACCTGCTCTTTGAATAAGTTATATCTGATGGGAATATATTTTGTTCTTGAATGCATCACTTGATTTTTTGAAATAGTAATAGCACTTGTGTGGTCATAAAAAATAGAAATAGGTTCACCATATTTTACCTTGATATCTTCTAAAGTTTACTTCATCAAAAGCACTTGAGTAAAACACAATATTTATACAATATATTCTAATTCAGCTATAGAAAGTGATACCTAATTTTTCTTCTTACTTAGCCATGATACTAAGCTATCACCGAGGAAGAAATATCCTCCACTTGTACTCTTTCTATCATCCAAGAAACCTACCCAATCTAAATCTGTATAAATAACCAAAGTGAAATATCTACTTGTGGGATACCACAATCCATAATCCAATATCCCCTTGATATATTTGAATATTCTCTTCACCAATTGAACATGACTATCTTTTGGAGTTGACTAATATCTTAAAACCATACCTACTGCCTGCATGATGCCTAACTTTGATGTTGTTAAATATAAAAGACCACCAATCATAAATCTACATAAAGATTGATCTGTAATAGGTGAATCTTTGTCTTTGATCACCTTATTTCCTATACTCATTGGTGTGCCAACTGGTACATAATCCTCAAAACCAAATTTATTCAACATTTCCTTGACATATTTACTTTGAGCTATGAAAATTCCTTTATCTAACTAAAATATTTGCAATCCTGAAAAAAATGACAATTCTCCAAGCATAGACATCTCAAATTATTTTTGCATATTATCAAAAAATTCTTTTGTCATCTTTTCAATATTTCTTCCACAAATGATGTCATCAACATATACCACAATAATCAATTGATGCTCACCTTCTATTTTGATGTAGATATTATATTCAACAAATCCTCTCTTGAAACCTTGATCCCATAGGTACTTATCAAGTCTTGCATACAAAGCTTTGGGAACTTGTTTTAACCCATATAGTTCTTTCTTCAATCTACATACATGGCTACTAATATTTGAGAGAATAAATCCCTCAGGCTACTTAATGTAGACCTCCTCTTCTAGATTCCTATTTAGGAAGGTATATTTGACATCCATCTGAAACACTTTGAAATTTTTAAACACTACATATGCAAGAAATGTTCTAATAGACTCTAGCCTTGCCACTGATGTAAAATTTTCTTCAAAATCTATTCCCTCAATCTTAGCATATCCTTTACATACTAATCTTTCTTTATTCCTGGTCACTTCTCTATTTTCATTGAACTTATTTCTGTAAACCCATTTTGTTCCTATCACATTGTGATCTTTTGGTCTAGGCACTAATTCCAAAATATCATTCTTTTCTATTTGATTTAATTCTTTATCCATTGCCTTAACCCAATGCTTATCATTTCTAGCTTCTAAAAAAGTTCTAGGCTAAATTTTGGATAATAAAGAGAAATTAACTTGCTCAGATTCACTTATCATCATTCTTATGGTGTAAATTGCTTCATTTATGTCCTTGTTGATGTCACTTTCATTATGATTTCTCTAGACATATTTGGATGGGGTTTTGGTGTCCTTTTTCTCCTTCTCATCTTCATCTTATTATTTAAAATCTTCTTCTTCAATCATTTTATGAATGTTTATTAGATCACTGATTCTTTGAGCTCCATCTTATTCTATCCTAGCACTTGTACTTTCAACTATTTTCTTGGTTCTTTTGTTATAACATTTATAAGCTTTACTTTTTCAAAAATAACCAATAAATATACCTTTATCTACTCTAGATTCAAACCTACCTAGTTTTTCATTGATTCTCTTTATGAAGCATCTACTACCAAAAACTCTAAAATAATAAACTTTAGCTGGTTTATCTTTCCATAGCTCATAAAGATTCTTATCTCTATTGACTCTCAATAATGATCTATTTTGAATATGCACTACTATACCAACTACCTCTCTCTAATATTTATCTAGTATCTTGGATTCATTTAGCATTATCCTTGCCATCTCTTAAATTATTCTATTTCTTTGTATAACTACTCCATTTTGTTGTGGAGTTTTGGTTGCTGAATAATGTATCTTTATTCCATGGTATTCATAAAACTCAATAAAATGATCTGACATGAATTCTCCTTCTTGATATGATCTTAGGAACTTAATCTTCACACTAATTTCATTCTTAATTAATGCTTTGAATTCTTTGAAATATCTAAAATCTTTTGATTTTTTCTTTAAAAATATTACCCAAGTAATACATGAAAATTCATTAATAAGAAACATTAAATATTTCTCACATTGAGTACTATGAGTTCTCATAGGTCCACACAAATCACTGTGATCAAGCTCTAACATCTAAGTGCTCGATTATTCTTTTATTTTGAACTACCTTCTGGCCTACTTCCCATGTTGACAAGGTTCACAAAATGTGTTGGATGGATTTGTAATCTTTAGAAGATTTTTGACTGCTTTATTCTTGTTGATTTTGATAAGATTATCAAAATTTATGTGTCCTATTCTCCTGTGCTATAGCCAACTATATTCAATCTAACTCAAACAATATCTTTGACCTTTGATGTCTGATAACATATATAAATTATTGCTTGTTCTCTAAGCATCTGCAACCAACACATCTAAATCTTTTCTCATAATTTTAAAACCTTCTACATAAAAATTTAGTGTGTGCCCTAATCACAAATTTCACTTACACTCAAAATATTATGCTTAAGACCTTCTACATACCAAAATTTTTTAGTTTTAGTTCTACCATTATCCAAACTTAGTGTACCTTTTTTGGTAATTTTGGAAATAGTATTATCTCTGAATTTCACTATGCCATAATTAATCTTTTTTAAGGTTATGAACTTGATCCTATCCCCTGTCATGTGCCTCAAACATCCACTATCAATGAAACATGTATTTTCTTCATTTATTGCATGCAAAGCTATCTATACCAACATAAATTTTTTAGGTTGTTTTTTCTTCCATGTACCTGTTTGAACTTTCTTCTTGATGAATGGAGCCTTGAAACTATGGTCCTTCTTGACTAACTTGAACACACATCTATAGTAATGGGCTATATGTCTGAAGTTGTTACACTTGTAACATATTATGGCCTCTTAATTAAACCCTGAGAGAGGAGCAAAAGAGTGGTGGCTTTTGCTTGACTATGCATGAGTTTCCTTCTCCTTATTTCTAAAATTGTTAGCCCTTTTTCAACATTCTATTTTATTATGACCATATCCATTACATTAAATATAGTAACCATAAAAATAGGACCTATTTGTGTATTTATGACATGATTGCCTTTTGTAGCTCTGTTCCTTCCAACCTTCTTTGTTTGAGATGTCTTCTGTATTCTGAACTTCCCTTTTTATTTTATCTTTTGTAAGAGATTCATCATAACTCTTTCCTTTTTCTATGTGAACCTTGTCTATGAAAGTAGTAGCCTCCCCTTTCTCTTTTTCAAATATGATACCTATCTTATCTAACATTGATCTTTGATTTTATAATATATTATTCAACATATTAGTGTTATTCTCAAATTTTGAATCATTGGCTGCTCTATCATTGATTATTTTATTTGTTTTCTCAAGATCTACTTTTAAGGAAGCAATTTCAATAATATACCTTTCACATTCTTCACTTACTTTTTGAAACTATGCCATTAGATCATTTTCATTATTTTTGGCTTCTTCAAAGTGTGTTTGTAGATCTTTAATTATTTCCTTTGACTCCTTTTCATTTTTCTTGATCTAGAACTTCAATCTTTGATTCTTTTTCTCAAGAGATTTTAAATCTTCTAAGGCACAAACAAAATCTCCTTCTAGATTCACTTTGAATTCATCCTATTCTTCTTCTTGATCATCTCTATTTTTGCTTGCAGAAGTATTTTCATGTATGGCCATGACTAGAATCTTTTATTCTTTTGAATCATTGACTCCACTGTCTTTGGCTGAGCTAAGATATTTATAATACAAACTCTTCTTCTCCAATCCCTTCTTGAATTTTTCTTTGAAATTTTTCTTGTATGTAGACTTTCCTTCTTCATTGTCACCATTACCATTATCTAGGCACTTAGCTACAAAATATCCAATATTTCCATAATTAAAATATTTAAAGTTAATTTTTCTTGATATTTACCTATGCCTTTTTTCAGCTTGCAAATGAATAGAGCTCCATTATCATCTTCATCATTGCTAGAATTTTCACTTGATTCTTGAATCTTAGCCTTCTCTTTCTTTGATTTCTTGAAAAAATATTCTCTCTTTGAGGGTTTATCTTTGTTTGGTGCACATCTCATATGCTGTAAGAATACCATGTAGCTCATCCATCTTTAGTTTGGCTAAATTATTCATCTCTTCAATTGCCTAATCTTTTGTATCATATCTCAATGATAGAGATCTCAAAAAAAATTGTACCATGATTGATTCTTCTAAATTTTCTCTAAGACCTTGAATTTGATTAACTATTTTATCAACTTACAAAAGGTAACTTGATATATTTTCTTCCTCTTCCATCTTCAAACTCTCAAACTACCTTCTAAAAGTTTTAAGCTTAGCTTTCTAAACTTTTCCATCACCTTTGTAAATATTTTTAAGCTTTACCCAAGTTTCATGAGCATATTTACATTGCATAACTTTATCAAATTCTAATTCACATAAACCACATAAAATAACATTTAAAGCTTTAGCATTATTTTTACTTGCCTTCTTTTCTACTAGAGCAGTTGTAAGTGTCTATGGATCTTCATATTCCTCCACCACTGCTTCGTAAATGTCAAATCCAAGAGCCATCAAATAAGTATTCATCCTTATGCTCTAAAAAGCATAATTTGTCCCATAAAACAAAACTACCTTATTTGTAGAAAATCTTCATGTGATCTAACCATCATGATTTCCTCGATCTACCTTCAAGCTGTAAAACTTTTTAAAAAGGAACCTAATCTGATACCAATTTTTAAGCATGAAATATACTAAGGGGGGGTGAATCAATATATTATATATCATTTATTTAATATAATTTATTTTCTTTAGCCACTTAATCACACATTCAAGATATGCAATTAAATTGAAACAATAACATGCACCACATGAGAGAGAGAGAGAGAGAGAGAGAGAGAGAGAGAGAGAGAGAGAGAGAGAGAGAGAGAGAGAGAGAGAGAGAGAGCATATTTTTATGTGGAAACCCAAAGTGGGAAAAAACACAAAGAATAATCTCATGTATATGAATGAGAACCAACTCAAGTTAAAAATTTTGCAAGTACCAACTTGTAGGAGCACCAACCCCTTTGTTGAGCACCAACACAAAAACTATTTGTGAGCACCAACTCATGGGAACACCAACCCCTCTTGTGTATAAAACACAACTATCTCTCAATGTTGCTTACTCAACAAATGATAGAACTCTACAATATCTCCTACTTTTCTCACCTATTTTCTTATAAAATAATTTAAAAACCATGCACTCTCTTACATATTATGAATGGTTTCTCAAGCCTTTATTTATATATTTTTAAATGACCTTTGACATTCACCCTTTCTGATCCTTCAATCCTCATGGAAAATGGCACTAAACTTGTATGACCCTTCATATCCTTGCATTTGAAAAGTCACATGGTGACCTTTTATAATAAAAATTGTCCTTTTCTCTTTTGTCTTTATGTTTGTGACTTTTCATATTCCTAAAAGTGTCCCTTCATGAAAAAATACACCATACCCTCTTTTGTCTTCACTTGGTGACTCTTGGAATTCCTCAAGATGACTCTTCATTGGAAAATGCATCCCATTCCTCTTTTCTCTTTACCTCAAGACTATTTGACTTATCCATGGGCCTTATTTTGACTTTTATGCAACCAAAAATATATTCGTGAATATTAAATAAATATTAATACACATTAGCCAAGATATGAATATGAAAAACACCATTAAATGCTATGGGGACTTTATCACCAATGCTAGACCTTTGACGTCAATGAAAATATTTACAACACTAAATTTAGGATGACATGGAGATAATCTTAGGATATGGGTGGCCTAATGTTGGATTGAATCTCTAGGTTAAATGGCTAGCTCTTTTGATGTATCACTTAGGCTCAATTACTAATCTATTAACTTAATTAGAAAAGAGACATAAACCTACTCTAATATAGGTGATGGATGAAATAGTTTGACCACTACCAACCATATGCATGTGTACTTCAACCATGAGACTAATTTAAAACAAATACTATTCATAATCTACCTCTTTACATCAATACTTCATTGTAGAGGTAGTGAAAAATGCTTGGGCTGGGAGGACTAGTCAAGAGGTCATAAAATGACACTAGTGAATAGACAATTCAATAAACCTTTTAAACTTCACTTGGATACTTCAAAATACCTTCAAAAAGGATTTTAAATTAAAAATGAATTTTATAAAAGGAGAACATACAAAGGAAGCAAAGCTAATCACTTGACAAGGTCAACTAGTCATGCACACACATTAAAACTAGTAAAAGGAGGAGGTTAAACCAAAAGTTTCTCATTGATCAAAGGATTGAAAATGGGTAGGTATTTTCCATACCCAAGTTGAGGATCCATACATATCCTATCAAGGCTACTTCTAGATAGAAAGTGAGAGAGGGGAGAGAGAAAGGATGTAAGAGAGCTCATTGACAAGTGTCACCTTTGATGGAGTAAGTGAAAGTCAAGAAAGAGGAGTTTTGAATAGTATTAAGATTATTTTCAACATTTTTTCATCTTCTAGGAGTTTTTCTTAACAATTTTATGAGTATAATCTTCACCTTCTTCATCAAGGCTCATCATGTCTTAAAACTACCCTTAAGACTTGTTCATTTGCTTGATACTTACAACTAACCATGAAAAGTGTATATTGTGAATTCTAAGATCATCATGACTTTATTGAACTTACTTTCACACTTGAGACCTAATTTTTATTCTCTCAATATTTATAGAAACTCCTTTACATTGGTCACATAGATCTACTAGGCAACTAGGCCCAGTTACTTGACTTTATCTCTCTTGAGTGATCATGAGACCTCCATAGGAGCTAATTTCAGCTTTTCTAAACATGTTTAGGACCTGAGAAATGTATGATACTATGAATTTGGGTTTTAAATTGGCCTACTCATACTATTCTTGACCTCTTTGTGATCTTCTTGCTTCATCATAAACACATATAAAACTACCTTCATGATTTAGGCTTGTAGAAGCAATCGTAGGACCAAGTGAATGTAGTTTTTATTATGAAAAGGTAGAATACATCATATAGTACCATCCTTTGGAAAAATATTAGACTTTGAATCTCTCTCTCTCTCTCTCTCTCTCTCTCTCTCTCCTAGATATACCATTCACATGAAAATATCCTTTGTAAGCTTTCCAATGGAGTGATAGAGAGAAGGAAGCATTTTTGGGCTTTCAAGACTTGAAACTTCATTCCAAACATGAATTTGACCTTTGGGTGTTGAAGAGACACTCTAAAACCATTTTCATCTGGAAGTGGATCTCTCAAGTCTATACAAGTTCTAGTTAGAATTGAAGTAACTTACCCATTATAACATGGAAACTGATTATTTAACTTTCTCTTTACAACACGCACATTAGAGCTTCTCTTAAATACTTGTCATTTAAAAAATTACACACAACTCCTTAATTTTGGCCTAGAAAGTGACTTAAATTACCTTGGAGTGCATTTATAAATATAAAAGAGACTAATGCATGGTTAGATGGCTTCATGAAATGAACATAACACTTTGTAAGGCCACATTTGACTTTGATTGACCTCTTCACTATTGACCTTAATGACTCATGAAAGAAAGAGGCTTTAAGAAGACTCACATTGGACATAAATGAAACCTTAACATTGTCAAAAACCTTAAAATCTACTAAATTACCTTAATTTCTCCAAATAAGGTTTAAGACTCATGACAAGGCTAACAAGATATTTTTAAACTATAAGGGTTTACACTTTTTGGCCTAGGGGAAAAATTGGTTGACAATTTAGTGATTCACAAGGGTAGCATGCTTGTTATACTTACTAGGTCAGTTGCCTAGTCCATCCATTATGCAATAGAGTCATTTTCAATGAAACACAAACTTGATCAGACCTTGACACATGAATACACATGACTTAAGACTACATAAGATAAATTATTGACCTCTAAAACACACAACACAAGGACAAACACACAAAACAAATAAATAAGACACACACATGTGTTAGTTAAGCACCTAGGGAGTATAAAACAAAATAAAGTAACTAATATATACAACTGACCTAAAAACAACCTCCTCCTCCTAGATTAAAGGGGAAGCTTGTGAGATCTTCTATTCCATAAGGTGAGATATGTTGTAGAATAAGCTACCCTTTGATTATTGTATTTGGTGGGTCATGATTTTTGCTTGCCAACATAATTGACATGATCTCAAGTGGATCATATGGAGTCATGTATCTAATGTAGACATACTCATCTTGTGTCCCAACAACCTTATTTTCATTTCTCTTGATGTTATATGTGAACTCAATCTTGAATACTTTTTGGTTCATAGGGGAAACCTTAACTTTGGTACCTTAGATATTCTCACATTATCCTTCAATAAGAAAGGCAACCTCAATAACATCCTCCATCTATCCAACATGAGATATAAACCCTTGAAGAGTCTCAAATTCATTAAAAACTTCCCAATACTTCTGCCATAGGTCCTCTTGGTCCATGAAGTTAGTATTTGCCTAAGCCTCTATTGTTTTTTCCAATCTAGTCTCTTGCTCATCTTGAAGAGTGTCTTCATCATAGTTTCCTCTATCATGGAATTGAAAATCTTTGTGTTGATCATTGAGACATATTGACTCACTAAGAACCTTGCATTATTAATCATCAACTTGATCTAATTCTCCTATAAGTGCCAAATTCTCAAACCGTTCATATTCTTTGAACATGTAAAAATAGGTCTACCACATGTCATTAAAATATCCTTGAACTCAATCATTTTCATGCTCAATCGGATCAAGTGGAAGCTTTTGAAACAAACCAACATCTCTTTTACTCTCTTATACAACTTCTTCCATGATGTCTTTCTAATTATTGAGGTTATCTTCATTGTCATCTTGAGAAGAGATTATAACCAACTAATCATAGCCTTCACTCACTTCTTCCTCATCATGACTGAAAGTTAAATTTCCCTTGTCCTCACCAAGGGGAGTATCAATAAAAATATCCTCTTAACACACACTTGAGATATATTCATCATGACTATATCCATAGGTTTATTTATAGTTGGATACTCTTCTTCAATCTTCCATGCCATAGAATCTTCTTTCAAAGGGAGGATGGTGGGAGGTCAAGAGAGTTCACTAGGTTTCTTAACACTTGAAAGAGTGTCCTTCCAACTAGGGACCTTGAAGGACTTTTTATAAGCTCTTGGGGAAGAGGAGGGAACCCTTATGCTAAGACTCTCTCATTTTTTGTTTTCCATTCTTGAATTATCTTCTTCAAGTCTGATATACCTTATTTTTATTAAATAATTGGGACTTGAGGAGTAGGTAAATATCTTGAAGAGCTTGATCAACCTTCTAGCATGATTATACTACCCTCACCTGCACTTGAAGAGTCTCTCTCTAACTTGGTGAGGCTTGTATGACATTTTCTCTTTATTAGTCTTGGGTGGGAATATGAGAATATTCATCTAGAAAAGTTGGCATGGTGTAACTAAGAATCATAGTCTAAGAAGGCCTCTAAGATGAAGAGATATTAATTTATTAAAGAAGGGTAGGTGAATATTGAAGGATACCTATAACACAAGGAGATTGAATAGGGGTAGAAGATGATGGTTGATGTTTCTTGGACTAGATCTCTTGATTTTCCCACCTCACTAATCTATCTACCCATCATTAGATAAATGTTCTCATTTCATACAACTCATCAGTCATAACATATTGAGTTTCCTCTTCAACTTCTACCCACTTATCCATCAACATCTGTATTGACTTCTTCATCTTCTCTATGAGTTGAAAAGAGATCACATATAAATATTTATCTCATTTTCTCATTACCAACTCAAACTTTAGCATATTTAGATTGAATGCCAATAAAGATGTGGTAGGGGAAATATAATTTTGGTTTGGTTTTGGAGTAAGAGGAGATGAGCATGACTGTTGTAATTCTTGGTAAGGATGATGAAGTATAAAATTGGAATCATGCGAGGGAAAAGTAGGATAGTCATAGGACTAATATAGTTCATGACAAGGCTAATAAGGATCATGACAAGGATGGTATGACTCATTATAAGACTAATAAGGAGGTATAACATAGAATTTTTTTTATACCCAAACATCAAACTTCATGAAGTAGACAAGAGCAAGAACTAGGCTACTAGAACTAGTTGATTGAGCTTAGAGTCACCATTGATGTTTTCAATGTCTATAAAGGTTGATATGTAGAAGGACAACACCAAAAATCCTTCAACTAATTTGGACCTTAGTCTTATTAGGATTGAAAAAACTATTATAACAAAAAATTTCACTCTTGGAAGGTAGTTAAAGCCTTCCAAATTTGGTTTAACATGGAGACAATCCTAGGCTAAGGGTGGCCTAATTTTGGATTGAATCTCCAAGTTAAAGGGTTAGCTCCCTTGATGTATCACTTAGGTTCATTCACTAATCTGCCAACTTATTTAGAAAAAAGAGAGAAACTTACTCTAATAAAGGTGATGTACCAAATAATTTGACCATTACCAACCATATTAATGTGCACTTCAATCATGAGACTAACCAAAAATAAACACTACTCTTAATCTACCTCTTTACATCAATACTTCATTTTAGACATAGTGAAAAATACTTGGGGTAGTAGGACTATTCAAGAGATCATATAATGACACTAATGAATAGAACAATCACTAAACCTTTTAAAATTCACTTGGCCACTTAAAAAAGCATTGAAAAGGAATTCAAACTAAATATGAATATTAGAAAAGGATAACATACTAAGGAAGCAAAGCTAATCACTTGACATGGTCAAATAGTCATACACACACAATAAAACTAGTCAAAGGATAAGGTTAATCTATAATTTTATCATTGATAAAAGGATTAAAAATAGATAGGTATTCACTATATCTAGGTCGATAATCTATACATAGCCTATCGAGGCTACTTATATAGATAAAGTGAGAGAAGAGAGAGAGAAGGGGTGTAGGAGAGTCCATTAACAAGTGTCACCTTTAATGGGGTAAGTTAAAATCAGGAAAGAGGAGTTATGAATAGTCTTAAGATGCTTATCAACATATGTTCATCTTCTAGGAGTTGTTCTTACACAATTTGTCAAGGAGAATCTTTACCTTCTTCATAAAGGCTCATCATGTCTAAAAATTGCTATTGAGACTTGATCATTTGTTTGATACTTCCAAATGACCTAGACAAGTGTGTAATGTGTTTCCTGAGATCGTCATGCCTTTCTTAGAATAAATTTCATACTTGATTCATATTTCTGATTAGATTAATCATTATAGAATCTCCTTTATGCTAGCTACATAGACCTATGAGGAAACTAGGCCTAGTTACTTGACTTTAGCTCTCTTGAGTGACCATGAGACATCCATAGGAGATAATTTCAAATATTATATACATGTTTAGGACATGATAAATTTTTGATTCTATGAATTTAGATTTTAAAGTGGCTTAAGAATATTGTTATTGACCTCTCTGTGATCTTGTTGCTTCATCACAAACACATCTAAAAATCCCTTCATGATTTAGAATTATAAAATCAATCTTAGAAGCAAATGAATGTAGTTTGTTAATTGAGAAGGTAGAATACATCTAATATAACCATCCTCTAGAAAAAATCTTAGACATTGACTCTCTCTCTCTCTCTCTCTCTCTCTCTCTCTCTCTCTCTCTCTCTCTCTCTCTCTCTCTCTCTCTCTCTCTCTCTCTCTCTCTCTCTCTCTCTCTCTCTCTCTCTTGGCCATACCATTCACATGAAGATAGCCTTTGCAAGATTACCAATGGAGTGATGGAGAGAAGGAATAATTTTTGGGCTTCTCAAGACCAAAAATATCATTCTAAACATGAATCTTACGTATGGGAGTTTAAGAGACACTCTAAAACCATTTTCACCTAGAAGTGGATCTCTCAAGTCCATATAAGTTATTTAAAATTGCCTCTTTGAAGTTAGAACTAAAGTAACCAACCTGTTTTGACATGCAAATTGATACTCTAACTTTCTCCTAACAACATTCTCATTAAAGATTCTCTTTAAATACTTGTCCTTTGAAAAATTATGTATAAATCCTTAATTTTGGCCTAAAAAGTGACTTAAATGACCTTAGAGTGCATTGACAAATATAAAGGAGGCTGATGCATGAGTAGATGGCTTCATGAAATGAACATAACACTTTATAAGGACACATTTGACTTTAGTTGACATCTTCACTATTGACCTTAATGAATTATTCAAGAAAGAGTCTTTAATAAGACTCACATTAGCCACATATTACATCTTAACATTGTCAAAAACTTTAAAATATGCTAAATTATCTTAATTTCTCCAAATAAGGATTAAGAGTCATAACAAGGCTAACAAACTAGTTTCAAACTATAAGGGGTTGACCCTCTTTGTCCTAAGGGAAAAAATTAGTCAACACTACCCTTATTAGTTTTGAAATACATGTAATCCATGGAAGTAATGGAAATATCAATCAAATGAGTGCCTTTAGGATCATCAACATCCAATTTTACTTTCTTCAACATCTTAGTCACCATGGGCTATGTTTTAGGGATGATAACACATTTCCTATTATAATAAATAGGTCTCTTAGGTTGAAGTGAAGGAAATTTTATATTTATTGGTATAAGTGAATTTGGTTGAATAAAATTGGTATTGAAATCAAGGACATCCTCAAGTTAACCATGGAAAGGGTATTATGTGGGCCAGATTGAATGACAATGTGCATATAATAAGAATAATCACTTGGAGTGCCTCACATGTGAGGATGATTTATCTAATGTGCTCCCCTCCATCCTTTATTTCCATAAAAATTTAAGGAATTATAGGCAAATAATCAAGTACATTATATAAAATATGATTAGTGGTATTATATTAAATGAATGCTTAGTTTTTGAGATTAAATGGTAGAGGAAAAATGTTAGTATCCCTATAGTAATGACATAATCAACCTCAAGAACTACCTCGAGGAGTACCCTCATTATGTCTATCATCACCTCTATCCCAAACATTTTTTCCTATATCATGCAAATTTAGGGTCCACTCTGACATGCTAAAGACATATACTAAAATAAGAATTCAAATATACACATTTGATACTTTGATATGATCAAATATCCATTTTACAACTAAAATCATAGCTTTCCATCACTTATATTTTCATGACTATCAATTTTAGAAACAATGCATCTTTTTTCAAACCTTAATCATATTCAAAAATAAATATTCCATGTATATTCAATAATCTCTTTCATAATATAAGTCCAAAAATAATAAGTAATCTAAATCAAAAGGGACTACCATAAGCTTGTTAAGCATGGGATATACTAAGAGGGGGGGTGAATCAATATATCATATATCTTATAAAATTTCACTTAATCAAATTCCACTTAACCATACATTCAAGATATTTAATAAAACTAAAACAATAAACACCACACAAGGTAGAGAGAGACACCAGATTTTAACATGGAAACCCAATGTGGGAAAAACTATAGAGAACAATCTCAAGTATATGAATGAGCACCAACTCAAATTACTAATTTCAAAACCTCTAAATTTTAGGAGCACTAACCCCTTTACCAAGCACCAACACAACAACTATTCATGACCATCAACCCACATGAGCACCAATCCCTTTATTGTGCACCAACACAACTATTCATGAGCACCAACCCACAGGAGCACCAATCCCTATTATGTATAACACATAACTATCTATCAATGTTGCTTTCTTAATAAATGATAACATATTACAATATCTTTTTCTTTTATCTCCTTTACTCTTCTAAGCTAGATATGACAATTACAAACAATGCTCTCTTCCACATCTTACAAATGGCTTCCCAAGCCTTTATTTATAGATTTTTAAATGACCTTTGGCATTCACCCTTTGTGACTCTTCATTCATCATGGAAAATGGTGCCAAAATTGCATGACCCTTAGAATTATTTCATTTTAAAAGTCACGTGGTGGCCCTTCATAAGTAAATGCATCTTTTCTTCTTTTGTTTTTATTTTGGTGACCTTTCATATTCCTTAAGGTGACTCTTCATGGAAAAATATGTCCCATTCCTGTTTTGTCTTTACCTCATGACTCTTTGACTTCTCCATGGACCCTATTTTGACTTTATGCAACCAAAAATATATTTGTTAATATTAAATAAATATTAACACACATTAGCCAAGATATGAACAATAAAAACACCTTTAAATGCTATGGGGCCTTTATCACCAATAATGCTAGACCTTTGACATCAATGACAATATTTACAACAATCTCCCCCTTTGTCATTGATGTAAACCTCAAACTAAAACTACCACATCCTAAAACTTTACTACACATGCCAACTTGCATATATAGCCAAACTAAGAAACATATAATAACTCCCCCTTACTGTATCATCCTATATTTATTCCCTGTACCTATTCTTATACTTGTACCTATAACTATTTATACACTTCTCCCCCTTCAACATTAATGGAAAAGGGCATATCATGGATCTAACACTTAGCTTCCCCTTAACTAATATTGATCTTCAATGCTAGGAAGTAAAATAACTTACTCCTAACTCCTCTCATAGATCCTTGAATGTGTCCTTTGATAGTGCCTTTGTGAAGATATTTGATAACATGTATAAATTATTGCCTATCCTTTGAGCATCTGTAATCAACTCATATAAATATTTTCTTCTAATCTCATAAGCTTATGCATAAAACTTTAATGTGTATCTCTGATCACATATTTGACTTCCACTCAATATATTATGCTTAAGACCTTCTACATATAATAATTTCTTAGTCTTGGTTTTACCATTATCCAAGCTCAAGGTACCTTTTCTAGCTATCCTGGTAATAGTTTTGTCTCTAAATTTAATTATGCCACCATTTATCTTATTTAGAGTTATGAACTTTCTCTTGTCTCTTGTCATGTGCCTCAAACATCTACTATCAATGAACCATGGTTGTTCTTCATTTCTTGCATGCAAAGTTGTCTGAACTAACATAGAATCTTCAGGTTGTTTCTTGTATCATGAATTTGTTCGACCTTTGTTCTTGATGAATGGAACCTTGAAACTTTGGTCCTTCTTGACTGACTTGAACACACTTCTACGATGCCAAGATATGTGTCTAAAATTATTTCACTTGTAACAAACTATGGCCTCTTCATCAAAGCCTGATAGAGGAGTAAAAGAGTTGTGGCTTCTAATTGACTCTACATGAGTTTCCTTATCCTCATTTCAAAAATTATTATCTCTTTTCCAACATTATACTTTCTTCTGACCATATCCATTATAATAAAAATAGTAACCATGAAAATAAAACCTATTTGTGTATCTTTGTCCTGATTATCTTTTGTAGCATTGTTCCTTCTAGCCTTCTTTGTTTGAGATATCCTCTGTATTCTTCACTTCTTCGCTTTTTGTTTCCTCTTTTGTAAGAGATTCAACATATCTCTTTTTCTTTTCAAATATAATACCTATCTTATATGATATTGACTTTTGCTTTTTCAATATCTTATTTAACATGTTAGTGTTATCTTCAAATTTTGAATCATTGACTGCTTTATCATTGAGTGCTTTCTCAATATCTTCTTTTAAAGAGGAAATTTCAATAACATACCTTTCAAATTCTTCACTTACTTTTTGTAGCTATGTTTTTAGATATTTTTCATTATTTTTGGTTTCTTCAAAGTGTGTTTAAAGATATTTAGTAATTTCCTTTGACTCCTTTTCATTTTTCTTGATCTGGAGCTTCAATCTTTGATTTTTCTTCTCAAGAGCTTTTCATTATTCTAAGGCACAAATAAGTTCTCCTTCTAGATTAACCTTGGCTTCATCTTCACTTTCATCATTTTCTTCTTCTTGATCATCTCTAATTTTACTTTTGGAGGCATCTTCATTATCACCATTATTCTTATCTAGACATTTATCCCTCAAAGAACCAAATTTAACCTTCAAATGATTACACTCTTCTTCTCTTGGTTTCAAACATGAATATGTAACCTCTAGCTGATTCTTAAGATCTTGAATAAACATCTTATCTTATTTTGTTTCTATATCCAAATTAGAATCTAAGATACACACCTGGTCCTTAATAGTCTTGACCACAGATTTCAAATCTTGATTTTCCTTCTTTAGATGCTTGGCCATCATGCTTTCCCTGATCTACCTTCAAGTTGTTAAACACTTTTCAAAGGAACCTACTATGATACCAATTTTAAAGCATGGGATATACTAAGAGGGGGGGGTGAATTAGTATATCATATATCTTATAAACTTTCAATTAATCAAATTCTACTTAGCCATACATTCAAGATATGTAATAAAATTGAAACAATAAACACCACACAAGATAGAGAAAGACACCAGATTTTAACATGGAAAGAAATATGGGAAAAACCATGGAGAAAAATCTCAAGTATATGAATGATCACCAACTCAAATTATAAAGTTTTCAAGTACCAACACCAACCCCTTTGCTAAGAACCAACACAATAACTATTTATGAGTACCAACCCATAGGAGCACCAACCCCTTTACTGAGCACCAACACAACTATTTGTGAGCACCAACCCACAAGATCACCAAACCCTATTATGTATAACACACAAATATCTATCAATGTTTCTTTCTCAATAAATGATAACACATTACAATATCTCTTTCTTTTCTCTCCTTTTCTCTTTTAAGCTAGATATGACAATGACAAACCATGCTCTCTTCAACATATTACAAATGGCTTCCCAAGCCTTTATTTATATCTTTCCAAATGACCTTTGGCATTCACCCTTTGTGACTCTTCATTCATAATGGAAAATGGTGCCAAACATGCATGTCCCTTCGAATTATTTTATTTGAAAAGTCACATGGTGACCCTTCATAGGCAAATGCATCCTTTCTTCTTTTGTCTTTATCTTGGTGACCTTTAAAATTTATTAAGGTGACTCTTCATGGTAAAATATATCCCATTCCTCTTTTGTCTTTACCCCGTGACTCTTTGACTTCTCCATCGGCCCTCTTTAAACTTCATGTAACCAAAAATATATTTGTTAATATTAAATAAATATTAACACACATTAGCCAAGATATGAACATTAAAAACACCATTAAATGATATGGGGCCTTTATCACCAATAATTATATACCTTTGACATCAATGACAATATTTCAAACAAAGCTTTCATATAAATCCTAATATACTATTCCTTAAAAAAAAATCAAAACCTCAAGAAAATGTAAAATTAAATGATCATATATTTTGGAATTGAAAAATAGATATAAATTTGAATACTAAAAGGTATGAATTATGTCAAATCAAGACAATAATATACCATTATTCTAAAAAATTCTTGATGTTCATCATTCTTTGAAATGACTAAAAGAGAATGAAAACAAGACTATAATCATAATCTAATATTGAGAAGATATACATTTGACCTTATAACTCCATTTATATATATTCAAAAAAAAAACTAGGGTGAAAAAAAATACATGCATATATTCCTTCACAAATGACATGAAATCCTTATAGTTTTTTCACAAAATAAATATAATATTCTTTAACATGACAAAACAATAGATTTAAAATCAAGCATATAATTTCACCATAAAAATATTGACCCAGTTTTTAACCAAAACTAATGCATTTCTTTTACAGACTAAAACCCTTCATAACATCTCAACTCAAAATCATTTAGATATAATTTCTAAATTTGAGAAATATGGCCAATAATTACAACTCTTCCACCCCTATCATATCCATTACAAAAATTCCATTTCTCAAGATAACCATATATAAAAATAGAACCTATTTCCATATCTTAAAAAATATTATATCGATCATAATCTTCACAAATTATAAATGCATATACATGAACAAAATCTTCAATACCAAACAAAAAATATTGAAGATGGGAGAACGTACAGAAAAAATTGCATGTTTAAAAAAAATTGAACACAGATGACATTCACCACTAAAAACCCATTTTGAGAAGTCGAAGATTGAAGAAAATAATAAAGTATCAATATACAATCAAACCATTTTAACTTATCACCTATGTAGATTCACCACACTTAGAATGTTTGAAATAAGATAAGAATACTGATCTTCCTCAAGAAATGACTCACATGCAAGAAATATCACCATTTTAAGCCATTTTATCTTCTCAAAATGAACATGTAGTATTATTCAAACACCAAAATATTGAAAGAATGTGAAAAATTGAAAAGGAAAACTTCCACATTATATTGTCCATATCAAATATTAAAAACATGACATTATTTACTTATTTCAAAGGATTGTATAAAAATATCAACCAAGCTCAGACCACCAAATTAATTTATGAGATAATAAAACTAAAACATCACTTTCCCTTCAACATAATTTGAAAATAAAATTCATTTAATGAAAAATATTAAAAAAATAAAAATGAGAACAATATTCATACCTTAGCACCCAAAGTCTCAAATGGAAATGAATTTGAAAATCTTCTATGTCTCTCTTCTATCCTCCCTGATGTTAGCTGTGGAACGTGATTCTATTCCAAGATTAGAGGTTAAAATTATGATGTTATTTCATCCAGGTTTGGATCCCATTATTTGAATACCTAATGGCATAGGGGTTTTTAAGGGGAGGAACCCCCCTATGGGGTCTAGGCAGATGACCCCCCAAGTGGGGGGTTTAGGAGCCGTGCACCCCAGAGAATTTTTTTTAATTGAAATTTCCTATTTAAATTGTAATTTCATAGTCAATATAGAACAATGATTAAAGGTTTCCAAATCTAATGATATATGTTATGTTTATGTGTTTTTACACTAAAATGTATTGATATATGGCTGAGATGTATAAGTGTGAAAAATAATGAAATATTATACATAAAGAGGAGGCAAAAAAGGTAGAGAGGTGTAATAGTGTTTGTTACAAGATTTTGTTTCTCCCTTGTATTATTGAAAATAATGTACTAGACAAGTTTGGTGGATGTAGCCCATCTTAGGTGAACCACTTTAAATCTGTTGTCTCTTGTTATGTGCATGTTTATGTTTATTTTTAGAATGTTTGATAAATTCATTTCATTGTCTCTCTTGTATGCAATTTTGGGATAGATCTGGGTTTTGATTTATCCTAACACCTAATGGCTATATTCAAATTGAAATATCTTTGATTTCACTCAAAAATATTGAAAATGACATTTAACACAAGGAAAACTATCATTTTATATGTAACTACCATTTAATATTCACATTCACATGCTCAAATCTTATTGGTTCATAACTATTACCAATAAACTAAAATAACTAGCCAATGATAATGAACTTACTATTTAGTTAGAAAGATAGTTATCCACATAGCTAAATTGACCACCAAAATCATAAATTAAGGCATGTACCAAACATTAAAAACACCATACATCTAATTGCATGAAATCCTGAAAGATCTAACATTAAGCTTGTAGCTCATTTATTTATCACATCCTCTATCCCCATAGTGGATCACCAACTATCAATAATCAATGCTTGAAGGTTTCTTCAATCCCACCTATAATAAATTCTCTTAACACCTTTACATAATATCCACCACCTTATTCAAATCGGGCATCTTCCAACTTAATACATTCAAAGTGCCATCGATTTAATCAAGAAATGTATTATTACACGACCTAAGTCATTTTTCCTTTTAGAATTTGAGGTTTTCTAATAAAAATTAAACTTATATAAAAACATAATTAGGTATTTAATTATATCATATTATTTTCAAGAGGTTCAAAATAACATAAACAATATGCCTAGCAATATGTACTAAATTTTGAAATTATAAATGTGACAATAAACTATGCATGCATGATTTATCTACATTTTAACTGCTTCTAGGTATTGTCATTCAATAATATTATTATTTTGAAAAACATGTAAATTATTATCATTTTTATAAAAAACAACAAAGATCTATGTTTTATTTATCACCTCTTTGGATGCTAAGTTGGAAATTGTATTACTCTCAACTGAGACAAAAAATCAACAACTATAAACTATCTCTATTCAGAATGATTAAATATGAAAACCATAAACAAACTGTATTATGAAAAATTGTAAATAATTCATCATGTTTACATTGAAGACAATATTTACCCAAATTTGATACTTATGCTATCAAATCACTTAATCAACATCAAGAGTAGTAAACATTATTGTACATAGCACTTTTAAATGATCTTAGACTCACATAAAGGATGAATATTTGAATGGTTACAATTGAATTTCCCCCACTAGTAGCTTTATATTTCATGACTTAATTCATAGACTTCAAAAAAAGAAGGGGTGTAAAAAATAGGGATAATATAAATGTGTTAATTTTTGGATTTGGAATGTTTATATAGATGCTTACGAGGTTTTTTAATAGTTAGAACATTTCTATAGGTGTTAGATATTCTTTTAAGAAATTAAAAGGTCTATATAAATGCTTAGTATATAATGATGTGGTGAAATAGATCTGAATTAAGTCTACAAGTCAATTAAAGTGAAATAGGTCCAAAACTAACATAATCAAGTATTCATGGCCAAATCTAGGTGTATAAACTATTGTTTAGGATTTGTCTATTACAACTACTACTATGACCTTCATTTATATATTTATCTAGATTAAAAACTTTAGGCCTTACCTCATATTACATATATGATTTGAATTATGATACATATCCTACCATGATGACATTGTTATTCACATATACTACAATACTCAATGATTAGATATTTTTCCTCATGACACATTTAAATTTTATTTTGAGATGAGTGAATTTTAGGACACATCCCTCACCTCAAATAGGGGAAATTTTAGTGGGATTTTCATATAAATAGAAGCTTATATAAGAACAAAACCATTTTGGGGTATATAATACATCTTCAAAGAATTCATAATGGTTGAAAATATAGTTATTGGTAGAGATTATGGGGGCATATGCCATGCATATTCATTCGCATTATAGGAAAAAATTACAAATTCATACATTTTAGGTGCATATTCATGAGCATAAGTTCAAAAGATTCAAACAAAAATTACAAAAATTACATCCACATATAGTTACAAAGTTTATATTTATCATATAGGGGCATGATATAGATTAATTTTATATTCTCATTAATGCTTATTATTTGAAGCCACAATAGGAGCATGAATGTTATTCATCATATTTTGATCATTCATATGTGAACTAATAAATAAAGTGACAATTAAATCAAAAGGTCATATGTCATGGTTGATTTAGCTAAGTGCATAATGCATATTTGAGGTTCAGTGCCCTTTATAATTATAGCATGTGAATCCATTATAGATTCCAATCTATTTCTATTTTAGGTAACAAAGACCAAAAAAATAAATTAAGGTTTTACATCCTTTAGTGGATTCTATTTTATATACATGTTTAATTCAGATTGGTGCTTGATCACCCTTAATTCTCCATGGATCAAAAAATGAATAAATCCCTCCAAGTGATTCATGGGAAGCACCAATTCTCTAATGTTTCAAGGTAACATCATCTTCAAGAAAAATTACAAGAGAAACATCAATTTCACACATATAGGTGTACTCATTAATTTTTATTTAAAATATTTTTAATTTTAAGTTACATTTGAATTTACAAATTCATATTTGCACATTAACTACTTTTATATCATTACATAATTTACCATGGAACACTTTACATGATTGGATCTTCTTACTAAAGATAAAGTGTGTTGTACACATTTAGGTATCTTACATTTTAATATAGTAATTGAATTTATATATTAAATGGGTGATAAAATTGAAATAATAAAATTAGGTCATGAATACCTGATAATGTCAGTTTTGGCAGACATTTACCTTACTTTACTTGAGCCCTTAAATTAGTCTTATTTCACCACAACATTTTATCCTAAGTACTTGTATGAATCCATCCATTCTAAATCACTCTTTTAGACCTAAAAAAATATTATTAATTTATAAAAATCATATAATCATCTATATAGATATTTAAAATTATTAAAATCAAATGTTACCCTTCCATATTATAATTAACATGTATGGGCCAAGACCGCTATTCAATCCATATATTTAAGGAGAGATCTTGCCCTTTACCTAGTAATGAATCTTTTTCAAATTTAGGCCACTATTTATAATTTTTTTTTTAATTTTTTTTAAGGATAATTATCTTGAGGTTTCACCCATTTGTATTTCTATAAATTCACATCTAAGCCAATTATTCTACTACTTGGTAATTTCACAATTTAGGTACATTTATACTCTTGCACACTAAGAAAAGCTTCCCTATTCTTTCCAAATTTGATTTTATTCATGAAACAACCCTTATCAAAGCAATTTTCCTATTATATCTTATTAAAAGAAAAACATGAGGAAATTTTATGTAGGGGCATCTTAGGAGTGCTTAAAAAAGTGTCTTGGAGTCATGTTGGTGTTTTAAATTTGAAATGGAATCCATTAGAAGTTTTCTCACATTTTTCTAATTTGAATTTTCATAGCATGTAATGAGGGATTCTGAGTCCTTTAGGTGGGTTAAGTGAGTCATATAGGTATGTAATTTTTGAAAAATGATTTAATATACCTTATGGTCTTAGAAAATGTCTTAAGAGTGGTCTTTAGTCATATGTCATGTTGAAAGAGTAAGGTGGCAGGCTTGGTTCAACACCCTACATGGTCTAGGAGCTTTGAAGACGTTTCTTGATTCAAAAAAACAATTATGGTTCTTGTTTTATGATTTTTTGAAACTATAAATGAATATATGGTGAGAATGGTACATATAAGGGTGGGGAGATGTTGAAGAGAATAGGGGCATACATGTTTGAATATGAAAGAAGGGTCTGCCAAAGAAATGTATGACTGTGAGTTTTTTTATAATGAATTAAAATTTCTTATGAATACTATAATGATGGATTAATTATTTATTTTGAGTATTTGATTATATTTCATGATAAGAGTTTGTTCTTAAACTTGAGGATAGGAAAGTTCTTGTATTGATTGCTACTCTGTATTTTCTATATTGTTGTACTTTGAGTCTTTGATAGACAAGGAAAGAGTTCAAGATTGAGGTAAACCTCTATGGAAAAAGTTTGATATGTAACCATATAAAACTTTGAAATTTATATGGAAGTATAACCTATAAAAAAGGCTTTAGAGTAGAAGATAATTCACATTTTGTGTGAAATTATTGACTGTGTCAACACATTATATGCATGCATTCAACATCTTTGAAAGAGTTTGTAAGGGTATTGAATCCATGAAAGGGTTTATATGAGTTGGATGGAATATAACAATAAGTTAGTGAGTTATTTAAACTATGTGTAAGAGATATTTAGTGATCTAATTTCTTGATATTCAATGTTTTAGGCTTGTTCACAATGGAGAAAGGCAACTCAGTCCATAAGACTAAAAACTTATGTGTATTATCTTTGCATGATATATTGTTTTGAATTAAAGGTTATTGAAAATGAGTTTATGTTTGTTGTGTAAGGTATTAAGAATATCATTATAGTTTTTGGAGTCTTGTGGAGGTGAAATTACCATATAACCCTGCCTACTCTTGTTTTAGGAGACTTAACATAATGTTAGTTGACTGAGACTTTGTGTTTGTAAGAGATATAAGTGTTTTTAGAATGTGATTATTGAAGGTAATTTTTTTTTATGGTATAGATAAACTAAATGAACATGGTTTGGGGTTTTGAAAGCTCATATGGTTTAAGTTATGCCTTTTTATAGGCTCTCGACCTATATAGTAGCCTAAAAAACCCTAGATTTAGGGTTTGGTGCATAAAACAAGATTTAACCATCCAAATATACCCAAAATTTTTATTATTTTCAATATTAAAATTATATAACTAATTTTTATGGTTTTAGAGGTGTATGGACCCATCTGTATGGATTTTGAAGGACTGAGTTGGTTTAGGCTTAGAGGAGACCTAATGAGATACACCAAAGAAGAAAAGGGATATATGTGATAAGATTAAAATTGGAATTATAGTTTATTAATTTGGATGATGATATTGGGTATACAAAAAGGTCATTATTTCCCATGGGTTGACTGTAATTTTCTTAGACCAAGGAGGTTTGTCCATTTAGAGGGCTAATTAGGAAGTTAGGTAAGCCTATAGGTATAAAAAATTTCAAAGTATTCTAGCCTAACATTTTTTTTGAAGAAAGGGATTTATAGGGTACTCAAAAACCTATTTTTTTCTTTTATGAGGTTTTTTACTAAACATAATAGAGGATGTTTAGTGAAATAAGGCTAGTAGCATGTGGAAGCAAGAAGTTTGAGTGAAAGGTAAGTTGTTGAATGATGGAATTGGTTAGATATGGTCTAAAATGATTTGTTATGTTGATTTATGTTTTTTATAACTTGAATTATGTAAGTGTTTATGTTTAGTCCATTGGGACAAGGTAGGCCTAGTGTTGGCCAAGAAAGATTTGCAAGTAAGAGTAATAGGAATTGTAGTTTAGTGAAAAAAAGCTTTGTATCATTTGGTATTAAAGCCATATAGAATATTTTGGAATAGGTTGTTAAAGGTATGAATTTTGTGATTAATTAATATTACATGATTGATAAGAAATTATAGGTAAGAGGCAAGAAGGCAGATGACATGGAGTCTTATTGAGAGATAACAAATAAAAAAAAGTATGATTTGTGATTGATTTAGTGGTTTAAATTTATAACTGATATAAAATAGTGAATTAATTGGTGGAATACCTAAACAATAAGAGATATTAACAAGCTCAAGGAAGAGACAAGATCATAAAGAGAGCTTGAGAAAGAGAGGACAATCCTAGTGTGAAGAATAAAGAGATTGAAAGGCCCAAGTGAGGTCTGAAGTAGAAAGAAGATTCTAGGTGTGAACCAAAGAAGAGGTCCAAGTGAGACCAAAATATAGAAGAGATAGAATGCACCCAAGTGAGGTAATCAAGAGGAAGATGAAAGAATAAGTAGAGAGAAAGGTGAAGGATAGGGTTGAATTTGAAAGCCACAAAGAGAGGATGATAGGAAAAGGGATGAAGGAGATGCAAGATGCCTTGACAAGGATGGAGAATGAGTTGATATAGATGTGGAATGTATATAGATTATAGTGTGGAATAAATATTAGGAAAATAATTAAGTGCATATTCATAAAAAGGATGTAAGAGAGAGAGAACCAACAGGTGATGGAATATTTGGAGAGGTAGCTGAAAGATGGCAACATAATTTGCCATGGAAAAGGAGGAGAGAGAGGAAATAGAGCCTCAAAATATTTATTATAATAATAATGTGTCATGGTTGAATATAGGTAAGGATAAATAAAGTGAGGAGTATTATTGGTATGAAGGATATGAATGGAAAATAGTCCATAAAGAATAAAAAGATGATGCATGGAAAAATGCAGGTGTAGTTGAATATGAGGTGATATGTCACTCTGAAGATGAAGAGCTAGTTGATGAAGAATAATGGAGAAAAGAGAATAAAATTAAAGGTAATGAAGTGTAAGTAATTTTTTATGAATATTGTGAATAGGAAGATGAAGTGTTTTACAAAGACACCATAGTTTTGTTTGAAGAATTCATTGGCTCAGCTAAGAAGCCAAAAGCACATGAAGTTCTTGAAGAAAGAGAAGAATAGGTAAGAGAATATGAGATTGAAGAAATGGTCCATGAAGAAGAGGTGCAAGGTGAAGAGATGGATGGTTGGACAATCAAATAAGGAGCAACTGTGATGGACAATAGGATAGAAAGTGATGAGGACAAGCTTTTGAACAAGCATAAGACCTTGGAATGGTCAAAATAAGAAGATAATATGATATGGATCAGTTATGAATATGAAGAGGTAGAAATAGAAATTCTAGAGGAAAAAATAGTAAGGGAATGGAAATTGATGCTAATGCCATGAGGATTGAATAAGATCATGAGAGAAAAAAAAGAAAGAAGAGTGATTGTAGGTATAAGTAGCATTATGAGCAACAGTAAGAGAGAGATAAAAGGAGAAATTGGATGAGGAAGTAGAGGCATATGTGTGGTAGGAAAGAAAACACTCATTTATATGAGAATATTAATGAATAATAAAATTGGAGGTAATTTATTTTATCCCCTTGGAAGTATTATGTAGGGGCATTTTAGGAGTGCTCAATAAAGTGCCTTGGAGTCATGTTGGTGTTTGAAATTTGAATTAGAGTCCATTAGAAGTTTTCCTGCCTTTTTCTTATTTGAATTTTCAAAGAATGTAATGAGGGATTATGAGTCCTATAGGTCTATTAAGTGAGTCATAAAGGTATGTAATTATTGAAAGATGATGTAATATACCTTATGGTCTTAGAAAAAGGTCTTAAGAGTGGTCTTCAGTCATATGCCATGTTGAAAGAGTAAGGTGGCAGTCTTGGTTCACCACCCTATATAGTCTAGGAGATTTGAAGAGGTTTATTGATTCAAGAAACCATTATGGTTATTGTTTTGTGAGTTTTTGAACTTGTAAAATAATATATAATTATTATGGTACGTATAAGGGTGGGGAGATGTGAAGTGAATAGGGGCAGACATGTTTTAATATGAAAGAAGGGTCTGCTAAAGAAATGTATAACTAAGTTTTTTTATAATTAATTAAATTTTAATATGAATAAAATAATTATGGATTAATTTTTTTATTTTATTAATTTATTATATTTCATGAAAGAGTTTGTTCCTATACTTGAGGATAGGAAAGTTCCTGTATTGATTGCTACTCTATAATTTCTATATTGATGTTCTTTGATTCTTTGATAGATTGGGAAAGAGTTAAAGATTGATTTAAACCTCTGTGGAATTTTTTTGATATGTAACCATAGACACCTTTGAAATTTATATGTAATTATAACCTACAATAAAGGCTTCAAAGTATAATATACTTCACTTTTTGTGTGAAATTGTTGACTATGTCAACATACTATATGCATGCATTCTGCATCCTTGAAAGAATTTGTAAGGGTATTGAATCCATGAAAGGGTTTATATGAGTTGAATGGAATATAAAAATATGTTATTTAGTTTTTTTAACTATGTGTAAGATATATTTAGTGATCCCATTTCTTGATATTCAGTGTTTTAGGCCTATTCACAGTGGAGAAAGGCAACTCAATTCATAAGACTCAAAATTTTTGTGTATTATCTTTACATGATAGCTTGTTTTAAATTGAAGGTGATTTAAAATGAGTTTAAATTATATATTTAAGTATTAATAACTTCAATATAGTTTTTGGAGTCCTTTGGATGTGAAAGGACCATGCAACACTACCTACCCTTGTTTTAGGAGACTGAACACAATGCTAGTTGACTAAGATTTTGTGTTTGTAAGAGATCCGAGTGTTTTTAGAATGTGATTATTGAAGGAAAAAGTTTTTTAGGGTATTATAGACAAAATTAAGGTGGTTTAGAGTTTTTAAACCTCATATGGTGTAAGTTATACCTTTTTATAGGCTCTCAGCCTATATAGTGGCCTAAAAACCCTAGATTTAGGGTTTAGTGCATAAAATAAGATTTAACCATCCAAATCTCTCCAAAATTATAAGTATTGTAAATATTGAATTTATATAACTTATTTTTATGGTTTAATATGTGTACAAAACTATCTATATGCATTTTGAATGATTGAGTTGGTTTAGGCCTAGAAGAAACCTAATGAGATAGACCAAAGAAGAAAAGGGTATGTGTGAGAAGAGTGAGGTTGGAATGAGAGTTAATTAATATGGATGATGATGATAATTGGTATCAAAAAAATTTATTATTTTCCTTGGGTTGACTATACTTTGCTCAGACCAAGGAGGTTTATCCATTTGGAGGGGTAATTGGGAAGCCAGGTAAGCCTACAGGTACTAAACTTTTCAAAGTAACCTAAAATAAAATTTTGTGTGAAGTATGGGATCGATAAAGGGTACTAAAAAACATATTTTTTTTTCTTTTTTGAGGTGTATTATGAAACAAAATAGAGGATTTCTAGTGAAACATGGCTAATAGTATGTGGAAGCAAGAAGTTGAACATTGAGTGAAAGGTAAGGTGTTGAATGATAGAATTGGTTAGAGATGGTATAAAATGATGTGTTAAATTAATTTATGTTTTTTGTAACTTTTATTATTTAGGTTTTTGTGTTTTTGTCCATTAGGATAAGGTAGGCCTAGTGTTGGCCAAGAAAGATTTACAAGTTTGTAAGTAAGAGTAAGAGGAATTGTAGGCTAGTGAAAAAAGCTCTACATCAAAATTAATTCACAAATAAAATAAAATTGCATAAATATATCACAATATTATTTAAAAATATAATAATATATGAATAATGGTAAGCCACTTTAAGGGGAAACCCTCTATAGCCTTACAATAATAAAAAAAATCATAATATGATGAACAAGTACTAATCGGTACCTCATATTTATAGTCTACATAATCCATGATTATTCTATATTAAAACCATACTAACAATATAATAACATGAATAAATGAGGAAAGATAATTTGAAAGGTTATTTAAGCCATAAATCGACCACACATATCCCTATACACACTAAAATTTAATGGGGTAGCATACCTCTACCATTAAAAATAATGTTCCCCTAAAATTTTAACATATATGAATGTTGTCACATAAAATATTCATCCTCCCACATTGAATTTTCATGGTTTATATTCTTCCACTTGAAAATATATTCTTAATATCTCTTGTTCCCATATTTTAGTGCATATTTTAAAGATATCCTCAGATTCTAGAATGACTTGAGCTTATTCACCAGGTTATGGTAACTCAATATATAAATAATAGCTTTGTATAATTATATATTTTATGAAATATATATTAAATATGGTATGTATGTCAGTAGAATAGGGTAGCTTGATCATGTATGCAATAACCAATCTTATACATGATCTAATAAGGGCCATAATACTTACGGGAAAGTTTATTATCATTTTTTTGTTGAATTAAATACATCTAATTATATGTATGAAATTTCAAAAAGACCCAATCACCCATGTAAAAATTACTCTCACTATAGTGTTGATCTACTTGTTTCTTAATTATATTATGTGACATTGCCAAATTTTCTTTCAGACTAGATAGTATCTCCTATTGATGTTGCATTTATTCTTCAATAGCTATAACATTGTGTTGCACCCTCAAGGATTAATTTATGGATGGGGGTTGATAAACATGAAGTGAAAAATGGATAAATTTTGGAAGAGGTATGAAATTAAGTGTTATACCACTATTATACTAAGGGTAACCAATGAACCCACTATTCTTGTTTATCTAATACAAAACAATAGAGATATCCTTATTGGCTTTTGTTGACACCTCTATTTGCCCATAAAATTTAGGATGATATTATGAGCTATGAGTCAAATAAGTACACAAACATGATAAAAAATAAATAAAAACAATATTAGTAAATATGGGATCATAATTACTTATAATGATCTTGGGATTACCATGAAATTTTTAAACTATATCTAGAATAGTAACATCTACTGTACTAGCTACAAATGGTTGTGATAAGGAGAAATAATTAACATATTTTTTAAGCCTATCCATAATTACCATTATGAAATTTTTACCTTCAGACCTCAAAAAACCTATAATGATTCCATGGAAAATTCCTCCCACATCTAGTTAGGAATAGATAAAGGCTACAGAAGACCTAGTGTCTTAATTGTTTCAACATTGTTCTATTAACACACCATGTATTTATCCATAAATTTATATATATCCCACTTGAGTCCTTTCTAAAATAAAACCTACTTGATTTTATGAAAGTTTTCAAAAATACTGAGTTCTCCACTATTGGAGATGCATGAAGGTCCTTAAGGATATTGCACTTTAAGATAAAAATCTTACATGAGTATAATCAATCTTTATACCATAATGCATTCTCTTTCCAGTCAATTTTTTTAGAAAATCCAATATTATGATATAAATTTTGAATCGGAACCTATGTATCTATGTCATTCTCCTATTATGTTCTTACCTCTTCCTAAAAGGAAAAAAAATAAAGCATTCCAAACCACACTATCTTAGATGTTAACATAACATGACATTGATAACAATAAGAATATGAATTAATAAACTTATAAATTGATTAAAAAGAACATCTATATCACAAATTACATGTTTAGAACTTCCTACAAATATAATGAATGATCCTTGCATATATAGGCAAGGAAAATCAATCCTAACTAAGATATCAAGCTAGATATTAAACTTAAGACTAAGAGATAACTATTAGTAAATGATAGAAACAACTATAAATTATCACCATAATATCTAAGATATAAATATGTAATATCTCATAATATATAAAATAAGATAAATGAAATATCCACACATAAGTGAGTGGGAATAATAAAGTACCTAGGTGAACATCAGCTAAGGTAAATAACCTACTCTGACATCCCCCATCAAGTGAAGCTAGGGGACAAAAATAAAGTGGCATATCCATAATATTAGTTTTAATAATAAGGCTTGATCAGGCTCATGTACAATATATCCACGAAGAAATATATCATAAAGTGGATAAAGGGAGAAAACCCATAGGAAAAAAAATACCCCCCAAAAGAAAGATTAATAAAAGGAATGAATTCATATGGAATTATTCCTAAGGAAAACTTCCTTCACCCTATGAAAATATTGATACTATATATCTTACGTGGATTGAAAGGATGTAATAAACCATCTCCATATAAATTGAAAGAGTCCCATGCACACAAACCATGAGTTATCTCTATATGAACAAAATCCAATTTCTGTATGTGATAATGATGTCCCAAAGACAAATCACTTGTAAAAACATTGATGTTGTGGTTACCTTTCTGAATAATAGTCCTAATAGTAGATACAATACTATGTAATTCACTGTTAAGAACTCTCATAGTGTAACCCATAAGGTCAAGTGTGAAAGACCAAAAAATAAGAGTATATATCTCAAATAAACCAAATATATGAGCAAGTAGATCCATCATAAAATAATTAATAATAATAGTAGTAGGAACAATAATAAGATCCAAATTAGAATGTGCAACAATAATAGGTTCTTCATGAAAATAACCATATAAACACATATCCTCATAAACAAGAGTTGTATGTAGTGAAGGAACAAAAATTGTGGAAAAATAAAATCCAAATTTAGTAAGTTATGATAGCGACTTATCCATGAACTCTAAAAGTTATGGTGGAGGTGCTACATACTCAAGAATCATGTCCTCTCAATCAATCAAATACATAAGAGGACAAACTATATTAATAGTAATAGGTTCCTCAAGCAAACCATATTCAAAAGATGAGTCCTCACTAATAGGAGAAATGATGTCTGTGTCATCATCAAAAAATAAATCCTCACTTACAAGAAGATAAGGAAGTGGAATAGAAGGATGTGGAGTAAAAGAGGGTCCAAAAGACCTAGAAGGCTCAACATCCTTCCCAAATAACTCTATAATGTTGTCCCAAAATTATTTAAGTGATATGGTACATGTGACATAGGACCAAAAAGTGTCTGAAACATGGAGTCTAATCAAGAACAGAAAATCATATTTCATGGATGCAATCTAGAGCATACCTTCCTCATTTTTAAAGTGAGGAAAGTCACCAAACAAAACTCTCCACAAGCCCTTCAAATATAAGTTTATATTAATTTTAATATTCCAAGTGTTTTAATTTAAGGTGTTAAGGGGCTTAAATAAGTGGGAAGACATTGTAAATAAATAATGAGAAAGTCATGAAGAACAAGAAACCTATTGAAAAAACAAATCCCCCTATGATAATTTAACGTCTCCTAATGAAAATAATGAGCACCCCAAAATTTGGCACTTTATAATTTAGTGAATTTAAAAAAATAAATGACACCAATATATTGAGTATAAAAATACAAACTTTAAAAAAAATAGTACTCAATTTTGAGTCATGGTTCAAAAGTTATAGATTTTACAAGTTTCTTATCATTAAAATGGGTCAACTAAATAAACATGGCACCATAAATTAAAAAAAAACTGTGACCAAAAAAAGAAGGAACACATCCTTCCAACCACTCATTGAAATTGAAAGTGAACCATAGATGTCCTCAAGCCAATAAAAGTGAAAAGCAATCTGCCCACAATATATTATTTTTATTGAAAAAATAATAAAAAATCTTGAGCAACCATATCCTAATATATTTTTTTTGTTTCTAGTAATAGTTAGTAAAACTGAAGCAACTTTTTTATTTCTTAATGAAATTAAAAAATTCAATTTTTTTTTAAATTTACAAATAAGGTGCACAAAACCTAGAGTTTTTTTTGACATGATTCTCTATAGTTAGAGAGCGGTTTATAGAAGAAAAAATATGTTTTTGATGAAAAACATAAATATAAACTTATAAATGATAGATATTTCTTTCTCAAACACCCTGGATGTAATGGAGAACTTATAATTTCTCCATGAAGTTTTGAAAAATATACATGCAATAAGAAACACACAGATCTTCTTACCAAACCTGGATATATGAAATAAAAAAACATGCACTTGTAACAAACTCATAAATGGATGAATAAAACACCTAAATGGTCCTATTATGTACATGAAAGGAACAAAAAAAGAGAGTGACAAACCATATGATTTTGGGTGTTATCATAACATCACATTCATAACAATAAGAATCTACAATAATATACCTATAGATTAATGAATGAGCCTTGCATATATAGTCAAAGAAGATCAATCCTAACTAAGAGATCAAACTAAGTGATCAATCCTAATTAAGAGATCAATCTAGAGATCAAACTTATTACTAAGAGATAAATATCTCTAAAGAATAGAAACAAATATAAATTATCTCCACAATATCAAAGAGATAAATATGTAATATCTCATAATATCTAAAATAAGATAAATGAAATATCCACACGTAAGTGGTAGGAATAATAAATTACCTAGGTAAAAATGAGATAAGGTAAATAACCTACTTTGACACTTCCAACCAATCTTCCTTCCAAATGGTCATTTCACATAACAATGCCTCACTGGATTCATCTTTCCTAGATAGTGAATCTATTACAATATTCTCTTTTCCTTTCTTATAGACATTTTTTCAATCATATCCAAAGATTTTAGTCACTATTTTAGACCATCTTGATTAGTCTTTACCTTAAAGTGTCTACCCATCAGATAAGGTCTCCATTACTTTGTTGCACAAAAAATAACAAACATATCTTACTTATATATCAGCTTTAGCCTATTTTTACTCTTGATTTGATGACTCTAAAATGCAATGGGTCATCTTTATTGATGGATTATTACCCCCATACCATATCCTAATGATTCACATTTAACAATAAAATATTTAGAAACATTAGTCGTAGTCAAAAATCGAGTGGTGCACATAACCTCCTTCAGCCTCTCAAAGGTCATGGTATTTGTTTTGTTCCAATGGAAGGATTCCTTCACCAAATGTGAGTGGTATTATTATTATACCATAATTTTTCAAAAATAAGCAATAGTGACATGTTAGCCCCAAAAATCTCTAGATATTTTTTAGGGTTTTTGGCACCTGCCACTCCATCATTACTTTGATCTTATTAGGGTCTACTTTGTCTCTTTAATGTGAAATAATATAACCCAAGTACTCCATCTAGTGGAATCTAAAATCATATTTTCATTTTTTTCATAATGTTGATGTTGCTACAATGTTAATAGTACATGTTTCAAATGTTCTTCCCAATTTTTTTATAGATGAAGTGCAGAAATTTTATTTTCACCACTTCCATGTGTAAATTGTAATCAGATTAGTTTTTCATAAGAATATTTAATTTTAATTAGAACTCATATATTAGGCTAATTATTCACACAATTATTTATTTAATACAAAATTATAATGACAAATCCATGATTATGGTTATGCATCATATCAAAACATTTAGTTAAACATTAACATCCCAAACCAAATCAATTATTTACAAGTATTATTACAAGAAAATTAAATGAATAATTTATTGGCAAAAGAATATTGCAAAGGTCAAATTCTCCTTAGTTTTTAATTAATCACCTAATTAAATTAACCTAAACATACTCTAATAAAGAATTCCATGGATTTGGAATTATCTATTTATACAAATATAAATTCTATATTACCTCATTTGTATGACATTATAAGGAAAGTAAATGAGAAATGAGAGTATTGGAATCAAGCTCTTACACTCTCTTACACGTTATTACACACTCCTCCCTCTTACACCCTTTTATACACTCCAAAAGGGGCCATCATTGCACTTTTTTTCTAAATCTCTTACACACCCTGAATTTACTTAAATGGACTCTCTTACATTTCCAACCTCCAACATTGATGAGGGTGAGGACTCATTTATATCCATCAATTTGAAGATCAAGATGGTCAATCCTCATTAATTTAACTAAGATTATTGGACCTAAAAGTTCTATGCTAAAATACATAAGGATATTCACCATTCTATGCCAATTCTCAAGCCAAATCAAATGTAGACAAGTGGAGATTTTTCCCGCATGAAAATTTGACATTGCCAAAGACCTCTAGTTTTATAATATGAACACATAACTCTTCAAATCAACAAGCAAAAAAAGTCTTTCAAGGAGTGTATAAATGCTTACATTTTATATTCTATTTTATTCATTGTTTACTTAGTCTTATTAAATAATAGGGATTAGGCTTGGGTGTTAGTCTCATGTACTTCTTCTAATGTGTATTCATAAATAACTAACTAACCCTCTTTTAATTCTTGATCTACATAATAACAGGCCTAGTGGGACTCAATGTAGTCCACAAACTCTTATAAACCTTTTTTTTCTTCTAATTAATAGAATTTACTTAAATTCTAAGCTAAAGTATATTATTTTCTTCAAAAACTTCATAATTTTTGTCATATATGGAATCGGTGAAAATGCCCTATGTTTTGATGGATTCATCCCTAAAAATGGTAGAAACATCTTGAAAAATATTTTTTTTGCCTATGTTTTTTATTTTAATATATTTTCTTAGGATTTTTAATCAATGTAATTATACTATGTGTTGATGGAAATGTCCCTAAAATTAGTATAAATGCATAAATTGATGAAAACATCCTCTGGTATAAATCTTTTGGTTTTTTATTTTTGGAAGAAATACCTTGCTAATATGTTGAAATACCCTAATAATAGGTGAAAATTCCATACTAATAAAAAAACACCATGATAATTGGAAAAATGTCAAATTTATGTCTTCTATCTATTTTACAAGAATTAGTGAAAATGTTTCTAAAAATGGTGAAAATGCCCTGCATATTGGTGAAAACACGCCATGTTTTGATAGAAATGCATTGAGTCACAAATCTAAGTTTTAAATTATTTTGACAACTTCCCATGTTAGCCTAAGATTAAATTTCAAACTTATAACCACTTTCTTGTAGGTCTTTGGCTAAAGAAGTGGATTTAAAACTCAAAACAAAACATTTTCTTTTTTTTCACACATTTCAATTTAGGTCTAAAATGAACACACAATTTCAATTTGGGTTTAAAAACTTGATTTAATTCCAAGTCACTTCTTTCTTAGATTTGTCTATTTTTTCTTATTCCATATTTTTGTGCATTTATTTCACATTATATGCTCTCCCCTTATTTGGGTGACCCAAAAATGTGAAGGTAACCATTTTCATTTATCCTAAGAGATTTGCCAAAAGTATGATCTTTTATTTATCTTAGTGGAATTCATGTGAGTTGAAAATGGTGATACCTTCCATTTTTTATTTTGTGATATGTAATTATAGTGTCATTAACTATATTTAGGGTGTGGTGACTAGGGGATGATATCCTAGCATTCATGTCAGCCCTATACATCCAATGGGAGATATAGATTATTGATAGGTGTCATTAGGGCATAGATAAATTCCTCATAAAAGGTTTTGTGAATGATAAAGGTTAAATCCTTGATGCTAATCTATTAGACATCACCATCAATGAATCTAAGGTCCATTTTTTAGGGGATGTATCCTTATGTGAATAACCCAACATCTAGATCTCTTATTTAACATATTTTATACCCATCTTTGAACCATCTAATAATCCAACAAAAACTTTAGATTAAGACCTATTGGCCACAAAAAATTCATTGATGTATGGGTGCAAAGATAACATTCCCCAAATATTATTATCACATACGAAGCTTGAGAGAGGGTGCATATTTTACCTACATTTAAATAATTTTATTAAAATTAAATCTTAAATTTATCCTCTTAAATTGAGATATTAAAGGCTCAGTGATTATGATTAATTCATGATCTACCACTAAGATAGGATCATGTACTTGAGTGTTTTTCTTGGATTTCATGTTAAAACTCATTATATATCCAATACCAAGTTCGAAAACCAAGGTCCTAAAATTATTTTCTACACACTTACATAATAAGTCATTATTATTTTTATTCCAAGTCAAAAATCACTTCTTTCTACCTATTATGTTGTTAAATTTGAAAAATAAAAACATCTTCAAAAGGTCACTCATTCTAGGGGTCATGTCAAAATTCATCCAACTAAAAACCCCTCTTATTTATATCAAGTTGTTATGCTACCCATTTTGAACCATCCCTAATTTTTGTCAAATTCTAATTTATAATTCAAAACCAATTCAAAACCAAGGTCTAAATTCTTGTCTAAACCATTGTCATTACATTTTCCATTTTGTTTTAAACCTAATATAAGTTCCAATTCCAAGGTCAAATGAGGTTGAACCTATATTTTTTTTAAAGATAAATCCTAGTTCAATTAAGGTTAAATATTTTCCAAAGTGAAACTACAATCCATATTTCACATGAATTCATATAAAACCAACATTTTAAAGTGAACTTGTTCAAAACCTAAGTCAATGTTTATAATCAAATAAAAAACTTAGGATGGGCATTCCAAATTTTTAAAAAATTACAACCAAATTCCTTTTGTACATTCATAAGTCAAGTTTCCAAGATAAAAAATTTAAATTCAAGTCCAAACCCAGACACTTTCAAGATCCAAATATTGAACCCTCACATCCTTTATCAGACACAAACACTTGAAAGCATTTGATTGATATAATTTTGCATGATTTTTAAAATAATTTTTATTCATCCACCTTTCCTACTTGACTATTTATGTTAACACACTTTAGTTGAATCATTTACTTTTGAAATTCTCTTTGGCATAAACCAATCAGGTTATTTTGCACATTTACATTGACTATCCTATTCCCAAATTTTTACATCAATAAAAATGATATTCCAAATCAAGATGGATTTCAAAACATCTAAAATTATTCTAAGATGAAGATTGTAAATCCAAATATGCCTAAATATCCACACAATGGAAATATTTATAACCCCTCCTTTGATGAAGAGGTGATTTATGATCCATTTGGATATGAACAATATGTTGAGAATACCAAAGATGAGGTAAACTAACAATACCTCCCTAACATACCATCTAGGACTAAATATGACAACATCAACAATACCTCCCAAATATACCATCTAGTGCTATCTATTGACAACATGAATGATACCAATAAAATGTATTATCTAGTGTTGAACATGGATAAAATCAACAATACTTTTCAAATTCTTTATCTAGTGTAGACTATGGACAAGACCAATTTACATGAAACTTTATTAATAATAAAGATGAAAACCTTGTAAGACTATTAGAGATCAATCCTAATTTTTTGACTATATTTACAATAGATAACTTACGTTATTTGGTTAGAGATTATGAAGAGATATGCCTTACACTATTATATTATCAAACAACTTTTATCTGAAATTAGGCTCTTGTACTAGCCTATAGTTAAGCCCTCACAACATATAGAAAAGAAAAAAAGGTCAAGTCATTGACCCGTATTCAAAAATCTAGTTCATTACTTCCCAAGTATAGTGATTAAGTCAGGTCTTGAATACTTTAAATAATTCTTTAGTTTCTCTATATATTCAAAAAACACCCCTTATAGAAGTAAATCCACCAAAAAAACAACTAGATTTACCAATTTGTTCTACACCCAATTTTGATCTATTTACTATTAACACATTAGTTGTATATTTATTTAACATTCTTATATATGGTTGTGGTCCAGTGGGTAATCCTAACCCAAATCCCCAAGTGGATTCTTCCCAACATGTGGCTGATAATTCTAAACTAGCATATTTCAACCTACATCAAATACAATCTAAAATTCAACAAAACATTCTTCTAATTTCAAAACAAGTATTTTTTCCCAACATTATAAACACTTCACAAAAAAAGGTTAAAAACATTCCTAATATACAATAGCAATTTTCCAATACCCCTCCAAAATCATCCCTTTATTCCAAAATGTTACAATCCCTGACCAATACTCCACCTCAGCATGTGGTGATGAATACTCCACCTCATCAAATGGTGGCAAATCCTCCACCTCAACAATTAGTTACTAATCTTCCAACATGGAAAGTGCTAACAAATCCTACACTTCATCAAGTGGTAACTAATACTCCACCTTAGCAAGTGGTGACTAATCTTCACACTTAACAAGTGGTAACCAATCTATAATAGACATTGTCTAATCACCACCATGTTATTATTAGTCAACCCCACACCACTTCTAGTCAACAATATGCTTCTTCAAGCCAATAACATGTTCTTTTGAGACACCTTTTGTATGAAATCATAAATTCATCATGTCTATAAATTAATCCTAGATCAGATAAGATAGATCATACCTACACTTCTGATTAGGATACATTTATTAAGTGGGAGCATGTCCAATATGGGGATCTGCTAGACCCGATTAGGGGATCACTTATATCACTTATCACAACACATCATGCTATGAAATGTTCCAAAGCCTATAGTCTAACACAATCACATAACAACCCTAATGGAGTCTTAATGTTTTAAAAATTCACTCTATTCTAATAAAAAGAAAGTAAAATCTAATCTAGTGCACACCAAATTTTGTGGCAAAATGTGGGGGTTTGAAGTAAAAAAACAAACATGTATAGGGAACTCCAATTAAATAAGTATGATTAACACCCTAATACATAAAATATGAAAGATAATATTATTTGAGCCAACACTTATGCTACTTCTATCAACTAAAAGAGAGGACAAAAAATTTAGAATATACTTAATTAAATGTGAACCCATCGAGAATAAATATCTCCCTTGGCTAAAGGGGATTCACAAGAGGTTGTTTTAGTTTATAAGGATCACTAAGAAAGGCCAAATCATCCAAGACTTATCCAGAAGACTAGATTCTCCAAATAAGAAACCTAAGTTAACTCTCCTTAAGTAGAATGGTGGAAGAGTAGATTATGAAGAAGTGTGAGTGAATAATAATTCTTGATTGCACATATGAATAATGACCAATATGATCTTGTATATATAAGATGATATTACCCTAAATCTTTCTAAGAATGTTGGTTGTATAGGGTCAACCCAGTCAATCCAGTGTGTTTTCAAGGATAATTTGCTAAGTCTATGCTAGGTTAGCTAAAAATCTGACAAACCAAGATAGTAAAGAATACCCTTAAACTATACTGGGTCGACCCAGTCAACCCAGTATAACCAATAGTCTAAAAGGAGTTTAAAATAAGAAAAGGAGGAATAAAAGTGGAAAAGACTAGAAGAATACTCGAGGGAGGAGAAATAGCTTAGGGATTGGTTTTGGGATCTAGTTGGATTGGTAATACTGTGGTAATAAGGGATAATAATCCTATGAAGCACCAAAGGTCTTCCCACCCCTTTCCTGGTGCACCCCTTAAGGCATGCACTCAGAGAGATTGAGTCTCGATGGGTTCCTACAAGATGTAAAGCATCATTATTTGATAAAAGTTAAAAATATTATGTTTATACATATGCCCCACTCAAAGCTCATTATGTGTCACTAAGGTGCAATAGGGGATGGTACTTTGAGAAAGACCATAAGGATACACATACCACTAATGCTAAAAATAAAGTTATAATATTTTAAAGCATACAATAATTGAAAGTAAATGACTGAAATGGAAATTAATCTAAAATGTAAATAACTAAAAAGTAAATGTAATGCATACCTTGACTTACCTTTATCATGGGATGGTTTTCTACTATTTTATTAGTTTTGATTATGTAGGGTGTAAATACTTCTTTCAACAAACCCAAGAATACAAAACTAAAGAGCAAAAACAAACAAATGCAAGAAAATCCAAGATAGCTAGTTTTCTGAGGATGGGGCATACTTAGGAAATTTGGCAAGCTAGGGTGATAGGTGATATGTTATACCAAATGACCAAGTCAAATAACAAGAGTAAATCAGGTAACCAAAAATCCAAGGCTACTAGAGATCAAAAAACTCAAACAAGTTATCCTTAAGTAAGAAAGACAAACTCACCAAGTCAAACCAAGGATACATGTCAAACAAGATGGAAAAACAAATATAAATGAATGAAAGACTAAAAAAATGGTAAAATAACATTGATGAGTGATCAATAACAATCCACATCTTAATCATCAATGGAAAAAGGTGCTTAAATGGGACAACAACATTATCAAGAGATAAGTAACAAGCCAACCACACTCAATAATGGAAAAAGGGTACAAACTCAGGTGTTCATAACATCAAGATAATAAAATCATGACAAATGGTAAAAGGAAAGTAAATTAAGTTTATTAAATGCAAAATGATGTAAATAAATAATAATCCATAGTTACTCAAACATGTTGTTTCACTCTAAGGATAGATAAAACTAAAATAAAGTAGTGATAACATGTTTTTAAGAGGTGAAGAACAAGGATTTAAAGAAAAAGGGAAAATATATTTGGAATCATAATTTGTATAGCAAGGGGGAAAAATTAAATGGGTGGAGGGGAGAATGAATAAAAAACCAAGGTAGAGGAACTCTTTATTGAAGTCAAGATAATTAAATTAGGTTTGTCAAAACAAGAAGACTTTTGACATTAAGGACTCTAATGAAATTCTCTTAGCCACACAAGTCTTAGGTTAATAAATGGAGTATATAGATCATCCATGAAGGTTATATGCATGGAAAGTAAAATGAACTTACCTCCCCACATCATGTTCCCTATTCCTCAAGACCCCTTACAGAGCCATTAATTTATTGTGAAGATTAGGTACATGCATGAGAAAGTAGGTAGCACTAAAAGATTTTTTTTATTATCCTCTTCTAATCTACTAGCTTGCCACACCCCAGAGGACCTCGGATATATCATGAGGCCAACTATGGAGATTGAGCTTTAACTATAATAAGGAGATGTGTTTTAAATCACGTCTTTTAGTGTGATTTAAATTTTGAGATTTTGATGTTGCCTTTTAGATGTTATTTCCTTTTATTTTAAATGATTTAGATTTTAATGTTCTTGATGGCTCTTTTTTTATTCCTCCTCTATAAATATTTGGAAAACTAAACATGGGTGTTAAATATGACTTTCATTTGAATACTTGGGACAAGGTTGCTAAGAGAGAGAAACTTCAAAGATCATGGGGTCTAAGAGTCTCATAAAACTAGGTGAAATAAAAGTTCTATCTTGACTTTGACCTTGTTTTAATTAATGTGGAGATGAAAAGAAGGGGAAATCAAGAGGAATGAAACATGTAACAATTTGAATTATTTCAAATTATAAAAAAAATGTGACAAGGGATAAAGAGGGATATAATGATATTAAAATGTGATTTCATATCATAATAAAGAGGGAAATGGAGGGAAACATGCTAACATAGATAGTTATGCAAATTTCATCTAGGAAAAGAAACAAAAACTAAAGTTTGAGAACAAGGATCAAGAGCATGAAAAGATGATATTTTTATGAGGATTTATGAGTCCTATTGATGGTCTTATAAATAAAATCATAAAAGAGAGACCCACGAGGGTGCCGATAAGAAAGATAAAATCAAGGTGAGGGAGCCTTCTTACAAAACAACTCACAAAAAAACCCAAAGGATGCCAAAACAACATCAACAAGCAGGAACAAGAAAAAGAAATGATTAAAAGATAGTGGTTTTGTGAGGAATTCTAGGTCCTATTCATGGTCTTACAAAGCCACTCACAAAAGAAAAACCCAAAGGATACCAAAAAACAAGAAAAAATACAAGATAAGGAAGATTATGGTACATCAAGAAACCAAAAGACCAAAATGGAAAACTAAAAGTTTGTGAAAGGAAGGAAACTGTTGTAGAGGGAGAGACCCATGCTTAAGTAACCTAAAAAAATATTAGATAGATATAGATATAAAATATGACAAGAAGTAAATGTTTAAGAAAAGCATTTTTTAAGGAATTGAGCATTGGTGGGCTCTTTGAAAATATGGCCTTCATTGGTTTGATTATGGTAAGTGCTTGGACCAAGGATGTATTTAACTAAATATGGGCCCCACCCTTTTTGGGCATACTTACCTTATTTATCATGGGTGTAATATAATTTAAGGATAAGATCACCAACATTAAAAGTGTGGATTTTAACACATTTATTATATTGTCAGGTGATATGAGACTTGTATTGGTAGTTACGTTGTAAGGTAGAAAGATGATGTTTATAAAGAAGATCAAGGACATGAATGTGAGCTTCATGTAATTATTAATTAAGAATAATGACATGAAGATATATATGAAGAGAGGAAAGATCAAATTCTAAAGGAAGAACCAAATCAAAACCATAGACTAGAGAAAATGGAGTTGCCCCATTGGCAGTGCGTATGCTAGTCTAATAGGCCCAAAGTGTAGGGTAAAGATGAATATGCCAATCCATGTGGGTTTCACAAATGATCTTTTGAATAATTTTGTTGAGAATTTTATTAGTGGGCTCATCTTGACCATTACATTATGGATGATAGGGTGTGGAAAACTTGTGATTGATTTTGAATTTAGTGTAAAGTTGTTTAACATGTTTATTTTTCAAATTACCACTATTACCTAAAATGATGGTATAAGGAATGCCAAAGTGGAAAATAATTTGGTAAAGAATAAATTTAGAAATGGTAGGACTAGTGACATTAATAAGGGACATGCCTTCTACCCACTTGGTAAAATATTCAGTAGTAGTGATGATAAAAACATTGCCATATTAGGAGCAAGGAAGTTTACTAATGAGACTAAATCCCCACATGAAAATTGGCCACATAGACTTGATAGTTTGAATTTTGGTAGGAGGTAAATGGATAATATCATTGTGAAGTTGATAAGGAGTGATTTTTTTGCATATTCAATTACATCCTTTTCAAGAGCAGGCCAAAAGTAACCCATACATAGGCATTTGCATGTTGTAGCATGCTTGCTATAGTGACCACCATAAATTCCCCCATGTGATTGTTCATGAAGAGGAGGGACCTCATCTTGGATAACACAATGGAGTAAGGTACCTTTTGAGTTGTGATAGTAAAGGATTTTGTGTCAAAATACATACTTGAAAGAAAACTTGTTTATGAATTTGTGTCTTTTCATGAGGATCTAAATTAGGAGGATAAGTTTGGTTTTCTAATAATTGAATGATATATTTATACCAAGGGCTTTGTATAATTGTAACAACATCAATGTGATACATAAGTGAATCTAGTGGTTGAGTTAAATATGGAGATTTTCTTATTTATATAAGAAAATAAGGATCGTAAAGAACTTGATGAGGATGAAATAGAGAAGCTGAAGAGGCAAGAGAATCAACAATAGAATTTTGATCTCTAGGAATATGCTCAATAGTGAAAGAGATAACATCCTTAGCAATAGTGGTTGAAATTTGATGATAGGTAATAAGGTTCTCACTTTTACATTGATAGTCACCATTAACTTGATGGAAAATAAGTTGATAATCACTTAAAGCATGAAGGTATTGAATTTATAAATAAAGAGTAGCTCACATGCCTAAGATAAGATCTTCATACTTAGCCATATTATTGGTGACATCAAAGGTGAAGCAAAAAGCTAAAGGAATGATCTTACCAAGAGGAATTATGAGAATGTAACCTACCCCAAATCCTTGAAGGCATTTATAACCATCAAAGTGGAGGGTCCAAGTATCCTTATGCAAGTCAACATTTATTTCAGGGAGCTCCTCGATAACTACCTTTGGTTTTGGATTACCAAAGGGAATGGAAGATTATTCAAGATTATTGGCATCAAGATTAATGATAAAGCTATGAAAATAATATTTAAGAGATATCTTGATTAAGACCTTCATTAGAAAGGATATTGTCATATGGAAGGTCATATTGAAGGGAAGAAGTGGCTAGAATGGGAGCTATAACAAGTTGATCAGTTATGAATTTCCATTTAAAAAAATTTTAAGTGGTGATGTGAAGATCAAATTCCATAAGGAGGACCATCCATTTTCCAATTGTATCTCCAAGAATAATTGATTTGGAGAAGAAGTGATGAAATGGGTTGGAATGAATAATGACATAAGTAGTTTGGTAAAGCATATAATGACGAAGCTTTTTAGCTGCAAAATAGATATCAAGGAAATCATGCTCAATTTTAGTATAACATGTTTCATAGTTGATGAGGCCTTAGCTAATGTAGTAGATAACATACTCTCTTCCCATATCATCTTGTTGGGCAAGCATTTCCCCAACTAAAATAGGTGTGGAAGAAGTATATAGAATCAAAGGTTTATTGTTGGAAGGAGGATCAGGTGTAGGTGGATGAATCAATGGTTCTTTCATGTTGTTAAAATATTTCTGACATGGATCCATCCATTCTATAGCATTAATTTTATTTATAAGGGAATTGATGAAGTGAATTTGATATGCCATTTTAGGGATGAATCATCTAATTTCCCCAAGCTTGCCTAAATAAGTACAAATGTCAAGAATAAAATGAGGAATAGGCATGTTAAGGATAAAAATAATTTTGGTAGGATCAATGCCAATGATGAAAAGAGAGACAAAGAATCCTAAAATTTTTCTATATGTGACTCCAAATACACATTTGTAAGGATTAAGTATAACTTTATATTTAAGGAGATGATCAAAGATGATAGTGAGATCAAAAAGATGATTCTTAAAACATTTATATTTAGAAATAAGATCATCCACATAGGTCTCAATAATTTTTTGAATGAGATCATGAAATATGTGATTCATTTCACTTTGGTAAGTGGCTCCAACATTTTTAATTCTGAAGGTAATTTTGACAAAGCAATAGGTGCCCTAGTCTGTGGTGAAAGTAGTCTTATATTGGTCTTCGAGAGCAATGTGAATATGATTGTATCTCAAGAAACCATCCATAAGAGATAACATTTCATAACCAACTATGGAATCAATGATGGTGACTATTGAAGGTAAGGGGAAGTTGTCCTTGGGACAAGCAAGATTAATATTGAAAAAATCAATATAAATGTGAATAACCATAGTGACTTTCTTTTGAACAAGAACAATGTTGGATACCCATTCAGAATAATCCATTGGTTTGATAAATTTAGCATCGATTGATTTGATGATTTATTTATGACATAAGGTTGAAACTTTAGGAAAAAAAATTCTTTTCTTTTGATGCACAATCTTGGTATTAGGATAAGTAACGATGTTATGCACCACAATGATAGGGTCAATGCTAGACATGTCCTCATAAGAACAAGCAAAATATTCATGATATTTGTCAAATAATAAGCTAAAAATTATCATATTTTGTAGGTGAAAGTTCTCAAGAAACTATAATTGGTTGAGGACAAGATGGGTTACCATATTCAATATAAGTGGTTTCTTCAATAAACATGGCATTACTATATTGAAAGTGATATGGTGCATTAGGCAAGGCTGAAGTTGGATTTATTTTAAGATCGATGCTAGAGATGAAGTTGTTGAAGCAAGGAGTTTTAGTTTTGAAATTTCTATGCTTATGATGTTGTCAAGGAAGTTGAGGTTCCCAGGCATGGAGCACCTCAAGAATAACTTCATCACTAGGTAAGGTAGGAAGAGGACCATAATATTTGACATCTACTTTAAGATCTAAAATTTGATTTCCATGGTCATCATATTCATAATGAATTTGACAAACATCGGTTGCCTTAGCATCAAGCATAATTTTAGGTATAGAATAAATAGATGGAATAGAAGAGATGGGTATATCAATGGATTCAATGATGTGAGAAGGATTGGATGCAATGATTGGATCCAAAGGTGTAAGAAATTATGGAGGTTTGGAAGGTATAATTTATTCTGCCACCCAAGGAGTATCAATAAGAGGAGGATTTATGGGAGGTACATGACCCTCAAGATATAAGGTACAATCCATATAAATGGTATGCATATCCTGATTAAAAGCATGGATTTGGGCTAAATTTTTCTTGTAATGTTGCACATCTAAATCTCTAGATTGAGCTTAGGCCATGATATAGTTATCATCATATGTTTGAGAAATTATACAAGATTAAGAATCAAGGGGAGTTTCAAAAGGTGAAATCCTAATATTTCTAAATGTATGATGAGACATGATGAGAATATTTTGAAATAATTTAGGCACTCTAAAATCATTGCAAGTGAAGGCATCTTCTGGTAAACAAGGCTATTGAGAATTACATGGAGGGGGAAATTTGGGAATCTCATCAATAAAAGGAACAATATGGTCTCTTTGTAATAGAGGAGGAAGCCATTATGAAATATATGGAGGCAACTTGGTAGTATTTCAAGTGTGTTAAAATTCATTGGGTTCATCATCATTGGAATATATAAGAGTAACTTATAGATCAAGACTCATGCTGATGAACTCAAGTAGAGGAGCATTGTTAATCTTATGATTCATAGGAATAAGATATTGAGGTTTAGGATTAAGAAGCTAGATACTCCATGGATTGGGATCAAATTCATGCTTGCACCATTTTCCATTATGTAATAATTTAATACATTGACTACTAGAAGAAGCAATAGCTCACATTCAATGAGTCTATGGATGACCAAGAAGGATATTTAAGATAAAGGGATATCAAGGACCATAAGTTAGGTTTGAATTGTCTTAGATCCCATAATTAATGAAATATAGATACAACCAAGTGGATTTTGATTAGTCTTATCAAAATCATGGAAAGTAATATATTTTTCTTGAGATGATCCTTGTTATAACCAAGTCATTGTATAAGCCACAAGGATGTCACATTAATACCAGATCCTTCATCCACTAAGACTTTTTGAATAAGAGTGGTATTGATGAATATTTTAATAAAGAGTGGTAGATAATTATCATGAAAAAGAATTTCATCATTGATCATGTCCTCTTCAAGAAACTCATTGGAAGGTTTGGAAGAGGGACACGAGGTTTTAATAGTGTTGACATTAGTAGGTTGAGATTTAAGAGAAGGTGGTTCTTCATCAATGGAGGATGGATCTTCAATTTCTTGAAGTTTTTGCAAAAGGAATTTATGATGATAGGATGAAATGAAAACCAAATCCATAAGAGGAATCTTACAAGGCATAGAGTTGAGTCTTTTAAGAAAATTCCAATGAGATTTAGAAGAACCAAATTTTTTTTAGAAGGTAAGTTATTTTTGGAAGGTATAGATGTAGTTAGAGGGTTGAAAGGAGGAAGTTGTTCCTTAGGTTATTATGAATCAATGTTGGTGGTGTTAGTATCTTTAAGAAGTTATTCTTCTAAAGATGGCTTTTTAGGCTTGTTAATAAGATCTTTGTGAGCTAGTTTATGATGATAATTAACCTTGGCAGTGTTGACATATTGAGAGTTGGTATGATATTGATCATAATTGGAATCAATGGCACAAACATCTTTGACATGAGCTTGATTATTAGAAGAATATTTTTGGCTATTAGAGGTAGAAGATTTGAATGTTTGTCATTTTTGGGAAGGATCAGTGTATTCTTGATGATGAAGATTGATCATAGCTTTGTGATTGAATGAATCACCAACCATATAAGAGAAAAAAAAATTAATGATCCCTCTACAAGATTCATGAGAATGCCTAATGTCAGCATGGAACTAGAAAAATAGATTAGGGTCATACCACTTAGGAGGTGCACCGGGATAGATGAAAGGTTTTGAGGGTGGTAAAAATTGTTTCATTTGTTGAACTCAAAGAGGTGTATGAGAAGGTGAAGGAATGTTAGTTTTGGAAACTCCTTATTTGTTCTACATAGTAATAACATTAGATGTTTGGAAATATCCTTTAATAACTTTAGGATTAAGTTCAAGTTGCTTCATAAGAAAATCTTGATGCTTAGCTTGACTAAGAGCTTCATTAAGTGTTTGAGGAGCAAAGGTTTGAACCTTATATTTGAGAGTAGGAGTTAAATCCATGATAAAGAGTTTGAATAAGCTATCATCATTCATGTTATGAACATATTTATGAGCTAAATCTTTCCATCTTTTAATAAAATCATGAGCTATTTCAGTTGGGGATTGTTTAGCATTAATAAAGTGGCTACGACAATTTTTGGGAAGATCATTGTGTTGAAACTCTTTAACCAAAAGATTAAACAAATCTTCAAGTTTTTGAATAGAATGTTGGGATAGTTGATTATACCATTCTAATAAATCACTAGTGAAATTTTTGACTAAGATTTTAGTAGTTTTGAATGTATTAGTTTGGATCCATTCTTTATAAAAGTTGCCAAAGGCTTTAAGAAATGAGGCAGGGTCCTTAGTCCCATCATATTTGATAGTTGGAGATATGTTACCAATATAAATAGAAAAAATTATGGAGGATAAAGGCTCATTTTGAATGGTTTGATGCATCTAATTATTCATTATGGCTTGAGGAATAACATTACCCAAGGCATCACTAAGAGGTGGAGGAATATAATTAGGATTAGCTTGAGGATGAATAGTTAGAGGGTTATTAGCCACATTGATTAACTATTTTTGAAGTTGTATCATTTGTTTGGTATTAAAATTTTACATAATGTTCATTTGTTGAATGACTTGAGCTAAAAGTTGGGTTGTATCATGGGGGTGGGTTGGTGTTTGTAGGAGCACTCCCCATATTGGTATTAGGGACAAGATTGCTAGAAGAAGGATTACTAAGATTGTTAAGTAAACTTATATAAATCACTCTAACATTAGTTTAAATATTTTGAGAAGTTTATTGGTAAGTATAAAAAGGATTAGATCTATCAACTTTAGCTTAAGGTGTTATTTGCACCATATTGCAGTTCATAGATGAAGGAGGAGAAGAGGTGACCCAAGAGTGATGGTACCCTTGGGAGGAAAAGAGAGGAAGAAATAAACATCCCATATAGTACCTAAATGGATTCAAGATATCCAAAAAGATTGTGATAGGATATTTCATTTTAATAGAAGAGAGATGAACATAATGCAAAATTGGAAGGATAATAAATTAGATTGATAAACAAGGAAATTAGAAGATAGTACAGGGTCAATTGGGTTGATACAGTATAGAAACAAGGCTTGTAAACTATATAGAGTCAACTAAGTCAATCTAGTATAGTGAACAAAGGTAGGAAAAAGATGAAAAAGGAGCTGCAGACTATACGGGGTCAATTGGATCGATCTAGTATAGTGAATAGGGGTGAAAAAGATATAGGGTCGACTAGGTCGATCCAGTACAACAAGAAGGGACAAAGAGAAAGATAATAAGAAGTCATAATTTAAAATAAGATAAATTTTGTAGCTAATGTAGGAAAGTAATAACTGAAAGGAAACAAACAATCAATTAGATTAATGTTGGCCAATCTAATTAAGGCACACAAAACAAAATCTTGCACTAATGCTAGATAATACAAGTTTTTGCATGCATAATTAAACAAAGAGAAAAAGCCAACTTGAAAAAGTAAATCTAACTAATTGGTCAACCTAATTGTTAATTAGATTATTAAGAATGATTTTAAATGTGATTGGAAGTTTTGCTATAAACGAGGTACTAGATAGTAATCTAAGGATGGTTTTAGGTAGTTTGAGTTGAAAGGGACTATAGTGGTAATGATTCAAACTTGGTATTAGGGCCTATCCCCTCACTTCACACACCATAGTGATAAGGGTGTTGGGTATTTATCCAAAATATACCATTAACCATTCTTTATACTTAACCAGAGCATCAAGTCAGCTACCCCTTTATTAATGAAATTGAAGTAGGTTGGTTTAGGGTGGAAAAAATGTTCAATTTCTTGTTTATGTTTTGTAATTTGGCCATGTGTGAATAAAATTAAATAGTGAAACTAACTGATTAATTTGAAAATCCCCTAATTAGACTATGTGAACTATTATAAGCATGCAAGCAATAAGAAAAGAAATGTGTGAGCTAATTACTAACATATATAAAGTTAATTCTAATTTGACATAAGGTATAGTGTTGACACTATATACAAAAAATATAGAACAGGGTTGATAGGGTCGAGCCTATACTATGGAAACAAAGTTTGAAAAAGAACTGGGTTGGTAATGTTGATCTAGTTATTTTAGATAGCACACAAAACATAAAACTGGGTCAGCAGTGTCGATCCAATTGACTGTGCAAGGGAATTTTTGAAGAATGAAAACTATGAAATGAAATAAATAAATAAATAGAGAGGTATAAAGGAACCTTGGTGGATCAAAGATGTAATGAAGAACCTTGAAGTGTGTTTGAGAAACTTGCAAAATAGGTCAATAAAATCAATCAAGTTGTATAAGAACCCACTAAAAAAGTGTTGAAATTATAAGGGGTCAACTGGGTTGACCTAATAGGTTGAACTAGGTGTTTGAAAAGCTGGAAACCTATACTAGTTCGACTAGGTCAATCAAATTTGTTCTTCCTAGAACCTGTGCATAGAGATAAAAAAGCTAGGTCGATAAAATCAATCTAGCTGTCAAAATATATGATAAAAATGATGATCAAAATAAATGAGATAAATGAAGGACAAATCCTATAGGGGTTAGTTCACATTGGGTTCACCAAAATGTATGCAATCAAAAATGCATCATGTCTATGAATTAATCCTATATCACATAAGATAGATAATACCTACACTTCCAATTGGGATACACTTGTTAATTGGGAGCATGACCAATATGGGAATCTAATAGACTTGATTATGGGATCACTTGTATCACTTTTCATAACACATCACACTAAGAAGGGTAACACAATTTCATAACAAACCTAATGTAGTCCAAAGGTTTTAAAAGTTGACTCTATTCTATTAATAAGAAAGCAAAATCTAATCTAGTGCACACTAAAGCTTGTGGGGGTTAGAAATAATAAAAAAACATGTATATGGAACTTAAATTAAATTAAGTATGAGTAACACGCTAATACACAAAATAAAAGAGATAGTATTATTTGAGCCAACACTTATGCTACTTCTATCTACTAAAAGAGAGGAGAACAAAGTTAGAATATACTTACTTGAATGTCAACCCATTGAGACTCAATCTCTCCCTTAGCTAAAGGGGATACATAAGAGGTTGTTGGGGTTTGTAAGTATCACTAAGAAAGTACAAAGCATCCAAGACTTATCCATAAGACTAGATTCTCCAAATAAGAAACCTAAGCTAAGTCTACTCAAGTAGAATGGTGGAAGAGTAGATTGTGAAGAAGTGCGAGCAAATAATAATTATTAATTTCACATATTAATAATGATCAAAATGATATTGTATATATAGGATGATCTTGTTGTAAATATTTATAGGAACATCAACTGTACAAGGTCAACCCAGTTGACCCAGTGTGTTTTTAGGGATGATTTACTAAGTTTGTGCTACATCAACTGAAAGGATAACAAACCAAGAAAGTAAAGAATACCCCTAAACTATACTAGGTTGACCCAGTCGACCTAATGAAACTAAAATTCCAAAAGGAGTTTAAGATAAGAAAAGGAGGAATGAAAGAGGAAAAGATTAGAAGAATACTCAAGGGAGGAGAAATAACTTAGGGAATGGTTTTAGGATTTGGTTGGATTGGTAATAATGTGGTAATAAAGGACAAAAATCCTACTAAGCTCCAAAGGTATACCCACCCCTTTCTTAGTACACCCTTTAAGACATGAACTTAGAGATATTGAGTCTCAATAGGTTCTTATAAGATGTAAAGTGTCGGTTTTAATAATTATTGAAAATATTATGTATATACACCTTCCACCTAACTAGTAACAAGTTCCTTTCATACAATAGTTTCATACAAATCAACATCACTTTAGCATTCCCAATAGTTCATGTTCAATCCCCAAAAAAACATTCCTTCCTTTAGAACATAGTTCCCTCCAAATTAGTATCACACTTAAAAACAATTGCACTATCAATAATATAATCCCTATCAAAAGGTGAACATTCTTGGTAGAACAAATATGATACATATTCCCAATACCACATACCACCATTTTATAAAAGTGAATGTATTCCACCTTAAAATACCCAACAATATGTACCCACTTCTTTTCAACTTGTACCCACTTTTTAGGACTTAGAAGAGTGAAAGATGTGGTTTCTATAATTCAAGCAAGGAATTAGGGTAAGAAGTTTAAATTGGATGACATATTATCCTATCTATTTGATATGATGTATCTTCAGATACCTTTATTGCATCATTTTGAGAATCCTAAATTTCAAAAGTACAAGGGAAAGGGTGATCCAAAAGGGCATTTTAAAGATTTATTCATTTCTTATAAAGATATAGCCTACAATAGTGTGTATTTGCTTCTCTTATCTCCCTGTAGGTTGGTTGGGCAAGCTTTTGAGTGGTTTCTCCATCTAGGCAATAATTTTACTTATAATTTTGATGACTTATTTGAATTTTTTTACATAACTTATCCTATAATTTCAAACATGAGGTAACCATGCTTGACTATGTCATGCCAAATAAAAAGGAGTATAGATTTTTATTTGTTATTTTCAATAGTGGGATGCATCAGCCAGTTTATTCCCACATAAGGTCCTAGATAAGTAGTTGATAGCAATATTCATTTTCAACCTACAAATAGATATAATTTATAATCTTTGACTTCATTTTGTAAATACATTTAAAGAGATTATTTATAAAGGACTAAAAAATGAGAAAGCCCTCATTGATATAGAGGTAATAAAACTCTTCTCTCAAAACCCAACTTAAATCTAGGGTCATAAACAAGTTCTTGTGAAACTCAAGTAAGTACATATGAAAAACCTAAACCTTTAAATATAAACAAAAATGTTGTAGGTGATGGGGAAATAGATTTTAGCTACATGCAAATGGTGTAACTACCACTTTTCCAAACAACCCCACCTTCTCACCCACTCACTTTAAAGATACCATCTATAAAAAGAGGTCAATATCAAAACAATTTTTTTAGTGGCATAGATGAACCTATTGAGGTAGAATTATAGAAGTTGGTTATAGATAATAAGATCATTTGGATAGTTATAAAACCATTTATAGAAAGCCAATTGAAACCTAATTTGTAAAAGGAGAATAATTTATGTGATTACCATCATTTTAATGGTTATTCCATTCATAGATGTGTATAAATTAGACCTTGTTGTTTCCAAAATCAGCTTAGCTCAATTTTTGGAACAACCCCCCTTACGAAACTTGTTCATTTTTTCTTTTGTCTCTCTCAGTTTGTTTTCGAGACGGGTTTTCCTCATTCTCATTTTGGTCCAGCAGACACCATTGGAAATTCATAATATTTTTTTCATCCCATTCTCCCCAAGGAACGTCAAAATCATTACAGTCTTGATGTGTTCAGAGGACCAATTTCTGCCTCTTTTAGAGTTGTTCTTTTCTTCCATTTTCATGCATGGGTGGCAAAAATTACCGCTAGTGCATTTTTAACCTTTGCAATATAAAGGTGGCAAAAATTGCCGCCCCTTCATTTTTCTTGCAAGGGTAGAAAATTTTGCCGCCCCTGCATCTTGACCTGCAAGGGCAGCAATTTTTGCTGCCCCTGCATCTGAACCAAACCGAACATGCAAGGGCAACAATTTTTGCTACCCATGCATGCCTCAGTTTCCATGTGCGGCATTTAATGCCACATGTGGTAGGTGGTTGGGGGTGTTTTAAACCCCATATAACCTAGTTTGGAGCTTTGTTCTTCTCATTACTTCCTCCTCTCCTCCTACCCTTTACATTTGGATGACCTAATGGATGAGTTAAAGTGCATTTTGACAGATTTGAGCTTGTGGCATGCATAGCTTTCCAAGTGGGTTTTGTTTTTTGCATTTGTTTTTCTTGTTCTTCCTCCTTAGTTTCTTTTTCCTCTTTTGGATATTGTGAAATTTTTTATCTTCTCTTTTCCTTCCCTCCATCTTGTGTGTGACTTTCCTCTTCAACCTGCTAAGGTGGCAAAGTTTGTTGTCCCTCATTTCTGTGGTCTCTCACCTAAGCTCACAAGGGCGGTGATTTTCACCACCCATGCATCTTGGCCCCCCATTCTTCACCTTCACAAGCAACAAATTTTACCACCCGTGCTGACTCAATCATGCACGAGCAGTGATTTTTGCCGCATGCGCACCCTCCTTACTAGACATACATCAACATCAAATTTTGCCACCAATGCATGTCCATGTGCAGGGGTGGAAATTTTCACTGCCCCTTCTTTTCCTTCCTTAAACCAATAGAGGTGGCAAATTTTTCCACCTGTGTAGGCCGATCTTGCTTGGGCAGTGAATTTTGCCACCCTTGCATTCTGCTCATTCTTTCTACAGGGGCAGCGATTTTTGCCGCCTGTGCTTTCCCTCTCTGGATTTTTATAACTCCAGAGGATTTTTTGTCTTTTCCCTTTCTTTCCCTTTTTTCCTCATTTTCCACACCTTTTTTTGACCTGGCCTTCTTAAAGTATCCTCCATTGACCATGATCACTTGATATGCAAATTCTCTAACTCACTCCCTTTTCCCTAATTATGTGATCATGACTACAGTTCTCTCTGAAGGCTCTTGCTCATCAACACCCATCCTGTTGAGATTAGTTCCAATGTCAAAAATGTCTCCCAAAAAGGCAAAGATGATGAAGTAAAAATACTAGGGTGTCTTCTCGATCACTTCAGTCACCTCCAATGTCGATGACATTTAGGACACCAAAATTGGCCACGTGGATATGGCCGAGTTCATGGCTCAAACAAAGGTGATGAACCCAAGCTCTAGAATAAGAAGGATTGTTGAAAGCAACATCCACTTGGTTGCCACTTTTCTAGTGGTAACACATCATATAGAATTCATCCTCCAATGTGCCCACTTCTACAACAAAGAGACAAGGTCAGTCTCAGATGCCAATGGTAATATGATAATTCAGCTGGATCTAGAATTCATTGACAAAGTCTTCATGTGCCCTCCAGCTACTGAAGTAACAAAGATCAACTTCGTAGAAGCCCAGAAGGAGTATGACAAAGACCTTGAGAGGACAAAGAAAGTGATGAACAATAGGTGGCTGAGGGCACCCAGGTCTAGTCTATCTAGATGGCTGCAAAACTTCTCGAGGAGTGAATTCATTGAAGAAGTTGGTGACTTAATCACTCTTCTTAGCAGAGTGTGATGCCTCCCGTCTTCCTCACAATTCCATGAATGGATGTACCCATTCATTAAAATCATCCTCCAAGGTAAGCAGGTCATCTTTTAGGGTGAACAAATTAGCAACGCCCTTCACAAACAACTAACCAAGGTGCAGACTTATTCTAAGTTTTATATGACCTCATACCTTGTGTACATAGTTGCTTTGATGTGGAACTTCCCAGGTTTAACAACTAAAGGGGATAGAAAGACCACCCTGGTCTACTCATATTACCCCCAACTGATGCTTCAAGGGTTAACCCACCATTTCAAAAGGGTAGATGCTTTCTTTGTTGTATTTTTATGCCTCTTTAACCCTCAAATTGAGTAGAAGAGAGTATCAGATGAGGCTTGGATAGTTGTCAATGATTACAGGTGTATGTTCTTACAATTTCCCACCTTTTGCTATCTTTGGGTTGGCTTTTTCTAAGGCTACCCCTATATGCTCCCCAAATTTCCTTCTGATAAATTAGTTCTGATGGAGCTTTGCTGGCAACTGGTTATCATGCATACTAGACAAATGGATCTTAAAAAGCCAGGTTTCAGGTTTCCAATCAAAATTGGTAGGTACTCTATTATAACAGTAGCCAAAGCCAAAGTCATGGAAATAGAGATGCAGATGGTCACCCTAAAATAGTTCAAGAGAAGATATAAATTTGACTACAGGGGAGTCAAGGACAAAATTAGGTGGAAGACTCAATTCCATGAGCCCATGATTGAAGACATCTGGATCGGCCTGAGGACGGTCAAAGAAATTAGAAAGATGGACTATTACAGGCTGACCCTTGAGCAAATTGAATATCTGAGGCTTGCAGAGATCCCCTCTAGTCTGGTCAATGATGGGAACATTATCAATAGTAGGTACCTAGCTGAAAAGGTTGTTGGCTCCCCTCTTCCTCCAACTCAATGGTCTCAGAAAGAACTGACTTCTTTGAGAACAAGATTTGAACCAATATTGGCTAACACTAATGATTGGTTAGCAGTCAAAGGGATCAGCCTGAAAGAATTTATCACAGGGTCTAAGGCTGAGTACCAAGCAGAGATGAAGAAAAAGGCAGAGAACATGACCAAAAACAAAGGTGATGTTCCTTCCCCTTTTAGGCCTCACAAGCCTAGAATCATTTTTGTTTCTAAAAATCTAAAGACTACTGAGGAGTTAGAAGCAGTGGCTAAAAGGGTTGCAGAATAGATTTCTCAGGAACAAACAGCTCAACCAACGGAGACATATGACCGGCCATCAAGACAGCCAAGCATTGAACCTCTACCTTCACAGAAAGAAGCACAACTACTTAAGAGCATTTCTCCTTCTCTGCCTTAATCTCCTGTGGCTTCCCCTTCTCCTCTCTCTCCTATTAGTGTTCCCTCTTTTGGAGCTGCCTCTCCTTCCAAGGTTATATTTGGTGATCCTCAGGGCACTTCTGAAGGTACTCCTTGCTCCTCTGGGTCCATTCCTAGTTTGTCATATCCTTCTTTCAACCTAGGAGAAAGTTCTACACAAGAGCCAAAATTGGTGGTTGATACAATTTTGCATGTTACTCCAACTGTGACCACTGTCACCACTAGCAGTGTAGAAGCTGCCACAATAACACCAGCTAAGGGAACTATGGCTATAGTAGGTACTTCTCTCCTACCTTGGATGTCAGCATTCACACCCAAAAGAAAGAAGTTAGCCATCTCTCCAGATGACTTTGACTTTGGCAAAATAGTGCCAGTGAAAGTTAAGGCTCCTAAGAGGCCAAGGATCCTCTCAAAATTGGTCAAGGAAAAAGGACAAATTTTTAGACATTTCCAAGCCTCCACAGGATGCAACCCTTAAGGGTTTTGAAATGAGTAGCTATTCCATCTCTCGTGTTGAACTTGGCAAAGTTACTCACGAAGGTGTGAAAAGTGATCTTCAGTCTGCTATGGACATCATGGTCCAAAAATTTGATCAAGAAAAGGAAATGAAAGATTATTACAAGGCTAAAACAGAGCAGCTGACGGCAGTAATAAGGAGATTCACTATTCCCCCTGAAGCGGCAAATCTAGAGGCCTTCTCCATAGATGACCCTATCATTCAAAAGGTAGAGAAAACTTACTTGAAGGGGAAAGTCTTGGAAGACTACATCAAAAAAATGCATACTCAGGGAGTTTCCTTACTTACAGAGGTTGCAGAGAAGACAAACAAGATGAGGAAGGTGAGGGTAGAATTAGATGACCTGGTCTCTCTTATCTCTCAGGAGGTTGATAGTTTAGAAAAAGATCTTAGCAAATGGAAAGAGATGAAGGATCTGAAGAAGATTACCTTGATATCTATTGGCATCATATCCAGTAAAGACTCTTATGTTGAAATCAAGGAGTCACTGATCTTCAGGATCTAGGTACTCAAGGATTTAATTGAGGATCTCAAAGCTTCCAGGGATGCTAGTGAGAAGAGCGACACATGCCTGCTCGATAAGCTAGAAGAACTGCCCTACGACCTCACTTCTCGAGATAACCAATTTCTCTCAGCTAAAGAAATGATCCAAGGTTTTAAAGGGATGATTCAAAGAGATTTTGAAGAAAAAGCCTTATCAATGACCTCTATGGACAATATCCTGGATACTCAGCTGACTCTAGATAATCTAAAATCTAGATTAGCTAGTCATGCTAAGTCCATCACAGCATTGAAGGACACTTTAATCAGAGCCAGAGTCATCTCCAAGAACACGATTGTGCCAGGCAGTTTAGGAATTCAGGCATCCATTGCTATGTACGATGCTCATCTAAAGAAGTCTGGCAGTAAGAACTGAAACTTTTTTCCCTTCTCTCTTCTTCTTTCCTTATGCACTTTTGTTTTGTGAAAAGTGCATGCAATTTTCTAATATGTAATTACATGTAAAAATTTTAGAAAAATATCTCAAAGTCAAAGATGAGTCATCTTTGACTAAGATATTTTTGTATTTTAATATTTTCTAAATTTTGAGGATTTCTCCCTATATATAGTGGAGACCTCTTTTGTAAATAGATCTTGGATAATTGAGAGCAAAAACTCTGCTGAAATTGAAACACTTTTTTGAGACTTTGTGCTCAAACTTGTAAATCATATTTTGTTGAATGAATGAGAAACATGTTTATTTCAGGCTTTGTGTTGAGATTATCTGTGTTATTTAGGAAACAGTTCTTATGTCCTTTTTCTTGGTAATATCTTGTTTATCTAATTTAATAAGCAAAGTGGGTGTGTTGATATTATCTAAGGGCATTTCTAAAAGGTAGAAGAGAGACTTTGGGCTACTTTTACCTTTGTGATCCTTTTATCTTTTATAGTTTCAAGTGAAGACTTTGTGCTTCATTTCATTTTATGATTACGTTTGTTCCGAATCAGTGAAGGAGGCTATGGAAGACTTTGTGCTTACGTGAGTGTCCTTGTGGACTTTGTTACTTTAGGTGATTTTCTGCTTCCCGTTTGATACCATTCCTGAAAGAAGAGCAATGTTGTTAGCTAAGGACTAGGATTTCCCTCTTTTGTTCTTTATAGATTACATCTGAAAAAAGAGAGGTAGATGCTGTTATACCACCCCATGTGTTATTTTCTTCTTATATATATATATATATATCCAGCATATACATATTTATAGGGAACCTCCCTTTGATGAGAGGAGAGATTTACCTCGTCCAGATCTGGTGAACCCACACTTTTCGTGGTGTAAATCTCCCTATGTTGTGGTTGATATACCCATTTTGTCATCAGTTAGTTGATGACAAAATATTCACCCAACAGACCTTTAATTTAATATTTTTTGCATAATGGTAAAATAGAGTTAGAAAACATTACTTCAATGTTTAATCAAAATTTGGGTATTTACCAAAACCCTATTTTACAACATAACTCTAACAACTATAACCAAAATCAATAACAAACCAATAATATCAATCAAAACCAACTTAATAATTAGAATTAAGGTTTGAATCAGTAGCAATAGAAAAATAATCAAAATCAAGGTTAATAAACCTATTCTAACCAAGTTAACTATAATAATATTTGATATGACTACAATAATGTTGTAGGTTACATTACCAGTGGGAAATAGCCACTTTCAAAATTAATCCTAAACCAACAACCAATAATACCCAACATTCACCACCTTTCATTTTAGGACCTCCACCACCATATGTTAATAATCCTCATTTGGATCGAAATGGAATTAATGCTCATCATTATCTAAGATTTACCATTTTAAGACCTTATTCCCCTTCTTATAATTATAGTAACCACATCTAACTTGAGGTTTCACAATTGGAACATGATGTTCCAAGGTTAAAATCCAAGGTCCCACACCTTATTCGCACAATATTCCCACTCAAACCCCTTTGAATCAAAATACCAAACTACTGACTTATACTAATGAAAAGCCACATGATCTTGTTCAAAAATTAAATAAAACACATGTGTAGATTTATATCTATTGCATACATTTGGTATTCATAAGAACACCTTGTATGTGTTTTTAAGAAAATCTAAGGTTTCTAATAACATAGATATTGATAAATTCCAAGCACTTGTGTGTCATTTAACTATAGTACAATAGCTTACCTTTGAAGAAAGTGATATCTCATCCCTTGGTCCTCTCCATAATAATCCTCTTTACATAGAATAAATCATTTTCAGACATAGGATAAAGTGTGTCCTCATAGATAATGGTTCAGGTCTGAATATAATATATCTGATACTTGTTAAGGATTTGGGCTATACTATGGTGGATCTTTAACCAGATACTATTACCATTAAAGTATATGACAATAAGGAGATAAAATCATAAGGAGCCATTTTATTGCCTATTATTATTAGGCCTCTAATGCATGATACCCTTTTCTATGTTCTTGATCTATAACTATCATACAATTTACTCATTAGGTGACCTTGGATACATGAATTACATGTAATGCCTTTTATTCTGCATCAATGCATTAAATTCCTACATTATAGAATAGAGGTCACCATTTTTGGTGATTTTTAGTGATATCAGTACTATAAACACCTTGAAGTGGCGTATGGGAGGTACAATTATCATCTTGGCCTAGATCATGTCCCTAAAAATCATAAAGATGTAGTCTCACAACCACCTAAGCTAAATTATGTGGATCCAAGTACCCTTTCATCTGTCATCTGAACCACCTCCTCAAATATCATCCCATTTTACCATTATAGTTAAATTCCATGGTGAATAACAAATTAGAAATGATTTTCATATAACCAAATTGACTAAATCACCTAAATCATATGATAGGCCCAAAATGAAAATTTCTAGAATGGAATGGCTCAAAAAAGATGATTCTCTCCAAAAGGGACCTATTGATTTTATCAAAACTACTTCACAATATCAAGAACAACTCAAAGTGATGATGATTCATGGTTGTATAATGATGACTTTTCTACTTGTTACCAAAGTAAAAAGTATCATATTCTAAACATAATAATGGATAATCACACTTACAAAGGCAACGGCCTAGAGGAAACTATCACCGACCTATTACACAAATTAACTCAAGGTATTAGATATAAATCAACTAGGAGTGACCCCTCATATATTGAGAGTTATACCACTTTACTATCTAAAAGATTAAGATGTTGGTAGTGACACAAAGTACTATTATAGAATATATAATGAGCTAGCTTGATACCAACCTATTTAATCCAAATACCATTTATACCATCACTTCTATCAATTCTAATTCCCTTTTTTCCTTGATCACCCCCATTTGATTTACTGGGACCAACAAGAATCACATATACCATTAGACAATTTCCAAAATGACGAGGAAATTTTTGAATTCATGGGCCTTAGAGATGTTTTTCCTATTGGTGATTATAAGCAAGGCTTCACTATTACATTGGACCCTACTAATTATTTTAGAGAGTAGGTGAACTTGTTTGGTCATAAATAAAAAGAAAAAGAAAATGAAAATGAAACATTGAGTTCCCAAAGTGAAAACATCTTTGAGGCACTTTTATACTAGGGAAATAGTAAATAAAAAGATGAGTCCTATGGCAAAAACTTGCTTCAAGTGTCATTGGATGGGGAATTTCACCCTATTTTGAATAAAGCTTATAATGCTTATAGTCTTAGAATCTCATGTCAGTTAGGAATCAAATAATAAGATCAAATATTATTTAAACAAATTTTTGGAAAGTGTTTTTATTAATTTTGAAAGTAATGAAAAATTGGTGATATCATTGATGAAGGATGATATCATGAAGTGACAAGAAGGCTTTAATAAGTCTAGTTCTTTCATGAGAGACCTTGTGTGATGGCATAAGCTTGGCATGCTTAGGTGTTGAGAATGTTGAAGCTAAGGAGAAGAAGTTTGGAAGTTTTAGATCATGGAATGAAGGTGTATGACATGTTTCTAAGGAGATGAGAGCATTTGATGAGGTTTCAAGTTGGTTTCTTGGTTAAGGTATGGTCTATATTTCTAGGCCTAGTATACATCAAGACCTAGTGTGGTATAAATAGAGGGTTAAAATGTTTTGTCATAATGATAGATCACATATGAGAATTTAATGAGGTTTGAATAGTTTTTCCAAATAGTTTACCAAGTTTTAGGTAATCAGTTGAATAAGAAAGCAAGATATCACATTGGAATGTCTCTTGTGCATGTAGAATGAAGATTCCTAAGGCCAATAAGGAAGTTGAGTTGCTCATTGTCATGTGTAGAGTTTTCATGGTAACTTGATACTTTTTGAGTAGTTGGGGAAGGGTCATAAGAAGCCTTCAAAAACATTTTTTAGAGAAACCTATTCCTCAGATTTATGAACACATGTTAAGAAGATAAGGAAGTTTTTGTGTCTGCAAACACTCATAATGGAGAGATTGGAGATATGTGAAAGGTTAGTTACCAAAATGGATTTTTTGATATATTTTTATGATTGGATGATGAATAGGAATCCTAAATACATCTCCAAGTGGTATTGGTGTGTAAGGGTAGTAAGCAAAAGGTATATGAAACTACTTATTTCTAAAGAATTTGGTACTAAAGGTAGAGTTGACCAGGTCAAGACATCCAAGTAGATGGAGCTTAAAGGACAAGAATTATTATTGAGGTCCAAAAATGTATTTTTTTCAATAAGAATTCACTATGTTAATTATTTTTTTCAATGAATTTATCTTATCACTAATCTACCAAAGAGTGAAAAGACCAAGAAGAGTGAAAATGTGATTAGGGTAGTGTTTCAAGTGATTAGGGATGGATAAAATAATTTTGGGTATTTTAATAATAAATATAACTCATGTTAAGTTTTATTGGTAAGTTTTTTTGGTTCTCATACATAGGCTAAAAGATGCTCACAAAGTGACTTGTCTATGTGAGTGAAAACTGTGAAGGTGTATGTCTCATAAAATTATCCATATGTTTCATATTTTACATTATACATATATGTATTAATTTTAAATATGTTATAAGGGTGTTAAATTACCTTTTAAATTTATTTTATTTTTAATAAAGTGTTTATATATTTGGTTTAATTCATGTTCACCATGATTGTGTTTTGAGTCAAGTAGACTACTACAGGCATGCTACAAAAAGTGAAGTGTTTAAGGTCTTATGAAAAATGGTGAAGCATAAAGTGAACATATTTATGATTTTTTTGACATAATTTATATATTAAATATTTTTGGAAGCTGGAGAGGCATGTTGAGGTGTTGAGACGAGGAAGCCAAAATGAATTGGCAGATTGTGAGAAAGAGGTTTGAAGAGTTGGTCTGTTAGATAAATGTTTGTTGTTAGAAAAAGTGATAAATATATTATATGATTATATAAATATCAAAATGTAACTATAAATGTGAATTATATATACTAAAATAACTCTTAAAATTTCTAAACATGAACATTTGCATGATTGTACTGTTGGAAGCTACATGTAGACTAAGTGGTCATTTTGAAGAAGCAAGTTTGATGTTTTTTGGTTAGAGTTGAAGAATCCAATGAGTATGGATATTTTTTATATGTTTAAAATGTTCATAATAATTATTTTTAATTCATATAATATCCGTAATCAAGTATGAAATGTTAAAGTTACTTGACTGTGTTTTGACCAGTCTGAGTGGTCCTATTCCAAAGGTGGTTTTGGGATCTTAGAACCTATGTGATGATTTTAAATAGATTTGGTGATGTTTTTTTATGTCATGTATGATATATTCATGAAATTTTTTGGGTATATTTTTTGAGAAAGTTTATTTAATTCTTCACTTCTAGAAGATAGTCTTTTCTATGTTTTTTGGCCTAATTGGTGAGTAGGCTAAAAGGCTTAGATCAAGTGGTGATTTATAGTTAAAAGTGGCATGGACCTATGTGGGAGTGATACAATGTTTATTTGAGAAAATTTTTATATTTTACATCCATTAGATAAGGTTTAAGATGGTCTAAGAGGTCTAAGTTGTAACATGTGTATGGATAGACCTATTCACTTTAGGACTCAACTAGGCCTAATGGAGGATTTGAGTCTTAAGGAATATGTCTGACCTATGGTGTGATTGTCTCACCCATTTAATGTTTATGAGGAAAAATTATATGTATTATTAGATTTTATAAAATATCTTGTCTGACCAAGATGGGTTAGATGAAGAATGAGGTATAAAGGTAAGGCCTAATAGGCCTATTTGGACTAATTGTGGGTGTGTTGATTAAAGAAAAGGAGAGAAATTTTGAAAGAGAAGGATAAGGAATTAAGGACCATCAAAATGTGAAGATGATAAATCATGATTATCTGATCAAGGTGATGTATGTGAACACATAGGTCATTAGACCTAATGATCCTAAAAGAGGCATATTGAGCAAGTGAGCCCTAGAGGCTACTTGAGAAAGATTGAAGGGTGAAGAGTGAAAGCAAGAGACATCCATCATTAGGTGTTTTAGACATTAGATTATAGGTGGAGATAATTTTGGAGGTTATTTAGTTGGTTCTTGATCATCTAGGGGGTCATAGCCTCCTTATTAGTTGGTGCTAGCTAAAGGTCAAGTGGGTGCTTGACTAAATTGAGGGGTGGGTGCTCCTTGATCAGTTGGTGCTAGTCAAAATTGAATATTTTCATTATAGTATAGTATCCCATGTTATTGGTTTAGTTTTTTTTATCCCCCAAGAGGTTTTCCCACATAATATCTTGTGTTCTCTTATGTTGTGCTTATTTGGTTGTTTCTCTATGTACTATTTGATCTTATGTGAATGCTTGTTTCATGGAATGAGTTTTAGAATTTAATGAACATTTTTATCTACTAATTCACTGCACTCTTATTATCTAATTCCAATAGTTGGTATTAGATCCACATTTTTGGATGATGATTGATAACCTATAGGTAATCATAAGTAGCTTGAAGTGTGATAAGGACATTGGTAATATTGTTTTAAATGATGGATAAGTTTGTGAAGATCTTGGTTGATGTTTGCATATAAGGCTGCATGTTGGCACTAACAAGGTTGAATAACAAGGAATATACTAAGCCTATGTCCAAGATCAAAATAAATTTATAATAGGGGTATGAAAATTGAGGATTGGCTTTCAAGACCAATGTTCTTCAAGATAAGAATTGGTGTTCATAAGTTCCAAAGCTTAAAGCTGAATCAAAGGAGTGATCATGAGAAAAATAAAGGCATTTATGTCATTATTGACATAAAGATGTTAAAATATTTATAGAGGAGCATTGGTGTTATCATGAGGTCATCATGAATTAATTAGAGTAGGTTATCATTCTTAGAAAAGAGATGAATGCATGATGATAATATTGGGTACATAGACAAAGAATTCAAATGAATGTTTTGTGAGTGTATGACATTAGTACAGGTCTTAGAAGGAATAGAGGATGATGTGAGGCATCCATAAATACATTTAGGAGGTTATAAAATCTCAAAGTATCCTTTGGAAGAGAGAAAAAGTGCACTAGAGTAGCCTTGACAAGTTAGACTATCACATGAAGTCATTCAGGTATGGATAAGTTAGTTTGTTTGAGCATTTATTACTTGTACTTCTCTAGGTCAACCTTGGTCAAAAAAATAATATAGGTGTTTTTGAATGTCAAAATTTGGTATCCTAAAATTTTTGTGCCATGAAGAGTTATCTAATTAAAGTTATAGGGCTTTAAAGTTGCTCTCTTTGCTTGTGACATGCCAGAAGACATCAATCTTAGCCTTTGGGAAATAGTTGTTGGGAATTCAAAAAATATAACCATTGGTGTTCAAATTCAAATGTATGTGTGATTAATAGTTTGAAAATAATGGATTGTATAATCCATGGATGATGTTAAATAAAGATAGGGTAAGAACAAAATTTGTAGTAGAGTCCAAGTGATGGTTTGATCTTGGTGTCCATATAGGTGCATTTATTGCACATTGAAGTTAACTACAGTTTTTTGGGTTTTCTCTAAGTGAACCCAAGAAGAGTATATGTGGATTAGAACTTGTCAAATTATCATATATTTATTTTTTAAGTGTTGTATCCTATTATTATCTCATTTTTTTCTTTCTTATGTAATGAAAGAGATTTGATAGTGTGATTTTGTGCAAGAAATTCATCTTGAAAGTTGACTGTATGTGGAATTATTTGTTGTTGGCAGACAAGGAGTATTTGGTAAGTTGTTTGGTGAATTTTTTCAATAAATATTATTGGTAAAATATTTTATAGATGATCTCAAGGTTATGATACTCCTATAGGTGCATTATCTTGTTTAGTTTGGTTCATTAGAAATGAAGATCAGGCTCAAATTATAAAGAACAATTAGCTAAGGGTTTCAAGGAAATTCAGGACTTCAAACCCTAGGTGTGTTGTCATAAAGTTAAGTGATTTACATATGAGGTATGGTGTTGAGTGAGTGTTATGGGGATTAATTTCAATATATCTTATATCATGTGTCATGTTTGGGTTGCATGGTTAAGCTCAGGTTAAGGTTCAAGAAGTAAGTTTTAAGATGATGGCTTTTGTGAGTTAAAGAATTGGTATTTTAAGACCAATGCCGTTACGATAAATAAATGTTCTTCATATGTTATAAGGACTATATGTAATCTTATAATGATGATTTCATGTTATAAGAGCCCTAAATATTTTCATAGAAGTGTTATAGGTGATATTTCTTGTAGCTTATCATGTTTTTATGTAAGTTTGAAGGAGGTTGTCATAATGTGCTCTTGAGACTATGAATTAAAATGGTTTATTTAGTGACATGATTGATATCATAAAGTATTAGAAAGTTGTGATGATTTGTTCCATGTGTTATAAGTTCATAGTATTCTGAAAATGAAGAAGTTCTGAGTTCTCATATAGAGGTTATAGATAGAGTATGAAGACGTTGGTCTTTGAGTGATATTTGAAGCATGTCATGAAGATATTGGTGTTACTTGAGCTTGGAAATTAACTTTAGGTCATAGTGGATAAATTCATATATGTATGATACCTATTGACATCTCATGAAGGAGACAAAAGTTTGATCAGAGATCTACTATAGTGTCTGAGGTCTCACAGACCTAATATGACTAGTTATTGACCAAGAGGGTATCTTGTAATAGTTGGAGCCTTGATGGATTCAAGATATTGGAGAGAAAGATGATTAATGGAATAAGTATTTTATAGAAGTTGTTTCATGATTGTCAATATTGACAAGTTCTGAGTTTGCATAGAGATAGAGTTTGAGTTGTTTTCAAAAGTTATATTTGGAGTTGTGCTTTGTAGAGGAGTTGTTTTAGAAAGGATGAATGATTTGAGGATCATTGAATGAATTATATGAAGATTTAATTTGCCATGTTGTGAATTTTTTCTAATCTTGCTTAAGGTGGTTTAAATGATCCAAGAGGACAAAGGTAAGTAAGAAAGAGTGGATCCATGTTGATTAGGTCTCCATGAGACCTATTGGTGTTTACATGAGAGTATTGACTGTGTGTAGATAGTGTCTGAAGAGTTGCTTGTAGACCTAGATGGTTGATGTGACCTATTTGAATATGTCATGTTACATGTGAATCATGATTTGAGGGGGAGCATATGTGAGAATTTATAGTCATGATGAAGATATGTAAAATTTTGATAAAGTTGTGAACTCAAGAAGTTTGTATGATGAATTGATCAAACCAAGTCATGTGTTTTGATAATGTATTGAATCTTCATGCATGGATAAATGGGGTTATTTGTAATTAGTTAGGTTTTAGGATCAGAGGATTATGTAGATATAATTGAGATAAATATATGTCTACTTTATCATTAATGGAAAAGGGGGAGAAGGAGAAGAAGAGGTTGCCATCAATGACAAATGGGGAGATTATTGGAAAGTGTTATCATTTTTGTTAAAATTAATGACAAAGTGGTGATGTAATTGATGAAGGATGATATCATGAAGTGATAAGAAAGTTTTAAGAAGTCTAGTTTTGGCATGAGAGACTTTGTGTGATGGCATAGGCTTAGTAAACTCATGTTTTGATAAGGTTGAGGCTAAAGAGAAGAAGGTTGGCAGATGTGGAGTATGGCATGAAGGTCTATGTCATGTTTTTTAGGAGATGAGAGCATTTGAATAGGTTTCAAGGTGGTTTTTTGGTTAAGGTATGGTTTGAAGTTCTAGGCTTAATATGTATAGAGACCTAGTGAGGTACAAATAGAGGGTCAAAGTGAGTTGTCAAGATGATGAGAAAATATCAAAATTGAATGAAGTTTGAATTATTATTCCAAATACATTGACCAAGTTTTAGGTAATAATTTGAATAAGAAATCAAAATATCATGTTGAAATATCTCCTATACATGTAGAATGAAGATTCCCAAGCCTAAGAAGGAAGCCGAGTTACTAATTTACATGTGTAGGTTTGCATGGTGACCTAATAATTTTGGGATAGTTGGGTAAGTGTCATAAGAATCCTTAAGAATAATTTTACATAGAAACTAATACCTCATATTTATGAATAAATGTTAAGAAGTTAAGGAGGTTTTGTGTCTACAAGCCCTCATAATGGAATGATTGGAAAGATGTGAAAGGTTAGTGCATAGAATGGACTATTTGATCAATTTTTATGATTGGATGATGAAATAGGACTCCTCTTGACATCTTCAAGTGGTAGTGGTGTGTAATGGTAGTGAGAAAAAGGTATAAGAAACTACTTGTTTTTAAAGAATTTGGTCATACATGTAGAGTTGACCAGGTCAACACATGAAAGTTAATGGAGATTTAAGGACAAGACTTTTTATTAAGGTCCGTGAATTTGGTTTGACAAGAAATGTCACTTTGTCAATATTTTTTTCAATGAATTTGTCTTATTGCTAATTTTCCAAAGAGTGAAAATGTGATTAGGGAGGGGTTATAGGTGATTAGGAATGGATAAAAATAATTTGGGTTATTTTATTAATACCTATGACTCATGTTACCTTGGTTGTTAAATTTTTTTTGGTGCTCATACATAGGATAAAATATGTTCACAAAGTGACTTATCTGTGTGAGTGAAAATTGTGAAGGTGTATGTCTCGTAAAATGATCTGTATGTTTCATATTTGCTATTATACATATGTGTCTTAATGTTTAACTATGTGATAAGGGTGTTAAATGAAATTCTAAATTTATTTTATGTTTGATAAATTTTTTAGATAGTTGGTCTAAGTCATGTTCACCATGATTGTGTTTTGATTCAAGATGACTGCTACATGCATGTTGAGGAAAGTGAAGTATTTGAGGTCTTATGACAAATGGTGATACATAACATGGACATATTTATGTTTTTTTAGACTTAATTTATATATTAAATGTTTTTTGAAGTTGTATAGGTAGGTTGAGGTGTTGATATTAGGAAGCCAAAATGACTTGGTAGACTGTGTTGAGATTGTGAGAAAGAGGTTTGAGGAATTGGTCTATTAGGCCAATGTTTATTATTAGAAAAAGTGATCCATATATTTTATTATGATATAAATATCACAAATTACCTATCCATGTGAATTATATATATTTTAAGTACTCTTACAAGTGTTAAACATGAACATTTTCATGACTGTATTGTTGGAAACTACAGGCAAACTAAGTGGTTAGTTTAAAGAAGTGAGTTTGATGTTGTTTGATTAGAGTTGAAGAATATAATGAGTATTAATATGTTGTATAATTATAAAATTTAAATAATAATTATTTTTAATTCATATAATATCCCTGATAAATAATGAAATGTCAAAGTTACTTGATTGTACTTTGACTATGTTTTGACCAGTCTGAGTGGTCCTATTACAGAGGTGGTTTTGGGATTTTAGATCCTATGTGATGATGTAAAATGTATTTGGTGATGTTTTTTAGTAAATTTATTATCTATTTATTTAATTTTTTTATTATATTTTTTGAGAAATTTTATTGAATACTTTAGTTCTAGAAGATAGACTTTTCTATGTTTTTTGACCTAATTGTCGAGTACGCTAAAAGGCTTGGATCAAGTGGTGAGTTGGAGTTATAGGTGTAATGGACATATGTGGGAGTGATAAAAATTCTATTTTAGGTAAATTTTATATGTTTCATCCATTTGAGAAAGCTTAAGGTGGTATAAGAGGTCTAAGTTATAATGTGTGCATGGATAGACCTACTTGCTTTAGGTCTCAACTAGGCCTAAAGGAGGATTTGAGTTTGAAGGACTAGTGTCGACATATGGAGTTATTTTTAAATTGTATGAGAAAATATTCTAGGTATGATTCAAGTGTGTAAAATATCTTACCTGACCAAGATGGGTTAGATGAAGAGTGAGGTATAAGGCAAGGCCTAATAGGCCTATTTGGACTAGTTGTAAGTGTTTGGATTGAAGAAAAGGAGAGAAATTTTGAAAGAGAAGGATCAGGTAATTTAGGAAAATAAAAATTTGAAGAGGATCAATCATGCTTATTTGATCAATGTGATGTAGTTGAACACACAAGTCATTCGACCCAATGAGCCTAGAAGAGGCATATTGAGTGAGTGAGCCCTAAAGGCTATTTGAGAGAGATTGAAGAGTGAAGATTGAAATAAAGAGAAGTCCATCATCAGGTTTTTTATAAATTATATCATAGGTGGAGATAATTTTTGAGGTGATTGAGTTGGTGCTTGATCATCTAGGGGGTCATAGCCTCCTTGCTAGTTGGTGCTAGCTAAAGATCAAGTGGGTGCTTCTTGATAAGTTGGTGTTGATATAAATTTAATTTTGTAATTATAAGATAGTATAACATGTTATTTATTTAGTGGTTTTTATCCCCAAATAGGGTTGCCCACATAATCTCTTGTGTTATCTTATGTTGTGCTTATTTGGTTATTTCTCTATGCACTATTTTATCTTATGTGAATGTATGTTTCATGGAATGATTTTTGGAATTGAATGAAATTTTTGTCTATTGATTCACCCCACACCATATTAGTAGCTACTTACAACAAAATTAGTTCAAGACTTCATGCATGCATTTTTTAGTGACATTTAATAGCCTTTGATGATTTAAATTATTCATATATGGGTGAGATCAACAAGCTAGTTGATCCACAAGATGATGAAGAATATCAATTCACCTCATTTAAAACTATTTTATAGGAGGGATCAACAATTATCATGGAAGATACCACAAAATTAAACATTAGAACACCATATGATCCTAAATTAATAAAAAAAGGAACATTCTTCACTGAAGAGAAATACAAGATCCTTAATACCTTCCTTTGGGATTTTATTGATATTTTTGCCTATTCCTATTTATATATTACTATCTTGGATCCTTATTTGGTTTTACACCACATTTTTGTACACTTGGATGCAAATCCAAGATTTTTTTTTGATAAAAATGCATCCTTGCATTACCATACTAGTTAAAAAGGAATTAGAGAAATTATTGGGGTAGGATGTATTCATCCCATAGACTATTCAAAATGGATATCCAACATCATCTTAGTTATAAAGAAACCATAAGGGATTTTATTATGCACAGATTTTGAATATATAAATAAAGCATTCCCAATGATGATTTTCCTTTTCCAAACATTGATATGATAGTAGATTATAGAACAAGGTACAATATTTTATCTCTTATGGATGGCTTCTTAGGGTATAATAATATAAAAATAGCTCCTGAATATCAACATAAAAAATGTTCACCACTCCATGGGGGATGTTCTATTATCAAATTATGCCATTTGGCCTAAAAAATAATGGGGATACATACCAAAATGTAATTACTATCATCTTTCATGATATGATGCATGATATTGTAGAAAATTACATGGATTATATTCTATGAAATTCCCAAACTATGGAATGCCATCTAAAAGTATTAAAAATAATGTTCGAAAGGATTCGTGAATACAAGGTGCATCTTAAATGTGTAATTGATGTCACTACCGACAAATTTCTAGGCTTCATTATCTCTTATAGGGGCATTAAATTTGATTCATCCAAGGTTAAGGCCATTTAAAAATGCCTCCTATATCTAATTTGAAGTAGATCCATAGTTTTCAGGGAAAATTTAATTCTATTTGATGTTTCATTTCATAATTTGTAGATAGATGTCATCATTTCACTCAACTTTGGAATAAGAGAACCACCTTTTCATGGAACACTTACTATCAAAAACGTTTTGATAATTTGAAATATTATTTGGAAAATTCACTTTTCTTAGCCCCACCAACATTTTGGAAGTCATTACTCCTTTACATTTTAACTACATAGAATGCCTTAGGGGCACTTCTCACCCAACATTATGATCAGGGGAAGACAGAACAGTGTATTATTTAAGTAAAATATTGGTTTCCTATTAACAAAACTATATGCCAATTGAAAAATTATGTTTAGAAATGATATTTTCATCCTAGAAGTTATGAAATTATATACTCAACAACAAAATAATTATTATTTACGAAGTGGACCCACTCAAATATTTACTATACAAGGTAGCTTTGACTAGCTGTATGGCTAAAGGGGTCATTTTATTGAGTGAATTTGAGATTCAATATGTGAACCAAAAATAATTAATAGGAAATTAATTGAATGTAAACTTGTTGAATCACCTCTATCATATACTAAACCACTCACTTTCATTTTATTTAATGAGTCAATCTCGTATCTAGATGAAACCTCTTTTGAATATCAACATTGAACACTATAATTTGATGGTTTCTTCACATTTCATGGATATGGAGCTATAATTTTATTAATAACATCATAGGTAGATATTTTTACCAAAGCTTTTCATATTGGTTTCACTTGTATCAACAATATAACATAATGTGAGGAACTCATTAGAGGGCTTTACCTAGTAGTATAATGGAATATTAAGAAATTGTGTGTTCATGTACATTCCTAGTTAATTATTATTCAAGTAACATATCAATACCAAACTAAGAATGAGAAGATTTTACCCTACAAAATCATGATGTATAGTGTTAACCATAACTTTGATCATATTTAGTTTGATCAGATTCCAAAGACTACTAAGAGGTCAATAGATGTAATGGCAAAAATTGGCTCATTGATAAACATCATAGATCATGTCTGGGAATACCAAATCATTATTGAACATATATTGAAACTAGCCCATGATCATTCAACATTTGAGATGGTATGTGATACTATAGGTCCCAGATCATCTTGGTACCTTGATTTTTATGACTACCTTCATGACCAAATTCTTCCTTCCAATCTTTCCCATTATTAACAAAAATATTTTATTCACAATGCCTCTCATTATACCTTACTCAGTGCTACACTCTATCATAGAGGTTATGAAATGAATTTGATTAATTATTTAACTTTGATAGAATATTTATTATCTCTGAAAAAAGTACACAAATGGATTTATGTGTCCCATACCAGTAGAATGGTCCTAGCCATGAAACACATATGTACTGAGTATTATTGGCCCACTATGAAAGCAAATGCATGCACATATGTTAAGCATAGTGTGCCTTGTCAAAAAAATTATAACCTCATTCATGATCCATCCTGAACACTTCAATTGATCACTTCACCTTGGACGTTTTCCACATGGGTACTTGATCTCATAGGGAAAATCAATCCTACTTGTTTAGAAGGCCACAAACAAATCCTCACTTTGACTGAGTATTTCACTAAGTGGGTCAAAAAAAATCCCATCACTTATTTAAATATTATAGCTCAAAATTTCACCCTATGAGAGGGTGATTTAACCCCTCTCAACTTGAACTATGCAATGGGATTGACTCTAGGTTGTGGGTGACTTCTAAGTGAGCCAAACTTCTAGATTTTGGGCTAACTCACAAAATACAACACCTAGACTAATAATACACCACTTGATTTGACATGGAAAATGGAAATAAGAGTAATAATATAACTAAACAACTTGGAGGTGATAGACCAAATATGAGATCCTCAAGTTTTTAAATATGCACTATGAAATATCAACTTAAAATCTAATTATGCAACTCTAAACATCCCCTATCACACTAATATTACAATATAAAGGTTTATATGATTGGAAGAGTAATAGAATGATTAACTAAGAGGTTATAATTTAAACACTAATGGTATATAAATTATCTAAACAATAAAACAATGTATAGAACTTCATATGACATGTGAAAGGAAACAAACTTACATAAGGCATGAAATATGAAGGATCAATTCAACATCTTTAAAATGAATTTTTTTAAGATAAAAGTAAAACATAAAACTTGAAATAAATTCAATATGAAATTACAAGTCTCAATTTTTTTAGGGATTCACCATAACCAATATGTGGTTCTTTTTCAAATCCAAAGATAATTGCTTAAATAGAACAATGTGAAGAGAGGGAGAGTGGAATGTAGTAAAGAAAGAGTGACAAGTGTCAGGCATGAGAGAAATAGTAACAAATAAATAAAGAGTTATGAAATAGTATATAATGTATTACATGCCATATTTTAACCCCCTAAAGATGCTCCATCCTTTCAAGTGGTGTAGGAGTTATAACTTGGCTTGACACCTTGACTAACTTCTTGAAAACTGCCCTTCTTTACATGAAAGGAGTGACAAATGGAACTTATAACAATGAAATAACATTTAAATTATAATAAAAAACTCATTTAACATATTAAATGCCTTAATAAACTCTTCTTACCTGCCATTCCATCATTCAAGTACATAGGTGTCTTGGAACTCTTTATTTCCCATGCCTAGATTCATCTAAGTGGCCCAAAACTCAAGTGAATATTCTTTAGCTATTAAAAAATCCATGAATGGTATTAAAATATGTTATTAGGTATGAAAAAAATAATTTTGGTTCTTGGAACAACTCCCAAACACTCATTTTGATACTTAAGCCTTCACTAAGCCTCGTTTCCTTATAGTCCTTTTTACCTATAAACCTCCTTGTATAGTGATTTGTAAAAATGATATTGATAAACTAAGGGAATATTATATTAAAATTTATGATATTCTATATCCATGTAAAATTTCATCTTTAGAATGTGAGTGGAAACCCATTTTTGTACCTTTCTCTCTCTTGAATTAGGCCTCCTTGCTTAGGACCCTCTTTTCTTACTATAGACTTCTTCCACACATGTGAAATCACCCAAAACAATTTAATTCACTTTCCCTAGTAAATAAAAAATATCCATGTCATATTTGGAGTCTTAAGACCCTATGGAAGTATGAAAACCATTAAATGGGCTTACCACCTAGTCTCATTTTGAGCCTATTAGAGACTACCTTGAAAAATAGGCCTAGTTTGATCACCTCCAGAATATCATGTTAAATTTTTTAAACTTTAAAGTTTATTAAAAATAACAAATGACCTCATCACATGATTGGGAAATTTTTCCATTTTTATAACACCTATAAAACACTAAAAACATGTAAAAATAGGCTATTTTGGGTAGTTTGTACATTAGTTAGTACAAGTGAGGTATGTGTGAATAAAATAATTAGAGTCCTCAACAATATACAAGAGGTTTTAGGATTAAAATATGTCATTATATGTGCATTTGATTTTTTTTCCTTAACTGGTCACTATTAAAGTTTAAGAAAGGTTTAGGACCAGTTTGGGGTCTTAAGGAGTGACAAATGGACCTTACAACCATGAATTAACATTTAAGTAAATCTAAAACAACTAATAAAACATCTAACATTCCTTAAAAAACTCATTTGACCAACCATTCAATCATTTAAGTACATAGATGTCTTGGAACTCTTCATTTCCCATGCCTAGATTGGTCCAAGTGGCCTAAAACTCAAGTGAATATTATTTAGCTATTCCAAACTCCATGAATGGTCTTAAAATATGTTATTATGTATGAAACAAATAATTTTTTTTCTTAGACCAACTCCCAAAAACTCATTTTGATCCTTAAGCCTTTACTAGGCCTAGTTTCCTTATAGCCCTTTTTACCTATAAACCTCCTTGTATAATGATTTGTACAAATGATATTGACAAACTAAGGGAATATTATATAAACATCTATGTCCTTCTATATCCATGTAAAATTTTATCTTTAAACTTTGAGTGGAAACCCATTTTTCTACCTTTCTCTCTCTTGAATTACGCCTCAATTAGGCCTCCTTGCTTAGGACCCTATTTTCTTGCTCCCAACTTCTTCCACACATGTGAAATCAATAAAAATCATGTAATTAACTTTCCCTTATCCATCACCAATATCCATGTCATATTTAGAGTCTTAAAACCCTGCAAAAGTATGAAAACCAATAAATGGCCTTACCACCTAGTCTCGTTTTGAGCCTATTAAAGACTAGCTTGAAAAATGGGCCTAGTTTGAACACCTCCAAAATATACTATTAAGATTTTTAGAATTTAGTGTCTAGGAAAAATCCCAAATGACCTCATCCCATGATTGGGAAGATTTTCCCTTATTTGAATACCTATAAAACACCAAAAACATGTAAAAATAGGCTATTTTGGGTAGTCAGTACAATAATCAATAAAAGTGAGGTACATGTGAATAAAATACTGAGTCCTAAACAATATTCAAGAGGTTTTAGGATCAAACTGTTATTATATGTGCATTGGAGATATTTTTTCCTTAACTGGTCACTATCAAACTTTAAGAGAAGCTTAAGACCATTTTGGGGTCTTAAGGAGTGACAAATGGACATTTCAAAAATGAATTAACCTTTAACTAATCTAAAACAACTCATATAACATCTAACATTCCTTAATAAACTCATCTGACCTACCATTCAATCATTTAAGTGCATAGGTGTCTTGGAACTCTTCATTCCCATGCCTAGATTAGTCCAAGTGGCCTAAAATTTAAGTGCATCTTCTTTGTCTCATCCAAACCCCATAAATTATCTTAAAATATGTTATAAGTTATAAAAAAAAAACATTTTGGTTCTTGGACCAACTCCCAAGAACTCATTTTGCTCCTTAAGCTTTCATTAGGCCTAGTTTCCTTGTGGCCCTTTTTACCTATAAACCTCCTTATGTAAGGAGTTTTATAGATTATATTAACAAAATAAGTGAATATCATATGACAATATATGTCATTATATCTCCATCTACAAATTCATCTTCAGACTCTGAGTGGAAACCCATTTTTTTGCCTTTCTCTCTCTTGAATTAGGTCTCAATTAGGCCTCCATGCTTAAGACCCTATTTTATTGCTCCAAAATTATTCAAAATGTGTGAAATCACCCAAAATCATGGGATTAACTTTTCCTAGGCCATAACACATCTCCATGTAAAATTTGGGGTCATGAAACCCTATGGAAGTATGCAAACCAAGAAATGGCCTTATGACCTAGTCTCATTTTGAACCTATTTGAGACTACCTTGAAAAATGGGCTTGGTTTGATCACATATATAATATCCTATGTAATTTTTTGTATTTTAATGTATATTAAAACTCCCAAATGACCTCATATCATGATTGTGAAGCTTTCCCCTTCTAAGAACACCTAAAAAACACCATAAACATGCAAAAAAGGCTATTTTGGGTCGTCCATACAAGTGAAGTACATGTGAAGAACATTTTTGGAGTCCTCAACATCCATGAGGTTTTATGATAAAAATATGTCATTATAAGTGCATTTGAGCTCTTTTTTCCCTGACTTGTCACTATTAGGGTTTAAGAGAGGTTTAAGACCAGTTTGGGGTCTTAACAATTGTTCATAAAGAAAAGATCATTAAATAACCTCATTCCACTTGTAAAACCTTATTATTAGACCATTTTAACTATTAAAAAAGGATCATACTCCTAGGAAAATTTTGGGCAATGATATGATCATCTAAAGTGGTTCTTTGGGTGGCTTGCTTAGCATTCTTGAGCTTTGAGGGAGGTCAAATCTGAGTTTTGAGTTTTATAAGTCACTCCCTATAATATAAATAGTTCATAAACCTATATAAAATCCATTTAAATTATTCCAAAATGTCTTATAAGTACTGGTTACCCCTCTATGTAATCATGGTATAATGATCAAGGTACTTGGAGTTAAGAGCCTATCTCCTCTTTACTAGCCCTTAAAGGCATTTAGATGGAAACCTAAGATTTTCACCTATTGAGAGTGTATAAAAACCTATTTTATGACTATTTACCACCTCTAATATAATTCATGAGGTTTTGGAATTCTTGTTTCATGCTTTGAGTCAATAAAGCTCTTTTAGACTCATGGCTACCCTTTACCCAAGGAGTGGGTAGGGTCTAAGATGAAACAATGAGTATTTCCACTATTTTTCTAACCTTGAAATTTCAATGAAAATATTGTGCAACCCATGACCATAATCTATTCCAAATTTTGAAGCATTATCATGCCTTTAGAGGCCTAAACGCAACAATTTCTCTCATGATAGGCATGGTCTATTAGTGTGATTGTAGGGTTTTAGGCTTAGACTAGGTTTTGATATTTTTCCTTATATTATTATTAGGTCTATGGATTAGATAGGATATATATGGTACTACAGACCTTTTAAAATGTCCCTTTCTCCCTCTTAGACCTTTTCATAGTCTTCATTCTCCAATCCAAGCAAAACCTCACCTAAAAGAATAAGCAGGCCTATTTAGAGTGTTGACTATGTATAGAGAAGTTAAACCTAGTTTAATCAATCTTTTTCAGTTTATATTTTGGTTTCAACACTCCTTTATGACCTTTTGGTCTATATGGTGTAAACCTTAGAGTTATTTATATGCTCTTTATCTCCTTACTTGGGCCCAAGTCTAGTTTGTGGTTATGTAGCCTATAGGTGCTCTAGGGTAAGCTGATTGTATTCATGGTTTTAGGACTTCTCCTCACTGACCTCCATGGATTTGAGCTTGCTTGCACTCTTTAATTTGGTTCATAGTATCTCTCATACACCTTTGTCACTATCATATCTTTAGCTTCAGGCTTGAAATCAAGTATGTATCCACTTATAGGTTGCTTACTACCTATATATGAGATCTTGAACCCTAGTTTACTCAATCCTTCTCAAGTTTCATCTTATGTTTCAAAGTGACTTTGTGACCTCATGGTCTGACTTAGATAGACCTCAATATATTTGAAACATCTCTTCCTTTGACATATGTTTGAAATAGCCTAGATTAATTTCTTTAGCCACCTATAAATGCTCATTCTTAGGGTTACTTGACTATTATGAAGTGTTACTTTGGGAGCCAATTTATCTTTTGAATAGGTTAATGTAAACCTTCATTATTGGTTACTATCTTTGAATCCATGTGACTAAGAATCCTCATCTTGACCTCAGAGACTACCCTATTCTAGTGTTGTAGGAAAGCTGTAGGTGGATGTAAGTGTTGATTTCCAAACTTAAATAAGTTTCATTCTCTTGACTGGTAGATGGTGAATCTAACTTGATGTCAACTTAGAGATCCTAATCAATTCACTTCAATTTATTTTGAACAACTCAAACACTTTCAGCACACCTCAACATGTCTCCACTTTACCTTAACATGTTTGCCAATTTGACTTGGCTATAGATGGCCATCTTAAGATGAGCCTTGCATTGAGTTGTTACTTCTTGACTTTATTACTTCATGACTTGTCATTGGAGCCACTAGAACTTATCAAAAGTTCAAGTGATCTAGTTTGGCTTCTCATAAGTTATTGACATCTTTTCATACTTTTAAACATCCATGTTTACCTTATACCCTACATGTAGTTGTCTAATAAGATTGTTTGAGGTCTACACGATGACATTCTATCAAGCTCATTAAGTTTTTATCTTTTCAAACTTATCAAAATAATTCATCCCTCATTACTCCTTCAAGGGTTCATCGAGCTTAAGACAAGCATTTCTATCAATTCTAACACACTTATTTGGTATTGTACAAACTATAGGTGATTATTGACTATTTATACACTTTTGAAAAAAAATCTATTTTGTCTCAACCATCTGCATTACATTATTTTGACTTAATAAGCTTGTATATTCTAACTCCTTTTCAAAATCATGGAAACTTATTACCAAACATTACTCACTACTTCACACCTATCCTTTGGTGTATGGATTATCGAGTCTTGAGCATTGAAAATGGAGTCTCTTGATGGTGTGTCATGATTTTGATGAGATTTTTGAGTTTTAATGAGGTTTCACCTACTTATCCATGTTATCCAAACATTCTTAACATGGATTTGGGTCCCTGAATACACGATGATAGACTTACAGGCCTGTAAGTACTTGAGAGACTTCATGAACTTGTTCAAGATGTAAATTTGGATCATGTTCCACATTATTAAACAAAACAATAGCTAAAAAGTGTATCTCTTTTTAATCAATGATGTTACTTATTTCTATTCAAACCAAAATGAAGTTCAAACCAAGAAATATCATCCAAATACCATATAAGTCTCTCAAGAAGTAAGCCACTTGAACATTATGGAGAAAGAGAGCCATTTAAAAAAAACATGAATTACATGGATTTGAAGGATATTCCATGAGTTATGGAGTGTTCTAAACCTATAAGAGTTACCACCATGAATAAAAAACCAAACTTATAATAGGATTCACTAGAACAACCTGCTCATCCAAACATTCTTATTTGAAGTGAAGGCACCTCATAGATATGAGTTGGCTAATGAAACCATGATGAAATGGATATCCATGAACTATACAAACATCCATAAAAACCATTCCTATCCATTGATTTCTAAAGTGGATAGATAGGTGCAAGAAAAAACCCCTCTTAGATGGAGAGGTTATAGTGACATGATGTCATTCTTAGCTATAGTTTAAAAATAATGGGGCATAATTGTTGACGCTATGGATTGCACCCCTGATAGGAGGCTAAGCTTTTGTCTTCCACGTAGCATAGTGGAAACTCCTTTCTTGCCTGTGGGTCTAGAAAAACTGAGGGGAGAGTCTCTAGATAAGGGCTAGCTCCCTTTGATGCATCTCTAATTTATTCTAGTAGATTTGATAATACACACACACACACACACACACACACACACACACACACACACACACACACACACACACACACACACACACACACACACACACACATATAATGAGGGGGTTGAAAAGAGAGAAAGATATTGAAATAGAACCTAAACTAAGAGGGTGATGTACCAATTTTTTTTGATCTACTCATACTCACACTTTGAAGCATATGAACACATACATACACTTTATCTGGTAAAAGGACTAGACTGTAGAGAAATTAACAGAAAGGATTAATGAAGACACACAAAAGATGAACTTACCATAGGTGTTTTAGGAAGGAACACTATCTTATAACCCTCTCCTATCTCTGTGCTCCATATACAACTCTTTTTTCTATCTTCAAGAATGGTGCTTTGTCTATACCAGGTGTGATAGTATCAAGCCTATGAAAGCATCATGGAATAATGACTGAACACAAGGTTAACACTCAGACACCTTCAAAGATATATCCAACCAAAATAGAGGTAAAAATACATATTTTATTGATTCTAGGTGAAAATTGGCATGGATTCATCTTACAAAAATGAGAGATATATTTCTCAAATGAGAAGTTACAAATATATATAGAGAGAGAGGAAGTAAAGGTGCCCCCTTTTTGGAAAAGACTTTGGTGCCCTTTTACAAGTGGCCCATGTGTATTATGAGTGTTGGGAAGAGGAATTTGCTAAAAAAAGATGTAATGTTGGTTGTCAGTCTTAACTTTGGCATTTAAACATTAATGTGAAAGCATGATCTATGCCTCTTTTTTTGCAAACAAGACTGCTCCTTCAAGATATTCATGCGATTTATCTACTCATCAATGCAAAGTGTGGAAAAATAGGTCACAGCTTCACTATTCACACTCCTTGATGACCACTTGGTAGAGACTATATCAACCACTAGAATAAATCCTTGTGCCAACACCTTCTTTTTCCACGTGGACTATTTTTTCCATATATGTGCTTAGCTGGGTGCATCTTTTGGAACATTCTAAATGTTGTCGTATGTGTGCATGGCCATGTTCTAGATTCTCTACTTTGTTCCATCTTTCCTTGATATTTTTATTCCTTTCTTGGCTTTGTCTTTTCTTAGCTTTATCTTTTCCTAGCCTTGTGATCACTCATGGCTATAATCTCGATGGGTCACTGAGTTCACTTGTGGCCTGTCCTTAAGATTTTCAAAATCAATAGCTATTCCCTTGTCCTTAATTTGACATCTTTGGGGACATCACCTGACATCCAAATTCCAATGGCTAGTTCATGATGCCAAATTTGAAGTCTATGGGCCTGTCACCCCTTTGAATTCCTTCGGCTTACCCTTTCCTTCAACTTTTTCCTTTGGTCAGGCTTTTGTCTTTGAAACCTCCTGAAGGGAAGGTGTCCCTTCAGGCCTTGAGAAAGGTCCCTTTTGCGGTCATCAAGAGCCCCTACAAGGGAACCTACCCTTTGAGGTACTTCAAGTTGCCTTGGTCTATAAATATTTCCTTTAATGCTCATCCTTTTATTTTAGGCGAACTTCTTTCAGGCAAAAATTTTGAAGGAATTCCTTCAGACTTTTTGTCCAAAAGAATTTGCCTAGTTTGTTTTGCCATGGGATTTTCTTCAGGAAAATTTCTTTAGACAAAAAGTCTGAAAGAATTATTTGAGATTTTTTTTCAAAAGATTTGCCTTGTGATTTTTTTTGTGGAATTCTCCTTCCATAAGGACAGTCTATGCCTTGTGAATTTCTTTTGACAAAATGTCTGAAGGAATTCCTTTGGGCATTTTTCCTAAAGAAAATCAACTTTAGTCTTTGGCTATCTTCCTTTTGCCTTGTTTACTTCATGGATTTTCTTTAAACATTTGTCTAAAGAAATCCTTTGTTATTTCCTTATGAATTTCCTTCAGACAGAAAGTTCAAAGGAATTCTTTGGCTTGGTCTTTCTTCTCGAAGGAACTCACCTTTCGGCCTTTTGACTAGCTACCCTCCGTAAGGGTAAATCAAGGCCAAAGTTACCCTTCGAATATTTTGCAATGGCCCATCTTGCTCATCATCTTCCCTCTGCAAGGGTTTTTTAACCTTTAGAGCTTTATAAGAATCTCTTATTTGTCTAAGGCATTTTCTCAAAGTGAAAAACTCCATACTGACCTGAACCCTGTAGGGCCTTAGATTTTTTAATGTTCTATAAGAATAGGTCTTATTTCAAAGAAAAGAAGATTTTTCAGAAGGTGAGTGCATGACTAGACTGAGGTTCAGAGTGGTAGGAAAGGAGGGAGACTAATTTTGGCTTGCAGGACCAAAATGGTCAACAATAATTATATAAAAAAATGCCACTAATTTGAATATAATTAAGAACCCTAACAATGGAGAAATTTTTATCTCCTGATTCTCTCCCTCTTGGCCATACCATCCACTTCAATTTTGCCTTTTTGAGCTTGTGGAGGTAGTGATGAAGGAGAAAAGGTGTTTAGAGTATCAGTTCAACTTAAAACTTGTTCCAAATATGGAAAATGATGTTATGGATCCCAAGATACACTTAAAACCCATTTTCAAATGACAAATGATTATCTAATGCTGAACAAGTGCCCAAAAGTGCTTGAAAGTGTCATTTTTCTTATTTGGGAGGCTAAAGTGTGTCAGTACTTGAATGACCCTAAAAATTATCTAAATTATATATGACATAATGGGAATTTTTTAACTTATTAAAACATTTTATTATTTAAGTGGTACATCCAACTCTTCTATATGGGCCAAAATGTGGTCAAATTAACATTTTTTTGCATTTGAGCGTCAAATAAAGGTTAGAGAATGATAGGATGAGATTAATGACATTAAAATAACCTTTTTTAATTAATTTTAACTATATTAAACCTTTAACCAAGTTTGACATGACAAGACCTTATAATTGACCTTTTGGACTGGACAAGTGTTCATAAGACCAGAACTTAGATAAGGTTAAGAAAGGGAAAAAATGACCATATAGGACTCTTTAGGACCATTGTATACCATTAAAAATTCATATGAACACCCTATGAAAGTAATAAATTTAAACAGGTTGACCAATTTTTTCTTGGGGTCAAAATTTGGTCAAGAATTTGGTAATTCATAGGGGTAGTCTATTCGCAATGCTAATGGATCAGTGGCATTATCTGTCCATTAGAAAATGGGATCAATATGAAAGTATAACTTTATACCTACCTTGTAAACAAAATGAAATTGGCTGACAACAAGATAAATGCCACACCAAACATGTGTTTAAAGACACTTGGAGGAAAGAAACACACAAGGAAAGAAAAACAAACACAAGTGCATGAAGCACTTAGGGAACTCAAAACCTAATCTAATATATTCAAAGATAGAAATTAACTTAATAGCATGGCTTAAAATTTATCCCATTGATTTGGATACTCAATTCTTCTCCATTGAGTCTTCCCAATTGAAAGGTATAATGTTCCTTACAAGCAATGATGACATAAGGTCCACTCCACAATGCATCAAACTTGGTATGCTTACCAGGTTTGGCTCTATCAACATCACACTTCAAGACAAGATCTCCTTCTTGGTATATTCTTGATATGGATCTCTTGTCAAAGTTCCTATTCACTTGTGCCTGTTGACATTCCAAGGTGAGCATAACTTGATTTCTTGTCTCCTCTAGGGCCATTAGTTATGCCCATATTATCTCCATAATTATTCTCCATACTCTCAAGTTGATGTGCCAATTCAAGGGATGGTAATGCAAGTGAAATAGGTAACCTAGATTCTCTCCCATAGATAAGAATATATGGAGAATTACCAATGGCAACCTTGGGAGAATATATTCAACTTAGTATGCCAAACTCTTTGATGGTCCTATATAATTATCTTCATAATTCTAATTAAATTATTGTTAGTGGACTTAGCTAACCCATTGCTTGAGGGTAATAATTTGAAAAGGTGATTAAATATATTCCATGTTGTAGATCCCATTCCATTGTTCTTACTCCTTTGAAAGCCATGGCATTATCAAAAATTATAGCTACAGGTATTCCAAAACTTATTACTATGCTCTCATAGAAGTCAATAACTAAAGTTTCATTATTATCCTTGAGAGATACCATTTATACCCACCTTTTGAAATAGTCTATGGTTGTAAGGACCCATTTTTGACCACCACTAGATAGAGGATTAATCATTCCAATGAAATCAAACCCCCATTATATGAATGGTTGTTCAACCTAATTTGGATGAAGAGGAAGGGTTGCAAGTCATTATTTTCGTACAAAAAAAAACACATTTGAAACTTTCTAATCCAAGAATATGTATCCTTGAATAAGTTAGGCCAATAACAACCATCCCTCATTATTTTTGTATCTATAGTTCTAGGTGCAAAGTGACCTCCTGCTGGCCCATCATGGAATTATTCAAGAAGTTTGTCAACCTAATATATTTCAACACACCTAAGTAGAACCCCATTAATATCCTTCCTAAAGAGGAATCAATCCTTAATGACAATAAGGTATTTATTTTAATCTAAATTATCTCTTTTATGTTTGATTTAGACCTCTAGGACACTAACCTATTTAAAGGAATCTCACCATTTCTTGTGTCCAAATTGGAGGAGATGAAGTTGTAGTTGTACTAGGATCTTCCTGTAATGCCAAAACCACTTTTTATTCTTCCTTTATGTCTAATTATATGTTTTCACACAACCCTCTTCCTCTTACAAGCTTGGTGGCCTTGATATCTACATCATATTCCATCACTTTGGTTATCCACTCAACTCTTTTTTCATTCAAATCTTTGTTCAAGAGGAATATTATTATGCTTGGGTGAGAGACCATAAAATGAATCTTATTATTTTACACCATATATATGAATTTATTGAGACTTATTATCACAACCAACACTTGCTTCTCAACATAGGTATACCTTTATTTACAGTCTTCAAGTCCTTGACTAAAAAAGGTTATGGGATGATCAAGTCTTTCATCATTTTTTTGCATCAACATGGAATAAATTGTATCAGTATTAGCAAAAAAATATAAAAATAAATCCTTAGATAAATTCGGATTGATTAATGTAGGTGCTTGAGCAATGTCTTGTTTAATGGCCTCAAAACTAGTCTTCCCTTCTTTTATCCATTGGAAAGATTATTGTTTCTTCAACATGGATGTTATTGGCTTCAAAAGAGTAGAAAATCTAGGTATGAATCTTCTGACAATGTTAATATTCCCAAGGAAACTTTACAAAGCATTCTTATGCTTAGGTAGTGGCAAGGCCTGAATGGCTTCATCCCTATCATGATCAATGGCAAGTCTATCCTTAGAAATGATGTGTCTAAGTAAATTAACTTCATGAACAATAAACACATACTTATTTGGGTTGAGAGACACCCCATATTGCCTACCCCTTTTAAAAATTTTCCTTAGATGCTTCAAATGATCACTTACATTCTTGGAGAAAACTCCTATGTCATCAAGGTATATCAACACTATGTCATTTATCAAACCTTGGAAAGCCATGTCCATGGCCCTTTGGAATGTAGAACCTATATTGGACAACCCAAATGACATTATCTTGTAGGCACATGTCCCCCATTTTATAGTAAAGGTTGTCTTATATTGATCTTCCTCTTTGACCAACACTTAGTTATACCCTTGAATAGCCATTTAAGAGTGAGAAATGTTGAGAACTAGCCACCAGTTAAATAATTTGTTCCATTGAAGGTAGAGGATAGTGATCCTTCAATGAGACTCTATTCAAGTTTATAATGTTTACACACAACCTGATTTCACCACTCTTCTTTCTCATAGGTACAAGATTAGCAAGACATGAATAATGTTTGATAGTAAAGATAATCTTTGACTCAATCAACTTGGTTATTTCCATTATCATGAGCATCCCCACCTTAGAATTGATTGGAATTTGTATTTAAATCATATTTTTATCATTGGAATCAATTTATATAGTTTTTCTAAGATAATGAAGGATCAAATCCTTTGAAATCACTATACTCCCAAGAAATTACACCTGCAAATTCTCTACATAACTCAACGAATGCTACCTTTTCTTCTTGTGTACATACCTTCCCAATCTTGACTAACTTTTCTTTGAATATGACCACTCTTTCATGATTTTCTTCCTTTTTAGATATGCTTACTTTATATTTCCTTATTTGATCACTTTCATTGAATATACTTTCAAGAGTAACCAACCCTTTAGGTAGCTTGTTAGATCTTAGTTGTATAATTTGTTCCCTACATTGATTTTGAAACTTATCTTGATTTTTAAAACATAACTTAGACTCATGTTATAAGAAACATGTTATTTTTTTCACTTTCAAACACTTGCCAATTTACATCATTATCTGGTATGGAAGGCCTTACAACTACCATGATGTGTGACTAAAATTTTGGACACTTGACATCATTTGGAATATCAAATTGTGATCCAAATAAATACAACCTATCATCATGTTAATTTTCTTCCCTTGGGACTAATTTTATTTCAAAGGCTTCAAAATATTTAATAAGGTCCCATACTCTATGCTTATAGGAATTAAACAAGGTGTTTTTTGATGCACTCTTTCTTGAGGCACAATTAGTTCACTATATCTAATGACTTGAACTTGATTAATACCTCTCTTCCTTGACCATTGAAGCCATTAATGAGAGCCTCACATTCTAATACATTTCAAGATCAACTAAATTGGAACCTAATAGCTAAGTGTTGACCAGATTTTGGTCTACATACCAAAACATATGCCTAGTCCAAGAGTTCAATGGAAGGATCAAGATTTTCTTTTCTACAATTGTAAAGATTGGGTATTTGAATAGTTTTTCATAGTGTCTAAGCCTTCAAGGATCAAGAAAAAATTTCAAATGCATTTCAAGGAAAATATAAGTACAAAACTCCTTTTGGGCTAAGACTTTACTTGAATTCTTTTGGATCTTTCATTTGACTAAGTGTTAATTCTTTCAGGGTTTCTTTTTCTAAGCTATTTTCTTTTGGGACCTATTTTTGGCTATAACTGTTGAATTCTTTCAAAAAAAATGTCTGAGACAAAGTTTATGAAGACCTATTCATTTTGGATAAATTCTTTGATATCAAAAGATAAAGGCCTATTTATTTTAGGAAAATTCTTCAAACAATTTTCCCAAAGGATAATTCTTCAATGAAAATGCCCTATACATAAATTGCAAAGGATATCTTTTTCCAAGTAAAGTGGCCAAAACATTTTTCCCAAAAGGTCTTTTCTTAAGAAATTGAACCATATAAAAGTTCTGAAGGGTCACTCTTCAACAAAGTGGTCCATTTTCAAAAGTCCTGAAAGGTCAGTTTTCAATGTAAAGTGCCCTATACAATTTTCTCAAAGGGTTATTTCTTGAGAAAATGGTCCAGTTTAAGATTTTCAAAGGGTTATTTCAAACAAGGTACCCCAAACAAAAGCTTAGGATAACCCCACAAGTGTCAAATTTAAATGCATAAGATGACCATTATTTTTTAAATATGTAGTAACATTCAAGCAGATGTCAAATACATTCACATAGATGTCAAAGTTTAGGCTACAAGAAATAGCCATTTTTATTCAAATGGGTCAAGATCAATGGTCTGTGTTCAATCCAAGAAAAGATACAATGGCATACATCAAGACAAGAAGTCAATAAGATATTCATGTAGCTATAATTTAGATGATGATAAGTAACCATTTGGTTTTGAAAGGTCCTTAAAAGGTATGAAGTTGGTTGAGATCTAATGGTCCATGGGAGCCCTCATACTAACACATGAGTTCTAATGATTAGTGTTGGAGTCAAATAGGTCAAAAGGTCCTTAACTTAAACCCATTAAAGATGTATAAGTTGGACATGATACAATAGTATGGGATCATCAAGATGAGATCCAATGGTGCATATTTACTAACAAAACGATGCATCCAAGCTAAATCAAATGATCAACATGAACTCATACATCTTGATCTAATAGAGTGAAATAATTAAAAGGAAAGTGGGACCAAGGAGATCTAAAATCTCATGTTTAATTGGGAATTAAGATATAATGGTGAGTGGAGGTAAAAGGGTCAGAGGATCCAAAGATAAAATGCATGCATGACAAGTGTGTTTAGTTGGTAGAAGATCGATTATTCATTGCCATCCATGCACAGGTAGATCAATATAATGAGGAAAAGTTAATAAGTCAACATATTTGTATAAATAATGAGCATAAATACAATTGGTTATGATGTATAGAGTCCAAGTTGGATATTGACATCTAATAAGTAAAAAAAAGTTCAAGACATTTTCGATAAAAGTTGAAAATATTATTTTTGGACCCAGACAAAGAAAATATCAAGGAGTCAAGATTGAAGGTGGACCAAGGTTAAACTAGGGCCATAGTTTAAATACCAAACATTGCCAATAAAGATCCATATAGGTAAGATATATATTTTGGATCTAATACCAAAAGCAAAGATAAACTAGTGATTGTGAATTAAAGTCAACCTATTTGTAGAATTTCATAGATATCATGATTGTATGAAAACCAATGGTCTAAGATTAGTTTTCACATATAGTGGACCTATGTCTCACCTCATCATGGATCATATTTTTAGGTTCTAATGGCCACCTAATGTAGATTTGTCACATTTTAACTAGTTATAATAAATGATCCTTGTCAGTAGATCAGGTAAATAATGACATGTTCTAAGGAAAAATTTGGGAGTTGGACAAGGGCAATGATATTTAATTATTTTATAGAATATATTCCTTATTGATAAAATCACGAGTTAGTATCCTCAAGAGTGTTAATCCATCAAAAGTGGTTGAGCCTTTTCCAATGCACAACTCTCTCTCTCCTCTTTTCTATAAGTATAGGCTTTTATGCCTTAATATTGATCCTTCTATCCCTCTTTTTGGCATGACCAAACTCTACTAAAATTTATATAGTGATGCCTTTTGATGTAATAAAGGTTGATTTCCTTCCTTTTTAAAGATAAGATTGAAGTGTGTCTTATGAATTCATGCACTATTGTTAAGTTAATGTATGTTCATTTCTTATGTATAAATTTCTCACCTTTAGGAAGTGCTTAATAGTTCTCACAAGTCATTACAAGTGCAATCTACAGTTTATTATTTAGTTTGAAAGTGGATATGTACCCTCTTTTGCTAATTTAGTAATTGATTAATGCATTGTTCTAAAATATTTATGTGAATTTGATGTTCTTTTGTCTTAAAAGTGTCTCATAGTGTGTTTTATGTGAGTTGGATTAATCAAATCATTAGTGCATCACCTTTTTTTACATGCTTTATAAGTTTTTTCAAATCTCTCTCCCTTTTCCAAGTAAGTGCTAGTTTAGGTTTAATATATGTGATAGATCCATAAGTAATTAAACCTTATTCAAAGGTCTAATATACTATTAGGATACCCATAGTCTAGGATTTGTCCCATGTTGGACTAGATTTGAGTAGGAATATTTGAACAATCTCCTTCTTAGCTAGGGTGTAAATCTAGAACACCAATAGTTTTGGCATGCCTAGTGGGATTAATTTTTTTTGGTAAAATTGAAGTTTGAAATTGAGAAGAAAGATTTATAGTATTATGAGAGATTTACCACCATCAAAAGTTGAATATTCTTCAAGTTTTAGATCTCATATAATCTTCTAGACAATTCTTTCATGTCGAAGGTTACATCAATAACATCAAGTAAAGGCACTTATTTTAAACATATTCAAATACCTTCTACTTATTACAAAATATCAAGATTCAATATTTCAAGGCCTTACCCTTAAAATAAAAATTCATCCTCTGGTTAAGCTATTATTTTAATCCAATCTATTATCCCCATAAGCTAAATACTATTTTCCCAAATGGTTATCAAAAATCATGTTCTTACCCCATTTAATAGGGGTAGTCCCCTGAATTTATCTCAATATGATGAAATTCCTATGTTTACCCTAAAAAATATCCCTTTATTCTTACGAGAATGGTATAAAACTACTGCTATTGATCATATCCAAGATATTGCCAATCTATGTTCAGTTCATAATTTTACTCAAGATAATGTGGCTATCAGATTGTTTGCTACTTTCTTCAAAGGAAAATCATTGCAATGGTATATAAATCTTCCTTTGACATCCATTTATACTTGGGATGAGTTAGGAACAACCTTTGTTAAATAATTTGAAGAAAAATATGATCATCTATCTCTAGTTAAACAACTAACTACCATAAAAAGGTACCCCCATCATTTTATGTTAGACTTTAACCTCATATTTCAAAAGACATGGATTATGATTCCTACATTGTCTAGAATATCCTTAAAGTATGAATTTTTAAACTACCTTAAGGCCCTTAATTTTGATATAAGTGTCATGATACAATCCATGGGTGGTAATAACTTGCCAAATGCCTATGAGATTGTTATCAAAGCAGAAAATAGCCTAATTCAAGATAGGAAACTTAGTCCAAGGCCTCTAATTCCATTTTTTATATAATTACAACCTATTATTCTCCCTCAAGTCCCTCAAATTCCATATATATCCCCTATTTCATATCCAGAAGCCCATGTTTTAACCCCTCCTAATCAATCTAGTGAGATTGGTGATCTAAAAAGCATGTTACAAGATTTTGGAAATGGGATTATTTCACTCAAAAGATAAAAATACCAAGGTATACCTTACCAAAATAAAAATCAAGGAACTTATCAGTCTTTTAATAACAAAAGACCTCCTTATCAAGGTTGTAAGGATAATAGGCAACCTTATCAAAATCAAGGAGCTATAACCCAAACTAAGCCATATACAACCCTTAATCCTAATGTACCTTCAAAATCAAAATCTATTATTCCTCAAAATAACTTAATGGAAGATCCAAGTTGGAAACCTTATAATCCAAATGACATTCAAAATCAAGCCTTAGTATTGTAAGATATCACCATGCCACAAATGACATAAGAAGAGTTTTCTCTTCAAGGAACTCAGTATCAAGACATGAATATGGTATTCCAAAGAGAATCTCAAGAAATTCTAGGGGATATTTATGCTATAAATGTTAATTATTATTTGGATGACCACATTGCATTCAACCAAGTTGATGAAACTAAAAACACAAATGGTGAAGTGGTAGCACTGACTAGAAATAAAAGAAGAGTAGTAGTTAAATAAGCTCAAGATGTGAGAAATAATTATAGTGTTCCTAATTTTGTGTTAAATAATGTCAAAGATCAAGTTGTTGTTCTTATAGTATAAAATATTCATAATGTAGAGATAGTGAAAGTTCCCCAAATGCCCCTAACTAGGGAACAACTAATGGCTCAAAAATTGTAGCCAAAGATTAGTGGAACATCTTTTAGCATTATATATCAGATGAAGAATAAAATATTAGTTTTAGAATTTGGGATTGTCTTTCCATTCTAGGGAAAAAGGACATGCTAATTCAAGAACTTTCAGATCTTAAAGTATATAAGGAACTAGTTGAGAAATAAGGAGCTATCTTGGCCAATTCAAACTAATAAATCAAGTAACCTGATCAGAATATACATAACATGACAAAGGTGGATAAAGATACTGTAAATTCAAATAAAAAACCTCCCTTTTATCTCTCTTTGATAGTAGGTGACTGCTTAGTCCATAATTATATAGTAGATAGTAGAGCTAATAACACTATTATGCCCAAATAAATTACAAATAAGATTGTTCTTATCTATGAGCCAAATACCAAAGGAGTATTAGAATTAGATGTATCACCAAAAAAAATAGTAGGCATAATTAAGGGCCTAAAACTTAAATTACATGCTTACCCTAATGTTTTTATTCAACAAGATGTAGTTGTAGTGGACTTGCCTCCCTATTTTGCCATGTGATTGTCAAAATACTTTACTTCAAAGATTGGAGGGTATTTGTCAGCTAATTTGACCTATTTAATGTTTAGAAATAGGTATGGTAATAAGGTGATAATAATTTTTGAACCTATTTCAAGATTTTATTTAGAATCATATATGCCAATCATGGTGAACACTAATTGTGTCATCTCAGATAAGGTGCAAGAAAATAGTGAGGTTGAATCTAAATAACCTCTAGATGAAGTCCCAGTTATTTTACTTGATGAATGGGCTTATGATTAACATGGAAATGATCCATATAAGTTAATTTAAGAAGAAGGTTTTGGTTTCCATTATCTTCATGAAAATGATAGACTAATTCCAACATTGATGAGAGATGATTAGACTAGATAAAGACTATGGCAGCTATATTTTGATGGATTCAAGAAAAAACATGGAACTATAGCTAGAATGATGTTAATTTATCCAAATAATCAAAGGTATTTTTATTATCTTAAGTTTTAGTTTGGTTTCTCTAATAATATTACTGAATATGAGGCATTAGTGCATGGTTTGCAATGGGCAAGAAAAATGAAGGTTAATTCCTTACAAGTCTTTGGAGATAGTGAACTAGTAGTCCAACAAGTAATCAGAAAATAATATATGTAATAACCCATTACTTAAATACTATAATCATACAGTATGGGATCTAGTTGAATAATTTCATGTTTTCAATATTCAAGCCATATCAAGAAATCAAAATAAGCATGCTAACAGGCTGACAACTATTGGCTCACAATTCAATATCGTAGATGATATAAAAAAAATAGTTCAATCACGTATCAAGGTAGTTGTGAGACCTTATATCCTAGACAATAATGACAATTGGTAGGTTTTTGAAGATGATAGATAGATTGTCAGATTCTTACAAGAGGAAGCTAAATTCTCCTCAAGGAACCAAGGCAAGCATTAATAGTAGTATGATGACCAGATTATACGATTGAAGACAAAAAAGTTTCCTAAAGGAATAGTGACTCTTGAAACCATATTCAAAAAATATGATGAATTAATAAAATAAAAAATTTCTTTGTATACCAAGGAAGAACACCATACAAATGTAGAGATTGCAAATGGTAAAAGTTTAAATCTAGGTAAAGTTTGCACATCTTCAGATAAAAAAGACTTTATCATGTTATCTTAAAACTTTGTAGATGTCTTTGCATGGAATAAAATGACCTTAAATGTTTTGATCCAAGTCTAGCTCAACATACTATTGATTTAGAAGATAAGACTAGGACAGTCAGACAAAGGCAAAGGCCAATTAATCCAAAGCTTGAACCTCTAATGAGAGTTGAGATGCATAAGCTCATTGAGTCAGTCATAATATTTCCAATTAAGCACTCAACTTGGGTGGAAAAATTTGTTACAGTATGGAATAATAATGGTGAAATAAGGCTATGTGTTGACTTTCATGACTTAAAAAAGGCCTATCTCAAAGACCACTACCCATTTCCATCAATGGAGTATATTTTATAATTAGTTTTAAGTTCAAAGAGGTTCAATTTATTAGGTGGTTATAGTAGATATAATAAAATTTTGGTCAAAGATAAGACTAGTACAAAATAACCTTCACCACCAAGGGGGGGACATTTGCATACAAAAAGTTGCATTTTTTTTAATCTAATGTTGGAGCCACTTTTTAAATGGCTATGGACATGGAATTCCAATGTCTCCTCAACAAATTTATTCTTGTTTATCTAAATGCCATAATAGTAATCTCTAACAACATATATGAGCATTTAATTCATATCAGACAAGTCTTTGAAAGGTGTAAAGAATTTGGATTCTCTTTAAACCCAAAAAAGTATGTTTTTTCTATTCATGAAGGTAGGCTTCTTGGACATGTCATTTCAAATAAAAGTACAAGCATAGACCCTGATAAGATTGAATAAATTCTTGTACTATCATTTCCTAAGCATAAGAAATCCTTGCAAAGATTTCTAAGTAAGATTAACTTCATAAGGAGATACATTTTAAATTTTTCTACTTTAGCAAGGCCACTTAGAACCATGTTAAAGAAAGTTCAGATTTTTAGTTGGTCTAAAGAAGGAGTGAGAAGTTTTGAAGATATCAAGGAAGCTATAGTCATTGATCCTACACTTTTGAACCCCAAATTTATAAAACATTTCTTATTATACAACTATGCTAAAATTGACACAATTTTAGGTATTATCATTCAGTAGAATAAAGAGACTTAAGAGAAACCCATAGCCTTCTTCAATCAAAGCTTAGAAGAATATGAAACTAGGTATTGTTTTGTTGATAAGTACATGCTTTTAGTTATAAGGTCTCTTAAAAAGTTTAGGTACTTGATTTATAATAATAAGATACATTTTATGGTTGAATATCCAAGTGCCAAATACTTTCTTCTAAATAAAAATATAAATGACAAGAGAGCTGGTTGGCTAACCAAGGTCACCAAGCTAGTGAGAGGTAAAGGACTTTGTGAACATCTAGCCTAAGACTTGCAGGAGTCTAATAAACATGTTATGGTGTCAAATGATTAAAAAATTGCAAATTATCAAGGCCCAACTTCTATCTGGTTTTAAGACATGTTAAGGTATTTAAATAATGGTGTTTATCCTTCTCATCTCACTCCTTCAAAGAGGAGATATTTTAAATTGTAGTCAATTACTTTTCTCCTTATTAATAATATGATATTTAAAAAGGATACCAATGGTATACTAATAAGATGCATAAAAATTGGTTAAACATAGAGGTTACTTGAGAAATTCCATGATGGACATGGTAGAGGACATTATATAGCTAGGATCACAACCAACTAGATTATGAGAAGTGGCTATTATTGGACAAGTTTATTTGGTGACTTCCATGCATAGATCATAAAATGCAAATAGTGTGTTATGTTTGTTGGGAAGGTGAAGATTAAAAATTTAATTCTCTAACCAATTTTAGTTAATCAACCCTTTGTCCAATAGGGATTAGATTTTATTGGTGTTATCAACCCCCCTTCAAGCTTTGGATACAAGTGGATCCTAACTACAATTGATTATTTGACCAGATGGATATAAGCAATAATATTAAAATAATCCAATGAAACTAGTGTTTTGAATTTATATGAAGGTTTACTCACCATATTTAGGGTCCTTTCAACTATAATTTATGATAATGCTATGGTTTTTGTAAGATTTAAGATCATCCAGTGGGCAGTTCACACATAGTGTTTTCCTCACTACCTCATCAAACTATTATCCACAAGGTAATGGCTTTGATGAGTCTATCAAAAAAAATTTGTTGAAGATATTTAAGATGACTGTAGAAGACAATTAGAGATCATGGCATCTCAAATTGAATTTAGTTTTGTGGGCTAATAGAATTACCTATAAGAGGTCAATTTCCAATTCTCCATATAAGCTAGTATATGGTAAGGAAGCAAGGCATGTTTCTCTTGAATTCCATACTTTGGAATTAATGCATAAACTTAAGCTTTTGGAGAATAATCTAATGGAAATAAGATATGATGAGTTCATGGAGATAGAGGAAACAAGGCATCATGCAATGTTGGCCATGGAGGCCTATAAAACAATGACAAAAAGATATTTTGACAAAGGAGCTAGTTCAAGAGCTTTCCAAGAAGGAGATTTGGTCCTCAAGTGAGATGATGATAGAGCTAAGATAGGAAAGAATGAAAAATTTGATTCCCTCTAGAGTGGTTCATATACAATCTCTAGTTGCAAGTCCCATAATGCTTTCCATCTTACAAGGATGAATGGTGAAGAGTTTCTTATCCCAGTCAATGGGATACATCTCAAGCACTGCTATTAAGAAAAGCTAAGTACCCTATACATAGTTAGTTATTTATATATTTTATCTAAGTCTTTTCTAACACATTAGTTTACTTTTTGTTTTGTCCCTATAAGTGCTTATGTTTTCATAATTATTTAGTAGTTATATGCCTTTACCTATTTAGGTTAGCTTCCCTGCTTTAGTTTGCTTCTTTCCCTATTATTGGAATTTTTCTATCTTTGCAAATAAAGAGACTATCTTGTAGTCATGTACATGGTCCATGTATTATCTGTTATGAGTTAGATTCATGTATATGGTCTGAGTTCTCAAGCATAACATGCATGGTACCTAGCCAAGTTGTCAAAGGTATTGACCAAATTTTGGTCTATGTACTAAAAAATATTCCTAGTCTAAGAGTTCAGTGGAAGGAGCAAGATTTTATTTTCTACAATTGCAAAGAGTAGGTATCTAAATAGTTTTTCATAGTTTTTGAGCCTTTAAGGATCAATTAAAAATTTCAAATGCATTTCAAGGAAAATCTAAGTATTAAACTCCTTTTGGGCCAATTCTTTACTTGAATTCTTTTGGACCTTCCATTTGACAAAGTGTTAATTCTTTCAGGGTTTCCTTTTCTAAGCTATATTCTTTCAAGACCTCTTTTTTGCTATAACTACTAAATTCTTTCGAATAAAATGTCTGAGACAAAGTTTCTGAAGACATATTACTTTCATACATATTGTTTAAAGAAAAATACAAAGGCCTATTTCTTTTTAAAAAATTGTTCAAACAATTTTTTCAAAGGATAATTCTTCAATGAATTGGTCTTATACATAAATTTTGAAGGATATCTTTTTCCAAGTAAAGTGGCATAAACATTTTTATCAAAGGGTCTTTTTTTGGGAAAGTGAACCATATAAAAGTTTTGAATGGTCATTCTTCAATGAATTAGTCCATTTTCAAAAGTCCTAAAAACTCAGTTTTCAATGCAAAATGCCCTATACAATTTTATTGAAGGGTCATTTCTCAAGAAAATGTAGTCTAGTTCAAGGTTTTCAAAGGGTTATTTTAAAAAAGGTGCCCCCAAAAAAAGTTTAGGGTAGCCCCACAAGTGTAAAATTCAAATGCATAAGATGACCATTTTTTTTCAAATATGTGGTGACGTTCATGTGAATGTCAAATACGTTCACATAAACATCAAATTTAAGGATACAAGAAATATCTATTTGTATTCAAATCAATTCGAGATTGATGGTCCATGTTCAATCTAAGTACAGATCTAATGGCATGTATCAAGTCATTAAGTCAATAAGACATTTGTGCTACTATCAAATATAGACCATAACAAGTATCCACTTGGGTTCAAAAGATCCTTAAAAGGTTTGAGTTGTTCAAGATATAATGGTCCATGGGAGCCCTCATACTGACATATGAGATCTAATGATCAATGTTAGATTCAAAAAGGTCAAAAGGTCCCCAGGTTAAACCCTTTAAAGATCTACAAGTTAGACATGATCCAATGATGCAGGATAATCAATCCAAGTTCCAATGGTGCATACTTAATGACAAAAATATGGGTCAAATCTAAATCAAATGATCAATGTGAATTCATACATCTTGATTTGATGGAGTGAAATAACTAAAAATAAACTGAGACTAGGGAGATCTAAAGGTTTGCATTTAATCAGGCATTTAGACCTAATGGTGAGTGGAGGTCAAAGGGTTAGAGGATCCAAAGAATAAATGCATACATGACAAGTGTCACAAGCATGTTTAGTTGGCATGAGATCGATAGCTCATGAGCATCCATGCATAGGAAGAACAATGGAGTGAGGCAAAGTCAATAAGTCAGTGTATCTACAAAACTAATGAGTATAAAGATAGTTGGGCATGATTTAGACAGTTTGAGTTGGTTTCTAATAAACAATAAGAAAAAATAAGTTTGGGATAGTTTTAATGAAATTCAAAAAGGTTATTCAAGACCTAGATGAAGCAAATATCAAGGAGTGCAGCTCGAAGGTGGACCATGGTTGAACCAGGGTCATAGTTTAAACACCAAGCATCACCAAAAAATCCCCATATAGGTAAGATAAATCCTATGGATCTAATACTGAAGGTGAAGATAAATTAGTGACTATAAAGTAAATTAAAATAGTTTAAATACATTCATAGCTATCATGACTATATGAAAACCAATGGTCTAAGATTAGTTTTCACATATAGTTGACCTGTGTCTCATGTCATCATGGTTTAAATTTTTAAGTTTTGATGGCCATCTAATGTAGATGTGGCATATTTTAGATAATTCTAAGAAATGATCCTCATCAGTAGATCAAGTAAATAATGACATGTTTCTAAAGATAAATTTGGTGGTTAGATAAGGGAAATGGACATTTAATTCTTTTACATAATCTATTCCTTATTGATAAGATCATGAGTCAGTATCCTTGAAAGTGTTAATCCATCAAAAGTGGTTGAGCCTTTTTCCAATTTACCAATCTCTCTCTCTCTCTCTCTCTCTCTCTCTCTCTCTCTCTCTCTCTCTCTCTCTCTCTCTCTCTCTCTCTCTCTCTCTCTCTCTCTCTCTCTCTCTCTCTCCTATAAGTACATGATTCTAAGACTTATTATTTACCCTTGTATCCCTCTTTTTGGTATGACTAAACTCTACCAAAATTTGTACAATGATGCCTTTTGATGCAATAAGGACTAATTTCCTTCCTTTTCTAAGCCAAGATTGAAGTGTGTTTTATGAATTCAAACACTATTGTTAAGTGAATGTATGTTCCTTACTTATATCTAAGTTTCTCACCTTTAGGAAGTGATTAATAGTTATCATAGGTCATTGTAAGTGTAATTTATAGTTTATTATTTAGTTTGAAATTAAATATCTACCCTCTCTTGCTAATTTTGTAATTGACTAATGCCTTGTTCTAAAAATTTATGTGACTTTGATGTTCTTTGGTCTTAAAAGTGTTTCATAGTTCATTTTATGTGAGTTAAAGTGATCAAATCATTAATGCATCACCATTTTTTTACATTCTTTATAAGTTTTTTCAATTTTCTCTCCCTTTTCCAAGAAAGTGTTAGTTTAGGTTTAGTGTAGTTGATAGATCCATAAGGAAGTCAACTTTCTCCTAAGGTCTGATCCATTATCAGGATACCCATAGCCTAGGATCAGTCCCATGTTGGACTAGATTTGAGTAGGAGGATCTAAATAATCCCCTTATTTGCTAGGGTGAAAATCTAGAACACCAACACTAAGTAGTACCTTTCATTTGATGGAGAAACAAGCATTATACTAACACCTATACCATTCTTACTCCTTGATCCATCAAACAACATTTTCCAAAAACCATCACCATCATCACTAGGATTTGAAAGAGAAGGTATGGTTTTACCTTCTTCATGTAAATAATATACCACAAGATCAGATTTTTCAACTCCTTTATATGGATAAAAATCATGATTTTATGCCCCCCACTCATATATAAAAATATTAGGTATGCCATCTAAAGGTGAAATTGGTTCTTGATCATTTGCTTGATCTCCCTCATCAATAATAGTGCAATTCATGTTAGATAAATTTTATAAATTAGGCTCCACATGAAACTTGGATAAAGTTTCATAGTTTATATTCACCTTATCACCATATATATTCCTAAATGCCATATAGGACCAATATGAAGTTAATTACCCCCCAACCTTGGCGGTGAAGTCTCTTAACAAGCAAAGAACAAAGTGAAGTGGCACATTAATAACCAATAAATATTGGGAGATAGAGAAAGTAGGATAAGTGTGAAGAATTAATTGTAAACCTTTGATGTTGCCAACTATTTTGGTAGTGATCCATCAAATTGTAGTATTCCCTTTGAATTTGGTTCATACTTTAATTTTAGATTATTCACTACTTGCTTTGGCATGATTGAGATACTTGATCCAATATGAATTAGACAATTAGTAACCAATGATTCTATAATGATAACATAGAGTTAGAATGGAGGAGATTTATCTTTTCTTTTAGTTTTTATTGGATACCCATCTTTGGTCTTCACTTCATTGGTCAAAACTGCCCCTCTTTCACGAGGTTACCTAGATTATGCATTGAGCTTGGAGAGCTCATTTTGGAGCAAGATTCTTTGAATAGGTATGGATAGTTTTTCCCAAATTGGAATTCTTACATGAACCTTCTTAATTTAATCCATAATATTCATAAGAGAGCTGATAACTTTAGGATCCAAAACACTACCACTAGTTTGTTTCACTTAATGTGTAGGAGAAGGTATAGAAGAAGCTTTAACATTATGAGTTTTTTTGTTTATTTGATTATTAGAGGATGAATTTTGTGTACCTGATCCTTGGTATGCTTGAGATCTTACATTTATACCAGTACTTGTTCCTTGAAATTCCTCAACCACTCTTTTCTTTGACCTTGTATGTGCAGTTATGGAACTTGAATCAACAATGAGATTTCCTTATTAGTTGATAGAACATGAGTCCTCTTGATATTAGTTCATCATGGAAATATTTGATTGATCATCCCCTTAATTAGTCTCTCCTCTATTAGACATATCTTCTTGACTTATGGAAGACATTGTTCCCCATTGAGCCATATAAGCTTGATTGAAAGCTTCATTTGCATAAGTGGAAGGGTCATGAGGTTGCTGCAATGAATGTTTCTCTCCATTATATTGTACAAGATTGTTTTGATAGGTAAAATTGCCTTGGAAGTAGAAGGAACATTCTAATTTTATCCATTAGGTTACCTTACATGAGTTAATTTCCCTTGTCCTTGGTATTTACCTTGAAAAGGTTGTCTAGGATCTTGATAGGATTGGTAAGGCTAGAAAGGACCTTAAAAAAACCTCCATTGTTATTGTTGTTTCTTCCTCTTAAGATCATGGACTTCTCTAAGAGTCTTAATCAAATATTCTTTTTTTTAATTGTTTGTTTGACTAGGGGCAGTTTGTTTGTGCTTAGGTTTGGGAATAGGAGAAACGATGGGCATGGGAGGTACAAGAAAAATATTCCATCTTGGATCAAACTGTTCTCAGCTAGTATAGTAATGTCATATGCATTTGGTAGAGTATTCCCACCCATTGTTTGAATCATAACACCAATATCACTATTCAAGGCCTTGAGATAATAAATAAAGGCATAATTTGGGGTGGGTCTTACTAGGATTGGGATTATATCCCATGTATTTTGAAACATAGCATTGAAATATTACATGAATTCATGAGGGGATATATATATGGTGGTCAATTGCTCGACCAAGGATAAATGGTCAGTTTTGTCTTCAAACCTCTTGCTCAATTTGTCTCCCAAATCATCCCATGAGTCAATTAAATTAGGGCCTAATGTACTATACCATTCCAAAACTTTGCCTTTAAAATTGATTTCCAACAATCTAATTACTACATTCTCTTATGTGATGTTATAAAAGTTAGCCATGTCTATAATATGTTTAATGGGGGTAATAGAAGTATTTCCATTAAAGTAAGACACACTTTTGAGGGCAACCATTATAATATCATCATATTGTTGAAGTTTCAAAAGAGAATCACCATTGAAGGTAAAAAAGGCATATTTATATCCATGTTATTAGCATTAGGAGAGCTTGGATAATATAGAATAAAGAGATTCCTTTTAGGTGACTTAGTGTATGGGAGAGTGAAGAAATCTCTTTCTCTTGTATGAATGCAAAGGTAATTCAAGGAATTCAAAGGGGATACCTTTCAATTTTGATCTTGTGGTCACATTTGGAATTAAAGTAGGCTCAATAGTCAATAACTAGGAGTTTAAAAACTTTTGGAGTCACCAAATACTACATGAAGAACACTACTACTACTGCAATAATGCAAAGACCAACATCTATCTTGGATAGCCTCTTGTATTTTGGGTCCCATTGGGTGTGACAGAAATACTATAGATCAAAATTACATAGTATGATAGGGTGATTCAATCCCTCTAAAATTTATTTATGTAATGAAGTTGACTCTAGGTTGTGGGTGACCTCTAAGTGAGTCAAACCTCTAGATTTTGGGATAACTCCCAAAATATAACATCTAGACTAATACTACACCCCTTGATTTGACATAAAAAAGGGAAAAAAGAGTAATAATATAACCAAAAAACATGGAGGTGATGCACCAAACATGAAATACTTAGATTTTTAAAGAAGTAGAATGAAATATCAACTTATAATATGATTATGCTACCCTAAATAATGCCTATCACAGTAGTATTTCAATATGAAAGTTTAGATGATTATAGGAGTAATAAAATGATTAACCAAGAGGTGATAATGGAAACACTAATGGTATATCAATTATCTAAATAAGAAAAAAAAAATAGAAAACTTAATATGAAATTTTAAAGGCACCAAAATTGAATAAGGCGTGAAGCATGAAGTACAAATGCAAAGGATATGACTATCACTAAACACTCATCAATACAACATCCTCAAAATCAATTTTTTCAAGATAGAATTAAAACATACATCTAAATTCACTTCAATAAGAAATTAAAAGTCTCAATTTTTGTAAGGATTCATCATAACCAATTTGTGGATCCTTTTCAAAGCTAAAGATAGCTACTTAAATAGAACAATGTGAAGAGAAGGAGAGTGAGATGTAGTAGAGAAGGAGTAACAAGTGTCAAGAATGAGATAAATAGTTAAAAAATAAATAAATATTTATGAAAGTAATCAGGTATTCCATTCCATATTTTTACCCCCTAAAGATGTTCCATCCTTTTAAGTGGTGTAGGAGTTATGACTTAGCTTGACACCTTGACTAACTTCTTGAAAACTACCCTTCCTTGCATGAAAGGAGTGAAAAATGGACATTAAAACCATGAATTAAAATTTAAATTATCTAAAAAAACTCGTTTAACATATGAAATTCCTTAAAAAACTCCTTTGACCTACCATTCCATCATTCAAGTGCATAAGCGTCTTTGAACTTTTCATTTCCCATGCCTAGATTGGTCCAAGTGGCCCAAAAATCAAGTTCATATTATTAATCTCATCCAAAATAAAAGAATGGTATTAAAATATGTTATTAGGTCTTAATTTATTTTTTCTTGGATGAACTCCCAAGAACTTATTTTGATCATTAAGCCTTCACTAGGCCTAGTTTCCTTGTAACCCTTTTTACCTATAAAAATCCTTGTGTAGGGATTTTTAAAAATGATATTGAAAAAATAATATAATATTATATGAAATTATATGGACTTATATATTTGAATAAAATTTCATCTTCAGACTCTGAGTGGAAATCTATTTTTTTGTGTTTCTCTCTCTTAAATTAGGCCTTAATTAGGCCTCTTTGCTTAAGACCCTATTTTATTGCTCCGAACTTTTGACACACATGTGAAATCATCCAAAATAATTTAATTCACTTTTAATAGGACATCCAAAATCTCCATGTCAAAATTGGGGTCCTGAAACCCTATGAAAGTATGCAAACTAAGAAATGGCCTTACCACCTAGTCTCATTTTGAGCCTATTTGAGATTGCCTTGAAAAATGGGTCTAATTTGATCACATATAGAATATATTGTGAAAATATTTAGACTTTAATTTCTATGAAGAATCCCAAATTACCTCATCCCATGATTGGGAAGCTTTCCCCTACTCAACACCTATAAAAAAAGTAAAAATAGGCTATTTTAGATAGTCTATACAATAGTTCATACAAGTTAGGTACATGTGAAGAAACTCCTTGGAGTACTCAACAACATCCAAGGGGTTTTAGGATCAAAATAGTTAATTAGATGTGCATTTGATATTTTTTCCTTGATTGGTCACTATCAAGGTTTAAGACTAGTTTGGGGTCTTAATGATTATTCATCAAGAAAAAATAATTAAATGACCTAATTCCACTTGGAAAACCTTATTATTAGACCCATTAAAATATTAAAAAATTCTTATACTTCCATTTAAAAGTTTTGGAAATGGTATGGGTGTCTGAAGTGGCTTTCTTAGTGTTCTTGAGCTTTGAGAGAGGTCAAATCTGAATTTTGAGTTTTAGAAGTCACTTCCACTTCTTTGAATAGTTTATACACCTATAAAAAATAAATTTACATGATTCCACATGTCCTAGAAGTTCTGGTTATCCCTATGTGTTCTCATGGTATACTAATAAGGGTACTTGGGGTTAAGAGCCTATCTCCTTTTTACTAGCCCTCAAGGGCATTTGGATGGAAACCTAACATTTTTACCTACCAAGAGTGTATGTAGACCTATTATATGGCTGTTTACCACCTCCAATATCATTTATTATTTTTGATAATGATTTTTTCATGCTTTGAGTCAATGAAGATCTCCTAGTCTCATGGCTACCCTTTGCCCAAGGAATGGGCAGGGTCTGAGACAAAATAATGAGTAATTCCATTATTTATCTAACCTTAAAATTTCCATGAACATATTTTTCAACCCATAAACACAATTTATACCAAATTTTGAAGCATGATCATGCCTTTAGAGGCCTCAACACAATAATTTCTCTCGTGATAGGCATGGTCTACTAGTGTGCCTACAGGGTTTTAGGCTTAAACTAAGTTTTGATCTTTTTCCTCATATTGGAATTAGGTATGGGGATTATATAGGATCTCCATGGTAATTCATAAATTTTAAATATTCCATTTATGCCTATCAGACCTATTCATAGTCCTCATTCTGTAATCCAAGTAAAAACTCACATAAAAGAACAAGCAAGCTTGTTTAGAGAGTTGACTATGTATAGAGAAGCAAAACCTAGTTTAATCAATATTTTTTAGTTTCTATTTTAGCTTAAAAAATACTTTATGACATTTTTGTTTTTATGATGTAAACCTCATAGTTTTTTATATGATCTTTGTCTCCTTACTTAGGCCCAAGACTAGTTTGTGCTTATGTAGCCTATAAGTGCTCTAGGGTAACTTGAATGTATTCATGGTTTTAGGAAATTTCCTCACCGAACTCCATGGATTTTAAATTTCCTAAATTATTTAATTTGGTTCATAGTATCTCTAATACAACTCTTTCACTATCATCTCTTTAGCTTTATGTTTGAAATTGCGTATGTATCCAACTATAAGTTATTGACTACCTGTGTATGAGATAGTGAACCCTAGTCTACTCAATCCTTCTCAAGTTTCATATTGTGTTTCAAAGTGACTTTGTGACCTCATGGTATGATTGAGATAGACCTTAGTCTCACTCAAACATGTTTTCCCTTTGCCATATGTTTGGACTAGCCTCAACTGAGTTCTTTAGCCACTTGTAGATGCTCATTCTTAGGGCTACTTGATTGTTATGAAGTGTTTTTTTGGGAGAAAATTTATCTTTTAGAGAGGTTAAGGTAAACCTTTATTATTGGAAACTCTCTTTGAATATATGTGACTAATAATACTCACATTTAACTCAAAGACTACCCTATTTTAGTGATGTAGGAAGACTATAGGTGGATGTAGGTGTTGATTTCTAAACTCAAATAAGTTTCATTCTCTTGACTGGTAGATGGTGAATCTAACTTGATGTCAACTTATATATCTTAGTCAATTCACTTCTTTCAATTTATTTTCAACACTTTAAACCATTTCACCACACCTAAGCATGTCTCCACTTCACCTTAGCATGTTTTCTAATTTGAGTTAGATATACATGGCCATCTCAAGATGAGCCTTGCATTGAGTTTTTAATTCTTGACTTTACCAGTTCATGACTTTTCATTGGAGATAGTATAATTTATCACAAGTTCAAGAGACCTATTTTGTCTTCTCGTAAGCTATTGACATCTTTTCATACTTTAAAACATCCATGTTTACCTTAAACCCTACCTATAGGTGTCTATTGGGACTATTTTAAGTCTACACAAAGCCATTCTCTCAAGCTCTTTGAGGTCCTAGATTTTCACACTTATAAAAAAAATTCACCCCTCTTTATTACTCCTTAAGGGGTTTACAAATATTAAGACAAGAAATTATATTAATTCCAACACACTTCTTTGGTCTTGTATAGACTGTAGGTTATTATTGACTATGTGCACACTTTTGAAAGAAACTCTCTTATTTCTTAGCCATATACATTTCATTAATTTTAATTGAGAACCTTGAATCTTCTGACTCCTTTTCAATAGTCATGGAAACTTGTTGCTAAACAATACTCACTCCTTCACACCTATCCTTTAGGTACATGGATTGTGGAGTCTTGAGTATTGAAAATGGAGTCTCTTGATGTTGTTTCATGATTTTGATAAGATTTTTGAGTTTTAAAGAGGTTTCACTTAACTCTCCACGTTATCCAAACATTATTAACATGGATTTGGGTTTCTGAATACATGTTGATAGACTTATAGGCCTATAAGTCCTTGAAACACTTTATGAACTTGCTTAAGATGTAAATTTGGATCATGTTCTACATTATTAAATAAACCAATAGATTAAAAGTGTCTCTCTTGCTTATTAGTGATGTTACTTATTGATATTCAAACCCAATTGAAGTTTAAACCTAGAAATATCATCCAAATACCATGCAAGTCTCTTAAGAAGCAAATCACTTGGAGATTATGGAGAAAGAGATCCATTTCAAACAAAAAAATGAATTCCATGGATTTTAAGGATCTTACATGAGTGATGGAGTATTATAAAGCTATGAGAGTGACCACCATGAATATAAAATAAAACTTTTAATAGGATTTAGTTGAACAACCTATTCATCAAAACATTCTTCTTTCAAGTGAAGGCACCTCATAAAGATGAGTTAGATTATGAAACTAGAATTGAATTGAGATCCATGAACTCTAAAAACATAAATAAAAACCTTTACTATCCATATATTTCTAAAGTGGAGAAATAGGTGCATGAATAGACCCCTCTCGAATGGGTAGGTCATAGTGACCTATTGTCACTCTTAGTGATTGTTAATAAATAATAGGACATAATTATGAAAACCAATGCTATTAAATTGAATCTCATTAGGAACCTTAATAATCTCCAATATCTACTTTAATTTTGCCTTTTTGAGCTTGTGAAGGTAGTGAAGGAGGAGAAAAGGTGTCTAGAGTATCAGTTCGACACAAAACTTCATTAAAATCTTGGAAATGACATGCAAGATCCCAATAAACACTTATAGACCATTTACAAATGGCACTAATTCTCTAAGGTTGTACAGGTTCCCAAAAGTGCTTGAAAGTGTCATTTTTCTTATTTTAGAGGTTAAATCTACAAGTTTGTTAGTACCTGACTAAACCTAAACATTCTCTAAATTCTTTCTGATACTAAGGGAATTTATAAACTTATTGAAGCATTATATTCTTGAAGTGGTAAATATAACTCTTTTATATGTGCCAAGTGGAAAGATACATGATAGAATGACATTAATGACACTCAAATAACCTTTTTTAATGACTTTGAAATCTATTAAAGCTTTTATCAAGTTTGACATGATAATACCTTGTAATTAACCTATTGGACTAGACAAGTGTTCATAAGACCAAAACTTAGACAAGGTTAAGTAAGTGCAAATGTGACCATATGGGACTCTTTATGACCATTGTATACCATGACAAATCCATATGACCACCCTATGAAAGTTTTTAATTTAGAGGGGTTGACAAATTTTGACTTGGGGTCAAAATTTGGTCAATAGTAACTGATAAGTAAATTTTCAAGTTCATTTTGAACCACCTTATTTTTCGATGTGGCAATCTATCTAATATTATATATGAGAATGGAAGATCATTTAAAAATAAAGATGTACCCTTTGTGCACATTACAATATCAAATAGTAGTTTTCCACTCCTTATTTTCTCCAATGCAATGCCTAAGCTAATAAATCTAACAAGACCATTTTCAAGATCCTTAAAAAGATTGTTAATGGCATTGGTTATGATTAGAAATTGTAATTATTTCTCTCCCTTTGGGCCCACCATACCAATACTTGAAACCCAATAGGAGCCACACCATTTCCCCTAGTTTATGGCATTGATGTTAATCTTCTTATTGAGATCAGTTTGACTTCCTTACATATTTAATTATAATATATCTTCAAATATGAGGAATATAGAGTAGCTCAATTAAAAAAGCTATAACTACTATATGAAAAGTAGTTACCTTCTTTTAATAACCTCTAAGCATATCAAAACATGTTTTTATCATAACTATAACAAGCACATAAAACCCAAAGAGTTTGAACTTGATGATCTTGTGCTAAAAGAGAATTAAAAAATACAAATGTAGAGCATGAAAAAAGAGCAAATTTGAGCCTAATTTATCGAGGCCATTCATTATCATGCCTAAATATGGGTCTAGAGCATGCAAGTTGGCTACACTAGTTGGACAAGAGCTAGATGGACCCAAAAATATTATTCATCTCAAGTGATTTTAAACCTGATTTGATTAAACATTGTCTATGAGGACCCCTATTTAGGGGCATGGCCTATCACTTTCCCATTATTTTTGGTTATTCTAGTCCCTCTCTTTCCCATCATCCTATTACCATCCTACTATTGATTTTGGTCTATAGGTACAACAAATAAATTCAGGTGCTAAATTCAAATAAAATATTTAGTAAGAAATTAAATTTGGTCATCATTAGCACATCCTTGAAAGTATTATCTTAGATCACTTCAACATGATTTTTTTGTGTAGTGGTCCTTGAAATTGCATCTTTTATCTTTTGGCCAAGTCCTATAACATTATTCCCCATTTATCATTATTATTATCCCACCTTATTGTTGATTAGTGGTATATTTCACTATAGGTCGAACTGTAATGGCTTGAAATATATTCAGACTATGTAGATAGAACTTAGTTTCTGAGATCAACTAAACCAACCCCTATTCGATGCCCTCAATTTTTTTTTGAGCATTTAAAGCCATGTTCTCACTATTTTAAAAATATTTTAATCCACACTCTCACTATTTTATAAACATTTAAATCCACATTCTTATCATTTTATGAGTATTTAAAGCCACACTTTCACCATTTTTAAGCATTTTAATCCACATTCTCACTATTTTGGAAGTCTTTTAAGCCATGCTCTTGTATTTTTTGAGTTATACATTTGAAACCATAATATGGTACCTTTGTTGATTTATATCCCCTTGTGCATCTTACTTACCAACTATCCCTATAAATATTTTGTTCCAAAAAAGGGCTTCCAATCTCCATGAGAGATATAAAGTTACAAAACCCTAAACAAATGAAAAACCCCAAAAAATTAAAAATTACAAAAACCCTAGAAATAAAAAAATACTTAAAACCTCCAAAATAGATATAAAGCCACATAATCTTTGAGTCATTTTTCATCTTATTGTAATTGGAATTATTTAAAGAATTTCTTAGGAAATCGTCCCTTTACATTTCAAACATTTTTGGAGTGGCAACATGTTATCTAGTCATGATCATTTCCATTTATCATTGCCATCTCTATATTATCCTCCAATTTTGGGATAAATACATCATCTAAGATCTACATAGACTTTGTATGAAGTTCTTGGATACATGGGGCATCTTAGATAAGCTTAGACACTCTTATTACCATCCATATTTACCCAACCAAATTTAAATAAGCTTAGACACTCTTATTACCATCCATATTTACCCAACCAAATTTAAACTCTCAAAATTTTGTGAGCTAATTTTTCTTGTGCTCTCACCATTTTATGATTCCCTTAACTTTTATGATTATCAATTTCATCTTATCTCTTATCATTACCAACGTTTTTATCTCATTTCTTAGGAGAAATACATTTGGCCTAAAGACCTATTGCTAATTTGGCCTGTCAAGGCCAAATACCAACCCTTGTATTTGAAAAAATTTCTTGGACATCATAGTGTCCTTAATTTTCTAGTGAAGAGAGAGTGATTTTAGTGTCATGTCAATATTTCAAGTGTCATTCTGAGTTTTGATAGAGTTTCAAGTGGTTATGTGAACTGAAAGTGCTTAGATGAAGATGGTGAAAAGAGAGTAGTTGATGACTTGTCATGATTTTTTTAATAATAATTTGGTATATGGAAGGTATGAAGTGATATAAACTTTGAAAGTGTGATAAAGATTCATAAAAATTCTATTTGAAACCTTTTAGGAGGCTATAATATGCTTTTATGACATTTAGTGGTAGTTTTCCTTTGTAAATCCATGTGTTGATTTCCTAAAAGGATAAGTTTTGGTATTTAAGTGTTCAATATGGTGTAAAAAGGACAAAAAATATTCATAATTCCTCTGAATACATTTATATTCATGACTTTACTTTAGTCATAAAGTTTCATACTTTGAAAAGGTCATTTTATGCAAGTTTAAGCTTAGGAAAGGTTTTCTTTAGCTCACACATGCAAATTTTTACGTCATAACCATGTAAAAATACTTAAAACTTGATCTAAATTTTTTTTGACTTGTGTTCTTCTCCTTCTCATCATATATTGGTGGTTTTAAGTCTTTAGTTATGAATAAAAGGTAAAAGCAAGGATATTTCATGTATTTTTCATGCAAGGTACGAAATTATATGGCCCATTTTGTATAGTAGAGCTCAATAGAGTTAATAAGAATACATGGAAGGTGTTCTATAATAATTTTTAGAAAAATTATTCCACACAATCCCAAAACTAGTTTACATACTTCATCTAGCTTGTTTTCACATAGTGATACCCCTTCAGGTTTGCAGGTGGTACAACCATGAGAGAGAAAACTAAGATCTAAAATTTTGGATAGAGAAAGTAGTCTCAAAGATATTATATCCATTACAAGTTTTTATAAATTGGGTCCTCTCTCCTTCATAAACCATCCCTTTGAAGTCAAGACACTCATTTTGTCTCCATCCGAGCAAGTAGTTGATTTTCTATGTTTTCTCTTCATTAGGTTATCACGGTAAAAAAATTAAAGATTATGGAGCTTCTTAGGAACATAATTCATGTTTTCATGGTAGTATTAAGTTATTTATCATATACGTGTGGGTCATATGGAGCTCATGAAGGCATAACAGTGAAAATCTATATTATACAATCATGTAAAAGAGAGTTGTATGGTCTAGGAGAGAGGAGCATAAAATATTTCTTGGTTTCTTGTTTGCAAGGGTCTCTTTAATGTTACATATGCCTCATTAAGTATTCTCAAAGTTTCACCAAATATTCATAGCTAGGAAACCATTAATGGCTCTCAAGAGTTAAAAATGATTTACTGTTTAGAAAACTTTAAGGTTTCTTAGCATTGGTTAAAGATCTTAACAAACTCCTAGATTTCAATTTTAGCATCTTATGCTCCTTAAGAGGCCTTAAAATTGATATTTATGGTATAATATATCATCATGATTTCATAGGACCCTCAAAATGGTCTTAAAATACTCCTCATGCCCATTTTCACCTCCATCTTTGTTTCATCTATCCTCATTGTCTTTCACTACCATTTCTAACTATAACAAAGCTTCAATTTCACCTCCACTCATGTGTTTCCATCATCCTTAAAACATCATACAAATTTCATTCATCTCCATCCCATAAATCCACTATCACAAAAATTCAAAAGGGGTAGAGGCTATCATGGCCATTCAAGGATGGTATGCAAAGCATAGGACCCTACCAACACTAGTGAATCTCCACCTACAATAAACAAAATGTATAGTCGAGATTCTTTATGGAAGTAAAAAGAAAGGTAGATAGGGAAGATATCAAATTTAATTCCTTTAAGTCATTCCTTTATCCTTAGTTTGTAATTATTTAAGGAAAAAGTTCATAAACATTGTTTTGTGACCTTATCAAGGTCCAAAATTGTACACAGTTCATATAATAGTCACCTACAGTTATAATACACAGTCATTTTGAAGGATAGGTTATGGCATCAATATTTGAGTGTTAGTTGGTAATAAGTGAAGGTTTAAAGGTTATTAACCTATTTTATGACCTCAATCATGACTCAACTCAAGGAGGAAACCATAAACAAATAATCAAGTGCCTTATAAGACACATACAAGCCATTATTCAAGTCAAAACCTATAGAAAGCAAGCGTGTTGGTAGTCTTAAGGCCTATATAAGTTCTTAGAGGACTAGTTGGATCAGAAAAGTGACTAATAAATTTGAGATTAATAACATCAATGAGGTGGCTCAAGGAAAATTCAAGTTCAAGGTCTTGAATGACTCAAGTAACACAAGGTCACCTACATTCACCTCTTCAAGAACAAGTTACAACCAATGAGTGAAAAAGCTATGAAAGAGACTATAAAGAAGATTGATATTTGAGAAAGATTTTTTTAACTCATATGAGTATCATTGTAATAATTAATGTAAAATTCATAGCATATATCTTAGACTATCTCCTAGCATTCCTTGCTACAGTCCATATAAGGATCTGAACATTATATACAGTCCAGCTAAGAGTGAGTGAGAAGTCTATTTTCAAAAAGGAGGAGTGGTGGTATGAATGAAATAGTTTTATAAATAAGGGATAAAATTTTGTATAAAACACATACTATATATGAGAACCAAACTCAATTTTGGTCATTTTGTCATATGAATCATCACCTATAGCTAGGTAAAAGACTATTCAAGCATGTTGACAATCAAACATCAAGATAGTGAGGTCTTGCTATGTTACTTGGTGTGAAATAAAGTTTATGAAATGTTAAATATTATAATATAATGGTGTAAATATTATATTAATCCTTGAAATTCCAATGGTATACCTCTTCCTTCTCAACCACCTCATAAACTCCACCTATAGCCATGATAACACATGCTTTTCTTCCAGTTGGTAAAGAGGATGAGGGCATAATGGTATATAAAAGAGTTTTATGATAGTATTGAGGTTTCATAAGAGAAATTTATTTGAATGAGGTAAATAAAATAAAGAGGAGTGATTTAAATAATGACACAGTCAAGGTTAAATAGTAAAGAATACCCACCTACATCTATACTAGGTAGAAAATGGCATTGACACACTTATATGCCCTAAAATGCAATATCAAGATCATAAACTAAAGAATAAATAATGAATTATATTATATATAATAAAATATTAAAACCTTGGTCAAGACCACTAAAAAATTACCAAATCATGAAAGTACTACATAGGCCTATACAGAATAGGATTGTTTGTGAAGGCTGAGAACATTACCAAGAAGCATGAATATGCTTGAGGAATAGGACAATATGGAGGTTTAAAATGAATTGAGTTGTATTTAAATAATTAATTCATGGTTTAATTATTACTAAACACCTCTACATATCATAAACACCACCTATAATAGTGTTAGGCACAGTCAAAATGATGATTCTTGAGTAAGTATGGTGTGATGTAGGTTGTATTCGGTTGCAAGGCGACAAATGAAGGATTATACCATTGAAATATGGATTTTAATTTGATATTAAAAGTATATTAATAATCAAAAATCAAAAATAAATGTTAAAAAGAGAAAAACTCAATCTTAAGACTTGAAATACAGGCAACCTACTAATAGGTTTTGGTAAAAAAACACCTACAGGTCACTATATACATGATCCAACCATGAAAATTGGTGGAGATGATAATCATGTGATTTAAAAAAAACTATCATATTGGTGAGGTAAAATTATGAGTTTAAATACTCACTATTTTTACATAGTCAAGCCCCTATCTGTTGACAATCAAAGATCAATCATGCAGACTTCTTAAAGTGTCTACAAGTGTGGTAGAGGGTTTAAGATTTAATTGGAGCATTTTATGAGAATAATAAGGTGATGTTAAATATTTAAAAAACATTTGATAAGTGACCCATATTCCAAATTCAATGAAAACCATGCCCTTGAGGGCTAAAATAGGCAGGCAAGCACCATACCCTTGAGAGACACAATCACATTTTGAACACTTTCATGGGATAGTTTTTAATTTTTTGGGAATTTAGATAGTGTGGATGGTCATTTAAACCTTAGATTATATGTTTTATTGAATAAATATGCATAAAATGTGTTTATCAAGACCCCTTAAGCTTCTTCCTTACACACACCATCCATGACTACCTCTGAAAGCACATTTTCACCACATAGACATATTGGTGCACATTTTTCATGGGAGATAATGATAATAATGGTTGATGAGGCATTAAAAATACTCCATATTAATGGCAAGTGGTTTACCATCATAGGTCCATACACTATGAACAATCATTAAGAAGCTATGGACGTCTTAAACCCTCTTAAACCCTCATAACCACCCAATGGATAAATGAAGATAAGTTATTCATATAGATGGTATGTTTGAGATATGAAATTAACTTATATGTATTATAAACTCCCTTATGAACCTCCATGACCTTTTAGTTTTCACGTGTAATACCTTTACTGTGCAAACTAGGCCACATAAGTCAATTTTGAGATTGAAATCAAAGGAATGAAGGTTAATTTCACATTAAATGAGTTTTATAATAAATATGGGGTCATAAAATCCATAAATAACACTTATAAAACCATAAAAAGGGTCATTTGGTTCACTTACATAGGTAGATAGGTCTACAGGTCAAGAGAAGGAATTGTTTGCATGCAGGGTGAAGAAGAATGGATTTATCAAGGCCATTACATTACTCCAAGTCACCATATATGGGTTATTAATGTTTAAAACATAGTATAAGAGCCTTTAAACCCATCATAAATTCAAAATTTTGAACTACTATGCATACACGCATACTCAGCTCTTAGCATCACTAGATAAGGCCATCAAAAGGGAGTAGCAGGAGCCAAAGCAAGGTCATAAAGGAAATTAAAATAACCATGAAAATAATTTTTGGTATTTAATAGATATGTATGCCAAGTTTAATCCATAGGAGAGGCATAAAAGAGATCATTTTGGTCCAAAAATGGCAGACACTACCTAAAAGTCCTAGTTTCCACTCTGAGAGGTGACTTCACATGATCACCATGGTATAAACATTTTGCATGTAAATATGAGGAATTTGGGCGAGTTATAGGGACTAATAAACTAATGTTTTGTGGTATTTTTTCAGAAATTTAAGGTCCAATCCTTATGAACAATCATTAAGAACCTAGAGTACTCTAAAACCCTAATAAAACCATACTACAGACCTATTTGCAAAGAATTGAAGAATTATGCATCCAATCTCATTGAAACCTTTTAAATACCACATATATGATAAATTAAAATCTAATATATATTCATGCCTATGACCATTTATTATATGAATGTTGTATGGACATGGTAGAAAATAAGATTTTGAGAGAGAAAAACATAAAAGGAGAGGTACAAGGTAGTTTAAAGGAATTCCAATCCATGAAGAGTTAATTTTGGATATTTTTATTCCTTATAAAACCATAATATGATCATAAATATGCCTGAAAGTGCCCTTGAGAGCTCATCCAAAATAGCTAGTGTGAAAGAAATAAAGGAAAAGCTAACTTAGTCAACCAGTTTGACTAATTTATAGGTGTTTCTTGCTAAGGAAGACTAATTTAATGATATAAGGAAATTATGAATGTATTTAATTTATCATATTTTCATGTTTTAAAGGTTATATACTGGTTATATTGGTCATCAAGCATAAAGAGCTAGGCTATTAGGCCTAATTTGGCCTAGTTGACCTATTTATTCAATCAAGTGAAGAAGAATGGCATAGAAGATTGTTGATAAGAGATAATGATGAGTTATCATGGTATTAAAATAATAAATATCATTAAAAACTAATCCTTTATGTTATATTCATTCTTAACTGATCCCTGTGATGAGTTAACTAACTTTGAACTATTTCAAACACATGCATAACTCATATTGAGTATCAATTCATGAGTTAACTCACTTTAAGTGAAGTTTTATAATCAAAATTTGGGATAGAATGATAGAATAAGAGCTTGGATAAGAAAAATATGGACCATCACCTTTTTTTTAACACCAAGGAGATCATGCAATCGACATGCAAGAAACTAGACACAAAGAGAAGTCTTAAAGACTATTATCTGAAAATTATAATTGAAAAATGACTTGAGTTAGTGTTTATATGTATTCTCATTCTCTCATATATACCATATTGTTTAGATATTATTCTATTTTGATATATATTTAGGCCTTTAGGACATTTTTTAGGATCCCTTAGGCTAGTATAGAGAAACTTTACTAAATTAACTTGCACCTAAAGTCAATAAAGAAAGTTTGTTGAAAATTCATTCATGGTTGTAGTGTGAACTTTTGATTATTTATTTATAGATAAGTGTGATAATTATATCCATTTTTAGGTCCTTTATTCACCTTATACTATGATTTCATCCTCTACATGTCACTTGAAGTGTTAAAGAATAGAAATCATGTTGAAGAATGTTAGTATGTAGTGATTTTAAAGACCTTCATTCCTCATCCTTCAATTTTTAGACCTTGTATCAAATCTTCATCTCAAACACTTATGTTTATGATTATTCTAAGGAATTATTTTTGGAAAATTATTCCATTTTGATTCACATGTGTGCCCAAGTTCAAAGTTTATAGAGGATCATTCATCATTTAGGTGCATCACCATTAATAGCATAAATTTACCTTTTAGTAATATTCCTTACTCTTTTCATCCCAAAATCAAGTAGGTTTAGAAATTGATCCAAAATTCATATATTTAGATGAGATAACCTCATAAACTAGAGGTTTGGTCTATTTATAGGTATCCCCTAGCCTTAAACCATTCCAATGTTAGTCTAGGTTTGAAGTAGATCTAAGTAATCTACCTTCATCAGGGTGCAACTTGGGTTACTAATAGTTTTGGCACACATAATGGGACTACTTATTCATAATATTTGGAGCATATATTAGAAAATTTTATTACAGTAACAAGATTTAAAGGTGTTAGATTCAGATTTACATACATTTCATGCCAAGAGTGGTTACAATATCTTCCTCAAAAGTGAAAGAGACATAATGTTTTGAGTTATCTTTCCAATCAACAAATAAAAATAAATTTTCTCAATCCAATCCAAATTATACACCACCAATTTCTCCTATTATTTTCCAAATAACTCCTATTCAAATAAATATTATTCAACTAGAGATTGTTGTAAATCCCATACCCCAAATGGATATTCATAGAAGATAAGCTTTTGTGCCTTTCAATGGTGGAAACCCTTTGAACATCAATCAATTTGATGATATTTCAGTTGCTACCCTGAAGAGTCTTCCTTGTTTTACAAGGGAAAACCTAGTTACTCCTATTGAAAATTTTCTAGAGATAGTTAATCTTTGTTTAGTTCATAATATGACTTAGGATATTGTGTCTATGAGGTTACTGTAAACTTATTTCAAAGACATGACACTTTAATGGTATAGAGGTTGACATCTACATCCATTAATACCTAAGATGAGTTTGGAGAAGTCCTATGTAATAATTTTGTTGACAAAAGTGATCATCTTTCATTGGTGGATTAGCTTACTAAAATAAAGATGTTTCTTCATGATTTCATGGTGGATTTCAACTATAGGTTTCAAAAAACTTGGAATAAGATCCATATGGTTATCAAACCCACTCCTAACTATGCATTTTTGTATTACCTAAAAGATCTCAATTTAGATGTGGTGGTTATGATCCAATCCATGGGAGGGAACACTTTACCGAAGTCTTATTAAGTTTCCATAAGGGATGAAAACTACCTAATATATGTAGGTAAATTATCTCCAAGACTACTTATGCCTTTGTTTTTAGAGATTTATCCTCCTACTCTTACCATTGCTCCAATACCAAATTTAGAAAGTATTCATCAAATACATGGTAATCAGGTAGATAGATTGGGGAAGATAGAGAGTGAACTCAAATCTCAACATAACAAGTTGGTTACTTTGGAGAGGTAGCAAGTTCCACCTTATAGGCCTTACCAAGATCCTAATAAACCTTACTAATATAATAGGACTACCTATTAGTCTAATCAGTAAGGACAAGGGAAAAATTTATAATCAAGGCCATACAATGATTACAACCCCAATGATGTAATTAATTCCATAGCCTTAGTTTTAATCAAAGTAATTATGTTCAAGAAGGACAATGGAATAATCAATGGGATCAAACAAATAACATGGAAATGGCTCTAACTAGTGAGGGTTCTCAACAATCTTTTATGCAATAAGGTTTAGCTCTTCCTCCACATGATAATAAACCACCTTTTCACAAAAAGGAAGTTTCCCTACCACATGGAGATATTCCTTCTTTCACTCAAGCTAAAGTTCTAAATCAACAAGGAGAAGGTATTAGTAAAATAGCTACTAAAACTAAATTTATTAATTTCTAAGAAGGTGAGAATTTATTTGATTGCATGGTAGCAAATAAAGGCCAAAACATGTCCAATGTGGAAAATATAGATGCAGACCATATAATATCCAAAAGGATGGAAATTGGTGATGGTTTAGGTCCTAAAAAGGTAGTTCTTCCTCCTTCTCAATCACCTTATAAGACCACCACTCAATATGTGCCTCAAAAGTCATCAACTCAACAAGTACAAGATGGTAAGGGGCATAATTTGAAAGGCCCTTTCATTCCATAATTCACACAAAATTTAGGTAGCACTTCTACTCTCAAATTGTAGCCTAGGATAACCACAAATCCTCTTAGTATTATGGATCAAATGAATAAGGCTTTTGTGTCTAAATCTATGTGGGATACATTGTTAATTATGGGTTGAAAGGACCTCCTAAAAGAAGAGATTTCAAAGCTACATGTTTTAGATAAACAACTAGAAATAGTAAGTGTCATTATAACAAATTATAATCAAGTTCTTGATCCTCAAGATCCAAAGGTGATTAAGCCACCTTATTTCTATCTTTCACATGTCATAGGATATTATCTTGTTCATAATTGTATGATTGGTAGTGGGGATAGTACCTCTATCATGCCTAAATAAATAGTTGATAAACTAATACTTCAGTATGAGCTTCATGAGAAAGGATTTTTACAATTGGATGGGTCTCCTACTAAGACTATGGGTGTTCTTAGGGATCTTAAGTTCATACATACTGCTTGTCCTAATTTTACCATTTCATAAGAAGTATTAGTTGTTAATATACCTACCTACTTTTCCTTATGCCTATTCAAAGATTTCACTTCTAAAATATGGGGATATATTTATTTTTATTGGTCCTACATGGTTTTTATAACTAGGTATGAAACAAAAGTCATTATAATTTCTAAACCAATATCTAGTTTTCATATAGAACCTTATATGACAATCTTGTCAAATGTGAATTGCACAATCTCAGAAGAAGATGAACATATCAGTGATGAAGAACCTTCTAAGTCACTTGAAGGAATACCAAATATACTCCTTAATGACTGGGTAGTTGATAATAATAGATATTACCCCTATAAAAGTATTTAAGAATTAGGTTTTGGTGTTTACTGCATGCATGAAGAAGGTGATTTAATGCCTATTCTCACTAGCTCAATGTAGGATCAAAAAGGAGTATATAATTTATACATTGATGGATCCAAATCTAAGAATGGAAGTGGGGTTGGTATTATGATTGTTTCTTCTCAAAATCAAAGGTATTAATCTTCTATAATAATTAAATTTAGTTGTACATCTAATAATATAGCGTATGAGGCTCTTATTCATGGTCTATAGTGGGCAAGAAAGAGGGGTACTAAGCTTTTGCAGGTTAAAGGTGAAAATGAATTGGTAGTGAAACAAGTAAAAAGTATGATTGTAGAAAAGAATACAATTATAAAGGCCTACAAACACAAATTTTTGGACCGTATAGAATACTTCCAAGCATTTGACATTTGGTCCATTCCTAGAGGATCTAATCAACATGCAGACAAACTAGCTACCATTGGAGCATAATATGATATTATTAATCATCTCAGGGACAGTAAAGATCAGTAAAAAATAAACAATTTATGTAGGCATTTAGTTACAAATAATTAGGTAAGTTGGCAAGTTTTTTTTATAGAGGCAAATAGATTACCTATTTCTTGTAGAATGAGGTAGATTCTACCCAAAGAATCAAGATAAAATGCAAAGCTACTATGAAGATTAGATTGTTAAATTGAGATAAAATAAGTTACTTAAGGGTTTGGTGATTTTATAAGTAATATTTAATTAGGATTATTAGTTGAGAAAATACAAGGTAAGCATCTCTACCATAAAATAACATTATGAACAAATTTCCATATCTAAAGGTAAGCTACTCAAGTTAGAATAAATGAACACTAATAACGAGCAAGAAGATTTCATAGCATTGTGTAAGGATTTTATGGATGTTTTTACATGGGAATATCATTATTTGATAGGTTTTTATCCTAGGTTATCACAACATACTATTGATCTTGAAGAAGATGCCATACTTATGAGACAAAAGTAAAGGCCAATCAACCCCAAGGTTTAGATCCTTATAAGGAGAGAACTTACAAAGTTGATTGAATATAATATAATCTTTACCATAAAGAATTATACATTGGTTGAAAATATTTTAATTTTGAGGAAAAATAATGGAGAGATAAGGTTGTGTGTATATTTCAGAGATCTCAATAGAGTGTCATTGAGAGGTCACTACCCTCTTCCATCCATGGATCAGATTTTGCAAGGAGTTTTAGGTTCATAAAGGTTATATCTACTAGATGGTTATCTCTAGTAGATGTATACTTAGGTTATAATAATATATTGGTGAAGGAGAAATATCAATATAAAATTACCTTCACAACTAAAAGGGGTACCTATGCATATAATAAGATTCCCTTTGGACTCTCCAATATGGAAGTTACTTGCTAAAGTGAAATTGATGTTGATTTTTAGGGTATATTAACTAAAATTGTTATTATTTATCTTGATGATATTAATATGTTTTATAAACATCCTAAAGATCATCTAACACATTTGATATTTGTATTTGATAGGTTTAGACAATTTGGGGTTTCCTTGAATCCCAAAAAATATAACTTTACAGTGCATGCAGGAACACTTCTTGGAAATGTATCCAAGGATAGAATTTATATTGATCCTAAAGGAATAGAGGAAATTATTGTTCTATAAGTTCATAAACACAATAAGGGATTGAAAATATTCTTAGTAAAGGTTAGTTTCATTAGGAAGTTCATTCCTGGATTTGCAAAATTGGTAAGGCTACTAACTCATATGCTTAAGAAACATCAAGAGTTCACATGGAACAAAGAAGGTAAGAGAAGTTTTGAGGCCATAAAATAGTCCATTATTCAATATAACTTTTCTTAATCCTAATTTTACTAATGATTTATTTATTTATTATTTCTCCACATGTATAATTTCAATCATTCTTATACAATAAAACAGTGAAGGATTGGAGCAGCCCAAAAAAAAATTTAGTCAAGCATTGGAAGGATATGAAGAGAGATATTATTTTTTTGGAAATCATGTGATTTATATTTTAAGAGGTTTGAAAAAATTTATACATTTGGTCTCTAATTAAAATATATTTTTGATGGTAGCTCATCCTAATGTGAAGGATTTTATCCTTAACAGAGACTTAAGTTAAAAGAGGGCTGGTTGGGTGACCAAGTGCATGGAATATGACCTCTAAGTGAAGGATAAAAATATGGTAGATGGGAGAGGAATTTTTGAACACGTTATAGTAGATGTTAAAGAAGGAAAAAAAAGTGATTTTGATAGTTCAAGAAACTCAATATACAGTTGCAACTATCTCTCCTTATAGCTAGACACAAGACATAACTAGATTCCTCCAAATAAGAGAGTGTCCTATGGGATTAAATGAATTATAAAGGAGGAAATTAAATATGTAATCTATATCTTACATTCTGATTTATGGAGTTATCTTCAAGAAGGACATTGGAGGTATGTTTTTAAGATGTGTTGAAACTAGTCAAATAGATAAATTATTAGAGCAATTTCATGATAGTCCTTCAGGAGGACACTTTACAACCAAAACTATAGCATCAAAGTCATAAGAGATATTTATTTTTATCCTAATTTTTTCAAATATTCACATACATGGGTTAAATAATTTTCCAAGTGTGTAATGTTTACTAAAAAATAAAGACTAGCATCCATGCCTTTAAAACCTATTCAAGTTGACTAGCCCTTCATGAAATGGGGTTTATAATTCATTGGCATGATTCATCCTCCATAAATTACTGGTAATAAATGGGTTATGAAAACCACATATTAATTTACTAGGTGGGTGGAGGCAATACCATTGAAGGAGGAAAATGAGAACTTGGTCTTGGAGTTTTATGACAATCTAGTGTCTCATTTTGGAGTTCCTTCAACCATCATATCAGATAATGATTTAGAATTTAGAAGTGAAAAGTTATGTTAATACACTCTTGATCATTTTATTTATATTAAATATTCATCAAATTACTATCCACAAGGTAACGGACTAACAGAGTCCACTAATAAGAATCTGATTAGGACCATCAAGAAAATAATGGAAGATAATTAGAGAGGATGTCATACCAATTTAAAGACTGGCTTATGGGCAGATAGAATCATTACAAAGAAGTCCATTGGTAAGTATCCTTATATTATAGCTTATGGAATGGAATCAAGGATCTTCATTTCATTGGAATTTTTAGCCTTGGATCTTGCACATCAACTTTTGCTTATGGAAAATGATGAAATGGAGGTAAAAATGAATAAATTGAGAGAGTTTAAGGAAATAAAGGATAATGTTATGCATACCATGTGGTCCAACCAATAACAAGTCAAGAAATAATTTGAAAAAAGAGATTCATCCAATACCTTTCATCAAGGTGGCATTGTACTCAAGTGGGATGAAGATCATGCTAAACCAGGTAAACTTTCTAAATTTGATAGCCTTTGGAGTGGTCCATATATTATTACTAATTGTAAGGAAAGTAATGATTTCTAATTATCTAAATTGAGTGTAGAGGAACTCTATATTCTTGTCAATGGGATTTTATTCAAGTATTGATATTAGGAGAGTCATCCTTTCATACATAGTTGTAGTTTCATTCTCTAAGTGCACATGTTGTACATGTTTTGTTAGTTGTTGTTTTGCTTTAGTTGTATATTGTTATTTATAGTTTGTGTCTAGTTTATTTATTTTGTGTTAGGTATGCAAGTTTTGACAGTTTTAGAGTATAATATAGGGTCTGATATAACACTAAGATTCTATTTTTTTACCAAAAGGCTAGTCAACCCCTATGAGTCACTAAAAATTCTAGCAATTTGGCCAATCAAGGTGAAATACCAACCCCTATAATTGAAAATGTTTCTTGGCCATAATAGTATCCTTAACTGTGAAGTGAAGAGAGAGTGTGCTTAGTGTCATATCAATATTTTCAAGTATCATTCTAAGTTTTTATATAATTTCAAGTGGTTCTATGATTTGAAAATGCTTAGATGAAGATGGCAAAAAGAGGGTAGTTTGATGACTTGTCATGAAATTTTCTAGCATAATTTGGTATATGGAAGGTATGAAGTAAGTTATAAAATATGAAAGTGTGATAAAAATGCATAAAAAGTCTATTTGAAACCTTTTAAGAGGCTATAATATGCTTCTATGACTTCGGTCGTAGTTTTCCTTTGTAAAACCATGTGTATATTTCCTAAAAGGATAAATTTTGGTCTCTAAATGTCAAATATGGTGTCAAAAAGACACAAAATTATTCATAATTCCTTTTAACACATTTATATTCATGACTTTACTTTAGTCATAAAGTTTCATACTTTGAAAAGGTTATTTTATGCAAGTTTAAGCTTATGAAAGGCTTTCTTTAGCTCACATGTGTCAATTTTGGCCTCATAAGCATGTAAAAAGACTTAACACTTTATATAACATGTTTTTTGACTTGTGGCATTCTCATTATAATCCTATATTCATAGTTTCAAGTCTCTAGTTGTGAATAAAAGGTAAAAGCAAGGGTATTTCATGTAATTTCCATGCAAGGTATGGACTTATATGGCCCATTCCATACAACAAAGCTCCAAATCATAAATAAAAAGAAATTTTATGTTTTTAAAAATAATTTTAAGGAAAAATTATTCTACACAGACCAAAAAATAGTTCACATACTTCATTTAGATTGTTTGCACATAGTGTTAACCCTTCAGGTTTGCATGTGGTATAACCATGAGAGAGAAAACCAAGGTCTAAAATTTTGGCCAAATAAATTAGTCTCAAAGATATTCCAACCATTTAATTTTTTATAAATTGTGTCTTATCTCCTTCATGAACCATCCCTTTGAATTCAAGGCAATCATTTTGTCTCCTTCATCCAAGTAGGCAGTTGATTTTATATGTTTCCTCTTCATCAAGGCATCAGGGTACAAAAATTCAAGTTTGTGGAGCTTCTCAAGAATTTGATTCACCTTCCCATACATGTGAAGGTAACATGGAGCTCATGAATGCATAAAAATTCAAATCTTTAGTATACACGCATGTAAAATAAAGTTGTAAGGTCTAAGAAAGAGAAGGAGCATCAAAGATTTCTTGGTTTCTTGTTTGCAGGGGTATCCTTCATGTTAGACCTATCTAATTTAATATTCTCAAAGTTTTTAACAAATATCTGAAGAGTTCTAAAGGAGTCATTATTTGGCAAACTTTAAGGTTTCTTAGCATTGGTTAAGGATCTTAACAGACTCCTAGGTTTCAATTTTAGCATCTTATGCTCCTTTAAAGACCTCAAAATTGATATTTATGGTAGAGAATATGTTCATGCTTTCATAGGACCCTCAAAATGGTCTTTATATACTTCTCATGTCCATTTTCACCTCCATCTTTGTTTCATCTATCTTCACTATCTTCACTACCATTTCTCACTATAACAAAGCTTCGTTTTCACCTCCACTCATGTGTTTCCATCATCCTTAAACCATCATACCAATTTAATTCATATCCATTCCATAAATCCACTATCATATTAAAAAGGGTTAGAGGATATCATGGTCATTCAAGGATGGTAGGCAAACCATAGGACTTTCCCAAGACTAGTGAATCTCAACCTATAGTAAAAAAAAAAGTATAGTCAAGATTATTCTTGGAAGTGAAATGAAAGGTAGACAAGGAAGATATCACATTCAAGTCCTTTGAATCATTACTTTATCCTTAGTTTTCAATGAGTGAAGGATAAAGTTCATAAACACTATTTTGTGATCTTATCAAGGTCCAAGCTTGTATAGAGTTCATACAATAATCACCTACAGTTGTAATACATAGTCATTTTGAAAGATAGGTTATGGCATCAATGTATGAGTGTAATTTGGAAATTAGTGAAGGGTTCAAGGTTATTAACCTATGTTATTACTTCAATCATGACTCAACTCAAGGAGATATTCATAACTAAATAGTAAAGTTCCTTATCAGACACTTACAAGCCTGTATTCAAATCAAAACCTACATAAAGCAAATGTATTGGTAGACTTAAGGCCTATATAGGATCTTGGAGGGATATTTGGATCATCCAAGTGCATAATTATTTTGAGATGGATAACATAAATGAGGTATCTCAAGGAAAATTCAAGTTTAAGGTCTTGAATGGCTCAAGTAACATAAGAAAGTCACCTACAATCACCTCTTTAAAAACAAGCTACAACCAAGGAGTGAATAAGCTATGAAAGAGACCTTCAAGAAATTTGATCTTTTATAAATGTTTTGAAACTCATATGAGTATAATTTTAATAAATTATTTCAAATTTATAATATATATCTTAGACTATCTCCTATCATTCCTTGCTACAGTCTGTACAAGGCCCTGAACATCATATATAATCAAGCTAAGCTAGAGAGAGAAGTCTATTTTCAAGAAGGAGGAATGGTGGTATGAATGATATAGTTTTATAAATATTGGATATAATTTTTTTTAAAAACATAATATAAATGAGAACCAAACTTATTTTGTTCTTTTTCTCATATGAATCACCACCTACATCTGGGTAAAAGACTCTTCAAGCATGTTAATAGTCAAACATTGAGATAGTGAGGTCTCATTATGTTTCTTGGTTTAAATAAAATTTATGTTATGTTTGATATTATAATATAATATTTTCAAGGTTATATTAATCCTTTAATCTCCAATGGTACACCTCTTCCTTTTGAACCACCTCATAAACTCTGCCTATAACCATGATAACACAGTTTTTCTTCAAGCTGGTAAAGAGGATGAGGACACAATGTTATATAAAAGAGTTTCATGATATTATGGAGGTTTAATATGAGTAATGTATTTTAATGATATAAAGAAACCAAATATGAGTGCTCCAAACAATGACATAGTCAAGGTTAAATAGTAAAGAACACCCACTTACAACCATACTAGGTGGTAAATGGCATTGACACACATATATACCCTAAAGTTCAAAATCAAGACCATAAACTCAAGAATGAATCATGTAATATATTATATAAAATAAAATATTAAATATACATCTTCAAACCTTTGTCAAGTCCACTAAAATAATTCCAACTCATGAAAGTACTACACGTGCATGTATGAAATAGGATTATTTGTGAAGCCCGAGAACATTGCCAAGAAGAGTCAATATGCTTGAGGAATAAGATAAAAGAGAGGTTTAAAATTAATTAAGGAGTATTAAAATAATAAAATAATGGTTTAATTATTAATAAAAACCTCTACATATCATAAACACCACCTACAATAGTGTTAGACATAGTCAAAATGAGGATTCTTGAGCAGATATGGTGTGATGTAGGTTGTATTGGGTTACAAGGTGAAAAATGAAGGATGAGAAAATTTAAATAGGGATTTTAATGTTATATTAAAATTATATTCATAATACCAAATCAAAAATCAAGGTGAAAATGACAAAAACTTAATCTTAATACTTGAAATATAGGCAACCTACTGGTAGGTTTTGGTAAAAAGTACCTACAAGCCACTATATACATGATCCAACCATGAAATTTTTTGGAGATGATAATAATGATTTTATAAACCCACATATAATATTGGTGAGGTAAAATTATGAGTTTAAATAATCACTATTTTGACACAGTCAACTCCATAACTATTGATAGTCAAAGATCAAGCAAGTAGACTTTTTAAAGTGTCTACAGGTGTGGCAAAGGGTTTCAACCTCATTTGAGTGTCTTATGAGCATAATAGGGCGATGTTAAATCTTTAAAAATATTTTAGGAGTGATAAATATTACAAATTAAATGTATCCCATGCCCTTGAGGGCCAAAATAGGTAGGTAGGCACCATACCCTTGAGAGACATAGTCACATTTTGGACTCTTTCATGGGCTAGTTCTTCATTTGGTAGGCATTAATATAGTGTGGAGGGTCATTGAAACCTTTTATGAGATTTTGGATTTAATAAATATGCATAAAATGTGTTTATCAAAATCACTCAAGCTTCTTCCTTACACACACATTCCATGCCTGCCTCTTGAATCACATTTTCATCATGTAGACATCTTGATGCACATTTTGCATGGGCTATCATGTTAATAATGGTTTATAAGGGGGTAAATTTACTCCATATTCATGTCAAGTTATTTCCCATCATAGGTCCATATGCTATGAATAATCATTAAGAAGCTATGGACTTCTTAAACCCTTGCAAAACCCTCATAACCACCCAATGGAGAAATGAAGCTAAATTATGCATCTAGATGGTATTTTTGAGATATTAAATGAACTTTAAGGTCTAATAAACTCCCTTGAGCACCTCAATGACCCTTTAGTTGGCATGTGTAGTACCTTTACTATATGGTCTAGGTAAAATAAGGAAAGTTAGAGCTTGAAATCAACATAATGAAGTATAATTTTACATTAAATGAGTTTGATAATCAACATGGGGTCATAAAATCCATCAAGAAAACTTCCAAACCATAAATATGGGTCATTTGGGTCACTTACATAGGTAGATAGGTCTATAGGTCAAAAGGAGTTATTTGCATGTCGGGTGAAGAAGAATGGCTTGATCAAGCCCATGCCATGAATCCAAGTTAACATATATAGGGTATTAATGTTGAAAACAATTTATAAGAGCCTATAAACTCATCTTAAAGTAAAAATGATGAACTATTATGCATACACCTATACTCAACTCTTGACATCACTAGACTTGGCCATCAAAAGGGAGTACAAGAGACAACACAAGGTCATGAGGGAACTTAAAATAATAATTAACATCATAATGGGGATGTAAGAGAGATTTATTCTAGGTTTAATCCATATGAGAGGAATAAAAGTGATCATTTTGGCCCAATAACAATAGACACTACCTATAAGGCCTATTTTCCACTCTAAGAGGTGACTTCACATGCTCACCATGGTACACACATTTTTAATGGGAAGATAAGGACTTTGGGAGAGTTATAGGGAATAAGAAACTAATGTTTCATGGCATTTCTTTAGAAATTTAAGGCCTAGGACTTATGAACAATAATTAAGAACCTAGAACACACTAAAACCCTTGCAAAACCTTAGTATAGACCTATTTGTGAATAATTAAAGAATTATGCATCAAAAATCATTGAAGCCTCTTGAATAACACATATATCATCAATTAAACTCTAATATATTCATTTCCATCACCATATTTTATATGGATGTTGTACAAACATGGAAAAAATGTGATTTTGAGAGAGAAAACATAGAAGGTGAGGTATAAGGTAGTTTAAAGTAATTAAAATTAATGGAGAGTGAATTTTGGGCATTTTATTACTCTTAAAACCATTATATGATCATAAATATTTTGACAAGTTCCCTTGAGAGATCATCCAAAATAACTAGTCTATAGGAAATGAAGGAAAAGCTAACTTAGTCAACCAATTTGACTAATTTACAGGTGTTGCTTTCCAAAGAGGACTCATTTAATGATATAATACATTGATTCAAGTCTTGAATTAATCATATTTTTATTTTTTCAGGGTTATGTTTTGGTTCTAATTGACATAAATAATAAAGAGTTAAGCTACTAGGCCTAATTTGGCCTAGTAAACCTATTTATTCAATCAAGTGAAGAATAATGATGTAGAAGATTATTGATAAGAGATAATGAGGAGTTATAATTGTATTCAATTAATAAATATCATGAAAAATTTATCCTTTATTTCAAATATATTCTTAACTGATCCTTGTGATGAGTTAATTGGCCTTCAACGTCTATTTCAAACACATGCATAACTCATCTTGAATATCAATGCACGAGTTAACTCACTTCAAGTGAAGTTATCTAATCAGAATGTTTCATATCATGATAGAAGAGGATCTTGGATAAGACAAATAGGTACTAACACCTTTTTTTCAATTCTAAAGAGATCACGAAATCAACATGTAGGATACTAGACACAAAGAAAAGTCTTAAGGACTATTGTTTGAAACTTGTAACTTAAAAATGACTTGAGTTAATGTTTAGATGTCTTATTATTCTCTCCTATATGACACATTATCTAGAGATTATTATATTTTTATATATATTTAGGTCTTTAAGCCATTTTAAAATATCTCTTAGGCTGGGATAGAAAAACTATACTAAAATTATAACTTACACCTGCATTTAATAAATAAAGTTTGTTGTATATTAATTCATGGTTGTAGTGTGCACTTTTGATTGTTGATTTGTAGATAAGTGTAATAAGAATATCCTTTTTTAGGTCATTTCTTAACCTACTACTATTATTTCATCCTCTATAGGTCACTTGAAGTGTTAAAGAATAGAAATTATGCTGAAGAATGTTAGCATGCAATGTCTTTAAAGACCTTCATTCCTCATCCTTCAATTTTCGTACCTTATATAAAACATTCATCTTAAACACTTATATTTAGGATTGTTCTAAGGAATTATTTTTGACAAATTATTCCATTTTGATTCACATGTATGCCCAAGTTCAAATTTTATATAGGATCATTCATCATTCAGGTGCATCACCATTGATAGCATGAATTTACCTTTTAGGAATATTCCTTACTCTTTTGATCCCAAAATCAATTAAGTTTAGAAATTGATCCAAAATTCATATATTTAGAGGAGCTGCCTCATAAACTAGAGGTATGGTCTAGCTATAGGTATCTCATAGACTTAGACCATTCCAATGTTAGTCTAGGTTTGAAGTAAATATGAGTAATTTACTTTTGGAAAAGTGCAACTTGGGTTGCTAACAAGTCCATGATGGACAAAGTAGGTAACACTTAGATGCATGGGGAATCTAAATCATAGCGATAACTTTTTCTTTCTTTTTTATTCCCCTTATACCCAAGTTGTCAAAATCTTTATCTAATATGTCTCTTGCATTAAGGCATGACCTAAGCATGATGCCTTATCATCACACATGTAGAAATCATCAATTAATTACTTTCTTGATCCTTTTTTTATTGTGTGTTTGTGTATACTTTCTTGATTCATTGTTCAAGTGTTTTATCTTCTAGCTTTCCTCAATTTCTTTTAGTTTATTTCATTATGTTTACACTTGGGTCTTGATTATTTATATCTTGAACCTACATTGTTTACATTTGTATTTAAATCAAGTTATTATGCTTATGACATCCAATGTTATCATGAATATTTTATAATTGTGGTGCATAGTCTCAAAATGAAAAATTAGAAATTAAGTATGGAGGTATAACAACCAATGTTGCAATAATAAATATCCTTGTTTACTAATCTAAACAAAAGCACTAAACCAAATGACTAATCTATATGCTACTCATACTACATATCCAAAAATGAGTGTATAAAAAAATTCAAACATTTTATAACATGATCCAATATTAATATCTCATGCCAAGTCACATCATATCACATTTACATAATAAGAAATAATAATTAATTTCATTTGCTAAAGTATCTATATTTACAATGCTAAAATAATAAAATCATAGTAGATAAATTTGATACAACATACACATCAATTTGAATAGAATATAACATTCTAAATCCAATCACATTTTCTATTCTATCATCATCAAATAATGGAGATAACGAATTAGAAAAGAGCGTCATATATATATCAAAATCATTTTAGAGTCTAGGTACATTAGTAAGATAAAATAATGAATTATATGTATATTTACAGACCAAATGTCATATACATCATGAATATATAAAATTCATAATAAAAAGTACATATAGCTATCATCACATGTAAATCATTTATAGCTATGAGTATCCTCATGTCTTATGATCTCTCGTAGTCTCTTTGTCTATTATGGTGGCCCAATGGGCCTTACTGGTGGAGTAGGTGGTAACTGATGCACTGACTACCATAATGTAAAAGTATGATGTGTCTTCAACCTTATGGATATATAAGTTGATCTTTTTTCCTTGGAAGTATCATAAGTATGTTCCCTACCTTTTACTAGTATGAACCCCTCATATAAACTATAGTAATAAGCTACATTATCCTTAGTCTAAAGGCTATCAAGGATAATATATGCAAGAAATTTATGTGTAAGCACCTAATGAATTATATATATCTCTCTCTAGAGATCCTATGAACATTTACGTTGGCATTGTCTCTTTAGGCATGAATTATTTTCATCTGTTCCACCTCTAACTTTAATGAGACACACTCTAACTAAATGATCATTATCTAACTATCTCTGGTACTCACCGATTACTATATCTAAGTTAAATTAGAATATAAACCATCTGTCTCAACCAACCTCATGGTAATATCCTCTTTGAGCATTTATATATCTCTAAATTCTCTAGATATACCTAAAAGAGCTACCTAGTCTGGGTCCACCATCCCCATATGTGTATCATGAACAACCCTATTGTGTGTACCTATAATCTTAGTATTTGGTCATGGGTATAGACTTTTTTCATTTGTGTGGATCATGCTATCAATCTATAAATCCATATCCATCAATGTATATTCTCATTCTAGTACATGTAACTTCAACACTTGTATCACCTATCTTGGGGTACCCTAAGGCACTATCAACTTCTTGGGTTAGAACTAGACCCACCATATCATATATGTCACTATAAATCTTGAATTTTTTACGGCCATTTGTAATCTTATAAAAATTATGGTACCCATAGATATCTAAACCTATCGAGAAGAATTTTATAGGTTTTTGCACCACAGTGATCTCCTTAGACACATGTGCAAAGAAGCACAAAACATGTGGCACATCTTGTGACATAAAAAACTGGCATTAAACCTGATATTACCTATACTCATATGTAATGTGTTATTATCTACCAATGATGAAGCACCTAGTTATCATGAACATTATATACCACCCATCCTACACCTACAATATCTAAAATTATAGTTAGGGCCACTAGATAAAGTCATCATCACCCATGTCATATATAACTCCAAAATTTTGATAAATATATCCTCTATGCCCTCTATGGCTGACCCTTATTTTAAACACAATAATAGGTCATGAGCTCCTCTAAACCTTTCACCTATCTTATGCCTATTTGTCACTCAATAGACATGTTCTCCTAGCCCTATACCTAGAGAAATGTTGATGGGTCAATGCTTTGACCTCCCATATATGCCACTATATGAAGATATATATATATATATATATATATATATATATATATATATATATATATATATATATAATCCTAGTGCCTAACAAGAATTTTCACTACTTACATATGGGTCTGGGTGGGATGATTAAAGACATGATTGACATGAACACTAGTTTTTCTTGGGTGTTGACAATATTATCCCATATATTATATATATGGGATAATATTGTCAACACCCAAGAAAAACTAGTGTTCATGTCAATCATGTCTTTAATCATCCCACCCAGACCCATATGTAAGTAGTGAAAATTCTTGTTAGGCACTAAGATATTGTTGATAATGGCCATTAGTGCAAAAACCTCTTTAAACCATCAACATGCTTGTGTGGTCAATCAAGTCCTCTAACACACCCTATCACCCTAAGGGAGTAACCTAGTATAATGCTCACCCTCTCATAAGTAATCTCAAAATATGAAAAACATCCTCTAAGGTGACTATGGCCTTGCCTATGTGTATATTGAATGTGGACATCTCTAAATGTTACCTTTATATGAGTGCACTCAGTTAGGCTCTATTGTCTCCAATGGTCATCATAGGAACAATGTGTAGAATATCCAAAACCTTCAAAAAGTCACATATATCCTCTATCTAGATTTATCCAAACCACATATAATGTGAATGATGCTCACACACTATCAATACATCAAACCACTCCTGCAATCAATAATAAGTTATCATGAATCACTAATGCCATCTAAATCAATCTAGCTAGCTGACATAATACAAAACTAAATCTAATCTATTGTTATTTAGAAACATATATCTAGCTAACCAAATAAATATAACCTATGTGTTGACCAATTTGAATAACCTATTTTAAAATAAAGTACCTAATGTTTTCCTCTTTGAAATTTTTACTATTTTTATGGCATTTTCACCCTTTTCATGTTTTTGTCATTTTTACATTTCTCACTCGAAAAGGTGATTTCACCATTTTATGCAATTTTTTCACTAGTTTTGGAATTACACCATTTTATAGGCATTTTAACCAATGTCTTCATGATTATTTAGGTGTTTCTTCCATTTTCATTAGCAAAACCATCAATTACATTTCCTATGAACCATTCCCTAACTAGTCCTAACATTAAATGTACTTATATACTAAAATTGACTAAAGAGAGACCTACTTATCAATTTCATGTTTTCCCATGGTTGTTTTTTCTCTTGAACCTACTTGCTCAAGTACCTTTGTCATTTATGATGAGCCATTCTTCACTACTATCTCATGTGTAAAACTAGAGCTCAAATATTCTTAAAAAGAGGGTCTAAATAAACCATTTTTACCTTAGGGGTGAAAATATAGCTTGGAATTTGGATTTTTAACCCCCAAAGCTCTCTATTATCATTTTATTTTTCCTTAGAGACCCATTTGGGGCTTTGTTAATCATTTTTCATCCCATTTATTCTATATTACTCTTTATTTGGACCTCTTCACCTCTGAACTATGTTATTTACTCATTTTGATGGCCCATCCATTTTAGTCATTTTTTATCCATCCCATTGAGTGGACATCCATGGCTTATCAAGTGTTATCTGGGGCATCAGTTGAACCCATTGGCAAATAAATTTATATATTGTCAACACCTCAGTCTTCAATCTTCAAAAATTTCTTCTTAATGACTTTTTCATTCTTTTAAAGGACTTTATTGTGCCTTGTGTCTTGCAACACCTTATAACATAGGAGAAAAATGTAGACACTCTATTTTCACCACTTTTGTGTCTAAAACACAATCAGACCAATTTTATATAACAACACATAATTTTAATCAAAAATCATAAATTAAGCTAATTATTTATATGATCATTGATTTAATCCAAAATTATAACAACACATCCATGATTTTGCCAATGCATTGTATCAAAACATTTAATTTGACATCAACACCTTCAATCAAATCAATCCTTTACAAGTATTATTATGGATAATTAAATGAATCATTGATTGCAAAAGAACATTTCAAAGGTCACATTCTCCTAAGTGGTTAATTATTCACCTAATTAAATAAATAAACATACTATAATATAAAATTACATGGATATGGAATTATATATTTATCTAAAGTCAAATTTCAATATTACCTCATCTAGATGACATCACAATGAAAGTAAATTAGAAATTAAAGGAGTGGAAGCAAGAACCTACACTCTTTACACCTTCTTACACACTCCTCCCTCTTACACCCTCTTACACACTCTAAAATGGGTCATGATTTCGCTTTTATTCCAAATATATTCCACACTCCAAATTTAATTAAATGGACCCTCTTAAATTTCCAACTTCTAACATTTATGAGGGTGAGGACTCATTTCTAGCCATCCATTTGAAGATCAAGATGGACTATTGCAGACAATCACCATATAATCTAGGATTTAATATGTTTGCTAGTGTTTTATTTAAAAAAATTGGTCTTATTATGTTGGTATAGGTATTATAAATTCCTATTAGAGGTGTTATAGTAATTAGATAAACTTGGAGTTGTGTGTTTGAATCCTTTTGGAGTTTCCCTCCAAAATGGCTAATTTAAAAATTTGAAATTCTAGATTAGCATTTAGAGGTGTTTGGAGTCCTAGGTGAAATTTAAGGGTTGGTAAATGTTTGTGATGGTTTTATTATATCCTATTAATTTATTTGATGTTTTAGGACATGCAAGTCATGGGAGAAAGTAATATGAATCAAGAAAACAAGAAAATGTAACTGCCTTTCAATATGGGATGGCAAGAATAAGAGGTTTGTTTTCATGTTTAGTATAATAAGAAGCATCAAATGATTGTATAAGTTAGGTTATGTATATATTAGGGTGGTATATGATTATATAATAATATAACTTTAATGAGACAGAGGTAGGAGATAGAAGGAAGAGAAGAGAGACCAAGATTTCAATTAGATTCCTATCTATCTTTCAAATTGTGTATATGGTAATTGTATCAATCAATAAAAGAGTGCATACAGTTAAAAATGGTCATTGGTAAGTGTATCCTATTATTATTTATTTATTTTAATAAGTGAATGAATTTTGGGGAATAACCTATAGGTTTAGATTCAAAAATGTAGTTTAGACAAACTTGAGAAAGCCTTGTTTTGCATAGTTAAGAAAATAACGAATAAGGTGTTGGTTTGAGGTTCATTAAAGAATGTTGAAGATAATATATGGATGTGAAGTCTCTATAAATTATTTATGATTCTTTATATTATAATAATAATACATTTTATATTTTCAGTTAGTACTTATATTTATATATAGTCAACATAGTCCCATTAAGAGTATGTTGCTAGTACACAATCAAGGAGTGACAAGTCGAATGAGGTATTGATGATGGTTTAATGGGTTGTAATGGTATTTGATTATTTTCAAATGGTTTTATATATTTTTTAAATCTAATAAATTCATTTTTAAACTTGAGATTCAATGTCTCTTTCATGTTGTTAGCACATAGTCTATTCTTATAGTCAGATTTCTATTTATTTGCATATTGGAACTATTTTGTGATTTTTGAAGAGAATTTAAGGGTTTGAAAAGGTGTAAAAATCATGGGAAAACCTATTACAAGTGGTATAAGTCATTCAAAGTGTCAAAAAATCTAAAATTTTCTTTTTATTCCCTTTCAACCTTGCAGAAGCCTATATTTCATAGATCTACAGTTTAGAAATTGAAACATGCATAACTATTATTCCTACCATAAAAATTGTGAAAATTAGTAATCTAGTGTGTTTTACCATTATTAAGAGGATTATGGTTGTTTTAGGATCGTATAGTATGGTATTGTATGGAAACATTGTTGTGTCATTGAACTAGGCCTAAAGGAGACCTAATTACCTAAGAGATGGTGAGAGAAAAGGTACTTCCCTTAGGAGTTGTGTAATGAAAATTTTGGTGGAGTTGAATAGGGATAAAATATACCTAAAACTGGTTTTGGTTTGTTGAGATCCTTTGTATATTTTCCTAACCTAAGATGTTTGTATGTAAACATGATGTTTTAACATTTTAAGACTTAGTATTTGTAAATACTATGTTTGTTAAATAGCTGAGTAGACTAAATTAGGGAAATAATATGTAATAAATATATCCACTAATTTGTAATAGAATTTAATAGCTTTGAATTTTATAAAAATGGTAATAAATAGTGCAAGTAAGAACTTAGCTAGGAAACAACTAAAAAATAATATGGGTGGTGGAAGCTGGTCTGAGTGTCATAAACTAGATCTCAATTCCAAAGCCCCTCCTAGAAAATATTGCTATTAATGGAAATGTGGTAGTAGTGTCTTGATATTAGTGGTATTATCCTTTGTGTAATACTATCTTGAGCTTTTGGGTACACCTTTGTCTAGCTTTTTTAGGTATGTTCCTACATGCACGAGTCCTAAAACCCTATATTTTACATATAATAAATAATTTAGTGAGTAAACCCTAATCTTCCATGTATCTAGGGAATCTAGTTGACATGAGCAATACTCTAAGGGGGGATCAATCCTAATGTAATTCTCCCCATGTAAGTACTGGTGCAAGTGTAAGTGATGCTAGTATGATAGTGGACATGAATGGATTGAATGTGTTTGAGACTAGAAATATGTATAATCTTAGCTTATGACTGATATAGATGGTAGTATGTATAAGTATGGAAAAATAAGGATTGACAACCTTAATTATACATAACTTGTTCTAAGTTTGAATGTGTAATTTACATCTAATTTCCATCTAGTGGTTAGAGGGCTAAAAGTCATGCATATATATTATTTTGATGCTTGTGTAGGTGACAAAATAGGTCTAGGTCAAACCTAGGAGGTTATAGTTTTGAAAATATATTTATTTGGGGAAAAGAGAGGAGGACATTAACACCATTTTTGGGACACTAGTGCCATGTGGTGCTAGTGTCCTTATTATATTACTAGTATCTAGCTACCATAACACTAGGCATGAAGGGATAAGATTAGGAAATGAGAGTTTGGGATTGTTTTATGAATGACAAAGGATTATTTTGGCCTATACAAAGTATGGATAAGTGTGATAATAATCTCTAGGATAGGTCTAGGGATAAGCTAGGGATATGTAATCTCAAGTAGGAATATTATCACTTAAATACCACTTTTAGGTGATTAAATTTAGCCCCCATTTATTATATAAATGTAGCAAAGTGAAATGACTAGGATAAATTAAAATTAAGTGTACCTATACTTACCTAAAAGGTGAATCCCATGAAGCTAGGTCTAAGTATGTGAAGCTGGGTTTGAGTATGTAAAACTGGGTCTGAGTATGTGAATCATGATCCAATACATGTCCTACAAGTGAAAATTCATAAATTAGTCCTTACTTAAGAGATGTAGAAATCAATGACTAAATTGATTAAAGAAGTAAAACTAATTAAAAAGATTGGAGAGAGGAAAGGAATAAATAAACATCACTGGGTATGTGAAATAATGTATAAACCTAGTGATAACCTATGTATGTGCATGTATATAGTGATAAATTAATGAATATCTCAGATTGAGATGATGGATTTCTCAATCCTCATGTGTGGGTGGCTCAAAAAATAAATTTGATTTTGACTCCATCATTGCCTAGCCCTACTTGATGGATCATGACATGTGAATATCTTGGATTGAATCTATGGTGTGTCTAACCCTCTCATGTAGGTGGCTCAAGAAATCAAATAAGATATTAAACCATCATTGACCACCCATGTTTAGTAGATGTATCTAAAAATAAGACTATATGAAGTAACTGTAAATGTCTAACTGGGTATATCTAACTAGGTATGTCAGCTCTACATCCACTCATGTAAATTAAGTAGTTTTGGGCCACTCAAGAATGCCAACCACTATAGATAGAGTAAGGCATGAAACTAGTATGAAACCTAAAATATGATGTTATATATATAGAACATAGATAATGACATGGAAATTTTCATTATATTTTATCAACCAGTTTGTAAGTGAACATATGAAAATAATGTGCCATGTATATGCTCCCAAATTTGATATCTAAGCATACAAATTCTAGATTGAGTTGTAATAATTTTTATCTAGGTATATTAAGTGGATATGGGAATGTTCATGCCATGCATGATTCCCCTAATCTCATCAAAATGATATGAATCTAAGCTGATCTAGTATGAAAATGAGTAAAACTTAGTATAACTAATAAATCTATAACTAAAGCTATGTAAACCTATACTATACCTACTATACTTTTATGGATAATATAGGATTTTTTGAGTTTGAGTCTATTGGATAGTAGTTCCATACTTGTATAGTAGCACCATTATTGAAAATGTGGCACTAGTGTCCTAATTTAGGTGTTAGTGTCCTATTCTAATTTTTGTGCAATTGTCCTACTTTTTGGGTCACTATTTTTACACTATATTTACCTAAGCCTAATTTTCTATAATTTGATCATGTGTGCTAAAAATGTATTCTGAACTTAATATAAGATCCTAGTATCTATGAAAAACCTTTATGAATTACCCTTATTTTGAGGGGAGTTATTGAACCTATGCAAGAACTATCCTCAAAATAAAAATATCTATAAAATGTGTGTTAGTTGGAGCATATATGACAACTAAGTACTAATCCAATATAATGTCCATACATAACATCAAAATGTAAGATAATTTGAGAATATGTTTTTAATGTAAGATAAATGTCATGTCTAGCATTCATAAGGGTGTCGAGATATATATAACAATGTATGTGATAATAAATATGAGTAAACTAGGTAGCTACCTAGGGGGATGGGGTATGATGTCCATCATGAATCCCAAGTAATAAGGGTAGATGCATGAGGTCCCTCATAGAATAAAAAACTATTGTGTGTTACAATAAAATATAGGTGTCATAGTCATGATGCATAGAAAGAAGCAAACATCTAAAACATATGACGCATGCAAAGTAGGCCAAGGGTCAACAATATAAGGGACATGAGCACATGTCACTAAATTTGACAACATAAGACATACAGGGACATGTTCAAATGTACATATATGTTAGAAACAAGCAAGTTATATTAGATCAATATAGAAAGACATGTTCAAATGTTTGCATACACAATCAGGAAGGCACACACAAAGATAGACACATGTCCAAATAATACCTAATATAAATAAAAGTGGCATAGAGCCAAAGATCAACAGCATATTCAAATTCCCTAAAATAGAAGTGGCATATAGATATAATTAATTATAAATTAGGAAAGATAGAAATGAAAGTATGCATGAATATGCAATACAAATCTATGTAAGAGCAAGGATGTACATATGTTGAGTATAAAGTAGTAATAGTTGGTAAAAAATCTGAGTAAGTGTAGCATGATCAATATCAAGATATAAAAATGCTAAAATTATGATGTAGAGTATAAAAATATAGAACCTGAGAATCAAAATTGTATATAGGGTGCCCCTAAGTGGATAAATGTGTTAAATGAAGAACCCATGTATCAGTGTAAATGCCCCTAGTGGGTAGATAGTAATAAAGTTGAATAATTATAGTGGAGCTAAGTCCTATAAGCAATCTACAAACACTCGACAAGAACAAGTGAAACATGTATGTATGATAAAAATGACTATAATAAGATATATCCTATCTAAATACCCCAAATGCTATAGAAGTGGGATAATGCACATGTTAATGCTTGACCTATTATCAACCATAACACTTTAGATAGGATGATGATCTATTTAAGCTCATACAAAGAGTGCATTTAAATCTATATCATCATCAATAATTTCCTTATCTAATAAACTAATGAGTGGTCTGGATATAACTATAGTGTGGTACACATAAATAATATTATGTAGTGGGTGTACCTTCTCTATAGTAGTGTGATATAAAGATGGTTGTGGATGTGCCTGATGTGTGTAGTGAACCCCTAAAGTTATCTCTACTTCATTTATCATGGGCTTTGGAAATGGATATGAGAATATTTTCAATGCCTTAAATTCCATTTATTGTATTTTTGGGTCCTTTGTAGGTGTGCCCACATTAATAATGTTATCTTCAATCAGATCTTGTATTTTATGTTTTAGGTTGATGTATCCATTTATTGTATGGCTTAGTGCCCTATGATATAGATTAAATTAAAATCATAGTTATTTGGAACATGTCATGTCATATTAACCTATTTGATGGGAGAGAGATATGACATTGCATTCCAAGAGTTGTTGTAAAACATGTGATGGCAATTTTAGAAGATTGGTGAAAATTCTACATGGAAAAGTTGATAAAACCAGCTGAGGAGATTGATCTAAAGCTACATTAACTATGGCCTTTGGATCACTCATATTTTTAGTGGCCCTTACCTTGTATGGAGGCTTACTATAACTCTTAGTAGTTGATTATAATCCACTGATATATTTTATTGTACACATTAAGAGAAGCTTGAATTCTCTTTGTTTTACTATGTGGCACAAATCTATGAAAGTTGGAAACTTCTTAAACAATATATCTTCATGTAATACTAGTAGAAAACTCTATTTGAAGATGTCTTGAATCTCTTTATCTACCATGGGGATAGTTAATCTAGCCAATATAGTCTTGTATCATAAGATGCATTATACAATAGGCTCATTTAACTTTTGTTTCAACTATGCAACTTGATCATCTGATATCTTTTCAATGATATTTATGGAGAACTATGTTAAAAACATGTTTACCAATGGATTGAATGTGGTGATAGACTAATTTGGTAGATCATAAAACCACTAGAAGGCATAATCCTTTAAACTAAATGGAAACAACTTTGTGAGGAGATATTCATTGGATACGTAGTCTAAATAGGCTATGTGAAAAGCTCATGGATGATATTGTGGGTCACCCTTACCATCATACAATGTAAACTTAGGTTCCATGAATCCATATGGCAAGGGATTCTATGCTATATGATGTGCCTAAGGTATATGTAAAATAAAATTAGAATCAAATGCATGTGATGGTAGTGTGGCTCCTTTCTTAATATGTAACACCTTAGCCTATAGAGTATGAACCTCATTCATAGGGGATTGTACATATGGAGTGGGGGAACTATCCACAAGAGGTGTAGCTATCACTAAAGTTTGTTGAATTACAATTTTTGGTTTTTGTGCTAGCTGAGTTGGCCCCACTATAGGTGTAATAATGTTATTAGCTAGGGGAGTTAGAGATTGATGATTATTAGATTTATTCTAAATTTCCATTATGGATTGTAAATTTGTGCATGAACAAGGGGTTATTCTTGAATTTTATCTTTGAAGATCTATAGGATCTAATCCTTATTGAAAATTAAGTTTTCATTTTAAGTGGAGGGAGAGTGTCATGATGTTCAACTTGTGTATCATCTTGATCTTGATTATATTGCTCATATTCAGATGTATTATCATTGAAATCCACATAATCAAGGTGTGAAGGATAAGAAATGAGAGCTATAATAGGTCCCTTATCCTTGGTATAAGCTTGAATAACATAAATCTAAATATGATCAATAGGATTACCACCTAGCCTAACATTTCTTCTTAATGGAAGAGAGAGAGTTTTTTTAGATGACATATAGTAAACAAATTGAAATAGGGCTACTAAAATAGAATATATGAAATCTAAAAAACATAAACCAATAAATTAAAATAGGAAAAATAAGGATATAAACCCTAAGAAAATCTAGGGTTAGGGTTTGAGCAATATTTAAAGTAAGTTAGGTTTTCCAAATGTTTTAACCATTCTCAAGACTTAGTATTTGTAAATCTTATGTTTTTTAAAGAGATGAGTAGACTAAATCATGGAAATAATATGAAATAAATATAGCCACTAATTTTTTATATAATTAATTATCTTTGAATTTTATAAAAATAATAACAAATAGTGCAAGTAAGAACTTAGATGAAAAATAAATGAGATGGATGATTTGGGTGTTATAAAATGAGGTAGAAGTTGGTCTAAGTGTCATAAACTAGATCCTAGTGTCAAAAATAATCCTAGATAGTAGCATTGAATTTGGATATTATCACTATTATTGAAAATGTGTCAGTAATGTCTTGATATTAGTGGTAGTGTCTTCTATGTAGGACCATCTAAAGATTCTGGGTGCATTTGTGTTTGGATCTCTAAGGTCTGTTCCTAAGTTCATGAGTCTTAACACATTAAATTTTTCTTGTAATGACTAATTTAGTGATAAAATACTAATCCTCCATGTAGTTAGGGCATCTACTTGATATGAAAAATACTCCAAGAAGGGATCAATCACAATGCAATTCTCCTCACCTAAGTGTTGGTGTAAGAAAAAGTGAAGCTATTATGATAGTGGCATTGAGTGCTTTGAATGTGCTTAAGATTTAAAATATAGGTAATCTAAGCTTAGGACAACTATATATGGTAGTATGTAGAAGTAGGAATAGAATAAGGATTGATAAACTTAATTATGCACAACTTGTTTTGAGTTTAAAAGTGTATTTTCCATATGATTTCCATCTAGTGGTTAAAGGGCTAAAAGTCATGTATATATACTATTTTGATTCTTGTGTGGGTGATAAAAGAGGTCTAGGCCAACACTAAGAGGTTTTATTTTTGAATATATATCTATTTAGGGAAAATAGAGGCAAAAGACATTAGTACCATTTTTAGGACACTAGCACCATGTGGCACTAGTGTCCTTATTATGGTGATAGTGTCCAGTTAGAAAAACACTAGGCACAAAGGGCCAAGATCAGGAAATGAGAGTTTGAGATTGCTTTAGGGATAACTAGCAATGCCATGGACCATATTAAGGATGGATAAGCATGATAATAGTATGTATAATGGGTCTATGGATAATATATGGATAGGTATTCTCAAGTAGCACTCTTAGCACTCAAATACTACTTTTAGGTGATTATACATGGCTACAAAAAAAGAGACCCTCAAGAGAGAAAGTGAGTTGGGTGAGAGTTTTTACTTGTAGATTGTGTTATTTGGTTGGATAATTAAATGGATATATAAAAGGTTAGGTTGGTGGCCTATGATCCCATGTAATAATATTAGAAGCTAAGAATCATGAATGAGGCCTCTAGGCCTATGAAACTATGTGAGGTGGAACAAGTTTAAGTCAAGGATGGGGAGTGAGGTTATGAAAATTTGTACAAGAAGAGGATGATGTTTTAGTAAGGAAGAAAGAGAATGCATAAGTGTATAATAGATGATAGCTATTTAAGATAGAAGAATCCTATGCATGTTTAAAAGGCTTATGAGCCTAGAAAAGGGAGTTTGAGGAATAAAATCCAAAAGGCAAGCAAGTAAATACAAGAAGGATTAGAGATTAGAGTTGATATAAGATATTAAAGTAAATAACCAGAGCCAAGAGGATGAAAAATTTATGTTTAGGCATAGGCCCTACATCATGGATGGTCTTCATTGATTTAACCAGACTATAAATTGAAGGTTCCCTTCCATTGTAGACAAGATTCTTGGACCAAACTTAATCAAAAATAATATATAGTATCTTCACCATTCTCATACCAATTATCAAGCTAGACCAAGTGTAGATAAGGGGAGTTTTTGTCTGCATGTGGATTTAACATTGTCAAATAGCTCTAATTCTACAATCCAAGAATATCCCTCATTGTACTTATAATAAAACTAAGTCTTTCAAAGAAGGTATAAATGTTTATGTTTTGTCTTCTATTTGATTCATCATTTTATTCTTCCCATATATATAAAGAGGGGATGGGGAGGGAGAAGGCATACATCATAGGGAAGCCCTAGCCTTTCTCCATCATAGGGATTAGGCTTATGGTGTTCATCTCATAAAATTAATTTTAATGTGTATTCACTAAAAATGAACTAACCCTTTTGGATTCTTGATCCACATTAGGATGTCATCAAAATACACTAAAACTAATTTACTTTAGAAAAGGCCTAAAAATAATGTTCATAAAACTATGAAATGTAGATGGTGCATTTTTAAGACCAAAAGGCATGAAAAAAAACTCACAATGGCCTTAATGAGGCCTAAAAGTTATTTTACATCTCTAATCTAAATTTTATGGTACCAAGAATGAAAAGTCTTGTAAAATAAACAACACCATGTAACTCATAAATTATGAGAACAAGGAACTTATCTTTTATGTTATACTAGAAGAGTTATTTGTAGTCTAGGCACATCCTCTTAGTGTCATTATTATTATGCACCATGACCACCAGGGATGAATATTCACTTTAGTTATCTCTAATAATACTCATCTCTAACATCTCATATAACATATATTCAATTTCACTCTTTTGTGCATATATAAATCTATATGGTCCGATGTTAGGTGGTTGAGTCCTTGGAAGGAAGAATTCAAAGGGCATAATCATATTTTATTCTTAGTGGTAGTCCTTCTGGCATGGCACCAAAAACAGAGGGATGGTCATCAATAATCATTTATAGATTAAGATGTGTAGATGTATTTTTTGGTTGAAATTTTAAGGAAAATAATCATGCTAAAAATCCTTTAGCCCATTTTTTGATTGCATTTGACATATGATGTGAACTATTCAATCATCTATAATTTTCTTGTAATATGCATAGCTCAATTGTCCTACATTTATAATGAAATTTCATGAACAGTTCTTGTAAATTTGTCTCTATTGTGCCCATGGTTATGATTCATTGGAATCCAAAAATAAGGTCTACCTAACCCATGGGAATATAAAACATAGAATAATATATATTGTGTAGTCTCCCATAACAAGCTTAATATTAAGGAATTTCCTAGAATAATTGATTGTTCCACCATTTATAATCATAACCTAAAATTATGTAGTTGGGTAAATGAAATAGTTCAAACAAGTAGTTAAATTACATTAAATGAATTTATTTGTACTCCATAAGTCAATAAATGTTTTGACCTTCTATTTATTGAATAAACCCACAACCTTAGAATTTTAGGAGTTTTAATACCTAAAAGTGAATTACATGAGATAGTAGGGTTCGAATCTTTAGATTCATCCTTTGTCTCTTCCTCACCCTCACTTGATGCATCATTATCTTCTTCATCTTCATTGGTTCCTTCAATGTAGAAAACTTATTATATTCAAATTTATGTCCTTTGTTCCACTTCCTATAATGGCCTAAGCATAACTCTTTTTCACACTTCTCTTTAATTTGTTGAAGGGTCAATCTGGTAGGATAGAGAAATAATGATGCCAATACACCATAATATATAAAGTTACTAAATGTATTCCTATTGTTGGATACTATTTTTTTGTTTTCCCTACATTCCATAAGAATATAATCAAAAAAATTAAAGTGATTAAACATGCATACCTCATTTTTAATTTGGTCCTTTAGATTGTCTATAAATAGGTTGTTCAGGTTCTCATTTATAATAATCTTAGTATGAAAAGATATGTTATAAAATTGATGAATATAATATTTGATTGGGCCTATTTGGCACATATTTTCCAATTTTTGAAGTAGTTTTTTGCCACACTACTACTATAATGTGTTTTTAGATCCTCTATGAAAATTGACCAAGTAACATTAGGAGCCTTCTTAGTTTTTTCTCACAACCATTGATACCAAAATAATTATTTTAGTTCTATATATAGGGATGCCATGACCACATTTTATCCACATGGGATCTAATGTATATCAATAAAATTCTCCATTTAGTTTATATAGGTGATCAGATCCCTTTCAAATTTCCACTTTTAACATAATGTTCACCAATTACAAGGTACTTGGATTTGGATTGAGGTGGCTAAAAGATACACCATGGTTGGGTTGTAAATTGGTGATAGTTGGATCATTTTTCTGAATACTTTTCAAATTTGATATGATATATGCCAAATTATAATGTAATCATTCCATATCATATTATATGCTTTGCACATGATACTCAAGATGGCTCACTTTATGATATATCGTAGAAAACTATGGAACAAACCATGTATTAACTCCTCTTTATGTATCCATATATTTCATTTTATGAGTTTTACCTATAGTTTTGGCACCCTTGCCTCAGACCCTAGTTTTTGGTATTTCAAAAACAAATATTGACTATGTTGATCCTCGTTATCACCTTTTACCCAACTTTGATGAAGCATTATTTTAGTGAAATTGACCTCCACTCAGAAATACAAATAATATACCCAAAATAAAATTGTATAAGATTTATGAAAATGTAAATAAACCAAAATAATTCCTCAAAATGCACCCTATAAATTAAATTTATGAGAACTCCTAAATTGATAATAACTTACTCAAAATTTATCCCCAAACCCTAATATTTTTACTGAGATGTCCTTGATAATGATCCAACTCTAGTAATTATTTTTTTGATAAATTCACTATGGATTATAAGATATAAGTGATTCTCTAAAATTAGGGTTTCACCCACTCAATGACCTAAATCAAAGCTTTGATACCACTTATGAGGAAAAGAAATCACCAATAAAATAGAATTACAATAATTAATCACAATATGACTAAAATAGAGTATAATATATGATTGAATGACTAATTTCTTCTAGGGGAAACCTATACAAACTTATAATAAGAACATAATTCATAATATGATGATTAAGTTCTAATCACTACCTCCTGTTTATACTCTATTTAATCCATGGTTATTCCATAGGCTGACCTTCTTAACAATATATGAACATATATAAATGTGATAATATATTATCAAAGGTTATGTAAGCCATAAGTCAGCCACACATATCCCTATGCTTTCTTGTTAAGGGTGTAGACAAATTATTATCAAGTATTCAAGTTATCTCTAGATGCATACATGTAGAAAATGAACATTATTTCACTAATAACTCTATGGGGGAGGAATACATGAGGCTTGATTCCATCTATTGATGCCTAAAAATCTCACTCTTGGCAAACAACTTCTTATAAGAAGCTGACTCTTCGAGTTAATTGGGGGGTAAAAAGGGGAAGGAGGAAATCCAAATAAAACTAAAATCAAACTAACTAAGGCAATGCACCAAGATTATTGAATTATCTATCTAATAGTGCATAAAATATCTTGAACCATTGAAACACCATAGGCAATTTAAAAGAGGCATGGTTTAATGCCTATAACATAAGCAAAAGCCAACATTATAGAAGTAGAGAAAATAAAAAATAGATAGAAATAAATTCCACTCAATTTGACATAGAACATCACATCCTATTAATTTTTAGGTGGAGAACAAAATACAAAAGGCCCAAAGACACAGTATATAAATCATTCTTGTGAAGGGCACCTACTAAGGTCACGAAATGAAAATAAATAACTACTATTATTCCTATTCCAAAACTAACTATTACAATGGCTACTCTCTGATAATAGTAAGAACAATTTCTATTATCTAATGTCTAGCCCCTTACAAAAGAAAAGAGCCCTGAATATTTAGGCACAATGACCTCATGAGGAAATGACACATAAGGCCAGACACTCAAGCTCATGATGAGGCCATTGCAAATAAATGGTGAGACTTGGCTCATGAGTGTAGTTGGTCTTTAAAATCTTGGATATGGTGTAATTGTTAATTCCTCATGATCTCTATGATTCTTAGAGAAAGTGATATGGTGATGTGTGTCTCCCTTGAAACTACCTCTATAATTCTCATTAGAAATGGTCCCTCTTCCCTTAACTAATGGAGTTACCTAAAGCTCTGATAGGAAAAGCTTTATTCTTGATGAGTGATAGAATGGCATGTGGCACTTTGAGGGGTGAGTGATCTCTTTCAAAGCCCTTTTATCACCTTTTTAATCAGAAGTATGTGAGGCCACCATGTGGTAAGCTGGTGCCACTCCTGGGGAAGTTGAGAACTCCTTTATAAAGAATGAGTGTGGGAGTACCATGTGGAAAATTTTATTCCTCTTAATTATAAATTCACCACAGGTCTTACCCATTATTTAATTGGCCAATGGAACTACTTAAAGTTCTAACAAAAATAAACTTGCCTTAGATAAGTGTCATGACACCACATGTCAATTTGGTGTTACTCCTAGGTGAGCCAAGAACCTTTTCGTGAAGAATGAGCACTGGGAAACCATGTGGCACTAGTGGAAGGAGTTGATACTTAACCAAAAATAAACAAGGGAACCTAAAAAAAGGAGGTTGATACATAAGCCACCGAACTCCCCAAGCACGTTCATGATAAAAAGGCTAACTGCCCAAAAAATTCAAACATGGATTAAGATCCATAGTTCTTGAAGACTTGCAAGGGAATGCTTATGGATGGAAAAACCCAAAATTTTCGGTTTCTTAGACCATTCAAGGCAAAACTATATAAAAAAGATGGCCTATAACCTTATGACTTCTGAAGAGTAGCCTTCAAAGGTGTCCACTCTTCCTCTTTTGGTTGAATATTATTTTTTACAGCCTTAAAGGATCTATCTAAATCAATGATATCCTTAAAGAATATGCTACTCAAACCCTAAAATACTACCAACATCTAAAAATCTAGTTGGGTGAGAGGATATAAAATGGTCTCCACCTTAAAGATATGTGGTGCTTGATCGAGAGATACAAATATGGTCAGGTCATTCTACTTTTTGATCAGTAGCTATTTTATTTTTTCCTCTAAAAGGACTATGCTATCTATGAGGAATGGGGAAGGGAGTCCTAAATGGACCAGTTGCTTGATGTGCTCCTTCATATCATGAACTAGTTTCTCTACGGCATCCAAGAATGCCTTGTATTTTGATGTTGCCTTATTGTATCTCAAGAACTCATTCAACTTCATTATTGTCTACCATCTATCAGCTACACCTACCACTTGGAGTGTCCCATTCACTATGATATACAAATTTTAGACCAAGATCTATGAATCTTGAACTTTTGGGGACACAAAGGCAATGAATTGGTCCACGGATGCACTTACCTATATGCTCAGCCATTTTGAATATGTGATGAACCCAAACGTTAACTTCAAGTTTATGGATGCATTATTTATTCTCTCCAAATAGGTTACATATAATTTTTGGACAATGGGGAGGATACCAGTGGTCTAAGAGTGGGTGATGAGGTCATTATTTAGTTTTTAGATTTATTGGTCCTTGGACAAGGGCTCTTACTACATCTACTATTGTAATTGTTGCTTCACACTTGTAGAGTCCAAGAGACACTTGTGGGTTTATGAAAACTCTAATTCATTTTCATACAACTTATTTTCTATGGCCTACTTCTCCTTTTTAAGGCCATCTATTTCAACCTTTAGTTTTATAACTTAGACCTATAATTGGGCTCTTTTGCTAGCTTCTACTCAGAAGCTCTTAGTGGTGATGTGGATATAAAGGTTAGATCTCATTTTGGTAAGATTTGAATCTTTGGCATTGGCCTCTACATTCATGAGATCAATAGTAGATTTGAATAGTGTAAGTTCCTACTCCTTTTCTAGCTAGTGGCTTACCTTGAGATCATTCATGGTGATGGACTTTTGGGTTTCCTCCATCAACTTAACCCTATCAATTGGTTTGGAATAGTTTATTTTAAGTCCTTTAGTGTGTATCGAGTAATCCCTCAGTTGCATCTATTCTTTGGTATTGATTACTTGTGGCACCATGTGTGCAATCATTAGGGATTATTGCATTGAGTCAAATAATGACTATATATGAGGTACCAGTGGGGCCTTAGCCATTTTTTCTATTCTCTTATTTGCTTGAGCATCTTGATATTTTTTTTAGTCTCCAACTATTAGTAGAACTAATCTTGAGACTAAATCAATTCCCCTATGAAGGGATCATTGTAGTAGTCTAAAGGAAATGGTTACTTGTTGTAGTGAAGTAACAAATTCTATTCCTATTCAGATTAGTGGGTAAAGGATTAAGGTGGGATGTGATAAAGGTGGGATGCCACAAAGAGGTGTGGTAGGTGATTTCACCATTATAGATGTAGATGTTGTGTATTGATGTAGATAAGTGAAGAGCAGTATGATTGAGGTGATTTGATAGGTAGAGGAAAATGGCACAAGCATGGTGGAATCTATGTAAGGTAAGGATGAAGTAAAAAAGGAATAAAAATTGGAAATAAGAGGGCCAATGAGGTGTACCTTATTTTGTTTGGGTTTATGAGGAGGGCCATAAGCTTGTGATTTGATGTCGGGCTAAGTTGACTATACTTTGAGATACCCCATAACGACCTGCAACTATTATTGGGGAATTTCAAATAGAGAAAAGGGATAGGTAATAGTCATTTAAATCATGAAAATTTCATCCTCTCTTTTAGAGGGTGTTCCCGCTTCTTCTTCTTCTTCTTCAATGGAAACCTATTCCTTTGCCTAAGCTTTTTTCTCATGGTGTTCATCCTAGAGGTTCTCGAATTGCTCTTCAAAGTCTAGATCTTTAAATTTTAACTCCTATTGGCCAATTTATTGTGTATATTTCCAATAGGAATATTTTTTCTTCTTAATCCATCCCCTCTAAATGAGCTATACCCTCAGACCCTTTATCATGTTCTTTATGGGATCAAAATTCTGGACTAGTTTATAAAAAGTCTCCCATAGCTTGAAGGTATCTAAAGGGATATTGGATAGATAAACATAGTGCTTAATGCCATCCTCCATTGGGGAAATTCATTCCTTGAAGTATAGCCAGGGCTCATGGTTGAAAGGGGTAGTGATCTTCAAAGTGGCTATATGGTCAACCAGGTTATCATTCTACTGATCATTGATTTGGTCTAGGCTTAACTCTACCAATTTTTGTGCAAGAAGGTGATCCTATGACCTATTCACTACTATAATGCCTCCCCTTGAAAAGGGTATGTCATATGGGGCCTTATTTAAAGAACCAAGGTTCTATCTATAAGCATGCATGGGAACTAAAATGGCTCTTCCTTAAACTCATAAACTCTGATGCAAGTGAAATGGGATTTAAAGAACCAATCAATTGGAATTTTTCATCTAGTGAGCCATGATATCTAGTGGTCTATCATTCTAGAGGTGATGGCCTTTTGACTAAGATCAATCAAGACTAAAGACAATAATCATTCTAAAAATTCATGATAATCTTGTGTGGATGATAGGATGTGGGTCCACATGGATATGGAGATCACTATGTGAGGATATGTACCCATCTTAGTAATGTTGATAGTGAATTATGGTGAAAAGAACCTAGAGTTTTGATACAAGATTAGGTGAAAGAGGAAGTAAGAATACTTGAAGATATTATGGGCCAATTTTTTTCCAACTAACTGTGAATGAAATCGGTGATGGCATCTACAAATTCCATCTTTTAATCTTTCTCCCTATTTACTATCTTCAAATGGAAGACTACACCCAACTATAAGTCATGGGAATTAGTGTCTGAGTCCATTCTAAAATTGAATGTTAACATAGAAAGGGTGTCTTTCATATCCTGTACTACAAAGCTTGAGAGAGTGATGGGTAGAGGAGGTACCTCCATATAATTGTTGTAGAGAGATAAGTTCATGAACTTTTTATTTTGGACATGAGTGTGTCATACATTCTATAAGCTCTCCATACTAAATATGTCTATGCTAGGGTTGTTTGGGAGTTAGAACATCTCCCTTACCATATTGACACTGATGTCCACTTTTAGGTGGTTTCCTACAATAGAATTAGGGTTGTCATTGTATCATTCCACACATAGGGTAATAATATTTGGGCATGGGTGCATGAGAGGAACCATGTATTGGGCTAGGGTAGAGATCCGTATCCTATAGCCAAATGAATCAAAATAATTATTTTAAACCTTTTTGAGCATGTGTGCATGGGTGCCCTCCCTTAGATTTTTTAAATTCTTTGTCAATTTGGGATCATAAATCCCATCTACAAATTCTATGACTAGTGTGGGGTCCCTACAATGATCCTTTGTAATTCTTTTGACATTTAAAACTATAGGCTTTGCTATGCTAGGGTGGAAGCATATGATTTGCTCCTTCAAAATTATGGTGGAAGGTCTTCATGACCATCCGATCTATGAGTTATTTTTTTCATAGGATGCCCACTACCAGATGAGGATTTAGAAGTTTCCATCTTATAACTCTTTTGAATAATCCTCCCTTAGCTTAAGTAAAATACTAGATATCAGCTTTCTACTCATAATTATTTGTAATTCTTCACTCAATTCTAGACTCAAGATGCTCTACTTAGCTTGGTACTCTTGAAAACTCTCAGGTGTTTAAGTTTTTGGATTAATGAGGAAAGGGGTAGCTATAGGCTATCACTCCTAGCATGATCATCATGTAACCCATTTTGAATTTGGGCACCCATAAATGAGAAGTGTGGCACACATGTTTGAAGAATGTTTCACAAGAGATTTATGATGGTCCTTATGGGAGCTCATGCAATATGGATTGCCCAAACATTAATTATAGGGGGAGTCAGGTAGAGAACCATATTTTAGAGATGATTCAAAAATAAGGAGAGCTAATTAGTGGACACTTGGCGATGGGATAGTATCAACTTGTGCCAATGATACTTATTTTTAGGGAAACTGTAGACACCAAAATTGTGTCTACTCCTTGGTCAACTCCCCCCTTGGTCCCCTTGGTCCACTTCTAAACATTCCTAACCCACACACTTATTAATTTAAAATAAATTACCTATTTTAAATTAATAACACCACCCTTGACACCTCACCCTTGGATTCCTCACCCTTGGATACCCTCATTCATTACCCTATGACTAATCATTCCAACTCTCTCACTAATACCCATGCCTATTAAACCCGCCTTTGACCATTTAACCATGACCACTGAACTCGATAGACGAAGGAATGGGCAAAAGGCTAAAAATAGCCTTTTCACCCATTCTCTAGCTACTGACGTCGGTCAACTGTCAGCCGATGTTGATGGAATCACCGACGTCAGTTGCTTAAAACCAACTTGCAACCTGAATAGAAAATGAATCACAATCCTGAATAACAGACCTAAATGCTAATTCTCTTCCCCATATCAACTTTCTCTTGCTCCTCAACTCTTTACAGGTACCAGCATTCTATCAACACTCTCCTAGCTATAGAGACTTTGCCCAAGTGACTTTAGATCAGATTGGAGCATGGTACAGGGATCTCAACATTGGTTGTAACAAGCACAAGCGTTCACACCCCTAATTATTCAACAACTAAGAGCTAAGTATTTCTACTGGTTTTTATTTTAGTACTCTTAGGATACATTAGCAATCAGTCCATTATCCATTTCTAAGCACTATTGACATAACCCAATTTGTTCTTCCCAAAAAGGCTGAAAAGCCTTCCCTCATCTTTATCACCCTTTCACTCCTATCCTCTATCTGATCCCCTTTTTAGGCCATACTCTCTGCCCTACAAATCCCACACAAACCATTAAACAGACCCAGACTCCTTCCAAATCCCTCTGTCAACCACAAGCCTATCCAAAACTCGCCTAAGGCCATTACCCTGACTAACATCGACCCTTTCCCCTATCAACGTCGGCATACTAACCAACATAAGCTACCTGAACAACTGATGCCAGCAGACTAATTGACGTCCATGACTGTGGCAGACCAACTGAGAAGAAATAGGTACGCATTATCTAATTTCCTCTTTGCTAGTCATTCGTCATTTCTTTATTTTTGACACTTTTACTTATAAACAGTGGACTGTCATCCCTCAAGGAAGTCTTTGCACTTATGGGACTGAGCATATCACTTGGCAGTCTACCTTATCTCTATCTAACAATCTCTGTGTTTGAGTCTTTTTCTTCTATAGGTGTCATCCTCCACTGCCAAAGAGGAGCTCCTTTAATCATCTGGATACGGTGCATAAACTTCATTCAGGTACATACAAACCCCTGACCATTATCTTAGTTTCTTATTTCTTTTTAATGTGAAAAACAAAAAATAGTTAGAAACATTCTGAAATGCCTAGTGGGACCCCTAGAATTTTCCTTGGGTTCATCATACTTTTTCTTCACTTTTCATATAGGTGCATTATATCTCTTCTTGCATCCTTTTCTTCTATCTCTTTCAAAAAGACACCATAAGAAAAGTTAAAAAGAATCTTTCTTTTTCTTCTTGTCACCTTTCCTTCTTACATCTTAGATTAGCGAAGTTCATACTCTTAACCTTTTCCTCACTTGTTTGTATCCGAACACACATTTCAATTTGGGCTTAAAATCTATTACATCTCATTTCTACCTGAATGGATACTTAGCTCTCACATCTAGTAATTAAAAATGCATTATGAATAAATCTTAGTGCACTTATGTTACTCAAACATATAAACATAACTGAGACAAGGTCTGACTAGGATTTCATCACCTAGTGGATACGTTACCCTTCCGGGTAATCCTACTTGGACTTCACTACCAAGGGGAGAACCCACTCTGTTCTCTGGCAAAGTATAAACTCTAGGGGAAGTATATACTGGCTAAGCAACCCAACTTATCTCTGGGCTCAGAAGTGAGGGGAGCTTGCTCCTTAGCACTAGCCCACGTACGGTACCTAATACAGATTTTGAGCACTAAAACTAACTTGAAACCAACCTTAGACTGCTTCTTCTAGTACCTATTTTAAAAGCCAACTTCCCAAACACACTCTTCTAAGGCATAATCCAACAAGACTCTAAAACTTATTCTTAGGAATTAACGTTTAGGGGCTGCTTGTCTTCATCTATTTTTCTATCTCTATCTAGTTTTTTGAGCTGGTGAGGTCGCATTCTGAGCTTCAAGAACAACTCAGACTTTCTTCTTTCTTCCAAAAACCTTTAGTCTTCTAAAGTTTCTGGAAATACACAGTAACTGACATTGGTTTTTTCCCACCGACATCGGTAGCTTTCTTCGCTGACATCAGTTATCTGACCGACATCGGCAACTTTTTTCATCGGCATCAGTTTTTTCGCCGACGTCGATCACTGTCAAAAATTTTCTTCTCAAAATAGCAAGCTAAAAACTTGACCTTTTAACTGTCAAAAACACATTCTAGTTTTCTGAGGCTAAAACATACAGTTTTCAAAACCTAAACCCCCCTTTTGCCTTGGATGGTTTTGACACGTAGTCAAACCAAAACTCTTGTTGACCATGCAAGGCAACAACCACTTCCGGCTTTGCCCTCCATAATAATTCCTCTAATGGAGTATCATTCAGAGACTAAATGAACTCCTACCCAACCAACCCTGACTCAACCCCCTATTGTTCTCGAAGGGGATCAAGACTTTGAAAGGTCCCTTGACCTTAATGTCAAGGCCTTTCAACACTATCTCGCAAGAAGTCAAATGTGAGACTCTTTAGGCAACCCAATTTATGGGATGCTGACCTCCTTAGTTGAGACGATAGTTATATCAACCACCTTCGTAATTCAACCCATAAACACCCAAGCCATTACCTCAGCTAATAACCTGACCATGACCAATCTTCAAAGTGTGGCTTTTCCTTCTATTTTTGGGCCTACTTCCATTGGGGTTTCGATACCCCATCAACCGCAAACTATTCAACAAATTTCTACACCATTCCAAAACCTAGTTGTCTTCATCCCACCTACTCTTGCTCCTATCAACACTAGGGTGGCTACTTGTCCTTTGGCTAGTGTTACCACCATCCAACTACCTCTAGCGACATCAAGCCAAGTTGTGCCCCCTAGCTTCTTGACAACCACCCTTGGCTTTAACATCTATCCCTATGACTAGTTACCAATATGTTGCACCTATACAAGCATAAGCAACTACGTCATATGCCCCTCCTAGCACCTTCTAAGCACCTTACAACCTAGGGGGCACCCCACCTACAAATCTGTCAACCGATCTAATCAAGATGTTGATGGACAAGATGTCTAATCTTGAGACATCCATTTCAGGTTCAAGAAATGTTCTCTCATATGAACAAATTTGTAATGAACCCATTCATCCCTCAGTCCAAATCTGACCATATCCTAGTCAATGGGAACTTTCCAAGTTTACTTCCTTGCAGAGTAAGGAAGACCCACAACAACATTTACAAGCATTTAGACATGATTTTTACCCTATAGCCCATGATGATGTGTTATTGCTACGTACATTTCCCATGTCACTTTCTGGTGCTGCCCTTGATTGGTATAGTTCTATTACCAGTCACTCTCTTTTTACATTCACCTAGCTAGCTCAACTTTTCCTTGACCACTTTTCAATCAGCATCACCAAAATGGTCTCCATCATAGACCTTTACTCTATCAGATAGTTTGACAATGAATCAATAGCCAATTTTGTTGCCCGTTGGAGAGGTTTAATCAACCAACTCTCATTTTCTTTACCTCAACTTGAGCTCATTGATCTCTTTTCACAAGTGTGTGCTAAACATATTTCCTCTACTTTGTGGGTCCAAACATTTTGCACATTTGATGAAGCTTTCACGATGGCTAGGAAGCTTGAACTCTGTATTGTCGAAGAAAATAAAGTCAAATTGTGAAGTAAAAACCCCAATGCAAAATCAAATGACCCTTCTTCCAAATCTTTTTCCTCCAATTCCAAGTTTAAGGAATCAGCAAATGCCATAGTCATTAGACCATCATCTTCAACAACAACCAACCAATCCAAACCTTCCACATCTCAAAGTATTACATGACAATTCTAACAATGATATGTACAGCGTCAATATACTCCACTAGGAGAATCATACGCGTTTGTGTTGGATAAACTTGTCAAATAGGGAGTCCTCAATCTCCCCTAAATTTGACCACTACCTTAATTTGATCCTTTGCATGCCATCCTTGCATGGTATAGGGAGAATGATTTCTGTAATTATCACCGTGTCAAAGGCCATGACATAAACAACTGCAAAACCTTCAAAAACATTATCCAAGACATGATAGATAAAGGGGATCTTATTTTGGATAACCTAAATGTGCCACCTAACCAAAACATAGACATCTTTAGACAACCTTTTCCTAACCATCCCCCTAGACAAAACAACGTGCAGACCATGGTCAATGACTCCCAAGAGCGTAATATATGCATAGTCAACACTGTCTCTCCTCTTATGCCTAACCAACCTCTCTCGCAATCTGAAGAGGTTAGTCAACCTATTAGTCCATCACAGGGGTATGAACCTTCTACTCCCATTAGTTCTCCATTGACCTCTCTTATATTGGAGGACGCTCTAACCATACCAACACCACTAGCCCCACCTTCATCCTTCCTACTACCAATGGAGGACCTTACCCTTCCTACTCCTCAACCACAAGTAGAAGGCACCATCATCCCTACCCTTTATCCTCTTGAGGAGTCACGTTCTCCAATTCCTTCTCCACCAAGAGAAGAACCTGTCTCTTCACCTTCTTCGGCCAAAGATGATCTAGTTATGACTCTTCTATGCCTTGGGTCTGAGATCGCTATATCTAACACATTTTTGGTCTCGCAACCACCCACATCTCCTAAAGAACCAAAGCATCATCCAACACCTTCCCAACCATTCTCTCAATTAGTGGAGAAACTAGGACTTCTCCATTTGTAGAAATTAGAGCATGAGGCATTATGGGAGTGACGCAAAGCTCCTCACCATACATGTCCCATGTCATCTCATACTGTTGACCCTCTTGTGACAAAATCTCCAAAAGTCTCCAACAAGGACTAGACTTCTACTTCTAAAGCTCAACCATCCGCATCCAAACCTAAACTCTCACAAACATCCACCATATCAAAAATGATTAAATCCCTCAGTGTCCACCCCATACCTAACCTCACCCACCCACAAGTGACGGTAGACTTGAACCTTGCCTCGCCCAGTAGTAGTCCTCAAAACAAACCAAAGAAGGCTACCAAATCACGTGGGCAAGCTCCTCCTCCACCATCGTCATTGCCCTCCATTTTGGGCCCTTATCCTTCTAAAATAATAGGAGTGCTCCCCACTCCAACCCCTAACAAAAATAAGTTACCTCCATTACTCCCTTTACCCACCACAAACCTACCTCCTCTAAAAAATTTGGCACCCCTCACAAAGAAAGTGTCATCTACACGAGTGGCTGCACCACTAACCCAAAAGGTGGTACAGAAATCTCCTTTAACAACTACCAAACAAAAGTCATCAACACCTAGTGCATCAACAAGCACGGACCCCTTAGTAGGTTTTTATGCTTTGATATTGTGCCAAATTTTACAAACTTCTAGCATCACTCCTCCACCTATTAAACCATTTCAACCTCTCGGATCAAAACCGTCGTGGTTCGATGACACTAAATTGCCTATATCATCACACATTGGGACATGATATCGAGAATTATTGTGCCCTCAAGGTTGTCATTCACCAATACATGGAAAAAGACACCCTTCTTCTTGAAGATACTGTCGACAAACCTTTGACACCATCTCATGTCTCTCAAACCTCTTCACCTTCATCAGAATCTCATCAACAGACTATGGTCCCTTCACCTCCCTTGCCCCATCTATTCAAAATTAACACCATCCACATGGCCACAAGGTCACAAAAGGATAAAGCAAAAGAAAAAGCTGTTGTTCCTTGGACCTACCCATTTGTCAAACCGCCTCAACCACCCAAACCCAAGATCTCTATCCTGGGTACACCCCAACCCACTTCTTCAGAGGCAATCTGTGATTCTATGGTGAAACAACTTCACCAAATGCCTGTGAAGATGACCTTATATGATCTCATCCAAAGCTCTCCCCAACATCATCAAGCTCTAATCAAAGCCTTACAGGCAATGGAGGTCCAACTTGAGGACCCTCAACCACTAGCTGCCTTAGTCCAATCACTATTCCCCATCGCCTTTATTATTTTCAGCGATTCTCAAATTCCTACCTCTAACTCAGAAGATCAGGACACTGCCCTTTTCATCACAGCCTACGTTGATCAAAATTGCATTAAGTGAGTTATGATTGATGGGGGCACCATCATTAATATCATTTCCACCCATGCCTATGATCAATTAGCCCTCCCAAAGAATTGCATATCAAAAATTGATGCAATCCTTCGACCCCTTAACGACACCACTATGACTACCATTGGCACCATCATCCTTCATATTTATGTTGGCCCACAAATAGTCCCAGAGCTCTTATACATCATTGAGGGAGAGTTCCAATACAATATGTTATTAGGATGACCTTGGATCTATGCCATGGCTTGTGTCCCTTCTACATTACACCATTGTGTCAAATTTGAACATGACGGTCAAGTCCATGTCATTCCCGCAGACCCCTCCCCTTTCAAGGCATGCAACATAACTTATCGACCCAATGATGTTCTCATTCCTTTCAAGACACTGACCCAAACACCGCCTCCAACCGTGGAAGCTTCAACAAGTATGCAAATAGCAGTCACACCTACACCACCTCCTCAAGTGACAACAAAAGACCCTATGGAAGATATCTTCCAACGACTTTCACTTGGGGAGTATCTCTTACTCACCTTGGACATGTTTTAGACTCCTCAAGAGTATGGAAAACTTCATCACAGTCTTAGCTATGACCATCAGATCGAAATGGTCATCCCTTATGGTCCTCCCAATCTTCAAACAAATCTCATCTATGGAGGGCTAGATCAAGCTCCCACTGATGGGAATCCTCTCTCCTCAACTCAACTATTCACATCTAATTTCTCTTTTCTTGGCAATCTAGACTTTGCTCATACCTATCTTTATAGGTGTGCATGGAAAGGCTTTGAATTTAGGCACTACGAACAAGGCTCCCACCAGCCCATCGAACCACCAAATGACGAGGCCATAAAAAATGCCAAGAAGCGACATGGCCTGGGTTTTGAAGAACCTACTGAAGCTTCTAAAAACCCTTGCCTCAAACCTATCATAGACCAATCAGCTCCAAACTCACCTATTCCCCCATCTTCACCTATAGAGTTTGTGGCTTCCATCCCTCCTAGTTGTTTTTTGCATAAACACCATCCTCTTAGAACCCCTAACCTATCGACTAGGTGGGGTATCCAGGTCTGTCCCTCTCGTTTATCCCAACATGATAGATGATGAATCTATAACCATCAACACTGTCCACTACATAGATGATAATGCCATTCTCACCTACATGGGTGCTGACAACTCTTCCATTCAACGCCCCCTTCCTTCTAAAATGCAGGTTATGTTAAATGAATCAACCATTGACATTAACCTTCCATCTTCTGATGTTCCTCATGTTTTAAAGATTGGTCAGTCTTTGGATGCCCAGGAACAAATTAACTACACCAAATTCCTTTTGGACCATAGCAAAGCCTTTGCTTGGACCTATAGTGACATGCCTGGCATTAACCCTAACATTGCCATTCATAATATTGTCACAAATCTAGAGGCTAAGCCTATCAGACAAAAGCTTTGCAAAATGCATCCTCGAGTGGCACTCCTTGTCAAAGAGGAGCTTTAGCGTCTTCTCTGTGTCTCCTTCATCTAATCCATTAATTATCTGCAATGGGTGTCTAATATCATCCCTATCACCAAAGCAACTGGGGGGATCTGAATCTGTACTGACTATCACAACCTTAACCTGGCTTGTCCAAAAGACAATTTTCCTCTACCCAACATCAACCAACTTGTTGATCTTATGGCCGGTCATGAGATGCTATCACTCATGGATGGGTTTTCAAGATATAACCAAATCCTGATTGTGCCAGAAGATCAACACAAGACTACCTTCATCACTTTGTGGGGGACTTTTTGCTATAGGGTCATGCCTTTTGGCCTAAAGAATGCAGGTGCCACATATCAACGTGCCATGACTTACATCTTCCATGATCTCCTCCATAAAATCATGGAGGACTATGTGGATGACCTATTAGGCAAATCTAAGCTTCGTCGTGACCATTTAACCATCCTTAAGATAATTTTCACTCAACTTCTTCAATACAATGTTTGCCTTAACCCCAAGAAATGTGTTTTTGGGGTTCTCTCAGGGAAGCTCCTGGGTTTCATGATTTCTCTCTGTGGCATTGAGATAGATCTCGCTAAAATTTGGGCTATACTTGAGATGCTGCCACCTACCAATCTAAGGCAACTTCGCAGCTTATAAGGGAAGCTTCAATATATTCGTTGCTTCATCCCATAGCTTTTCGATCGATGTCAACCCTTTCATCACCTCCTGAAAAAGGATGTCTCCTTTAACTGGGATAAAGACTGACAAGAGGCTTTTGAAGCCCTTAAATGCTATCTTGTCTCTCCATAGTCCTTATTCCACCTAAAGATGACCAAACCTTCTACCTCTACGTCTCAGCAATAATCCATTTGTTAGGTGCCATGATCGCGCACCAAGATGAGCAACACCATGAGCAAGCAGTTTACTATATAAGCTAAACACTCATCGACTATGAAAATCAGTATACTCATATCAAGAAACTCTGTTTGGCATTAGTCTTTGCTGCTAGCAAACTCCATCATTATCTTCTCAATCACAAAACCTATGTCATCACCCACACTGACCCCCTCAAATACATGCATTCCAAACCATACCAAAACCAACGTATGGCTCGTTGGCTCATGCTTCTTACTGAGTTCAACTTGGAATTTATCCAATAAAAATCCATAAAGGGGTAAACAATCGCTGATCAACTAGTGGAGGCCCCTCTTCCTGACAACCAACCTTCTCACTGTGAATTCCCTGACGAATCTATCACCACATTATTCACCAATGACATATTCTATCAAATGACAATGTTCTTTGATAGATCCAAATGTCAACTCGGTGGGGGTGTGGGGGTCATCCTCATCCTGCATGAGGGTGAGCCCATGCCCCTACCTTTCAAACTTGACTTTGAATGTACTAACAACATGGATGAATATGAAGCCTTAATTTTGGGACTTCAAACCACCCTTTCCTTAGGCATCAAGACCATCAACATCTTTGGCGACTCACAACTAGTCGTCAATCAAATCAATGGTTCATATCTTTGTAAAAATGAAAATTTGCAAAGGTATAAACACCATGTTGAAACCCTGCTAGAATCTTTCGACCATTACCTCTTGCAAACTGTTCCTCGATCTATGAATAAGTTTGCTGATACCATGGCTTCTCTCACCTCCCATATTCCATCTTTATCATCTTCATCAAGAATTTATGTTATGGTACACCATTTGGCATTACCTTCATATATCTCCACTAATATCAACCTCGTCAGCACCATTGACTCTAGTCCATGAGATGTTTGGTATAAACAACTTGTGGACTACTTAGCTTGCTCAATTGTCCCCCCTAATCTCTCTAGCAATGCATGACGAGCATTCATCAAGAGTACTGCTCAATATACCATGTTAGGGGGTCTTCTCTATAAAAGAGGTTTTGACGGCCTCCTTCTTCGATGTCTAACCTCCACTGAAGCATCTCATGCCATTAAACAAGTCCATAATGGGATTTGTGGTGGACACTTCAGTGGTAACTCAATTGCCAAGCGCATCCTTCGCCTGGGCTATTATTGGCCCACTCTTTACCAAGACTACAACGACTATGTTTAGCGTTGTGTCAAATGCCAGCAACATGCTAACTTGCTTCACATCCCTAGCCACACTCTATAAGTCACTCAAGATTTCTAGCCCTTTTCACAATGGGGCTTAGATCTAATCAGTGAGATTAACCCTCATTTGTCTCTTTGACATTAGTTCATTATCACCGCAATTGAGTATTTCACTAAATGGGTGGAAGCTATTCCCCTCGTCTCCACAAAGACTGACAAAATTGTCAACTTCATCAGCACCCACATCATTTGTCATTTCAGTGTACCTCATAAGATCATCACCAATAACGGAAAATCATTTAAAAATAAAACTATCCAAAAACTCTGTGACTCATTTGGCATCAAGCTTAGCTTCTCCTCGCCTTACTACCCACAAGCAAATGGGCAGGCTGAGGCCTCCAACAAAATCTTAACTAAAATTCTAATGAAGGTGGTCAATGACACTAGAAGGGATTGGCACATTCACATTCCCTTAACTTTGTGGGCCTACCACACTAGCATCTGAACCCCTACGGGTGGTACACCTTTCTCTTTAGTGTATGGAATAGAGGCTGTCCTACCTCTTGAAGTATAGATACCTTCTTAATGCATCTCTTTGCATGACATTCTTTCTAATGATGACTTTTGTCAAGATTGATTAGCTCAACTTGAGTTACTTGACGAACATCATCTTGCTGCCCTTAACCATCTCCACATCTATCAAAATCGTATTAAATGTGCCTATAACAAAAATCTGAGAGAATGAGATTTTAAAATCAGAGACCTCGTCCTCAAAGAGAACCAACATGTGACCAACATGGAAAGAAGTAAATGAGGCAAGTTTGCTCCTAATTGGCTCGGACCTTACATCATAATGCACAAGTATGGATCAGGGGCTTATCGTCTATCTTCTCTTGAAGGCTGACCAAAACTTGAGCCTCTTAATGCCCTGTATCTATGACCATTCTACTGTTAATCAAGTACTTGTTCACTTGATATTTAACTTGAGCTCATCCCTTGAACAATGCCTATCATTTTAATCCTCATTCCTTTCAACTCTGTTCCCCTCCATAAACACTATGTAACCCTTTTTGTTAGGTTGTGGAACTAAAAGCTTCAACTATGCAGACGAAAAGGAGGATGCTGAAGTTCCATAAGTACCAGCATCAGTAACATGACCGACGTCGGTCAAGATGAATGTAGAAGGCAACTGGCATCAGCAGGGAGTTGGCCGACATCAATTAGCACCAGTTAGACAGGGACCGACGTCGGTCGCCTGTGTGTTCTAGAACTATTCATTACATGAACAATTAGTTTGTTGAACTGAGTGTTTGCATGTAAAGGCTATTTCGAGTCTTGAGCTGTGTGTCTATTATTAGTAAACTAAGAGTCTAAGTTATTGTTTAAGTTTGGGATCTATTTATAGACCCATTGGCATGTATTGTAATGATGAGCTAGAAAGGAAGGCAAGGAAGATCCTTCCATTGTAAGATCATTGAGTTGTAGGTTGTTGTAAGCTCATAGGAGATCTACATGTGTAAGTATGGTCTATTAAATTGCAGGTTGCAAGTTCATGGGAGATCTACTTGAAGTACTATAGAGTGCTTGGTGTACTGGTAGGGTTATTACTGACTGGTTGGAGAGGTGAACACCAATTTTGTGTGTGAGTTGGGTATTGGGACCGTTTTTAGTAGGAGAGTGTTTTGAAGAAGAATTACTGTACACTTGAGGTGTGGCAAGCCTTTGTAAGGTGGAATAGTGTGGCGGCTCTTTATTGTATTCTTTTCTGTACAAGTATTAATACAAGATTGTATATTGTCTCTCATATTATGTGCTATTTGTGAATTCTAGTTACTTGTGCTTCTGGATATTTTCGCATGTTTAATTGCTTGTATTTGGTAATCATATTGTGCTCTTTCTGAGAAGTAAGATCCTAACAAGTGGGATCAGAACAAGGTGTGTTTTTCTTGGATTCCCTGACAATTGGTATCAAAGCTTTTAGTTGGGATACTAACAGGTTGGATTAGATCTGGTTAGTGTGTGTTGATTATAGGTTACTCACAGGGGTTTCTGTTTGAGTGGGAGTAAAGCAATGGTAGAGGACAATAAGCTACGAATGGAGAAGTTTAATGGTAGGAGGTCCAAGTCCAGGTATGGTAGAATAACCTGCTAGAAATGTGGAAAGAAAGAGTAGGAAAAGAAAGGTTGTTGGTTGGTAGCAGATCAGCATGAAGGACATGAAGAAGAAGAAGCAGATGTTACGGATCATGTTGCACATGATGCTCTGGTATGTTCTTTAGATAAATTAGAATCTTGGGTTTTAGATTCTGGTGCCTCTTTTCATGCATCCCCAAATAGGGAATTTTTTCATGAGTATGTCTAGGGAGACTTTGGAAAAAAATTGTTTAGGGGATGGTAAGCCTTGTCAGATGGTTGGCAAAGGGAAAGTGAAGCTGAAATTGCAGACAGGTAACACATGGGTGTTAAAGGAGGTCATGCATGTCCCAGTTTTGGAGTGGAATTTGATTTTTGTAAGAAGTTTGGGTGATGAGGGTTACACATTAACTCTCACAACAGACTCTTGGAAGGTTACCAAGGGTGCACTTGTTGTAGCAAGAGGTAAGAAAGTAGGTAAGCTTTATCTATCTACTTGTATTACTGATTCTCTTTTTGGGTTATCTACTTCAACTGTAGATTCAAAGATGTGGCTTAATAGGCTTGGTCACATGAATAAGAAGGAGATGCATGTTCTTGAGTCAAAGGGTATGCTTTCAGATTTGAAGAGCATAGATCGAGATTTCTATATGTAGAAGAAGAAGGTGACATTTCTTGAGGAATCTAATGTTAGTGACAAGAATAGAAAAGCCTTAGTTTTCACGGAGAAGGTGACGGATAGAGTTCAGCACGAGGGGAAGAAGAATTTTGAGCAGAGCAAGGGTGATTTGGACAAGGGTTTGATCCAAAAGGAGCTTGCGAGTAGAAGTTAGTTCTCATAAGGAAAATACAGAGACCGACGTCGGCAAGAAAATTGGCATCGGCGTCCAGATAGGGACCGATGTCAGCTATGTGCAGCCTGACATCAGTGACTCAGGGTAGATAAACATTGATGTCAGTCATGGGGAACTGACGTCGGTGATGAGGCAGTCACAGGGAACTAAAATTGGTCGGGTGCAGACTAAGATGTGACTGACATCAGTCACTGAGATGAATTTTGGGTGGACAACAAGCTGTTAAGGAGTCTCAAGTGCCCATATGGAGGACTTAAAGGGTAGGTAAGCCTTAAATTCATCTTTTCCCTTCTTTAGACTACTTGTTGCTCACTTATGGTAAAGAACTAGGAAGTTGTTAAAGAAGTAGAATAGGTAGATTCAGGAAACAGTGGGAGCTTGGCATGGATAGAGGATGTGATTCCTTAGAGGAGAACCAAATAGGAGTTTTGGATGTAGTTGCCAGATGGAAGTAAGCACTGAGAGATGAATGGATGCTCAGGATGAAGAAGAGAGGAAATGGACATGTGAGATGGAAGGCCAAGGTTTATGGTCTTGAATAAGCTACAGGGAAATGGAGGTTTGATCATTGTGTTTCTCTTTACCAGGTTGGATAATATTAGCTACATTACCCTATTACTGTATGATGTGCTTGTTGTAGGGTTACATATATAGGGAGTTACTGAATTATAGGTAAAGCTAGTTTAGAAGTATGTCATGAAGAATCTGGGAGCAGTAAGGTTCTTTGGCATGAGTGTGTTCTAGGGACATGGAAGGTCATAGGTTGACTTTGTTTTAGGATGATTGTGTGAGACTGGTTAGCACGCCGATGGTTGGACAGTTCACAAAACAGTGTCTTGATTCACATAATGAGGTTAAGTGCATGGTATGTATTAGACCTGAGTTTTCCCAAGCAGTGGGAGTTGTCACAAGTTTAGAGCCAATCTGGGAAAGAAGCATTGGAGGGTAGTTCAGTGGATTCTTAGAGGGACCAGCAACATGTGCACATGCTATGCAGGGTCAAGTTATTTTCTACATGGTTTGTAGATGTGGATGTGGCAGGTGATTTGGATGATAGGTGTTGCACCACAGGGAGTGTGGTGGTTGGTCTTTAAGAGAGATCTTGAAGAGGGATACAGAGCTAAGGGAACAAACTAGATGATGTACAAGTACATGTATAGTTGTAGCTATTTATCTCCAAGTGGGAGATTGTTAGGTTATGGAGCTAAAAGCTTCAACTATGCAGATGAAAAGGAGGATGTTGAAGTTCCATAAGTATCAATGTTGGCAGCATGACTGATGTCAATCAAGATGAATGCAGAAGGCAACTGGCATCGATAGGGAGTCGGCTGACGTCGGTCAGCACCAGTTAGACAGGGACCGACATTGGTCACCTGTGTGTTCCAGAACTGTTCGTTACATGAATAGTTAGTTTGTTGAACTGAGTGTTTGCATGTAAAGTCTATTTCGAGTCTTGAGCTACGTGTCTATTATTAGTAAACTAAGAGTCTAAGTTATTGTTTAAGTTTGGGATCTATTTATAGACCCATTAGCATGTATTGTAATGATGAGCTAAAAAGGAAGGCAAGGAAGATCCTTCCATTGTAAGATCATTGAGTTACAGGTTGTTGCAAGCTCATAGGAGATCTACATGTGTAAGTATGGTCTGTTGAATTGTAGGTTACAGGTTCATGGGATATCTACTTGAAGTACTATAGAGTGCTTGGTGTACTGGCAGAGTTATTACTGACTGGTTGGAGAGATGAACACCAATTTTGTGTGTGAGTTGGGTGTTGGGACCGTTTTTGGTAGGAGAGTGTTTTGAAGAAGAATTACTGTACACTTGAGGTGTGGCAAGCCTCTGTAAGGTGGAAGAGTGTGGTGGTTTTTTATTGTATTCTTTTCTGTACAAGTATTAATACAAGATTATATATTGTCTCTCATATTCTGTGTTATTTGTGAATTCTAGTTACTTGTGCTTCTGGATATTTCTGCATGTTTAATTGCTTGTATTTGGTAATCATATTGTGCTCTTTTTGAGGAGCAAGATCCTAACAAGTGGGATCAAAACAAGGTGTGTTGTTCTTGGATTCAGTGACACTTTTATAAAGTATGGATGCTTTGTCCTAATAAAAGGGAGCCCTTAAGCTTCTATAGTCTTGTCCATGACTACAAATTCTATTAAAAATAAATTGGGATGTAAAAATATCAAAAGGTCATAAACTATAAATGCAGACTGCTCCCTCGAAGGACAGCTACATCATCATTGCTGTAGCTAATAGACTACTCCCTTGAAGGACAGCTATTCAAAGCCCTCAAAAACATATAAAGCAAAAATATAGACCAATCCCTCGAAGGATGGCTATACACAAATCATTGCTACAAACAACACTCTTTTAAAAGCTTCTCGCATCGATTAGCTTCACAAATGACCACAAAAAAAAATGACATCCCCATGTAGACTTCTCACATTGATCAGTCTACCAAAAAAAAAAGAGAAAAAGTGTCATGGACTTGAGTTATAGTCGTTCTCAGGGTCTCCTATAAAAAGGGGAAAAGTTATCCCTACTAAAAGGGGGTTACCCTATCCTAACATATCACATCATCAAACTTATTACCCCAACATAATCAAGGGATTTCAAGCTCACTTAATGTCAGGTGATTCAACTATTTCTCTAACACAACCAATGGTCAACAACGTAATGCATGAACGGGGCCTTTGTTTCTAAAAACCCCCTACCTATGCTATCATTATGGTCCTTCTCAATGAATGACCAAAATGGCTTTCACTTCCTCCATACCTTTGTCACATTCAACCAAATCATTTGCCAACCAAACCAAACCAACCAAATCATTTTCAGACCACTGACATCATCATATCCTATTCACACTAGTTTCTATGGAAACCAATACACATGGAAACTATCGACCACATAATTTATGCCAAGCATAAACCATTACTTGCTGAGCATAAGCATCAACTCATTTCATTTTTAGCATACACCATCACCAATGTGGAAAATTACTAGGGATGAAAAACCACAACCCATGTTACAGAATACACCATCACACAATATGTAAAAGGTTGTAACATCATCATACCCTCATCATCTCGACTCTTCTCCTGCACTACATTAGTCTGAGGCCTTTCAAACAGGGGCTATGTAGGCAACACTCAGATGACATGACGTCTTTTGTGGTTAGCTCGGCCACATCCCTTTGTTCATCTACTTGATGGACAAACCATTTAACCTTTAACCATGACTTAACCTAGTCCAAACCCATCCATAATTGACCCTCCTTCCTCCCTTTTGGGAGAACGACATTGGCCTGAGGCCCTTCAAATAGGGGCTATATAGGTAGCACTTAGTTGACATGGGGTCTTCTGAGGTTAGCTCAGCCATTCCTTCGTCCATCCATCTAATGGGCCAACTATCTATACCAACTCAAAATCATGACCAAACAACCAACCCTCATAGTAGAAGTCATTTTTGACTCCTCATAGGGCACACTTGAGATCACTTATATCTCAACCCAACGTGACAAACAACCATGGAGATCACACCTATCTCCTCAGACCATGACCACTTTCGAGACAACTTTGCCTTGGTTGTTTTGATTGCATATATGTTACCTCATGAATAGTTAGCAAAATTATGCACATCACATTACGACCCTCACAAGTATTGGATCACGAGCAAGTTGATCCCCACTACTTGTGACCTTTTCATGTTTTCTAGGAGCACTTCCTGAGCCTAGGATACTTGGAACACGATGACCATTGGAGCTACAACTTTGATCATTTAACCCAATTAGCTATGACTAAATGCTGGGGATCAATTATTTCAATTTTAGCACTCCTCGACCCTTGACTGCGACAATTTGACCTACCTATCACATGAAGTGGTATACATGCAATCTCAACTATTGTAGTGTTCACACTCAACCTTCACCATATCCATCCACTATCTATCAAATAGACACCCGATATCAGGTTACCTTCCCTCGACTCTCACTTTGAGGGGGAAGACCTCATCCCATACCTGGGGCAACTTACTCCTATTTTTGTCTTGTAGTTTGTTAGAACAACCAACAAGACAAAAAGGGGCAAATGTAGACACCAAAATTGTGTCTACTCCATGGTCGACTCCCCCCTTGGTCCCCTTGGTCCACTTCTAAACATTCCTAACCCACACACTTATTAATTTAAAATAAATTACCTATTTTAAATTAATAACACCACCCTTGACACCTCACCCATGACACATCACCCTTGACACCTCACCCTTGGATTCCTCACCCTTGGATACCCTCATTCATTACCCTATGACTAATCATTCCAACTCTCTCACTAATCCCCATGCCTATTAAACCTGCCTTTGACCATTTAACCACGACCACTAAACTTGATAGAAGGAGGAACGGGGAAAAGGCTAAAAATAGCCTTTTCACCCATCCTCTAGCCACTGACGTCGGTCAACCATCAATCGACGCTAGTGGAATTACTGATGTCAGTTGCTTAAAACCAACTTGCAATCCAAATTGAAAATGAATCACAATCTCGAATCACAAACTTGAACACTAATTCTCTTCCTTGGATTGACTTTCTCTTGCTCCTCAACTCTTTGTAGGTACTAGTATTCTATCAACACTCTCCTGGCTATAGAGACTCTGCCCAAGTGACTTCAGATCAGATTGGAGCATGGTACAAGGATCTCAACATCAGTTGTAATAGGCACAAGCGTTCACACCCCTAATTCTTCAACAACTAAGAGCTAAGTATTTCTACTAGTTTTTATTTCAGTACTCTTAGGATACATTAGCAATCAGTCCATTATCCATTTCTAAGCACTGTTGACATAACCCAACCTATTCTTCCTAGAAAGGCTGAAAAGACTTCCCTCATCTTTATCTCCCTTTCACTCCTATCCTCTATTTGATCCCCTTTTTAGGCCATACTCTCTGCCCTGCAAATCCTACACAAACCATTAAACAGACCCAGACTCCTTCCAGACCCCTCTGTCGACCACAACCCTATCCAAAACTTGCTTAAGGCCATTTCCCTAATCGACATTGACCCTTTCCCCTATCAATGTCAGCATACTAACCAATGTCAACAACTTGAAAAACTGATGCCGGCAGACTAACTGACGTCGACGACTGTGGCAGACCAACTGCAAAGAAATATGTACGCATTATCTAATTTATTCTTTGCTAGTCATTCATCATTTCTTTATTTTCGACACTTTTACTTATAAATAGTAGACTGTCATCCCTCAAGGAAGTATTTGCACTTCTGGGACCGAGCATATCGCTTGGTAGTCCACCTTATCTCTATCTAATAATCTCTATGTTTGAGTCTCTTTCTTCTACATGTGTCATCCTCCACAACCAAAGAGGCGCTCCTTTAGTCATCTAGATACGGTGCGCAAACTTCTGGGTATGTACAAACCCCTGACCATTATCTTAGTTTCTTATTTCTTTTGAATGTGAAAGGCAAAAAATAGTTAGAAACAGAAACAACAACAAAGAAAGGGGAGCAAACAAATAAAAGGGAAACTATGTAAAAAGGGAACTGATAATTCAATTGAAGTGCTTCAAGTGGATTCCATTAACTAGAATATTTAAGGAATCTCCTTCTTCATCCTCTAACTCAAATGCATTACCCTACCTATTACTAATGATGTGAAAATGTCCCCTCCTTAGGGAATCAAAGTTTGCATGCTAGCCTAGTTTCATGGCCCTTTTGTCATACCTTAAAACCAAATATCTTAGCTTCAAGCCTAGGTCAAATGCCTTATTATCAAACCATCTCTTGAATACTTGATGTTAGGTGACCTCAACATCACTGGATTATTCTCTCACTTCCTAGAGGCTGAACAATTATACCAACTCGACTTCCATCTCTCCATTCTTCTCTATTTCAAAAAAAATTAATAGCTACAAAGTGGGAATCTCTATTGAAATGGGCATGACCACTTCTTTCCTCTATACTAGTTCATATGGGGATGTTTTTAAAATCTACTTAGGGTTAATTGGATTATCCCATAGATTTGTCTTCACATGATGATGCCACTCCCTTTGTCACTTGGTGCCTATCTTATTGATTAATCTTATGAGGTTCTTATTTGTTGATTTAGACAATCCATTTATTTATAGGTAATAAATAAATGAAGTCTTAAGGAAGATTCCATTTTAGAGCACAAATTCTAAAATATTTAAACTAAGGAAGGCCTTCACATTATCATATATAATCATTTTAGGAGGGTCAAACCTTGCCACTAGTTCCTCTAAGAAATTAAGGGTCACATTTTTAGTTGCCTCCTTTAATGGGGCTTCTTCGGTCCACCTTATGAATAAATCCATTACCGTAAGTATCCACTTATGTCCTATGGTAGATATGAGATTTATCATCCCAATGAAATCCAAGCCCCACTATATGAAAGGCTCATTAGTTATAATCTCATTCAACAACATGGCTAAATTATTTTTCTTTCTTACAAAAAATTGACATTGATGGCATTTTTTCACCACTTGACTATAATCTTAAAACATAATCAACTAGTAGTATCCTATATGCATGACTTTGGTTGTGGTCATCTTTGTTGAGAAATGTCCTCCCAAGTGGGTAAGGTACATATCCACTAGTATCTTCCTAGCTTGGTGGTTATCAATGCATTGGATTAATTCCCCATCAAAGTTCCTTTTGAAAAAAACTCCTTGGACTAGCATGTAGTTGGCTCTTTGTAATCTATAGAATCTTGTTTTATGCATGGGGAGATATCTAGATATCATCTAGTTCATATGAAGTGGGTTATATCATCAATCCAATATCTATTAGTTTCATATTGACTCACTCGAACCATCTCTGATGCATCTTGTTCTTCTATCAAGGCATCTATACTTTGGGCCAGATACTCACAAAGCCCTTTTTATTGGATCACCTTGGATGGTCTAACATCAACATCATATTCTAGGATCTTGGTGATCTAATTATCTCTTTCTTCTATGATCTCTCCCTCTAATATATATTCTTAGATGTTAGGATGTGCCACATATACCATTATCTTGCTTCCTACCACTAGGTGCCTAAACTTTTTGAGGCCTTTGACAATGGAGAAATATTACTTCTTAATGAAATTATACTTAATCTCATACCCATGAAGGGTCATTGAATATAAATCAGTAGGATTCTCACCCTTCCCTTCATCTTCCTTTTGAATTAACATAATCACTAAGCTATGTTCACTACTATAAACATACATACTAAAATCTTTGGAGAATTTAAGATTAACTAGCACTGGGGTAGTGGATATTTATTCTTTGATCTTGTCAAATGATCTCCTCCTTTTTATGTTATATTTTAAATCCTTGTATTTATTTAACATCAATGTGATTGATCTTACCAACCCTAAAAATTTGGATATGAATTAGTTGATGAAATTAATCTTTTCTAGGAAAGATTGGACTCCCTGCTTATTAACTGGCAAGGTTGGGTCCTTGATGGCCTTCACTCTATCTAATTGAATAGAGATGCCTTATTTGGATACCATGTATCTTATTATCTTGCCTTATGGGACACCAAAGATGCATTTTTGGGGTTAAGTGATACTCTAAACTCTTGACACTTTTGAAAAACCTTCTCCAAATGATCATAGTGATGTTCCTTTTCCTGTAGAATAACTTCAGATCATCTAGATATATGAGGATGATTTTATTAATTATGCCCTTAAAGTCTATGTTTATGGATTATTAGAAGGTATATCCTATGTTAGAGAGGTTGAAAGGTATCTTTTCATATGCAAAGGTTCCTTACTTTTTATTAAAAGCGGTCTTGTGTTGATCCTCTTCATTAACCAATACCTAGTTTTATCCTAAGAACTCATCTAGTAGGGAGAACATTTCTATGCCTACTACCATTTGGATGATATATTCCATGGAAGGAATGGGGTGATGATATTTCAAGGATTCTTTGTTTAAGTCCCTAAATTTGATACATATTCTAATTTCTCCATTCTTTTTCCTTATCAGGATTAGGTTAGATACCCAAGTCAAATGTTTGATTGGATATATGATCTTTAAGTCAATCAATTTCCTTAACTCTTAAGCCATGAAAGACTTAATTTTGGGTTTAATAGCCTTTAATTTTTTTAGAAAACCTTGGATCCTATAACTAGGTTTATGGTGTGATGGATGACCTCACGGTTATACCCTTTTAAATCATCATAAGTCCAAGCCATAACCCCTTCGTATTTGTTGCAGAAGGATATCAATCACTCCTTATCATTTTGGGAAACTTCATTCCCATTTTTAGTTTTCTTCCTTCTCCTACATCTAGTTCATAGTAGTCACCTTTGTCTATGACATACTTTATTTTGTCATTCCTTGAATCATCAGGATCAAATAGATTCTCCAAGGTGATCAACCCCTTTGGGAGCTTATTGGACTTCAGTTGCATGATATGATCCCCATAGGATTATTCAATCCTTGGCTATAACTATTATAAAAACTCACATGACTACTGAAAAAACATGACAATGTGGGCATCACTCTCAAATACTTTCTAGTTATGATTATTTTTTAGGATGGTACGTCTGATAATTACCCAAACTACTTATTCATTGGTTAGTAAGTCATTCACTAGATCAAACTAAGCACTGATTACTACCATTCTATCCACTTGAGTGTTCTTTGATCTAAGGATGATTTGGATATTGAATTCTCAAAATACTTCAATCAAATATCATATATAATGGTGATAGGACCTAATGTAGATGTTATTTATAACTATGACTTCTCACACTTGTATTACTACTAGTTTGAAGTCTCTAAACACTTTTAACCTCTTCATGCCCATACATTCAGTGAGGCTAAGGCCATGGACCAAGGCTTCATACTTAGATTCATTATTCATATATGCAAATTAGAAGTAGAAGGCTCTAAGGGTCTCCTTTCCATATGGGGACACTAATTAGATACCAGCTCTGGAGATAGTTTTGCATTTCACACCATCAAAATGCAAAGTCTAAAAATTAGACTCATTCTTGGGTTCCTTATTTTGGTCCTCTTTTTCCTTCATGACCTCAAGGATGGCCTAATTTTCATCATGAATTACATAAGTCCCATATCCAATTGCATAAAATTTTATGAATGGGTCATTCTTGATGAACTCACTAACTAGGACCTCCTCTTTCAGGTTCTTATTATCTGTCACTCATTCTTCCTCAATAATTTCCATGTAATACATCTCTTGGAGAAAGATGGGTGCATCACTTTGAAATTCATCATAGCATCATCAATTATGTGCTCTAAATGTAATGATTCAAATAATACTTTCAATTTCAAGCCATATTTGGTCCTTAAAATCAAGTGAGACCAATGTAAAGATAGATACCCACCTATCTTAGTGGTGAAATCTCTTGATAAACATAACCCAAAGACTAATAGGATGTCTATTACTATAAATTCTTGGGTGACTGTGGTGTTAGGATAAGGGTATAAATTTAAGGGAAGGGCCTTGATAATACCAATGGTTTGAACTTTATTCCTATCCAACTGCATTACCCCTTTATTCAAGGGTTTGAATTAGAGCTATGGTGGTCTGTAATATGCTTGGGCATCACCATGGTGTTGGTGATAAAATTAATCATAGAATTATGTAACAACTTGTTTTTCACTATAAGAGTAAAATAGAATAGGGTAACATTTTTCTTACTTACCCCTACCTGGGAGTTGATGAATCTAGATAGTGTATGAGGTTATGTACTACTAATAACTTATTTTACCTTATTTTGTGCTAGTTACATTACTATGTTAGCTCATGCAAGATTTTTCTGGTCTTCTAATGCTTCTCACAGTAGTGAGTGTTACTTTGGGATAGACAAGACATCCAAAATAGAAACATTGGTTGGAGCTTTCTTCAATTGCTCTACCACATTAAATTACCCTTGAGGCTAGACTTCAAGGTCCTTTAGTTTGTTCTACATTATTTTGATCCATTTTGTATATGTGTAAGGTGATGGTTGGGGTCCCAAATGTTTCTCAAAAGTCACTTTAGGCTCATGAAGGTTTCTTGGGTCTTAGTCGATCTCTTCTTGGAATAGGTATAATAGTACGATTGGACTCATGGAGCTTTCAGTGAGGGGATCTAACTTCCATAGACTACATATTGTCCCTTTACCCAAGAGAAAATAAAATTCTTTGAGGCTATCTCCTCTTCTTTATTTAAGGAAATTCCTTACATTTGAGCCATTAGGATAACATTTTAAACACACGAGGATTGTTATCCATAAAAATTTGAATCGAGTGCATTCCCTTATATTCATTGTTCAACAACCTTTTACTTTAGATTACCCTTTGGGAAATTTTGGGGTGTATGTGCATCATTGCATGAAATGCACCATGAATTTGAGTCAACCACCAAGTTATTTTGGCCAATGACCAATTCTCTATTTGAAATCAATGAGACCATTTGTAAAGGATCAAAAACTAGGATGACATAATTCATAGGTCACACTTGGTGATTCAATTTCTAATGGTTTTGTCTCTACCTTTCCTGATATTGGTTTTACTGATAGGGATATCAATTTTCTTGGTAGTTTTAGAAAAGGGGGATTTAGGGGCATATCCTTTTACCTTTTAGGATTTATAATCTCATTTAAGAAGTTATGTAAAATGCTCTTCATGTCATTCATCTCCATAGCTAGTGAGGATGAAGAGGACACATTTATTTGAGTAGGCAGATATACATACATAGAAGGATATGATTATGAGGTGCTTGAGAACACCTCCTATAGTGGCATTGATGGTCATGGAGAGAGTTTCCTAGAATCTATAAAGTTGTTTTCTACTCTGATGACTAGTTCATATGCATCTGATAGTATTTGGCCACCAAGTGACTGAATCATAAAAGCCATGTCTAAATTATAGGATTTAAGGTAAAATATGATGGCCATACCCATGCATATTTGAGTTAATATCAAGATTCTTTGCTAGGTCGTATCAAATTTGGTAATGAAATTGATGATAGCCTCTTATGGGGCTCTCTTAATAGTGATTATCTATTATAGGAGAGATGAATGATCTTATTTCTCATTGAATGATTACAAGAATCTATTTCCCAAGTCATCTTAGGTGGTGATAGATTTGGGTGGCAAGGACCAATACCAGTTGAGAGCTTAGTCTTTGAAAGAGGTGGCTAGTAGCCTTAAGGCCAAATTCTTCTCTATGATATAATGCATAATGCAAACATTGGTGACATCTTGAAGATGTTTTTATGTAATTTTCAAATCCTCCCTAAAGAATTTAGGGAGTACCTTTAAGGTATTAGCAGGAATAGGATCCCACATAGCTAGGGCTACTAGAAGGATGAGTGGGTTGCCACTATTCCATGCTTCAAATATCTTTGGTGGTCCTTAGATAGCCATTTGTTGTGGTTGTTGCATTATGTTAGACCCTATGGCTATTTGGTGAGTTTAAGCTACTAGAGGTGGTAGTAAAAATCTTGGATTCTTGGTTGTTTTTTACCTTATAATGGGCCTATAGCTCATAAACTCTAACTTCTAGTTAGGTAGACTAGTAGTTTCAAGTCCCACTAGGCATGCCAAGAAAGAAAAATTATTGATGCCTAAAAATCTTGCTCTCAAAAAATAAATTGCTATGGGAATATTTATAGATGTGGGATGAAAATGCAATTTGTGAAGTAACCTCCATGATTTTATAAGCTAGCTCTTTGAATTAATCAGGGGGTGAAAAAGGGAAGGAGGAAATGTAAATAAAATTGAAACCTAACTAACTAAGGTGATGTGACAAGATTAATAAAGTATCTATCTAATATTGCATAAAATAGCTTGAACCATTGACACACCATAGAGAATTTAAAAGAACATATGCATGTTTTAATGCATGTAACATAAGCAAAAGACAACACTATAGAAATAGAGAAAATAAATAATAGACAACAATAAATTCCACTCAATTTGACATAGAACATCACATCCTCTTCATTTTTAGCAAGAAAACAAAATACAAAAGGCCCAAAAGCACAATATATAATATTCAATCCTTCCAACGAGGGGCACCTACTAAGGTCATGAAATGAAAATAAATAATTATTGTTATTCCTATTACAAAACTAACTATTATAATGGCTACTCTCTAATAACAATAAGAATAATTTCTATTATCTACCATACAACACGTTATAAAATAAAATATCCCTAAATAGATAAGCACAATAGCCTCACAAGGAAATGAAACTTGGGACTAGACACTTGTGCTCATGATGAGGCCATTGTAACTGAATGGGGATCTCGAGATCATGAGTATTCAAAATCTTGGTTATGGTGTAACTATTTATGCCTCCTAATCTCCATGATTCTTAAAATAAGTTCTATGGTGACATGTGTCTCCTTTAGAACTACCTTTGGAATTCTCATCAAAATAGGGCCCACTTCCCTCAACCAATAGTGCTACTTAAAGCTTTAATAGGAAAACATTTACTCTTAAGGAGTGATGGAATGACATGTGGTACTCTAAGGGGTGAGTGGTATCCTTAGAATCCTTTTTATCACCTTTTTAACTAATAGTATATGGGGCCACCATGTGGTAAGCTGGCATTATTCTTATGAAAGTTGAGAACTCCTTTGCAAAGAATGATCATGTGGGTACCACATGGAAATTTTGCTTCCTATTCATTATAACTATACCATGGGTCCAACCCATTATTTAATTGGCCAATGGTGCTAATTGAAGTTTTGAAAAAAATAAACCTACCTTGGATAAGTGTCGTGATACCATGTGTTGAGTTGTCATTACTCCTAGGCGAGCCATGAACCTTTTCATGAAGAATGAACACTGGGACACCACATGGCACTAGTGGAAGGAGATGAAACTTAGCCAAAAATAAACAAGGGGAACTTGAGAAAGAGGAGGTCAATAAATAAGCTACCAAACTCACCAAACATGTTCATGATAAAAAGGTTAACTACCCCAAAACTTTAAAATGTGGATTAAGATCCATGCCATCTTTGGAGTAATCTAGATATATAGGTAGAATTCAATCATCATAAGGGTGATTGGGATCAACTCAACCCATTATAATTGTCCCACTCTCTTTTTTTAATTTTTCAACTATCACAAGCCCTAGTGGATTTCAATTATGAGGAGGTAATTTTAAATTCATATATATACAGTCGAAGGTTAATATTTACCGACAAGGGTTAATAGAGATAGTAGATCATGATTTTTTCTAGTTGATATTGACCCAAAATAGTGATAATTTATGTTTTAGTTTCATGTACATAATTAGGTTTGAGTTGATCATTTCCAACCATATTTTATTCACACATAGTCAACTTAACATTCAATAATCAACTAAGTCCTCTTGTCCTCTTTGTGTTTTTTCATGGTTAGGTTCTTTCATTCATTCAACCTTTTTCTAATTTAATACTTTAATATAATTTTAAAAGTTAAATGTCATTTATATATTTTGTTACCCTTCAACATATTTTACCTTAATTAGAGTTAATATCCAAATTAATTTAAATTTTTAATAAAACACCACCCTAATATCTCTTATGCCATTGGATTATTTTATTGCTTCATGCAGTAACCTCATGAGCTTCATTGGAAATATGTTAAGTGGATTCTCCACTATATCAAAGGCATTAATAAACATGGAATTAACTATTTATTAGGCTCTTATATAGTGTTATTAGGCTACTCTAATTCCAATTGTGCATGCAATATTGATGAGTGCAAAACTACCTTAAGATATGTCTTTCATCTTGGCTCAAAACCTATTTTTTGGTCAAGCAAGAAGCACCATGGTATAGCCATTTATTCCACAAAGGAAAAATATTGAGGATTTGTCAATATTACCACAATGATAATTTGGATATGTTATATTTTTTTATAACTTGACATTAAATAATATCAACTTACTACCATTCAATATGACAACCAATGTCTTATTCACATATCTAGGAATCTTATAGAGAACTAGTGCACTAAACACATTTAGGTCCACATTTAATATATTTGATAACTGATTCATAAGCACATCATTAATATTTAGTCCAATCATACATATTCATAGGTGGTTTACGTCTTCATTTAACCCATCACTAAGTCCAAGTATATTCATCTTTGAGAAATGATAAGGGTGAAAGAAGTTGTCCTAGGGGGTTGTCTATGTCCTCCTTCCTTATTGATAATTTTTTACATGGGTAGCTCATTATTCCATGTTTTTGGGACCCATATAAGGGGTTCAACTTTAAGCTTTTTATATACTCCCTTAGTTTCACTTAAGGTCAGTTATTTGTGTAAATTTGTAATTACACAATTAGGACTTAAATTTAATTAGTTATTATTAAAAATTATTAGGATTTACTATTTTATTATTTATTAAATAATGTAAATGAAAATAACATAGTCAAAGTTGAACACCCGCATGCCAAAAAACACTAAAGTCCAATTTGCACACCAAAAGTGGACCTTTAGGCCTCCACTTAAAACCACTTGTATTAATGTGACCACTTATATTTATGAGTATCTTCAGGATCTATATATGCAAGTATCTCTAATGTAGTTGTAGCCATGGTTCTAAATTAAGGGGCACCTTTGACCATGTAACCATTAGAGCCACATACTAGAAAATAAGAAAAAAATTATTTCATTAATCCACTCAAAATTTACAATATATTATTTTATTCCCAAATTATAGAATAGAGCATGTATCCCCTATAATAATGGAGTCATCATGCATCCCTATGTACTCAGGTCGTAATCCTTACAACCTCAATTTTTTAATTTATCTCTTTATAACTCTATGTTTCGATAAAGTTTCCACCTTTAAAATTACATTTTTTCTCCTTTTTTCATTTTAGCCTTCTAATCCCTCTTATTATAGTTATTGGTCACTTTGAATACTATTATTTCCATCTAATGATTAATATTTATGATTGGTGAGACTTATTATGAACCTAAAGTCCTACCCTAAGGGTAGTTGTTGGGTCAAACATGCCCCATCCTCAACTCCTCAGATGAGGATCTTGATTCATCTTAAAATGATTAAATGTCTATAATTATTTGATTCAGTATATTAGTCATGTTTTAAAATGTTAGTCTTATTGTTATAAATGCCTCAGTTAAAGTCTAAAGACCCTCCCTTTAAATTTTTATTGCCTTGAACTTTAGGCTTTGGGGTCATGTTATTTGGGAAAATAATTGGGTTTCTATTAGACTTTGGACATTAATTTCAAGCTAATAGAGCATTTTTAATCTTTTTTTAATTTATCTGTGGGTTCATCTACCTAGAATTATTCATGGTCTAGTTTAATCTATGCAAATGGATTTTGTTCTAGTCAAAATCTGAGCTTAGTCTATGCAAAATTGGGGTTTTTTTAGTATATATTCAATTTGGATTTCTTAGATTAATCTATTAATCTGTGTTTAGATTGTATTTTTCCTTGTTTGCTTCATAGAGTTCTTACAATGATCTTGATACATTCATTTTCTTCCATGCATTTTGATCACATTTATTCAAAGTCTAAGAGCTCATCCAAAATGTTTCTAAGAGTACCAAGATCCTCCTATGGATCATCTATGTTAGGGTGTGGAGCTAAAAACTTCACCAAGGAGCATTCATTATCAGGTTCGGGTCTACACAGACACCGGCGTCGGTCAGGAGCGACCGACGTCGGTCACAGGTAGTTACAGAGGCACCGACGTCGGTAGAAGGTCGGCCGACGACGGTCACAGACAAGCAGCAGGAACCGATGTCAGTTACCTGCGTGTCCAGAAAGCTATTTCCGTGGACAGAAGCGAGTGTTTGCATGATAAGTTTGAGTTGTAGACTCAAGCTCGCATCTCTATTATTGGCATTACTATTTTTAGAGCCCTTGTTCAAGTGGCTTAACTGCTTGTTGGGTGTAAATGCTCAAGTATCCTAATTCTATATGTAGAATTAGATCTTCTTAGCTTTGTAGTAGTTTGTAGTGGATTATTGTAGAGAGTTAATTATTGTAATTCATTGTGTGTGAAGAATAGTACAGAATTGAATCAATCCAGGCTTGTTGGAGTTGATTGTTCTTGAGAGAGAAAGCTCTTGAGGAATAGAGATCTATTGAGAGATCTATACATCTAGGAGAGGTGTGGAAGAAAGAAGCTTTCTTCAATTGTATTCCTTTTGTAAAGAGTTTGTTAATACAAGTTTTCAGGGTGTTTTCTTGTATCTCTTATTCTTACTATTATCATTCTAATTACTTGTCAATCTGGTTTAATTCCGCGTTTATTGCTGTCACAATTGTAATCTATTGTTGGTTTGATCCCCCAACAAGTGGTATCAGAGCCTTGGTTACAGGTTCAAAGCTTGATAATTGGTATCAAAGTTCAGGTTCACTAACAGGTGGTTCAGATCTGTGTAGTGTGTATTGATTACAGGTTCTCATAGGAGTTTCTGCAGGGATTTCTGTTTGAGTGGGAGAAGCAATGGTAGATGAAAGTAAATTGAGAATGGAAAAGTTCAATGGCAAAAATTACCAACACTGGAGAATGCAGATAGAGGACTATCTGTATCAGAAAGATCTCTACTTACCGTTAGGAGGTATTGCAAAGAAGCCCAAAGACATGGAGGATGAAGAATGGGAAGTTCTTGACAGAAAGGCTCTGGGTTCTATAAGACTGAGTCTAGCATCCACTGTGATATCCAATTTATCACAGGTAAAGTCTACGGTAGAGTTGATGACTACGTTAGCAAATTTGTATGAAAAACCCTTAGCTTCCAATAAGGTATATCTTATGAAGCAGTTATTTAATTTGCATATGAATGAAGGTGGATCTGTTTCTACTCATCTGAATGACTTCAATGGTATTGTGAATCAATTAAGTTCAGTGAATATAGTGTTTGATGATGAGATAAAAGCTCTTTTGATATTATGTTCTTTGCCTGAACGCTGGCATGGCTTAGTAATGGCAGTAAGTAATACTGCATCTGCATCAAATATTTTGAAAGTAGAGGATGTTGTTAGTGTTATCTTGAATGAGGAAATACACAGGAAAAGCACAAAAGAGGCATCTGAGAATGCTTTAAGTTTTGAGAGCAGGGGAAGGCAGAAAGAGAAGAGCAAGAAAGGCAGATCAAGATCCAAATCAAAGGGGAAAGGCAGATCTAAATCCAGAAATGGCAGAAGGCCACAATGCTGGAATTGTGGAAAGATGGGGCACATAAGCAGAGATTGTTGGTCAAAGCCTAAGGAGGACAACCAGCACGAAGGAAAGGAAGAAGCCAAGATTGCAGGTATTGCACAGGATGCTTTAATTTTCTCTCTGCATAATAATATAGAATCTTGGGTATTAGATTTTGGTGCATCTTTTCATGCCACTCCTAACAGGGAATATTTTAGTGACTATATCCATGGAGATTTTGGAATAGTGTATCTAGGGGATGATGAGCCCTGTAAAATAATTGGCAAAGGTAAAGTGCAACTGAAGATGCAGAATAACAACACATGGGTGTTGAGAGATGTGATGCATGTTCCTAGCTTGAAGAGAAATTTGATTTTTGCAGGAAAGTTAGGGGATGAGGGTTGTACAGTAACTCTCACAGCAGAATCTTGGAAGGTGACCAAGGGTGCACTTATTATGGCCAGAGGTAAGAGAGAAGGTACTCTCTATTTGTGTAATTGTGTTACTAACAAATCTCCTTTTGTATTATCTACTTCAGATGTGGATGCTAAATTGTGGCACTCAAGGCTTGGCCACATGAGTGAGAAGGGGATGTCAATTCTTAAGTCTAAAGGTATGCTTTCAGATTTAAAAGGCATAGATCTAGATTTTTGTGAGCACTGTGTATTTGGAAAATAGAAAAGGGTTAGTTTTCTCAAAATTGGGCCTACTAAGAAGAGGCACAAGTTGGAGCTTGTTCACATAGACGTGTGGGGACCGGCTCAAGTTGCTTCCATAGGAGGATCATAGTACTATGTATATTTCATAGATGATGCCACAAGGAAGGTATGGATCTATTGTATTAGAAAGAAATCTGATGTATTTGATACTTTTAAAGTTTGGAAAGCTATGGTTGAGAATGAAACAGGTAAAAGATTAAAGTGCCTGAGATCAGACAATGGTGGTGAGTTCTGCAGTCATAAGTTTAGAGATTATTGTTACATGCATGGAATCCATAGGCAAAGGACGGTTCCAAGGACACCTCAGTAGAATGGAATTGCTGAAAGGATGAACATGACAATAATGGAGCGTGTAAGATGTATGAGATTGTATACCGGTTTGCCCTTACAATTTTGGGCACAAGCTGTTGACACTGCAATGTACCTGATTAATAGAGGACCCTCTACAGCTCTGGATGGTGGTATTCCAAAAGAGGCATGGACAGGTAAAAAGGTTGATCTTTCATATCTCAAAGTTTTTGGTTGTGAAGCCTTTGTGCATATAGATAAGGAAAATAGAAAGAAGCTTGATGCTAAGTCTATGAGATGCACGTTTATTGGCTATGGCTCAGATGATTTTGGTTACAGATTGTGGAATCTAGAAACTAACAAGGTAATCAGGAGCCGTGATGTTGTTTTCAATGAAAGAGTGATGCATTGTGATCAGCTAAGGAAGTTGAATCAATCTGAGCAGAGCAATGGTGAATTAGATGAGGTAAAAGTCCAAGATGAGCTCACAAGAAAAAGAAATAATCACTTGCAGGAAAACACAAAGACCGATGTCGGCAGGCTAGGAACCGGCATCGATAAGACAGAAACCGGCGTCGGCCATACAGAGACCGACGTCAGCCGTACAGGTACCGAGGTCAGTCAGGAAGAACTGACGTCAGCCAGTAACAGGTCTGCAGGTGACCGAGGTCGGTCACTATCAGAGAATTTGGGTGGACAGCGTGTTGTGGACGAGTCTCAGACACCCATCAGGAGGTCAGAAAGGGTGAGTAAGCCTCCAATTAGATATTCTCCTTCTTTATTTTATTTATTGCTAACTGATGGTGGAGAACCAGAGAGTTTTGAAGAAGCAATACAGGTGGAGTCCAAGAGTGAGTGGGAGTGTGGCATGGTTGAGGAGTTGGAGTCCTTAAGAGAAAACCAAACATGGGATTTGGTTGAATTGCCAGCTGGTAAGAGAACACTCAAGAACAGATGGACCTACAGGTTGAAAGAGAGTGAGAATGGACAGATGAGATATAAGTCTAGATTGGTGGTAAAAGGATTTGCACAAAAGCCAGGTATTGACTTTGGTGAGATTTTTTCTCCTGTTGTTAAGATGACTTCTATAAGGGTTGTATTGTCTTTGGTTGCTTTTGAGGATTTACATCTTGAGCAACTAGATGTTAAGACAGCATTTCTTCATGGAGATTTGGATGAGGAAATATACATGGAACAGCCAGAAGGTTTTGAGGTCAAGGGTAAGGAGAAGTTAGTGTGCAGGTTGAAGAAAAGCTTGTATGGCCTCAAGCAAGCTCCTAGGCAATGGTATTTAAAATTTGACAGGTTTATGACTGAGCATGGCTATAGTAGGTGTCAATCTGACCATTGTGTATATTTTAAGAGATTTGATAACGGTAGATATATTATTCTATTGTTGTATGTAGATGATATGCTGGTTGCAGGATCTCACATGCAGGATATCTCTGAGCTTAAGGTGAAATTAGCTCAAACGTTTGCTATGAAGGATTTGGGAGCAGCTAAGAAAATCCTTGGAATGAGCATTAAGAGAGACAGGAAAAATCACAGGTTGATATTGTCTCAAGAAGATTATGTGGACAAGGTGTTGAAACAGTTCAATATGCAGGATGCTAAACCGGTAAGCACACCTTTGGCTGGACATTTTCAGTTGAGTAAAGAACAATGTCCTAATTCATATGAAGAGGTAGAGTACATGAGTAAGGTTCCATATTCTTCCGTAGTAGGGAGTTTGATGTATGCAATGGTGTGTACTAGACTGGATATTGCCCAAGCAGTGGGAGTGGTAAGTAAGTATATGGCCAATCCAATTAAGGAACATTGGAAAGCAATTCAATGGATCCTTAGATATCTGAGAGGAACCAGCAGTAGACACTTATGTTATGGAGGTTTAGATACTTCTCTACATGGTTATGTAGATTCAGATATGGTAGGTGATTTGGATGGCAGAAGGAGCACCACAGGTTATGTTTTTACTATAGGTGGAATGGCGGTTAGCTGGATATCTAAGTTACAGAAGGTTGTTGCCTTGTCAACTATAGAAGTAGAGTATATTGCAGCCACAGAAGCTAGCAAGGAGATGATATGGATGACACGGTTCATGGATGAGCTTGGTAGGGAGCATGAGAGTTGTAGATTGTATAGTGACAGTCAGAGTGCAATCCATTTGGCTAAGAATTCAGCTTTTCATTCAAGAACAAAGCACATACAGCTAATGTATCACTTCATACCACAGGTATTGGAAGATGGTGAGTTGAAGCTGGAGAAGATCCATACAGATAGGAATCTTGTTGATATGTTAACCAAGCCGGTTACAAAGGAAAAGTTGAATCTTCATTCAACTTCTGTTGGTCTTCATGATTGAGTTGAAGATGGAGGAGCTAGAAGATGTTGCTGTATATGTACTGGTGCAGTGGTTTATCTCCAAGTGGGAGATTGTTAGGGTGTGGAGCTAAAAACTTCACCAAGGAGCATTCATTATCAGGTTTGGGTCTACACAGACACCGACATCGGTCAGGAGCAACCGACATCGGTCACAGGCAGTTACAGAGGCACCGACGTCGGTAGAAGGTTGGCCGATGGCGGTCACAGACAAGCAGCAGGAACCGACGTCGGTTACCTGCGTGTCCAGAAAGCTATTTTCATGGACAGAAGCGAGTGTTTGCATGATAAGTTTGAGTTGTAGACTCAAGCTCGCGTCTCTATTATTGGCATTACTATTTTTAGAGCCCTTGTTCAAGTGGCTTAACTACTTGTTGGGTGTACATGCTCAATTCTCCTAATTTTATATGTAGAATTAGATCTTCTTAGCTTTGTAGTAGTTTGTAGTGGATTATTGTAGAGAGTGAATTATTGTAATTCATTGTGTGTGAAGAACAGTATAGAATTGAATCAATCCAGGCTTGTTGGAGTTGATTGTTCTTGAGAGAGAAAGCTCTTGAGGAATAGAGATCTATTGAGAGATCTATACATCTAGGAGAGGTGTGGAAGAAAGAAGCTTTCTTCAATTGTATTCCTTTTGTAAAGAGTTTGTTAATACAAGTTTTCAGGGTGTTTTCTTGTATCTCTTGTTCTTACTATTATCATTCTAATTACTTATCAATCTGGTTTAATTTCGCGTTTATTGCTGTCACAATTGTAATCTATTGTTGGTTTGATCCCCCAACAATCCAATCTTCCATAAAATGACCATGTTCATCAAGAATTATAATTCATTCAAAAAATTGACCAAGTATTTTGTATATATTTGAATCCAAGGACTCAAGTCATTTATGGAGGATTACCCAATCCCTAAAGCCCTACTATTTGTCTGATCTCTTAGATCGATGAATCATGGGGACATAGGACTCAAAAGGGAGAAAAACACATATGAATCATAGGAGCCTTGTGATCATGCCACATAAAAAGATCAAATTTAGTCAAAATAGACCTTGAATATCTAGGATGACACTATGTGACATCATCTTATGAGACCAAGAACATAGACCAAGTGAACAAGGTACTTCCACATGGACTCAGTGATATTATCAAGGTCCCCCAGCTTAAATTTGATGCTTTTATACCCATAGATAGACCATGAATGCATGGGTATATAAACCAATGAGATATTTCCATGTGGTAATCAACACTAATTTAAATTTGATGCTTATTTTCCTATCAGGAGACTGCCACATCTATGTGAATGATTTGATTAAATAGAAAATATTTATTTATCTATTTATCACATTTATTGTTTATTTATTGCTCATTAATATGCCTTTACGTTTATTAAAATTTTTACACTTAGACATTTGTTTGGAATTTATATAATTAAACTATGCCACATCACTACTAGTATTTAAAGCTAACATGCCATGTGTCAAGCATCTAACAAGCCATGGTCCATAGAAAATTTGAAATCCTTTTGTAAAATATTCTAAGTGTTGGAGATATTCAAATATCTAAGATCATGCCACATGGCATGATCTCAGACAGATAGTCTACAAAACCTATAGTGAGGATAAAGTCTCCTTGAGCATTAAAGTTTGAGTACTTATGATCATGTAATGTGGCATGATCATGTTTAATTAGGAATAAATAATTTAAGTTGCATAATGTAGACCTATTGATAAAATATTTAAGCTAGAGAAACACATGGAAACATCCTGTATACCTAAGATTCATGCAAAATTATATAAAAGAAATAAATTAACTAAGTGTTGAGACCTTTTTAAAGCCTTGAGATAGTGTCACATGACATAATCTCATTTTATCAATGGGAGAAATATGAAAAATAGTTTGAAAATCCTATGATTCTTTGGGGTCTTGAGATCATGCTAATTTGCATGATCATGAAAACCCATGACTTGAAAGCCATAAAAAAAACACACAGATCCCTTTGAGCCCTACATGTCTATGATGCTACCACATGGTAGCATAATGGAATCCTAAGACTAAAAATAAATGGAAAAAAGATAGTAAAATTTATTAAAGGCCATCAATAATCAATCTCTCAAAGTGATATCTTATAGAAGTTGATCACCAATAGACCCAATAGTGAATGAGAATTGAAGCCTGAAGCTCTAATATGTCACAACATGGAAACATCTCATAGGTTGATGACTCACAAAGATGTAAAGGAATTACAAAAATCTTAGGATGTGATTAGGCCACATAACATGATCATGTTAAATAATAGCTCAAATCTCAAATACAAAGGTTGAGAATGAAGAAAGTAAAAAAAAGAGCACAAGACCAAAAAATGATCCAAAAGAGTGGAAAGAGAAGATAATCTTAGGGCCAAGGAATGTAGAAATGGACTACCATGTGGATGAGAACACTTTTTAAGAAGTATGAAAGTGTATTTTAATGGCCTAATCAACACTACCTTGTTATCATAAGATATAAGGCTTATATTGAAACTTGATATTCCCACCAAGGGTGGAAAATATTTGAATTATTTGAAAGTCTAATCTCATATGCTTAATCAAGTCAAAATTAGTGTCTAGGGTATAAATTAATCAATAGGGACAAATTAAATGCCTAGCTGACTAATGATATTAATCAGAGTGGTAGTATGGATGAAAGTATATAAAGGAGGGATAATAAGTCAAACATTAATGAGATCTAGTTTTAACTAAAAAATCATTGGTTATAAATTGATCATGGCATGATCTAATGGAGATCGCAATGTAAATCCAAATTGTATTTTACCACCCTCAACCACATTTCCTAATTAGAATTGAATTATTTTAAGTGCCCTAATAGTGCAATGAGTGGATGGGATGAGCTAAATTTATCTTAAGATCAATCTTGTGATATAAAAAGAGGTCATTACTTCTTGTAACAAAACTTTGTTGGAATTATGCTAGGAGTGCATCTATCTTTCCTCTCTATTTTGTTACCTTAGTTTCCTGCCTAGAGATGTTGATTGTAATAGAATGATTTAAAGAATATTAACTACATATTTTTATTGTGTTTTATTCATTTAATGTCTCCATATCCTTGGATTTAGCTTATGAATTGGTGTTAGGAATGTTACTATGTTTGTTTACAAATGATTGTCTTAGCTATGTTTTATAGTAGCTATCATGACTAGTTTGTTTAATTCATTCATGTTTCATTTGATCCTCTTGCAGTCATTATGTGAAATAGATATAAATTACAACATTGGTTTTATTTATAATGGATTCAATGAATAAATTTCTTTCACACTTGTCCTTATAATTTTTTTCACTAAGTGACTAAAATTTTGTGCAATTACTATACTAGACACATAGTGGTATAACTATGGTTAGACATAGTTTCAGCTCCTTTGTATCAAGAATCTTGTTTAAATTAAGAATGACCCTATCATTTCTACCCTACTCTCTCTCATTTTCTTTTTTTGATGATAGACTTCCCTAGTTTATGTTGTGATAGGAATTATAGTGAAGTAAGCCATAATTATATAATTAGTTAAATCAAATAAAGAATAAGATTTAGAAAAATAATTAGTAAGAAAGCAAACAAATATGAGACACTCATATCAATTGAAACCCTGGTGGTAATAGTTACTACTCTTAGAGAAAAAGTTTATACTAGTAACCGCTCATCCCTTGGACCACCAAAAAGGTCCTAAAATTGATGGAGATATTTTATCCCATACATTGTCTCCACTTTTCTCTCTAAGCACATAATACCATGAGTGTTTCTTGGAGTAGGATTTTGGGGTGAAAAATAGTTGACACTATAAGGAGGGCCTTATTTTAATCAACTAAACTTTGGTACCTCTCCTTTGAGATTCTCTTATCTATTATTTTCTTAACACAAATAATAACTAGTTCTAGGAGGGACTTTTTTGAATCTACTAAACTTTGGTTCCTCTCTTTCAAACTTCTCCCATATTATAATTTGCTTAACACAAAAAATAGTTAGTGGTAGAAGGAGGGCCTTATTTTAATTTTCTAAAATCTGGTTCCTCTCCTTCAATTTTATCCAATATATTATTTTCTTAATGTAAACAATAGTTGGTACTATAAGGAGGGCCTTATTTGAATTTGTTAAACTGTGGTGCGTCTCCTTCGAGCTTATCTCATCTATTATTTGCTTAATGCAAAAAATAGTTTGTATTAGGAGGGATTTATTTTAATGTTTTAAAATTTAGTGCCTCTCCTTTGAGATTCTCCCATATATTATTCTCTTAATGCAAATAATAGTTATCCCTAGAAAGAGGGCTAACATTCTTTATTGTTAGTTCATCTTTTGATAGTTGTCTATTTGAGATTGACCTAGACCCCATGTAAGGATCACAAGGTCTAGATATTAGTTTTTTCTCCTTTTTTCACTTTGTTGAAATGTAGGAGAATTATATAGGTTATAAATAGGTTTATTTCACTTACTGATTTTATATTTTATCCTATCCATAATTCTCTGCACCCATGTCTTGTCTTGGTCAATCAACCATAAACATCCTAGGTATTCAACATGAATTTTCTAAGGACCCCTTTGATTTTATTCCTAAGTTTCAAAATAATCACAAAAGAAATGTTGAAGAACATATTGTTGCTTACAAGTCTATAATGCATGTTTTAAATGATAAATTTGAGGATGTTGCTTTCAAGATGTTTCCTTTTATTTTATAAGAAGAACCATCTGATCGGTTTTCATGCTTAGAGCTTAATTATATTACTAGATAAGATGATTTTGATTTTTTTTCTCTAGTTTATCAAATGATTGATGCTCATGTGTTATTGAAGGAAATTTTTATGATCAAGAGAGAACCTCCTAGGCTAATTAGATATTTGAATTATAATTTTCAAAAGTGTCATAATATGGTCCTTGTCAATATTAGCCCACCTGAAGTAGCTTTTTTAGATTTGTATTTGCATGCTTTAAACTCCCTAATTTACTCATTTATAATGGTGATTTTAGTAAATAGTATGGACATGGATTTAACATGAGCCATTCATGTATAAGATCAGTTGTCTTGCCTCCATCCAAGACATATAGAAGATTTGTTTGCTTTCCAAAAGGCTTCAATAGCAAATTAGAAAACTAATTATCCTACCACTATTCTAGCAGAAACCTTTTAGTTTAAGCATGTTAGTTATCAAGCTTATTTTATTAATTATGATTTGTGTGCATAAAGAGATTCAATTATGATGAAGATGATATCATTTTGACTTCAAATTTAGAAAAACCCAATTAGCCTATCCAATAAAAGGAGAAGGAATATGTTCAAATAGTAAATGAGCTAAGTTCTAAAGAGTTGGTATGCTTGAATCTCTTGCCCAAAAAATCATAGCCACTGAACTTCAAGTAACTGAATCTCTCATTTATATTAGTAAGAATTTAAGGTAAATACCTCTAATGCCTATGCTTATCCTAATTTTGGGATTAATAAACATGATTATTTTGAATGCATGCTTACTAATGATCTAGGATTTGTAGGAAGGAAACTAAAATAAATTTTGAGTGAATTCAAGGATATCCTTGACTTTCTAATGGAATTGTTGCTACCAATAGGTGGAAGACATGTTACACCAGGTTTACAAACCCACCCTCCCAATTTTTTTGGGTTATTCTTTAGTGTACATAATTTCTTATTTTATGATTTTGCCTACTTTAGTTAGGTTTCCTTATTTTCTAGTTAGGTTTGCTTCTTTTTATTTTATTTTACTAGATTAATTTAGCTATTTTTATAAGGCAAGTTTTCTTTGGTGTGTTTTATTATATTCTTTTTCTTCTTGTTTTGATTCTATTTTGGTTTTGTTTTACTTTATCATTTGGATCTATATCTTGTTGTAGGCATCCCATTGCAATAGTAAGTCCTATTTTGAAAATAAAATGCATTGAGAAAAACAAAAAAACTCTTGTGAAATCCCCTTTACCTACATTAGTGGGTTTAGAACCTCAAATGGTTGATGCGACTTTAAAGTTATTTAAGCCTTAGAATTTAGGAAGTGAATAGTCATACTTGAGTAATTTCATAGGTTGTTTTAGTTTTATTTGATTCATTTAATGAATTTTGGAGGCTTGTGATTCTAAAAAAAGATGTGGATTTTAGAATAATTTCTTTTTCTTGTCTAAATCCATCAATTGCAATTAATTATATATCTTCAGCAAGGTGGAAACACTTAATTAGTTTAGTTTTATCTTGGTAATCATGTATTTTTTGAGTCTATCATTATAGCTTGACTTGGTCCCAAACCCTTAATGGACTGTATAATGAAATATCTTTGTATCAAATAAATCAAAGAAAATTGAATAAAATGTAAAATCTAAATTCTTTCTTTGAAAGGGTGATTAAAAAAACCTTCACTTTAGGATTTTTATTTTGGTTTCTTAAGTAGGTATAAATTATTTTGTCTGAATTCAAGAGTTATAAAATAATTCATCACTTTCACATATTAATTGTCTAAAATGGAATTGGAACTCCATAGGTTGAGGCAGACTTTAGTGTTTACATCTTTCTAATTTTGTCCAAGGAAGTGTTTATAGTTTATGCATGTGTTAAAGTGTGAATATTTATAGTGTAAATTTTGGAGTGCTATAACCAGAGTTGCTTTGTTATGAATGATTAATATAATTATCCTCATTAAAGTAACCATTATCGGTCTAACACACCCCATCCTTAATTTATCATATGGGGACCCTCCTAATTCATATTAGAATGATTAAATATCTATAATTATTTTATTTAGCATATTAGTCATGTTTTCAAATGGTATAGTCTTGTTCTTATAAATTCCTTGGTCAAAGTCTAAATAACATCCATTTAAATGTTTTATTACCTCAAAATGTAGGCTTTGGGGTCAAGTTATTCAAGAAAGTAATTAGGTTTTAATTATACTTTGGACGTTATTGTCAAGCTAATTGAACATTTTTAATATTTTTTTAGATTTATATATGAATTTGTCTACCTCTAAGTTTTCATGGTCTAGTTTAATATATGCAAATGGCCTTTATTCTAATTGAAATATGAGCTTAGTCTATGTAAAACTAGGTTTTATTTCATCTATATTCAATTTCAATTTATCAAACTAACCTATTAATCCTTGCTTGGAGTGTAATTTATCTTGTTTGATTTTTAGAGTTATTACAAGGATCCTGAACTGTTCATTTTATACCATGTGTCTTGATCATGTTTATTTGGAGTTCAAAAGAATCATCTAAAAGGTTTCTAAGAGCAACATGATCCTCCTTTGGACCATCTAATCTTCAATCAAATGACCCATATTCATCAAGAGGTCTAATTCATTTAGTAAATTGACCAAGTATTTTAGCCAAGATCCTTCTGGACCATTCGATCTTCCATCAAATAGCTCATGCTCAATATGATCTTGATCATAGTAATTTTTATAATTTAAGTAGATCCCCAACTTCATGATATTATAACATGTGTTACCATGTCAAAATATAGGGACTTAGAGCATTTGTGGAAGATCACCCAATCTTTGAAGCCCCACTAACTATCTATTATCTTAGATTGATGAATCATGAAGACTTAAGACTCAAAAGGGAACAAATCACATAGGCAACCTAGGACCCCTATGATCTTATTCAAAGGAGACCCTGGAGATCTAGGATGATGCCATGTGGTATCATTCCGTGACACCAAGATCACCAACTAACTGAATGATGGAATTAAACATCTTAAAACATCTCAAAGGACAATGACTCATGAAAATGCGGAGGCATTACCAAAATCATAGGATGCACTAGAAGTATATGTTCATGCCACATGATATGATCACATTAAGTAATAGTTCAAAGTTCAAATACAAAGGCTAAGAACATAGAAAGTATGGAAAGAACCCAAGACCAAAAAAGTGAGCTAGGAGAATGGAAACAGAAGGGAATCCTAAAGATAGATGAGAATGCTTGTCAATAAGTATGAAAGTGCATCTCAATGACCTAATTAGTGTGCCTTATCATCATAAGGAATAAGTATTATAATTGAAAATAAATATGCCCATCAAGGCCATCAAGTCTCTAAATTAGTTGAAAGAATAATCTCACCTAATCGATGAAGTTGAAGCTCGTGTCTCTAGCATAAATTAATCAATGGGGATAAATTAAATGCCTAACCAACTAATGAAATTAATCATAATGGAAGCATGGATAGAAGTCTATAAAAGAGGGTTAATGAGTTAGACATTCAATCTTAATGAGACTTGGTTGTAACTAAAAAATAAAGGGTTCTAAATTGATCAGGGCATAATCTGATGGAGATCCTAATGTAAATCCCAACTGTATTATGTTTCCCTTAACCACATTCCCCAATCATCATTAAATTATTATAACTACCCCATTACTAGGATGAGTGGATGGAATGATATAAATTTGTATATATTAGAGAAAATTATTGATGTAAAAATAGGTCAACATTTTTTGTATCAAAACTTTGGGGGAATTGTGTCAGGAGTGCACCTACCTTTATTCTTTGATTTGTTGCCTTAGTTACTTACTTAGAGATATTGATTGTAATATAATTCTTTAAAAAATGTTGAATATGGATTTTTATTATGTTTTATTAATCTAATATCTCCATGTTATTAGATTTACCTTGTGAATTAATGTTAGTACTATTACTGTGCCTGTTTATAGATGATTATATTAGTTATGTTGTGCATTAGCTATCATGACTAGTTTATTGAATTCATTCATGTTTTATTTGATCATATTATAGTAATTGTGTGAAATAGCTATAGATTATAAGCTTGTTTTTATTTATAATGGATTCAATGAATAAATAGATTTCACACCTATCCTTAGAATCTTCTCCATTGAGTGGCTAAAAGTTTGTGCAATTGCTAGACTAGGCATAACATGGTATAACTATGGTTAGGCATAGTTTTGGCTCCTTTGTATCAAGAATATTTTTTAACTCGAGTACGACCCTCTCTTTTCTACCCTACCTTCTACCTCCTTTTACTTTTTAAGATGATAACTTGTCCTAATTTAGGTTGTGATAGGAATTATAGTGAATCAATCCTTAATCATTTTATCAATTGAATCAAATATATAATAGGATTTATATAAATAATTAGTAAGCAATCAAATGAATATGAGATGTTCCCTCTGATGGTAAAAAATACTACTCTTAGAGCATAAGTTTATACTAGGAATTACTTGACCCTTGGACCACCAACAAGGTCATAAAATTGATGGGGATATTTTATCCCATACATTGTCTATTGATTTTCTCTCTGAGCACTTAATCCTATAAGTGTTTCTTGGAGAAAAATTTAAGGGTGAATAACAATATCCTTAACCTCTACTTACCTTGAACCATGTGTATCTAATATTCATAAGGTCATATCTATATTGGTATATCTCATTGTCCTTTTCCATCTTGTTAGTTTTTGTATGATCTTGGCCTAAAAAATGGGTTAGGTGCTGGTCCTTATGAAAATTTGGTCATCCAACATTATCCTTAGTTCTTATGATCTACACAAAACTTATGTGCTTCTATAATTTTAGGCAATCCCGCACTATCTTGTCCTTCATGATATTGAATACAACTTGGCTCATTAACTTTATCTTCCTATTAGTACCTCTTATAAGTCTAAACCTATCATATGCCATTGTGCAAGTCCTCTATCACAATGCTTATTGCTTTCTTATATTTGTTCTTTGAGATCCCATATACTACCTTTGCACTCCAAAACTTATATCCCCTTATCCTATTTTTTTGGATAACCTGGTCATCTATCCTATACACAAGATTATTTATCAACCTTATATGGTCATGAATCACTCTCTCAACCATTTTCTAAAATGGGAATTATTATGTACCTCCTTTCAAGATTTAATATAGAAAAGGGTTATGTTATTTTATTGAATTTACTTTGAAAAATATTGCGTGTGTATTTTATAGGAGCATGGTTTTTAGAGTTTAGAAGTGTTGAAACATCTTGATTTTGTTTATTTCTCCTCTATTCCAATAGCAATATGTTCTGTAGATAGTGGGAAATTAAATTTATTTATAGATCATCAAATTCTTGTTCTTGGTGGGGAAATTCCATATTTGTAGCAAGTTTTTTTTTGGTTACACACATATTTACTAATATTTTTGGGAACCTTTTAAAGCATCCCATGAAAAAATTGATGAGTTTTTTTAGAGATGTTTATGATCTAGTGCTAACTAAGCTTAAGTATTACATAAGATTGCTTTGGAAGTCTATTGTCTCCCATAGGGTAAAGGTATACTTGATTTTAAAAAACATAGTGTTTCTCTTTATGATAGATGAAATATTCATGGAATTAAAGGTTTTGACGTTTTAAAAAATATGATTTACCACTAAATTTATGCATATTCACCTTATAGAAAGATTAATTGGAAAAACATTGGTCTCCACACATTGCTCATTATTACCACTCTAATCAAGCATATGGGGCTCTTTTTTATTGGACCATTTAGGAAGCCTTTGAGTTTGTTAAGCCATTTATAAAATGGTTTGGGGATAGATTGGGTGGGTGAAGGATAATGGGGGAAAAAGTGGGGTAAGGTGGGGGGGTGA